>CM053251.1:31971931-32639268 GCA_028583405.1 Pogonophryne albipinna
CATGTATAAAGCTCAAACAGGTGGATCAATGAGCAAAACAAATTATAATTGACGATCAGTCAAGACTTGACGATTCACTTTGACTCTGTCAATTCTTAATCAGGACGGCAGTAGATCAGTCTGTAGGGACTTGTGAACTGATCAGATGCCGGTTTGTGTATATATCTGTAGTTAGGCCTAACTGCGCTGCAGCCTCAGATATGATGCAGTGGCGGACTGGCCATCGGGACGAATCCCGATGGGCCGGTACCGAAGTGGGCCGGTCGGATAAGTCACTAGCACATCCCCCATAGGCGGCGCGTGAGGCTCAGGTTTGGGAAGGCTAAATAACTTTTTTAACCTGACGCTGCCCGCCTCTGGCGTCTATAGAAAAGAGATCAACTCAGTGTGCGGAGTTTAAATCTCTCAAGTCATATTACAGGATAAATGAAATACAGTTTAAACTGCCGTATGCAGAGAAGACGCCGACGTGTCGCACTTATCATCAATCAGATCATCGATCATATAATATCATAATATATCATATATTTCCTTATCTGAGTCAGCTTCTCCAGCCGTATCTGGCCGTGCAACACTTACAGTGTCACATACTGTATGCAGAAGTATTATTTTAAGCAACACATTATGTTGACGAAACACTCGAGTCAAATGTAATTAAAGTCAGATCCACTCGTGTCTTAGATGGGGCAGTGATATCATACAACTATACGCTTTCAAACAATCGGTAGGCCTAGTTATTTTTTAACCAGTTGTTCTGTATTCTCCTTGCAGGTGCAACTCTGTGGCTTGTATCCTGGATTATATGTTTAAGTCATGTATGTTTAAAGTTCATATTTGTCTAATATTAGTTTACTTTCCATTAATGAAGTATGACGCTGCGCTGTCAGTACACTTGTCCCTGTTTGTGATTGGTCAAATGTAGCTAACCCCGCCCCTTTCACGTGAACGCGCTCTCAGCTGGAGAGAGAAACCCTGGCTTGATTTACCGAGTTGATAACCAGCGTCGTAGGACCGCTTAGCGAGATCTCGTTTGTTAGTTTGTTGTTGTTAGTTTGTTTGTTACTCAAACATATCCAGGGTATGTTGAACTGGCTTCGTAGTACAGGGCACAGGTGGCTAGCAGCGCTAATGTCAAAGACACAGACATTATACATTATATTTCAGTGACGTGCGGTGAGGTTCATGGCTGGTGAGGCACTGACTCTTTCAGAGTCAGATTTACAAATATTATATTTTGACCTTAATCGAAATATTCGGTTATTTTCAAAAGCTTTTTTTAGTCTGATGCTTCGATTCATTTTAAACAGACCGTTCAACAAAAGGATACCCAAAATCTAAATATTGGATTGTTCTTTCTTAGTAAGATCCCATTTTCATTACAATTGGGGTCTTACCTTGACTTGAAGATGAAGTCCATGCTATCCTTCTGGACAACAATCTCTATTACTTTTTTGTAAAAGTCCTCCTCAGGGGCGGATCTAGACAAATATTCATGGGGTGGCAAGAGGGTGGCAGGAGAATTTCAAGGGTGGCATCCCCTGGCAGAAGTATATGCTGATTTAATCGCAGTCATATCAACAATGTTAACTTGGAAAGCCACAATATTGATATTTGAAGAGCAGAGCATCAAGTTGGCATGCCTATAACAGCTGAATGTGGCGATTACCATCTTGATCAGCAAAACGCCTCACAAACTTATTAAGATTTAAAGCTATGGTGCGTTTTGATTCAATGCTGAGTACAGCCAAACTTGACAGGCTCTTCTCTGTCATTGTAGACCGCAAACAGTGGCGGCGCCAGAGTATTTGTGTTGGGTAATCTATGGTAGGGCTAACCCATACAGTGGTGGGGCTCAAGTCAGTATTTGCAATGTAATTACATACACGCTCCCCTTGACAGTGAAACGCCACGCGTGAAGTTTAGATTATTTCCCTGTCTCAATCCAAATTGAACTGTATGAAATAAAAAGGCACATTTGCCTTGTAGTAAATAAAAAGGGAGACATGGAGCCAATCCTGCAACTTCCCCACAGGTGAAAGAGTTGACAATGCTGAAAACCCAACCCCTACAGGGGGGTCTGGGGGGATTCTCCCCCAGGAGATTTTTTGAAATACTAACATAAAATACACATTCTGGTACTTCTTGAGAAGAAAAATAAATACATCTATTACTACATATTTAAAAAAATGAATGCCATTTTAGTTTGTTGTTACTTTGTTCTGAAAGCTGAACCTGCTGCTCCTCACAGAGAGAAGAGGGAAGAGGCTGTGAATTACTTTACATTGTGGATAAGGGTGGATAGCCCCCATTGTTCTGTGTGTCAAAATGAAAGACAGCCCACACACCTATCAATCATCAAACCGTGGGGTTTTATTTCATTACGTGTTGATTTCTATCAACACGTAATGTTGTATCGATGTATATAGAGATGTACTACAGCAAAAGTATTCTCCGTCGGGACTTCCTGCAACAACACCACGCCGTTATCTTGATTCTGATTGCCCAGAAGACATTATCAAAGATGTTCTATTGAGAAGACGATCACTACGTGACAAAAGTTTTCAAAACCGTTTCTAGTCTTCGGTATTTCCAGACAAGTGGCTACTGAAATCAATCTTACTAACTGCTGTCTGTGCAATTTACTCTGCGAGTTGGCGGACTTTATTTTGCTTACTTTAACATCATTGTTCATGGTGGGGCTAAGCCATTTCTTGGTATGGCTGTAGCCTACCCCAGCCATACCCTGACCGCAAATACCTCATTCCTTCCGTCTACTTGGGTCCGAAATGCTTCTCGTTTTGAGCTGTCCCCCGTTCAAATGAAATCGCCGCCAATCATATTTCCACGCTCGGGCCGGGGGGGAGGGGTTACAAGGCTCGCGTCTTATGCTGCATTCACTTGCACTCGGACATTAGAGATTTTCTCTCATAAATGTCCGATGAGCCACAACTTTTCTTTCAAAACAAAGCTGCCAAATGGGGTGGCAGCTAGGGTGGCAAGGCCTTTTTCTGAGGTGGCAGCTGCCACCCCGTGCCACCCCGTAGAACCGCCAATGGTCCTCCTTATCTTCCTCTAGTTTCAAAAGTCTAGTTTGTTGTTCGCGTCTCCCTGCGTAGAATAACAGTAGCAACAAGAACCTGTGGGCTCACTTGCGCCCCCTTCAGTGCGGCAGAGGTTGTGGCTGCCTCCCCTGGTGCTTTTTTCATTGCCGTTGTATGATGAGACCAGCGAGCCTAAATATCATATATACGTTAAATAAGTTATTTAGAGACTATGGATGGCGAGGATAAATGTAATAAAGGGATCTACAAACATTACATTGGTGACATACAGTGAGATGGTGCAGGCATGGCTTAGGGCCCGCTTTCCAGCCAGTTTCTGTGGGGTGACGCATTCTGAGGTGAGGCAGAGCTCATCTGTGCCTCACCTCACCCCACAGTAACTGGCTTGAGCGCGCTCACAAAATAAGTGCCCGCGCTACATTAGTGCCCGCGCTCCAGCAAGTTACTGTGGGCTTACAAGAGGCAGAGCTCGTCCCTGCCTCACTTCTCATCGTTACCCGTAGTTGTAGCGGAGCTCGGCAAATTTGCTGATTTTGACTATAAAAAGCGATTGGAATTATACATAAATCACATTTACAAAACAGATCAGTGGAGACATTTTATCATTATTACTATTTAGTTTTTCTTTAGTTGTTTTTCCGTTACATTGGAGTATGACAGGTGAGGCTCTGCCTCCCCTGACTGCACGTTGCTGTTATATTTGTATTTTACCAGGATGCAGTGACACAAATATTTGGGAAGGCTTAGCTTTCCCTAGCCTACAGCACCCGCCGCCCCTGACATCCCCCACTCCCCCCGTTGACAATTTACTAGCGGTACCGAAGTGGGCCGGTCGAGAGTCCCGGGATGATTTTTAGTCCCATTCCACCACTGGCGACATGACCGTATGATCGCCCATATTGACGCACCTAATTCCTAAACTTCTAACAGATACAACATAAACCGATCCTTCAGCCTCATATGAGCTCTCAGACACGTTCAAAATTAAACTGTCATCGCTGTCATCGCTTGCTGCTGTGTGCGCCATCGTGCGTTTACATGCAGATGCTGGGATCCTGAACGGTGCAGCTGGAGCGCTGTGCCCGCAATGACGTCACACATAATTTGGCGGGACTTGAAGAATCCCCGAGAAGATCCAGAAAATTGTCAACATTGAAGGGCAGATTAATGGTTATCAAAGTACAAATATCCAAAATCAGTTCAGTAACGGTTTTCAAGGGGACAATATTTACTCAAATTGATGGGTTTGGATGATGGGGGAAACTCGTGTCACAGGCTCTTTAAAGTACCGATACGAATGAAACGGAGGAATCGTAACGTTTTTAACGTCAGGGTATCGCGGTACCTTTCAAGTATCGGTGCACCGTGCAACACTAGTCCCACCTATTGTGTATTTTTGAAAAACGTATGATTTCGAGACTTTTAAAAATATATTTTCCATTACAACTGCAACTTGGTTATTACAACCTCTCATCAGTCATTACAACTTCACGAATCTGCTCTGTGACAGTATAAATCGAAGAATCTGCGGCCTTGACTTTTGCTACACTTCTTGTGATGAATGTGTCGCTAAAGTACGTTTCACCTGTTGATGTGGGGGAGGGAGGAGGATTGGAGCGAAGGGGCGGAGCTATCAGAACGATGAGGCGCAAACTCGGGTCAGTCACACACAAGTCACAGCCATAGTCTGCTGTTGCCCCTTTCACACCAACGCAGCTGTTACGGTGTGTGCAGGAAGCAGGACCCAAATGCAGATTAAAGTGTCAAAAATAACCCCTTTATTTCAAGGCTAAACTATTCACAAAGACTGAACAGAACACTCACCGAAGACCAAGTCATAACACAAGACGAACCGACAAAGACAGAAAAACCAGAACTTAAATACACACAAGACTAATCATACAAACAAGACACATGAGGAGGGAGGAGAAAACACAGGGACACCAGGTGAACACAATCGGGTAAATTAGACACACCAGGGAAACTGACAGGGAACCACAGACAGATCTAAACAAGACAAAACACAACGCAGACAGAAAACCAAAGACAGATCTCGACAAGACAAAACACAACACAGACAGATCTTGACAGCAGCTCCCGTTCTAGCTCCGTGTGAAAGGGGCAACAACAACAATGGGGGTCTGCGTCGGGTCGATGATCGTGTTACTTTTAATCATACGAAGCCAGATTAAATTAAATAACTACTTCTCCAACCTTATACTTTTCTCCAGAGTGCCGTGGTTCATTGTTTATGAATGTGTTTCAGCGGCATTTACCGACCGCTGCAGTACAGCTCGTCCACTGGAGTTTATTCTCCCGTTAACTCACAGCGGCGGCCGCTGTAAAGTATTCACTGTCTGACTGTCACACAAGCAGCTGATAAATATCCCCAGTTCCCCTTAAATTAGGGTGACCAAACGTCCCCGTTTGTATTGGCCTGTTCCCAGTTGAAACTGTCCCCGGAAATGTCCCCGTTTTTTAATATACGCTAAAAACACATAGCAAGGTGAAATAAAACTTTTCATGTCAGGAAACACTGGGTAAACAGACTGTGGTCAAGCTACTGGTAATGACGCTCATGGAAGCACAGCATTCGTTTGTGTCGGCTGCCCTTAAAGGCAATGTGAGCGTCCATTCTCATTGGATAACGGAGAATTGTACACCCGGAAGTAAGTATTCCCCTTACTGTCGATTGATTTTACAGTGATATCTGCACTACTCATCGACTAAAAAACACCAGATTATCCTTGTTAATTACACAACATTGATTGGTTTAAATTGTGTGCAATGCTTTTGTATTTTTCCCCTTCGATTCGGAGAAACAAATATTTTTTCGGAGTAAAGGATAGCAGAAGACACTACACTACCCAGAATCCCCAGCTATCGTTTGGACTACACCATGTGTTCTGTTTGACAAACCCGTGATAGTCCTCAAGCTCTGTGATTGGAGAGTGTGCTCCGAGGGTTACGCCGAGCCTCGAACAGCACTTGAAATGGGATGGAACCACGGCAGACTGTCCAAAACTGGATTTTGAACTATTAGTAGAAAATAACGAGTAATGAATATACTTTATAGGGATCCTATTAATATCTAATAATAAAAATAATGAAATTCAATAACATGCTTTAACCACTAGGTGTCCCTTTATATCAGCTGTGCACCTTTATGGTGTAAATACAGCCTATCTACCAATTGGATCAAATATAAAAGTCAGCCGAATTAGTGTTGATACTGCAAGGAGACGTATTGTGTGAAAAGAAATGTAAGATGTTGTTTAATTGCTGATATATTTATGATCCACGTCACGTTTTCAGTTCCTCATGTTTGTCTAGAAGTGTTCTCATCAGGGCTCTATAAATACAGAACTGCGGCAGATATGTAAAATTTAATGCAGCCGAACCGTGTATTACAATGCCGTTATGTGATGACTTCCAAAGAGAAAAGCAAGCACACTCGGAATAAAGTATTTTTTTTATTTTTTTTAAATGTTTCCGGTATTTGTTAATGACGATGTGCTGTGACATGTGAGACTGGAATTGCACAGGGGAAAATAACGTAGGCTATCTTTAGATGCGGATTTTGTTAAACTAATATGTTTGCGCTGTGGACCAACACTATACATTGACGGGGAAGGGGGTAGCAATAAAGATAACACCATTAAACAGTTACACAACATAACAGAAATAATATCGATAGCAGCGTCCCTAGCAACCACCTTGGTAACAATGAAAACGTTCTATGGACGCAATTTCCTGAAGTAATCTTCGTAATAACTAGCAAACTAAAGATCATGTACATCCACTGCACACATAATCTGAAATAACAACTCATATTTCTCGCATCAAATTACATCAAAACGCATTTTAATGGCCAAACTAACTTTAAAATAGGCATTTTCCACCGAGAATAAAACGAAGTTCGGCCATGTTTGTTTTTTCTGCAGGGAGAAATTTGAAGATCACGTGACATAGATGCCAGCTATTGGAATGAATGGTGAAAAAAAACATGGTTTGTCAAACAGAGCACATGGTGTAGTCCAAACGATAGCTGGGGATTCTGGGTAGTGTAGTGTCTTCTGCTATCCTTTACTCCGAAAAAATATTTGTTTCTCCGAATCGAAGGGGAAAAATACAAAAGCATTGCACACAATCTAAACCAATCAATGTTGTGTAATTAACAAGGATAATCTGGTGTTTTTTAGTCGATGAGTAGTGCAGATATCACTTTAAAGTCAATCGACAGTAAGGGGAATACTTACTTCCGGGTGTACAATTCTCCGTTATCCAATGAGAATGGACGCTCACATTGCCTTTAAGGGCAGCCGACACAAACGAATGCCGTGCTTCCATGAGCGTCATTACCAGTAGAAATACATTGCTTTTAAAATCGTGCTGTGCAACACGAAAAAAAGGGGAAAATCGTGTTGGTGAACACGAATCAAAAGATTAAAAATCGTGTTGGTGAACACGAAATGCCATGAGACTGGGTTGTGTATTGCGGTGCGCGAATATCCTATGCATTACGGTAGAGGCCTGTAAAAACTGCCTTCAAAATAAAAGCGTTTACTCGGTCAATAACAAATATACCTAAAAAACACACCAAAGATATTCATATATACTGGAGCTTAAATTAAGAAATATGTACTATATAATGTGATCAATAATAATTTAAAACAAACTACGTATAACTACCACATTATAACTGAGTGAATATAAAATGTAAGTATACAGTTATGAAGACATATCTGATATTTCCACTGGGTGACTAATTTCAATTGATGTTGACACCATCTCACAACACTCCTAAAATATTATTACTTTCTGAAGCACAATTTAAAATGTATGCTGTTTAAAATCTCAAATTAGATCTATTGTCCATCTATATTTTGATTATTATTCATTGGAAACTGTCCATAATCAAAGAGTAATTCGAAGTCAATTAAATACTTATTTCACTTCAGGGTGATAGCAGGAGACCCCATTTAGGTAATCAGAGAAAATCAGGACATTCTGATGTAGAGTTTCAAAATAAAATACTTTTGAAATCTCATATATGGGCTATCGTCCTTCTGTTTGTATCCAACAGTTAAAATGTTCGAATTACATTGAACCAGAATTGTCCCCGTTTTTTCTTTAACAGTGAAGAAAATTGGATATGTTAATGATATATTGACCGCAAAACTCTAAATGTCCCCGGTTTTAATTTAGAAAATCTGGTCACCTTACCTTAAGTGAATGTGTGTCAGTCTGAATTGACGCTGTTTGGCATCACAACGCTGTTATGCGTATGTTTCTCTGGTATGAAATGGGTGATGTTAGCATAGCAACCAAAGCTAAACTGACTATATTGACAACTTGTTGCTATCCTATTGTGGCGCCACAATAGGATAGCAACAAGTACTCAATATAGTCATATCTACCTTCATAGTGGCTCTCCTATCGTTTGTGTTTGTGTCAATTGTGAAAAATCAGCGAGTAAATGAGCTAATTGTATAGAGGTGTCCTTGTACCTGCACTTTAAAAAATAGCATGATATAAATAGTTTGAATGTCGCATCTACATTAGAGATCATCAGAAACATGTTCAGCTTGAGTATGGACAATAAAAGGTCATGATAATTTAACAATAAAAAGAGGGGTTTATTTTTAGACTTAGATACTGTACGTATGTGTTAGGGTTAGGTAGAAAACAGATTTTAGTTTCAGCAGGTGAAGCAATATGTTCATAAAATAGTGTGTGTGAGCTTAACTGTGTGTATTAAACTGAAACGGAGCATTTTCTGTCAACTCAGATTTTATTTCAGCTTTTTTAAACTGTACTATGTGCTCATGTGTTTCAGTGTTGCTGAATGAAAGGCAGCTTTTCCTATCAATAACATTTCTGATCCTAAATATCTTGGTTTCTTCTTCTCTAAGGTCACATTGTTCTGTTGTGTTACCTCAATACACTGAAGTAAAATATAGTTGATTCAAAAGTACAGAAAAGTAATAAGGATACATTACTTTCATATAATTATACTAACTCGAGACGACACACACACACACACTCTTCATTCCATACCCCGCAGTGTTGATGCGAAGAGACTTTGATAGCCATTGTTTTACTGCTTTTCCTAATTAATTATGTATTATTTCAGCCATCCGCCATCCTTCCGATATTACTCTGATGATCTTATGACCCCGTCTGGTCTGTGAATTAAACCTGCGGTTATGACTGCAATCTACGCATCACTAGTGAGAGCAATGGAAAAAGTCAAGGTCCTTGTATGTGTGCACCAAAAAAGCTCATTTGGAATTTGGAATCTTGTTGATATTTATTTTGTCTTTTGCATTTGTTATTGAGGTAATCCAAAAGTAACGGAAAGTAACTTTTACATTTATATTGTGATTATGTTACTGATTACATTTTTTACAGGTAATTAGTAATTGTAATGGATTACATTTTTAAAGTAACCCTCCCAACCCTGCTTACCAACTTCTGACCTCTCAGGCACAGTTGCGTTGAAGGGTCCTTCAGGGAACGTGGGGGCGTTGTCGTTGACATCCTGGACCTTTATGATGAACTCTGACTCCGCCTCCAGGGAGCGGTTGGTCTGCCGCTCCACGGCCCTGGCATGGAGCACATACTGAGGCTTCCTCTCCCGGTCCAGGCTCCTCGCTGCGTGGATGTCACCCGTTATCTCGTCAATGATGAAGATGGACCCAGCCCCCTCCCCCGACAGGATGTAGCGCACAGAACCGTCAGCCTTGTCGGAGTTTGAGTGGAGCTGGAGATGAAAGGAGGAGAAAAAGGAAGAGAGGGAGGGGGGTGTTAATTGTCTGACAAGTATGATTCAGAGTAATAGCCAAGTGTCAGGCTGAGTGGTCAGTTAATGGTGAAGGGCAGGAAAGGAGGAGCACAGCCATCCAATCAGGAAAGGAAAAATTAAAGTCACTGTCAAAGTATACGGGACAAAGGAGAACGTTTCAAACATGCAGTCCTTCCACAGCGGGAATTTTCACCGAAAAAATTAAAGACGGAGAGAGAGAGATAATTACCACGAAGGGGAAGGTGAGAGACCCTAATAAAGTTAAAGTCAGACTGTGTTTGCTCTGGGTTTCATTAAAAAGGCCTTTCAGTCTCCTGTAGTGTGTTATATAGGTATCTTTGCATGTAAATGGTCTGCAGAGGCTAAAATCCCTGTGTTCCCTTCCGAGGGAGTTTCTCTCCCACACACTCCCCCCCCCCTGCCTGAAACGCCTCCCTTGCAATCCTTTGTTAACTTGTGTTACATAAGGACATCACTATGTAACACATGCGCTTCTATTGGCTACCGCTCAAACAGATTGTAGACAGGCAGTATGAGAAAAATAAAGAGCTTTTTGAACATTAAAGCATGTAAAAAATGTCACAGAAGAAGCACATAATACAACTAGAGAATGCAATTCCTTAAGAAATTGCTAGTGGGAATGCTTTATGCTGAAAAGCTGACACTAAACTGCTATGCTGAAATGTAATGTGTAAGAAGAAAGTGAAGAATTCAGATTGAAATGATACATGAACACTGGGGGCTTGAATGTGTGATGAGAGAAGAAAAGAAAGTAAAAAGGCTTGGAAAAGCAGCAGAATATTTGAAGTGCAAACTTTTGAACTAACTTGATGGCGAATGATCTGTCGCCATGCCAACGGCATGTGATGACATCCCATATTACGCTTAGATGCATTGATGGCTGCATCGTTACCAAACCTGTGAAGTTTTGGGCCGTTTGAAGCATTTTCACTGAAGTTATGAGAAATCCGTCTTTCATGACGAGCATTGTGTTGCCATGGCAACGACATTTGAAGAAATCTCAAAACTGTCCCGTAGATGTCTTCACGGCTGGACTGTTAGCACACATGTGAAGTTTAAGCACTTTTTGAACATTTTCATAGGAGTTAATGTACAGCGACATCGTCTTTTATGGCGAGGGATGCGTTTCCATTAGGGATGTAACGATACCAAAAACTCACGGTACGATAATATCGCGATAACAAGTCCACGGTACGGTATTTATCGCGATATTGAATAATAAAGGGGGGAAATTTTTTTTTTTTTTTTCAATACACATTTTTTTTACTCGGAAAATGTTTCTTTATTAAATAATAAATCTGATTTGTACAGCATTTTTGTAGGATAGCAGTATTGTCAAAAACAAAGTGACAGTAACAGACTGGAACAAGAAAACCAGTGTTTTTGTACCTATATAGTACTACCAAACAAAGTAGGCATTTTCTTTGTGCCACTGCATCTCACAAATAAACAAGGACATTTAATAATCAGACCCTGCAATAAAATAAATAAAGTTTCACTTTAGTTTTTCAAGTAACTCAACTCAAACTCACTAGTCACTCACTCGGCATCATCAGACAGGTTTTTAGGAATATGAGAATGTCCACATTTCCAGGTATTTATAAGCTGGGATGTTTGGGCATTTACAATATCCCCTGCTCTGGAAAAAACTATCTTGCTTGGTACTGATGTTGCTGGGACAGCAGTGGTCGCGTTAACCGAATATTTTTTTTAACAATGACGGAAAAATCTGAAAGCAGTCTGTCATTTTTGACAGATTAGAACAAACTCGGAACAGCGCCAACGTTTCCCCGCAGCGAGGCTCTGGTGTTATGCCGTGTTATGCATGCCCTCTAAAAGGAAATGATATAGTTTCCAAACCGTACTTTGCCGTACAGATCAATACATGTCTGGGAGGTTTTGCTTTACGCTGTGCGCGCTCCCGCGAGGTGCATCATGCACACACGGCATAACTGCCGCCTCGTTAATATCAAATCCATCATAATAACAAATCATTACCATGCTGTCATGAACGCGCGGTGCTGTTACGTGTACGCAAATTGACGTGCTTGATGTGAACGAGCATTTTGGTTAAAGTTGCGCATGCGCTATGAGCGCACATACGGGTACTTCTCAGGCATGCCGGGTAATCTGTGACGTTTCACTCTCTCAAAAGTTGGGCCATTTTATCATCATGCGCTAATGAGCAACTCTCATAGGAATGAATGAGGCCCAGCCTCCCACGCTGTATCCAGTTCTTATTATACATCCATGGGATTGTTGCACAAAAGTTTCGAGCGCGCACAGAATAAATCTGAGAGCAGAACAAATCTGTAAGCAGCAATATATCTGAGTGCAAGCGTACAGTTTGAGCAGAAGCAGAGCAAATCTAAGTGCAAGCAGGCACTATTTGAGTGCGAGGACAGGGTTTGAGGGAAATAAATACATAAAGTATGCTCTCAAATTTAAATACCACGCTCTTGAATAAAGATAGGGAATAACCCCCATATAAATACGATGTCCTTTTGTGTTCTGTTGTTTTATGTTCATGTTGTAACCTACTTGCTGCCATGTTGGACAGGTCTCTCTTGAAAAAGAGATCGATGATCTCAATGGGACCATCTGGTTAAATAAAGGTTTAAAACAAAAAAAAGTGTTTTAACATTTATTTATTTTTATCGCGGTAGATTTTGTCAGTCTCACGACGGTATTGGGACGTTTATTTACCGCGATATTCGGTATATCGTTACATCCCTAGTTTCCATGGAAACGGCATATGATGACACCCCATAATTGACGTAGAGCTGTTGAGGGGAAGACCATTAACCATTATCTGAAGTCTGCTGCTCTGAGCATGTCAGTTGGAGTTATGACATCATCGTGTTCCATGACACAGGTGTTTATATTTGAGCTAACGACGTGTCCAGAGATCAAAGGTTTCAATGGTGATGTGCAGTAATCAGTGAGAGGAGAGCATTTTCATTGTTCTGAATGAGAGATAAACCTCTTACATGTGAACGTTTTGTTGAATAACCGTAACAGATATCGGTGAAAAGTGTGAAGCATGTCAAGGAACTTGAGCATCTGAAGTGTACTTTTTGTGTACTTTCGGGTTAATAATGTGGCCTTTTTGGCAGATTAACTAAAGGTGTGCGACTGCTGTGGTGGGGATCGATGAGGCTGAATTTACAATGGGGTTTAATGGAGACATGTTGGACATTTTTGTCACTGCATGCCCTCAAGAGGCATTTTGTTTAATTATTTTGCTTAATTATTTTTTATTTTTCAAGCTACGAGATGTTTTCTTACGTTTCTCATGAAAAATTATGTCTCAGGAATGTAGGGTTTGGGAATTATGGCAGGTTTAAAAGAAAATATGAAGGCAAAATTAAATCTGTCCTCCACTTAGCTGTGACATCACGCACTCTAAAATCTGAAGAAAACCTCTTTACCAAGGTCTGAACAATGTTTAATATCTCTAAAAGTACGAATCAGATTTAAAAGTTGTGTTACACGAATAATGTCAGAAAGATGTGTAACATTTTAAAGTTGGAATGAGGTTTCTGAGTGAAAGTATGAAGGAGCAGTTAGCAGTTGAAGTCGCATGAAGATTGTTCAAGTCTGTAGAGTTTCTCCATTGACTTCCATGTTAAACATGAATTATGGGATGTATCTCTGGACTTATGAAAGTTATGAATGAAAAAAGTAATAGCACTCGATTCCCGACCGAGCTGAATGTTTTGATGTTTGAACTGAGTTTCTGCGATGTGGAATGTGGGAGAAGAAGAGGTGCAAACTAGCCCGGCGGAATAATAAAGAATTTTGTGCGTAGCATATTGTATGTCTGTTGCCTCCTTAGTCTTGTTCTAGACTAGAGACAGCAATTAAATATTTGCTCGAGGAAACACTTTTTTTGGCAAACAAGTTCATAACCATGGTGTATGGCAGTGGCTCTGAAGGGTGGACATTAAGTAGACATCTGTCCTTAGAAGCCTGGAGCTCTGACTGTCCAAATATCCTTTCATCCACAATATTAGAAAAATGTAGTCTAAATTGACTTAACTGCCATAAATACCACAGCAAGTCTGGATGTGTAGATGAGTTAGCAGGTGGCTAAAGGTGACACAGGTCCTGGCCACACTGCTCCTCCTCTCCCTTCACTGGCTGTCAGTGGCTGCCCAAATTCTTTATTTATTATTTCATTTAACCATGAATTAGATTAGATTACTTTATTGTCATTACATAATGCAAGCAGAGTGTAACAAAATTAAGAGGGTCTAACCCAGGGGTGGGCAAACCTTTTTGGCTCGGGGGCCACTATGAGTTTTAAATTTGACAGACGAGCCGGGCCAGTAGCAGATCGGTAAACAAATATTTAGCTGTCCACTCCTCATACACTCGGCACTCAATGTTGACTTTTCTTTTCTTTGGTCCACTCGTTGTTACAGATGCAGGTTCAAATGTGAATTATTGCGTCATTGCGTCATCGTTTGCGTCATGACGTAACCGTTTACGTGCCTTCTTATGACCCACACAGCGTTTTACGTCGCTGATTTTCTCCGCAACACCGCTCACAACAACATCGATAGAGGACTGCGTCGGGTAGTTTTTAATTATACGAAGCCAGATTAAATTAAATAACTACTTCTCCAACCTTGTACCTTTCTCCATAGTGCCGTGGTGCATTGTTTATTAATGTGGTTCAGCTGCATTACTGCCCGCTGCAGTGCTGCTCGTCTACCGGAGTTTATTCTCCCGTTAACTCGCGTCAGCGGCCGCTGTAAAGTTTTCATTGTCTGACTGTCACACAAGCAGCTGATAAATATCCCCCATCCCCATAAGTGAATGTGTTTTAGTCTGAAAACTGTGTGGCATCACAGCGCTGTTATGAAAGTTTCTCTGGCATTCTACAGGTGATGTTAGCTAATCAGACTATCTTGACTACTTGTTGCTATCCTTATTGTGACATAAGCCGTTTTCTACATGCATATTTTACCGGCGTAGTTTTCGTTATGATTTTACTTGTGATGGCCACATGTAGCCCATGTATTGATTCCATCCGATAACTGCTATAATACAAAACAACAGGAAAACGTCTGCCTCTTCACAATGGTCAATAACAGTGAACGGATGGTCATTAAAGTAAGGTAAAAATAAACAGAATCACACTAAGCCTGGTTATATAAGTGTTTTTTATAAGTGTGTGGTCGCGTTCTAGTCACTATGCTCAGCGCTACTGCTTGTTACAACTTGTATTCGCCATACTCGCCATTAACTGTTATTGCTCAGGTTAATCTCGACCCCCTCCAATGTAAGCGTGACGTATTTGGTTCTTGGATCTTGCCGGGTTGCCGAGTGGGGCCAGCTGAGAGAATAGACCAGACTCCAGCAAAGGTAAATTGTGTCTAGAGTGCGCCATCTAGTGGGATCAACTGAAATGCCGGGTATTGCAGGAAAAAGGCTAAATGAATGCGGTCTTTACTATAATTTGTACAATTTTGTACCAATATTCGGCGGGCCGGATTCAAAAGCCCAACGGGCCGTATATGGCCGGCGGGCCTTAGTTTGCCCATGCCTGGTCTAACCAGAGTGTAAACAGTCAGTTATATACACATCTATCAGCAGTCTGTACAAAAAAAGTAAAAGGTAACTATAATAAAATGTATAAATAAGAATAAATACACACAGCACACAACAACACTAGGCAGTGTGGGACAGCGTGGGGTTCATTGACAGCAGTCAGACTGCTGAAGGGAAGAAGCTGTGCGTAGTCCTGTATTTCATACCTGTTTTTCATTTATTCTCTTATTTTTTTATAACTATAATGATCATATAAATGTGTGCCTCGGAAATAATTGTTTAAATTAATCGTGACCAAACCGTTTGAGACCCACTGAGATAACTTAGACTAAAGTTAACTATCTAAACACTCAGAGAGTCCTTTAGTTCACTGAGCCTCTCAGTCTGTCAGGAGAGGACTCTCCTCCACCTTGTTGTGGAAAAAGCTCCTTCCGTTAGCGTAGCTCGCTAGCACCAGAAGCTAACAACAACGATCTCCGGTACCGGTGCGCACAAAATGGCTCGTTCCCCACACACACAGAGCCAGGCTTGAATGAAACACAGAGACCCAGACGTACTTGTACTGTACTGTATCATATTATTTTCGAATCAATAATTTTCTAAATTATGAGTTATTTATTTTAAATGTTTTCATAATATTGAAGATTATTATCATCTGATATTTGGGAAGTGTGTTACATTTGAAATGGCAGAAAGTCTTGTTGCAACTTCCAGATATTAAAAGAGGCCCCTTGAGTTTCTCTGGAAATTATCAATAGTAGCAGTTAAGTGAATACTGTTTAAACAGTACCTGTGTTTGTGTTTTATATTGATTTCTCTGTTTTTATTCTTTCTTAAATGTGGGGACTAAAATTGCAATGAACATTCCGGGGTTGGTTGGAGTAAACAGGTTTTATTGCTCTGTGGGGGAGGTATAGATGGCAGGGTGAGAGTTGGATGAGAGTTCCTTCTGCTTAAGATCTCCAGTATGTCATGTTTCAGGGAAGTCAACATATCTTGAATAGTATATGTGTGTGTTTAATTACTTTGTATTCATAATAAGCAGTCTGTGTAACCAGAAGCTGGAAATATGAGAGTATTAATATGTATTATCTTTGTGAGCAAAGAGATATTATGTGGACAAAGCTCAGGCCTCTGTAATGTGCAGGAACGTGTGTGTGTGGAAGTCTATGCAGGAAAGTGAGATAACGGACGCCAGATACATTTTATTACCATCTCAGAGACACTTGTTTATTATCCTGGCTGGCTCGCGCTGATTCGCTAAGAAAAGTCATCTTTTACATCTTCCAATGAGATAGACTGACTCGCAGACCCGGCGTCATGGGCGGGCCCCATGGGGCCGGGCCCGCCCATCCAGGATTTGGGCCCGCCCATCCATGATTTGGGCCCGCTGTTTTAATCAGGGCTGAATACAACATTTTCATTGTTTTATTATTATGTTCAGTGGCGGCGCCAGGGTATACTGGGGTAGGCTACAGCCATACCAAGAAATGGCTTAGCCCCACCATGAAAAATGATTTTAAAGTAAGCAAAATAAAGTCCGCCAACTCGCGCGGAGTAAATTGCACAGACAGCAGTAAATACCGAAGACTAGAAACGGTTTGAAAACTTTTGTCACGTAGTGATCCTCTTCTCAATAGAACATCTTTGATAATGTATCCGGCCAATCAGAATCACGATAACGACGTGGTGTTGTTGCAGGAAGTCCCGACGGAGAATACTTTCGCTGTAGTACATCTCTATATACATCGATACAACATTACGTGTTGATAGAAATCAACACGTAATGAAATGAGACCCCACGGTTTGATGATTGATAGGTGTGTGGGCTGTCTTTCATTTTGACACACAGAACAATGGGGGCTATCCACCCTTATCCACAATGTAAAGTAATTCACAGCCTCTTCCCTCTTCTCTCTGTGAGGAGCAGCAGGTTCAGCTTTCAGAACAAAGTAACAAAAAACTAAAATGGCATTCATTTTTTTAAATATGCCATGTAGTAATAGATTTATTTATTTTTCTTCTCAAGAGAGTACCAGAATGTATATTTCATGTTAGTATTTCAAAACATTTCCTGGGGGAGAATCCCCCCAGACCCCCCTGCAGGGGTTGGGCTTTCAGCATGTCAACTCTTTCACTTGTGGGGAAATTGCAGGATTGGCTCCAGGTCGCCCTTTTTATTTACTACAAGACAAATGTGCCTTTTTATTTCATACAGTTCAATTTGGATTGAAACAGGGAAATAATCTAAACCTCACGCGTGGCGTTTCACTGTCAAGGGGAGCGTGTATGTAATTGCATTCCAAATACTGACTTGAGCCCCACCACTGTATGGTGGGGCTATGTTAGCCCTACCATAGATTACCCAACACAAACACTCTGGAGCCGCCACTGATTCTGTTTATTGTTATTTGTAGGGCTTTGTCTTAATATTTATTTTTGTTTTAAACTATGTTGAAAGATTAGTTTAATATCATTTTTTAATTTTGCTATGAAATTCTGAGCGCAGCCTGTCAGTTTACTCTTGCTAGGTTAGTTTGGCTATTATCATTTATATGTATCTGCAACAATGGATATCAGGAAGTGGTTCATGAAAGGAATATGGCAACTCAGCGCCAGATGCAGGCACATTAGAAGACATCAGTTATACGTTACCAACGAGCTAGCAAGCCAGCCAGGGACAAGGGAGGCTGACAATCAATTCTATTTTGAAGAGAAATTGACTCTCAAGCCGGCTCTCTCACAAACTGCTGCTCTGTGCGCAAGCAGACCGCTGCACATGCTCTCTGCCTCGCTCAATCTCTCTCTCTCCCTTTCTCTCTATCGCTCAACCTCACTCCACCTCTCCACCCTGTGTGCGCTCAGGTTTGCCTGCGTGCTGCCCAAGTTAGCACAGCGTTACAAATGTGCCACAAAACCAACCAATGGATATAGCCTATAATAAGACCGTCAACAGCCTTATGCAACCTAAACCCCCCCCACCCTCCCCGTTGACAAATCTCGAGCGTCTAACAAACACACCCCCCCCCCCCGTTGACGATTCCGATTTCCCGGGAAATGTAAGTTTCGGGGGGGTGGGCCCGCCCTGGTAAATCAAATGCCCGCCCAGAGACGTATGTCTGCCGCCGGGTCTGCTGACTCGGCTCCTCCGGTGATTTTAGGGTATAAAAGATGGGTTTGAATTTAGTTCATTCTCTTTTTCCTCCTGCTGCGAAGACCGAAGAATCCCACCAGCACGAGAAACTAGAGCAGGGGCGCTCCTAATTATATTGAATTGTATTGCATTGTATTATTGCCTTTTAGAATTAAAACAGATTATTGTTTAACTGGTATCCTGGTGTTTTCTGATTTTCCCTACTGTTATGATTTCAAGCAGCTCGCCAAAACGACACGCTGGGCAGAGGTGGGTTGTAAAAACCATCTTCTGCCGCAACAATAACCATTTTTCCTGCTGGTCTCTATCGCCCCCCCAGAGCCATATAATAGAAGAGTTACGACATCTCCGTTCACTCCAATGGACCAGTTTTTTACAGCAATGGCGGATCGTGGAGCCTCTCAATAGTTCCCCGGAAGTTAGCTTGCCGCTAACTTCGGGGACTATAACTATCTGCGGCTAGCAGTCTATGGTTGCAGCATAATTCTTTCACACACAGTGATGTCACGAGCTACCCACAATGCAACGCGCGCCATATATATAAATACGGCATTTTCCTGGAGGTGCAAATATCCTGGAGGTGCAAATATAAACAGCTAGCTAACGTAGCCAGGCAGAGCGCACTAGGTTTTTTTTCTGAATTAACGACCGAAGAAATCGCTGCATGTCTTCGGATTACATCTCTGGACTTGAGGGGTATGCTCTAGGTCGTTACCAGCGTAAACTAGAGCTGTGTGGGTTGTCGGATTGCCCTTACAGACTCCCTGCAGATGTATGGAAAAACGACCCTCGAAAGTGGCTTTCGTCGATTTTGGCAGCATCTACGTCTATCTTCTGGAAACACCAGGTGAATACCCCACTTGTCACAATAATATTATCATGCCATTGCATATATGTGGTATTTTAGAGTTGACTAGATATTGATTAAGGCAATAGACTATGATATTCTGCTTGCACCTCGCGTAAAATGGCGGATACCGGAAGTACGGTGTCGCCCTCGGCCCAATACCCGTATGTGTGTGTGAAAGAATAGACCGTTCATGATGGACTTTTGAAGGTAAGAAGACGTTTAAAGATTTGTATTGCGGATATTATCAGAACATCTGAATCAAATTAACTACACATGTGTATTAAAGGATGTTAGTGGATTATCCCTTAAATCAGTATATTTAACGTTTACAGATAACAGATTAAGCTAGGATACCGGACAAAGTTAGCAACACACGTTAACCATGAACAGCCTATTAATCCGTTCTCTTAATGTTATTTCCTCCAACGTTGTGGAATTAGAGAAAAGGGGCTTGTAAATGACCTTTTAATATGTTTAACCTTTTGTAGAGGTGGTTATATTTGTGTGCCGATGTTTTCCTGTGGTAAAGTTTTAGTTTTGTACTTTTATTTACAAGATCCGGACTTTTATTTTGAAGGGACTTTTGCCGGAAGTGAATAGAGAACGGAGGAGTGTAAACACGTGTAATGACGGATGAATGACGGAGAAATTAACATCAAATAATTAGTTACGTTGGGTTTTTAGCACCTAGCTGATAGGGGCACAAGATTTGTTATTACTTTAATTAATATGTGTATTGATATTATGTGGTATTATTTCGTAGTTTTGCAGAGTTTTGAGTCCATGCTTTTGAATTAGCAAAACTGCTATATTAGCCTACATGCGTTCTGCTCTGTTAGTTAGGGGGCAGTAGTGAGCTATAATTGCATTATTTAGATGAATTTAGATTCAGGCACGTAGTGCCAGAGATCAGTTAAAGTCAGACATTACTGAGAGCCAGATTGCAGCTATAATAGACACACTAGAGCAAGAAAACGAAAATGTTACTAGAGTGTATATGGAAATAAGAGATAATCTACCTCCATCCAATGAGACAAGACGTCGTATTGATGCCTGTGAAGCAGTCACTAAAGACATTGTTAAAATAGCATATGAAAGGATAACAGGCTTTGATGGAGATTTTGACAGCGAAGCAGTTAGGCAATGTCTTCGTGAGCTGCTTAACAAAGACTATGCTCGCTCTATCTACGGTTCCACAACCACACCCTCAAGTCCACGCTCCAACTCCAGCCATCACTCTGTGTGCTCCATCGTAGCAGCCAAAAGGGCAGACGCTGCAGCAGAGTTAGCAGTGAAGGAAGCAGAGTATGAATTGCTGTTGGAAGAGGAAAAACTAAAGGAAAGGATTCAACTCCTAGAGGAGCAACAAAGGAGAGAACTTGAAGCTCAGAGATGTGAGTTGGAAAGATTGAAGGCAGAAAAGAATATAAGAGCTGCTCGAGCTAGACTTGTAACTTATGACCAGGAAGTAATGCAGGAACGTGTCTATTCTTCTGATATCGACCCTAGAGAACAACGTGTATTTCCACAGCAATATGTGAATCCAGCTGTCATCCAGCAGCCCACTAATGTTGCAGTGACAACATCAACTCCACAGACAGATGTGACTTACTTGGCTCAAGCAGTCCAGGATAGCATTTCTCTGAACAGGCTCCCAATACCAGAGCCACCTGTATTCACTGGTGACCCGATCCATTTCATTGAGTGGAAGGCTTCATTCACATCACTCATAGACAAAAGGAAAATTTCTTCAGCTGACAAACTGCACTATCTGAGAAAGTATGTAGGAGGTCCAGCCCGAAGAAAACTTGATGGCATCTTCTTCAGAAGTGACGAGGAAGCCTATAAGGATGCATGGAGCCGTCTCAACCAACAACCCTGTCTCCTAAAAATTACGTTCCCACAGAACTAAACTGCATTCTCAATTACGTTTAGCTAGAAACGTATTTTCTCCCACGTTACGTTTGTTATCAACGTATCTCAAATACGTTTATTTTCTACATATCTTCTAGAAGCATATTTTCTTCCACATTACGTTTGTTATGAACGTATCTTAAGGCGAGACACGGCAGGCAAAAACATCGTTTTTCAAGTACTGGTCAATTTTGAGATTTTGTGCTATTTTGATTCTATAACATGTTTTCTTTCAGGCTTTTGGAAGGAAAACGTACAAAATACACATTTAAGTGTTTATTTTACTATAGTTTGTCTATTTGCGTCTGTAGATTTCTCCTAAATTCACCAAAAGTTAGCATTCTAACGTAACATAAAGTACCGCGGCCGCTGTGTGCACCATGTCAACAGAGATATCGCTGGAAAGCTGTGTCTCTCCTGCACAATCTCATCGGATCAGCAACCAATCGTGAAAGCACAAAGGGGTCTTAAACCAAGAAACGAAATCTCATTGGCTGGTGTCAATTTCTGACAACGTGATTCGTTCAGATGCGTCACGTGGTGTGCTAAAACACTTCCTGGTTAGCTTTCCGCTCGAAATTGAAATCTCAAAATAGCAAAAGAACGGCGAAAAAAACGTTCACAGAGAAGACGACAACAATTGTCACTTGCACGAAGCAAGGTTATACAAAAAACAAATTACCCCGAACATGAAATACCTTCACGGAGTGCGTCGATGTGCAAGCTATCATCCAAAGAACAGGAGGGTTTAGCTAGCGCCTCACTGCAATCTTTAAAGGTCGTTTTCTCAAAATGAGTTTTTTCTCCTACTCTGAGTTCGAAATTTCAACTTCAGTAGCACGTAGACACCAAACCTTCCAGTTATATTCCTATCAATATTATGAAGGCTTTTACAGAAGGGTTTGTTCATATATCATTCATAGCCTGAATTATACAACATTTTATACCTAAAAACATGGCGAAAATTGATATTTTAGGGCTGTTGACAGTATTTTCTGATTTATGGAGTGATAAAGAGAGATATCCAATATCCCTTCTGTAAAAGCCTTAGATGCTAATATGACTACAAAATGAAACAAGAATTTTGCACCTGGCTTTATCCAAAGTTCAGATTTCGATTCCTGAAATGTGTTAAAATATGTGCATATTTAATGAGATAATGGATAATTTGCATATTTAAACATGCTATTTCAGAAAACTTGTAATACAAAAGACAATTGCCTTATTGTAAGTAATTAACTGGAGAAATTTCTAGCTGATACCTTTAAGTTAAAAAAATTACCCTATTCACCTGGGGTGTCTCGCCTTAAATACTTTTATTTTCTACATATCTTTGCCATTTATTGTCTTGCTTATAATAATGATAATAGTCATTTATAAATATCATTTTAGAGCACACATTTGAAATCGAGAATCGGGCTCGATACATGGTTCAGTAGGCGAGGCTGTAATTTCACCAGCTGTTACTCTCATGAGCGAGGCAGAAAATAATAGTTTTAACATGCCAAAATGCTGCTGTGTCGTTTATTGCACCTCAAACATTAAAACAAATCCAGAGTTACGTGTTTCTGTACTTCCTCTAAGAAGAAAGGACAGTACAGAAGATTTCTGTGGCTTCAGGCTTGATCGCTGTTCAAATGACAGCGTTGGTTTCCCCAAAAGCGGGCGGGGCTGTAAAGTGACGTAGATTTTACTATCATCTATTATTCAAAACCATTCTATTTATTCTAACGTAAATTACATGCCAGTGTTTTATCTTTTTATTTATTAGTTTTTATTTTAAATCGTATAATGTCGGACTTTTTTTCCGTCTGTGAGGAAAAGAAATGGGGTTCAGAGCCTCAAAATACTGAAATCTGTATTTTTTTAAAATCTTTTCCTTCTAATTTGTTATTCTTTTCTAAATAACACACTGTTATTTACTCAACAATAACACACAATTATCCTTGTTTTTATTTATTCATTTAATTCTATAATCTTGGGCTTTTTAGCCGTAAATAAAGTCACCGGAAACAGACGGGACATTTCGAGCGATACACACCACAAACCCACCACACTGATTACCCAAGATCCTCAGCTTGAAGCTCGTTGATTGGATGTTTTAACCGCAATGCACACTGGGATATGGTGTTAATAAGATATGATATCCGACAACGAAAAATAATACCTAATTCAGAGTGTTCTTGCTTTTCTCTTTGGAAGTCATCACATAACGGCAATGTAATACACGGTTCGGCTGCATTAAATATTACACATTTGCCGTAGTTCTTTATTTATAGAGCCCTGATGAGAAGACTTCTGGACAAACAGGAGAACTGCTGCCAAAACTGAATACTTGACGTGGATCATAAATATATCAACAATTAAACAACATCTTGCATTTCTTTTCACAAAATACGTCTCCTTGCAGTATCAATAGTAATTCGGCTGACTTTTATATTTGATCCAATTGGTAGATAGGTTATATTTACACCATAACGGTGCACAGCTGATAGAAAAGGACTTGTAGTTTTTAAAGATATTACTGATTTTCTTTGAATTAAAGAATGTAAATACTGAGTTGAGAGAATAGTCAGGGGATTTGGGTGATGGCAGACACATCTATGGAATCACAATTTCAATAGCTTACCATTAAATGACGGATATGCCTTTCTGTCTGTGATGTTTTACAAATCAGATATTAATGTGTTGAAGTAAAACATGAGAAATAGTATAGCAATATCCTGTAAAATTATGTAAAAACATGAATAAAACTACAGATCTTCAGATGTTATACATACATAAGTGTCCTACACTAATAATACAAAGTTATTATTAGTATGCTGTGTGTACCGTGTGCACCGCCTAGTGGTTAAAGCATGTTATTGAATTATTTTTGTTGAATAATGTTATTTGATTAAAACAATATTAAGAGTACATACTTTCATAGGGGGAAAGTAGAAGGTCAATGATAGAAATATATAGAATATAAAAAGTCAAGAAGATACTAAGTGATCTCTACAATAAAACAGTTTAGTGCCGGATGTACAAAGATATAGGAGGATGTGCAAAACAGAAAAACGAATTAACCTTTATTAACACATTAAAGAATACTTTAGGTTAAGGTCTTCTTTTAAACAAGAAAAAAGCTTTGGGGGTATCTATCTACAGATGAATATTAAGCCTGACAAAGTACTTAACGTCTAAAATATTGCTTTCCTGCAATGTTAACTATGTTGAAGCACTTATTTTAACTGATATTATACACATTAATTATACTCTTATGTATGTAGATAGTATAAGAAATGTGCAGAATATGACAGTTTAATGGTGGAGGTATACACACATATTGATAGATGTCTTGTAATGCGCTGTTGAGGAACCTATGACCCAAGTTGTGTATAAGATCAATACATTTAGATTTAGAAAATCTTGAAATCTTGAAAGGGATGTGCAAAATAGCCATTATACAGTTTTTAATTAACTATTAGTAGAGAATAACGAGTAATGAATATACTTTATAAAGATCTGCAGATAAATGTTTAGTCTTCTCAAGCACCAACTATCAAATATCTCTCCTGATTGTTGGCACTTGACAATCACCTTCCCTGAATTTTACTCAGGTGTAACTAAAGTCTGCTTTAAGGGTTGTTTATATTCCACATCATTAATCAGAATCTGCAAAGTAACTAAACTAAATGTAGTGAAGTACAAATACCAGGTTAACCTCTGAATTGTAGTGGAGTAGAATTACAAAGTAACAATGAGCTGTCATGTGGGTATTAATGCTGCCCATTATGGATACAAGCGATTTTCACCCATTTAGTAATTACATGTTTTAAATGTGTACACACCAATGTGTTTCCTGTCCCCTAAACCTCCAGGGCTGTACACAGTTTAATACTGTCAACTTCTAATTTTGGGAAAAACGTCTTTTAAAACTACAATTCCCAGTAGAGACGTGCCATAGAGAACATGTTGCGAAACACAATAGCCAGCATGTGTAGTTCTCGGGGGGGGGGGGGGGGCGTTCGAGTCCAGTTTTGAATAGTCTGCCGTGGTTTCGTTCCATTTCAAAGAGCTTGACGCTCGGCGTAACCTTGGCGCACTGCCACTCCAACATCACGGGGTTTGTCAACGGGACTGTAGTCCCAAACGATAGCTGGGGATTATGGGTAGTGTAGTGTCTTCGGCCATCCTAAATCTCGAAATGTCCAGTCTGTTTCTGGTGACTTTATTTACGGCTAAAAAGCATGCTAAAAAGCCCAAGATTATAGAATTAAACGAATAAATAAAAACAAGGATAATTGTGTGTTATTGTTGAGTAAATAACAGTGTGTTATTTAGAAAAGAATAACAAATTAGAAGGAAGAGATTTAAAAAAAATACAGATTTCAGTATTTTGAGGCTCTAAACCCCATTTATTTTCCTCAAAGACGACAAAAAAAGTCCGACATTATATGTGATGCCCCTGTGGGTTCATCAGTAGAGAGGAGGTGGCTGTCCTGTCTGTGCTGTGGTGATTGGTGATTGCAGTAACTCAGGGCACCTGGGTCTTTTGTCCTGCAGCTATTTAATGCCTCTCTGCGCTCTCTCTGCTTCTCCCTGCAGGCACACCGGTTTTGTTGAGTATAGTAGGAGTTTCTTCAGTTGCTTTACTTTGTGCACTTCAACACTCTCACACACATACATGTCCATACAATCCTCACCCTGCATTTACATTACTGATACCACTGACATCCACACCTCATACTTTACTGGATTTGATTTGTTTGTCTTAAATAAACACCATTACCTACCCGTTGATATGTTGTGTCTCCTTTTTGTTGTGGCCTTTTGAGCCAGGTCGCAACAAATGGGGGCTCGTCCAACGGGTTATTTGTTTAAAAAGTTTGTGTAGTGCTCAGAGCACATGGTGTCATTGAACAGCTGATTCATTGTTGTGGTCCAGCTGTGTGCTGGCTTGTCGCTGCTATTTGGGGGACAAATCATGTCTTTTGGGTTTCAGGAAGCTGTAGTGTTTGACATGTCGTCAGGTTTTGTGTGCCAATCAGAAGGTAAGATGTTGCTGTTTGTTACGCTTTTGTAAAAGAGATTTTCCCCGCTAGGCTTAAGTGGCGTTTCCCCTTGGGTTGCGTCTGTTTTTTTTTTTTTTTTCATAGTGTTGTGGCGACGTGGTTAGTGTCAGCTGTTTTCGGACAGCTGTCTCGGGGGCACGTCCGCGCGAGTTCTTGGTGTTACCTGCGTGCAGGTCGCTCCATAACTCCGCCGGGTTCCAGTGCGTAATTACCCACCGCAAGCCACATGAAGACTAGGTGAGATTAGGAAGATTTTGTTTCGGCAGTTAGGGGGAAATTCTCTGTTGGGTTCATTTTATGCCCATGCGTGTTGGCAGTTTAGTACTTTGCTTTCTGATTGGTTATTATGACTTCTTTGTCAGCGTTTGTGGATGCGCCCTCGGTGTCTTTCTTGGATGATTGCCAGAAGGCGCAGTTGGTCGAAATAGCAGAGCACTATGGCATTGCTGTTGTGGGGAGCAAGCGGAAACATGACATTAAAACTGTCATCGTGTCATCTTTGTTTGAGCAGGGGGTGTTGCAGAAGAGTGAGTCTGGTGCGGCAGGGTTCGTGCCGGTAGTGGTTCAGACAGCTGGTTTGACGTTCGAGCAGCAAAAGGAGCTTTTGGCCATGCAGTTGGAGTTTAGGTTGGAGCAGGAGAGATTGCAGTTGGAGATAAGGGGTCAGCAGCAGGAGGTAGAAAAGCGTTTAGAGGTGGAGAAGGTGCTGGAGGTGGAAAAGATGAAATGTGAGGTGGAACATGCTAGATTACGGCTGATTGGAGAGGGCAAGCTTTCTCTGGTGGAGGATGGTTCTGATAGGTCGGCATCAGGTAGTGGCGATATTATTTCTTACTTGCGGTTAGTGCCAAAGTTCAATGAGCGTGACCCTGACATTTTTTTTACTCTATTTGAACGCATAGCAGAGGCAAGAAACTGGTCAGATTCGGACAAAGTGCTGTTACTTCAGTGTGTACTCACTGAGCGAGCACAGGAGGCCTATTCAGCTGTTTGTGGCGAAAATGCTTTGGACTATGCCAGAGTAAAATCAGCGGTGTTAAAATCATACGAACTTGTTCCTGAAGCGTATCGTCAAAAGTTCCGAAGTTGGGTCAAAGGGGATAAGCAGACACATGTGGAGTTTATCCGTGATTTGACTTCTAATTTTCAGCGCTGGTGTGCGGCAGCAAAGGTTGACAGTTTTGACGGTCTTTGTGAACTCATTGTATTGGAACAATTTAAAGATGTTATCCCTCAGCGTGTGGCCACTTATGTAAATGAGCAGAAACCTTCCACCGCGCTCAGAGCTGCTGAATTAGCAGATGATTTTGTGTTGACACATAAGGACAGTTTTACAGAGAAGTGGTCTAGGGGTGATTGGAGACGTGGAGAAGATGGTGGCTATTCCCGCGGTGGTGCAAAGTTCTCACCAGGCTCCTCCCGTAGATTTGCAGGTCCAGGGCGATCCGAGGGCGCCAGAGTGGGCCAATGTCATTATTGCCGAGAAGAGGGTCATTGGAAGGAGCGGTGTCCGTTGCTGGAACCTGAGGGGAAGCCTCGTTCTTCATCACATGCTCCAGCCATGTGTTGTTCTGCCGTTTTGGTTAAAAAGCCGCAGGGTGTAAGATCGGGCATGGTGCCTGTTAAGAAGTTGGTTTGTGCCGACTTGGAGGTGGGTTCTGTTTTTGAGCCGTTCATAACGGAAGCCGTTGTATCGATGGTCGGTAGTGACAAGTATGTTCCGATTAAGGTGTTGCGTGACACAGCAGCTAGATACTCATTTATTGTTGAGTCAGTGTTGCCTTTTTCGTCAGAGACAGAAACAGGGGATTTTGTGCTGATGAGGGGCATGGAGATGGGCTTGATTCCTGTGCGACGTCATACAGTAGTGCTGGATTGTGAGCTGGTACGGGGAGTTGTGTCTATCGGCGTGCGTCCCGCGTTGCCACTTGATGGGGTACAGATGATTTTGGGCAACGATCTAGCTGGTAGTGCTGTGTGGGCGGGTGTGCCACCGCCTGTGGTGGTTTCCAGGCCGTTGGCATCGGTAGAGCCAGATGAGAGCGGTTTGCTATTTCCAAGTGTGTCTCCAGTTTATACTGTTACGCGTGCGCAGAGCCGTAGGATGTCGACTGACCTACCTGTTTCGGAGTCTGGAAAATGTGGTCCAGCACGGTCCTTTGACCTTGAGATCGAGACAAAGAAGAAGAAGGAGAAGAAAGAGAGGAAACCCTGCAAAGCGAAGAAGAGGAGGCCGAACAAGAGGAGGCCGAACAAGAGGAGGCCGAAGGAGGTCGGCGCGCCCAAGAGGCCGATGAGCGCCTACATGCTGTGGCTCAACGCCAGCCAACCCAAGGAGGAGTGGGACAGCGGCGGAGGAGGAGCGTCCTCCAGTCCTAAGAAGGAAATTAAAAAAGCTGGAGTTAAGAAGGAGGATATTGGGTTGTCGTGGATCCCTTTGGGGCCCCGTCTTAAGGGGGGGGCTGTGATGCCCCTGTGGGTTCATCAGTAGAGAGGAGGTGGCTGTCCTGTCTGTGCTGTGGTGATTGGTGATTGCAGTAACTCAGGGCACCTGGGTCTGGTGTCCTGCAGCTATTTAATGCCTCTCTGCTCCTCTCTGTGCTCTCTCTGCTTCTCCCTGCAGGCACACCGGTTTTGTTGAGTATAGTAGGAGTTTCTTCAGTTGCTTTACTTTGTGCACTTCAACACTCTCACACACATACATGTCCATACAATCCTCACCCTGCATTTACATTACTGATACCACTGACATCCACACCTCATACTTTACTGGATTTGATTTGTTTGTCTTAAATAAACACCATTACCTACCCGTTGATATGTTGTGTCTCCTTTTTGTTGTGGCCTTTTGAGCCAGGTCGCAACATTATACGATTTAAAATAAAAACAAATAAATAAAAAGATAAAACACTGGCATGTAATTTACGTTAGAATAAATAGAATGGTTTTGAATAATAGATGAGAGTAAAATCTACTTCACTTTACAGCCCCGCCCACTTTTGGGGAAACCAACGCTGTCATTTGAACAGCGATCAAGCCTGAAGGCACAGAGATCTTCTGTTACTGTCCTTTCTTCTTAGAGGAAGTACAGAAACACGTAACTCTGGATTTGTTTTAATGTTTGAGGTGCAATAAACGACATAGCAGCTTTTTGTCATGTTAAAACTATTATTTTCTGCCTCGCTCATGAGAGTAACAGCTGGCGAAATTACAGCCTCGCCTACTGATTTTAATTTAACCATATATCGAGCCTGATTGTCGATTTCAAAGGTGTGCTCTAAAATGATATTTATAAATGACTATTATCATTATTATAAGCAAGACAATAAATGGCAAAGATATGTAGAAAATAAACTTATTTAAGATACGTTCATAACAAACGTAACATACAAGAAAATATGTTTCTAGAAGATATGTAGAAAATAAACGTATTTGAGATACGTTCATAACGAACGTAACGTGGGAGTAAATACGTTTCTAGCTAAACGTAATTCAGAATGCAGTTTAGTTCTGTGGGAATGTAATTTTTAGGAGACAGTGTTGCAACCAAAGGTATGGTCAGCCCTTTATTATACAGAGAGCATTCAGAGAAAAACTGTCAAACTGGCCAAAAATACACACAAAGGATGCTGATGGATTACGGACATTTGCTGATTTCCTAAACTCATGTCAGGAAGCCATGCCCTATGTTAAAGGTCTGGACATTTTGAATGACTGCGAGGAAAATCAGAAACTGATTCAAAAGCTACCTGACTGGACAGCATCACAGTGGAACAGAAAGGTTACTCAAGTCATGAGAAGTGAACAAGAATTTCCAAACTTCCAGCAGTTTGTTGATTTCATGTTAATGGAAGCAGAGATTGCCTGTAATCCTATTACTTCATTCCGTGCTCTCCACTCAGCAGAGTCGAACTCAGAGAAACATCATCTGAAAGAAGGGAGAAGTAAAAGTAGTGTTCTCCACACACAGACAGAGACTGAAATTAAAGGACAGACAAAAACAAGTTTAAGGCCTCCATGTATGCTATGTCAAGACAGTAACCATGGTCTGCACTATTGTCCTGAGCTCAAAAATAAATCTCTGGACGAACAAAGGAAATATGTGAAGGAAAATAAACTGTGCTATGGCTGTCTAAAGCCAGGCCATAATGCAAGGGACTGCAAAGGAAAACATCCTACATCTCTCCATGATGGCAGCGACACTACAGCAAAAACATCATCAGTCCTGAGTCAGAGCAGCACAGATGAAGCAGCAACCACACTGTCTCTTAATGTGAATACTGAGGAGCCATCTGAGAATACTTCAATGATTGTGCCAGTGTGGGTTTCTTCTGTCAGCAATCCAGGTATGGAAAGGCTTGTGTATGCGTTGCTCGACACTCAAAGTGATACAATCTTCATTGAAAAGGAAGTAAGCAACAGCTTGCAAACAGAGACACATCCTGTGAGGCTGAAGCTCACAACAATGATTGGAAAGGATGCATTGGTGCACAGTGAAAGGGTCCAAGGTCTCAGAGTGAGAGGTTTTAACTCCACAATCATCATTGATCTCCCTCCAACCTACACTAAGGATTGCATACCAGTGAATCGGAAACACATTCCTACCTGTGAAACGACAAGGCACTGGAATCATCTCCGCATAATAGCAGATGAAATCCCACCACAGCTAGATTGTGAAGTTGGCCTTTTGATAGGCTATAATTGCTCAAGAGCACTGGCACCACGGCAAGTAATCCTGGGAGGAGATAGTGAACCCTATGCAGTTCACACAGATCTAGGATGGAGTATTGTGGGTTACACATCATCACAGAATGAGTCACCAAGCTTCAAAAATATGTGCCACAGAGTTGCTGTCAAGGAGCTCCCTCCAGTGACTCCAGCAGATGCATTACGGGTATTGGAATCTGACTTTCAGGATGCCAATAAAGATGGAAAGACTGTCTCAAACCGGATACATAAAATACGTCTGAGTACAACTCCTCAGCAGTGGAGATACGTCTCTACTAACGATAACCCTGCTGACCTTGCATCTAGAGGTTCAAGGGCAAATGAGATTCTCACGTCCTGCTGGCTCACAGGACCTCAGTTTCTATTGGAGAAGGACATACCACCAGCTGTAGATGTCATCACAGAAATGCAGATTGGAGATCCTGAAATCAAAAAGATTCAGACACTAAACACAATCAGTGGAACAAGTGAGTCTTTCAGACAGATTGTCAAAGTTTTCTTCATGGTCAAAGGCAACTCAAGCTGTCACTCGTCTCATCCGTTGTGCTAGAAGAGATAAATCAACTAATCACACCACATTACAAGAACGAGAGGATGCACAGCATATCATCATAAAGGATTTACAGAGACAAATATATCCAGAAGAGATAAGGTTGCTCAGTAAGAAAACTCAGCTTCCTCGACAGAGTAAACTGTACAAGATGGATACCTTTTTGGATCAAGACAGACTGCTCAAGGTGGGAGGAAGACTGAAAAATGCATCTCTCCTTGACTCACTGAAACATCCAGTGATAATCCCAAAGGACCATCCCATTACCAGGACAATAATAGCTCATTATGATGAGAAGGTACAACATCAAGGTAAAGGCATGACTATTCATGAGATAAGATCACATGGATACTGGATTCAAGGAATCAACAGAGCTGTGGCAACCTACCTGCATCAGTGTGTTACATGCAGAAAACTCAGGAGGTTCACAGAAGAACAACGTATGGCAGATCTGCCGTCCGAGCGTATGGATCCATTACCACCATTCACATTCAGCATTGCCACCAGACAACGCTGGCATACTCCAAAGAGAAACCTCGAAGTCGGTGACATCGTCATGGAGAAGACAGATCTGCCCAGGAATGAGTGGAAGTTGGCAAGAGTTATAGAGACAGTGACAGATAAAGATGGGCTAGTGAGAAGAGTCAAGATTCGTATTGGAGACCAGAAGACGGGAAAGGTGGGACAGTGTTCTGGAAAGCCGTCCATTCTCGAACGTCCAGTGCAGAAGCTGATCCTGCTCTTGGAGACTGTTTGACCACCCTCTTCACGGCACAACCATATCCTTTACAGTATGGACACTTATTCATGGACATTCTAATGGAATAAGAGTTAAGGTTAAAGGTCAAATTGAGTTCAGAAATTATTCGTGCTTTATCTATAAAGTTAACAAATTCACTCATAATTTGGTGGGAGTGTAAATGACCTTTTAATATGTTTAACCTTTTGTAGAGGTGGTTATATTTGTGTGCCGATGTTTTCCTGTGGTAAAGTTTTAGTTTTGTACTTTTATTTTATTCTGAGGTGTTTTTCCTCCGGAGACGTCGCGAAGAGACGGAGCGGCTCTACCTGTTGCTGCCTGCGATCTGCGATCTACGGAGGCCTGCTCGTCGCAAAGCGACGGAGCGGCTCCACCTGTTTGCTGCCTGCGATCTATGGAGGCCCGCTCCCACCTGTAGAGTACGGCTGCACTGGAGAGGTTTTTACCCCGGAGTCGTCGCGGAGAGACGGAGTGTATCCACGCTTCGGGCTTGGCCTGCTTCCACCGGGCGTGTGCTGCTGTGCGGAGGAGGATTTTACCACGGCTGGGGCCTGCTTTCCACCTGTCCTTGTTCTGCTGTCGCAGAGGCCTGCTTTCACCCCGGGGATACCACGCTGCTGCTTTCTCCTGTCCTTTGCTGCTGTGCTGATTTTGCTCCAGGAACATCGCGGATACTGTGTGCTGGTCTGCGAAAATAGCCCATATCGGGATTCTGCTGTGCCTGTTAACTGTTTTGGACTATGAGAAGATCTCTAGTCATTCTGAGAAGTCTACTGGATTCAGGTCTGTTCTGCCACCCGCAGTAGGCATCCCCTGCAAAGGTTCGGATGTGTTACACAAACAATTACCGGTTGCCTTGTCACAGTCAATCTGCTCGACAAAATATGTTTGTCTTTTTTGTTTTCCTGCGATGATGGTTCTTCAGGACTGCTTCTTAACCTCTTAAGCCCGAGGGTCCCCCCAGGGGACCCCTCCCACCGTTTTTTTATGAGACTATGTCTCAGGGCTTCTTAACATTTATGAAACTATTAATGTTCCATACCCTTTTAACGCTAAGAAACTCAGCTAACTGACAATGTGAACCATTTTTAGCTAAAAGAAACACAAGAGTAATACCAAGCCTTTGAATTAGCATGGAGCGAAAAAATGCTAAGTAATGCTAACGGAATTTGCACAGCACTCACGGTAGAAATGCCCTTATTACTTATCGTAACTGCACAAACAAGATATACGATTTATAGCCGAGACTCCACAGATTCCACACATGTAATATCATCACTGTAGGACCCCGAATTGCGGAGCTATCAGCCAGAAAAGAGAAAGTAAACAACATCCGGTTTCAAAAATATTACAATAATTTCGTCTTACCTTTTTTGATTTGTGATCAAAAGTTGTGTTCACCGGAATAAAAATGCCGCTCAAGGTTAATCCAATGTCTTTGTGTCACGTAGAAATTTTGACTGATAATCCTTCATCATATTTATGGCACCGTTAGATTCTGTGTCTTTACGATCAAAAACGATGTGTTGGATGTGCAGCTAGGATAAGTAATAAGGGAGCTAGGATAAGTAATAAGGGAGCTAGGAGTGATTTTCGGTGCAGTAATAGGTTAGCATTTTTCGCTCGGGGCTAATTCAGATGCTCACTGTTAGCATTGTGTTTTTTTTGAAAAAATAAACTAAAAAGATCAGTTAAATGAGTTTTTCCCCGTTATATGGATATAAAATATTCATAGTTTATTAAATAGTAAGGTTCCTTAGACGTTGTTTCCTGCAAATGACGCGATTTCGGTCCGTGGGGCCTATAAGTGCTATATAAATAAACTTGCCTTGCCTAAGAGGATAACAGAGTATGTTCTTATATTTTATTTTTATTTTTTATTTTTTTCACAACAGTTGTATTTGGATGGAATGAATACCTATAGTGAAAATTCAAAGTAATAAAATGATTTTTACAGTGAAAAAGTTCAAATGGAACTGATGGTTCCCAAATTACCCAGAGGTGAGTCCGCCTGGACTTTATTTTTCTAAACCTCTCTAAAAAGGTCAAATTTAACTTGTTTTGCATCAATCTTGATACAGGGTACTTATTATATGTTATAGTTTGGATTCCTAAAGCTTTTAGTCTACTAACCCATCATTCAAGGGTGGTTTTTACTATAAGTAATGGGTATTTTTTTAGGCGGACATTAGAATTTACATGTTTTTACTATGTTCCATCTGAATTTACTTTAAAATAAAAACATCTATATTGATTCTGACACTTCTACATCCAACTCACAGATGTAACCTTGCTTTGAGAGAAAAGATGATTAATTTACCCCTTTTAGAAGTGAAGATATAGTCTTTGTTGTGTTAGTGGCATTTTCGAGCCTGAAACCTGAAAAACAGGCTCAGGGCTTAAGAGGTTAAGCTCTAATCACACTCTCGCAGACTTTTCCGGTGATTCCAAAGTAGATGACAATGTATGTGTGTCGCTTAAGAGGAAAAGATGCCTGTTTTTGTTGTTGTTATTACTGTCAGGAAATGTACAACCTAACCCTGGTCCGCCCAGTAGTAGTAGTCAGATCGCTACTCCTGCTGATTTTAAAGCTAGATCTGGGTTGGGTTTCATCCACTTGAATGTGCGCAGTCTGTTAGGTAAACGTATCTGGGCGAGCTCGACTGACGCTGACGTCATTGTTTTATCAGAAACATGGCTAAAGAAATCTATTTTAGCCTCTGACATTGCCTTAAATGGTTATAATGTGTATCGTACCGACCGGCCTAATAAAGGTGGTGGCGTTGCCATTTATGTTAAGAATAAGTTCAGTGTAACCACATTAGTTTCCAAATCGATCAGTAAGCAATTTGAATTTTTAGCCTTAAATATAGAAGTGGCAAAGGGTCATCAGGTCATGGTCGTGGGCTGTTACAGACCCCCCTCAGCTGTCAAAGACTCCTTGTCTTCACTAGCAAATCTTTTATCGCAACTAGACTACAAGGAAATAGTGCTACTTGGAGATTTTAACTGGGACTGGTTAACTGCAGTGTCAGAGGATTTTAAAAACCTTTGTATCTCTTTAAATGTTACTCAGATTGTGGACAGTCCTACTCGCCCTAATATTAAGTCCCCAAATAAATCCTCCCTAATTGATCTCATTTTAACTAATGTTCCCCATAAATATTCATCTGTGGGAGTATTTGCAAATGATCTGAGTGATCACTGTGTTGTAGCCACAATTAGGGACACTAAGGTCCAAAAGGTTAAACCTCGTATTATCATCAAGAGAGACATAAAACATTCTGTGGAGCAGGATTTTGTACATGATCTGTTTGGGTTTGATTGGGGAAAAATCGATTTGTGTGCTGATGTTGAGACTGCATGGTCTTATTTTTATGGAAATTATAGATAGACATGCACCCCTGCGTACATTTAGAGTGAAGGGACGAGACAATCCTTGGTTTTCTGCTGAATTATCTAGTCTCCTACATGAGAGAAACAAGGCCTGGGCAAAGGCTAGGAAATCAGTCTCAGAGGTAGAATGGCTGCGTTTTAGGCAGCTAAGAAATAGCTTCACTTCACATGTCAAAAGTGCTAAATCTAAGTATTATCTGTCAGTTACCACAAAGAACCTGAACAACCCTAGAAAATTCTGGAAAGCCATAAAATCGATATCCACCGGTGATATCCGTAATGAGCTACCTCCGTGCATTACCACAGCATCTGGCACTATATCGGATAGGGCCACCATACTAAATTGTTTTAATGAGCATTTTGTGTCCTGTGGCTCTCTGTTTCATTCTGTTTCTAATTCTGCTTCTGTGAACACCACAGTGGGTGACTCAGAACAATGTGGTCTGGAAAACCCTTTCAGTTTTACTCCTTTTACTGTTGATGTTGTTCGTGAAGTCTTAACCAAGCTAGATCCTAAAAAGCCGGCTGGTCCGGACAACGTAGAACCTTTCTTTTTAAAGATAGCTGCAGATTTTATTGCTCCACCTCTTACTACTCTTTTTAACCTCTCTCTCAGCACGAACAAAATCCCAAAAGTATGGAAGTCAGCTTATGTCCTGCCACTACTAAAAGGAGGGGAGGCCACCTTATTAAACAATTATAGACCCATCTCTAAATTGTCAGTTCTGGCCAAGGTTCTTGAACGCCTTGTGAGTGAGCAGGTAAAAGTGTTTTTATGTAACAATGACATCCTGTCTAAACATCAGTCAGGCTTCAGAAAGCAACATAGCATCATCACTGCCACAATGAAAGTGGTAAATGATATTACGAGTATTTTAGATAATAAGCAGAGTTGTGCAGCTCTATTTGTTGACCTATCCAAAGCTTTTGATACCGTCGATCATCGCATTTTGAAGCAGAGGCTGGTCAGTATTGGCATATCCAGCCATGCAGTGGGGTGGTTTGTGAACTACCTCTCTGAAAGGTCCCAATGTGTTCAGTTTGATGGGCTGTCTTCTGAGTGGTTAAACATCACTAATGGTGTACCACAAGGTTCAGTTTTAGGTCTGCTATTATTCTCTATCTATATTAATAGTTTAGGTGAAAATGTCGAAGGAGCAACCTTACATTTTTATGCGGACGATACCGTTATGTACTGTGCAGGTCCCTCGATTAACGAGGCTGTTGTTAAATTACAGGCTGTTTTTAACATTATTCAGGCTCAGCTCTCTGAACTTAAGCTTCTTTTAAATGTGGAGAAAACCAAGGTAATGCTCTTTTCTAAAGCTAAAGCTAAAAATACACCAGAGACTGCTTTGGATATTGTAACTACGCAAGGAATACAACTTGAAGTGGTTACCTGTTACAAATACTTGGGTATCTGGCTTAATGACTGTCTCACTTTTAAATTTCATGTAAATAAGCTGCTTAAAAAGCTGAGGGTCTAGGTTTCTTTTACAGAAATAAGTCCTGTTTCTCGCTTGAGGCCAGGAAAAGGCTAGTCACTGTGACCTTTTTACCTGTGCTGGACTATGGTGATTTGTTATATATGAATGCACCTGCCAATTACCTGAGCAAGTTAGATGCTGCGTATCACAGTGCACTAAGATTTTTGACAAATTGTAAAGCACTTACACATCACACTGTATACCAAGGCGGTTTTGCCATCACTTACTGTACGGAGGCTCAGTCACTGGTACTTTTTCATTTACAAAGCCATGTTGGATAAACTACCATCTTATATCTCCTCCCTGATCTCTCGGCGAATTGAAAGTACTTATTGCCTGAGATCGCATGCTGTGTTCTTATTAAATGTGCCAAGTGCTAGGACTGTCTTAGGGAAGAAAGCTTTTAGATGTGCAGCTCCACTAACATGGAACAGTCTGCAAAAAGAATGGAAAATTACCAAGCTAGTACCACTACATGTTTTTAAAGGTCGGTTGGATGCTACAAAATCAGATGCTGTTGGTACCTGTACATGTGGTTAAATATGTACATTGTAATCCCTGTACATTTTGCTGTATGATGTCCTTTTGTTGTTCTGTTGTGTATGTTTTTATGTCTTCTTGTGGAACCTACTGCTGCAGGTCTCCCTTGAAAAAGAGATCATTGATCTCAATGGGATTTTACCTGGATAAATAAAGGTTTTGAATTGAATAGTTATAAGATCCGGAACTTTTATTTTGAAGGGACTTTTGCCGGAAGTGAATAGAGAACGTGTAATGACCATAGACTGGATATATAAATGGACGTAGGGTACGTGACGTCACCCATAGGATTCTGCAGAATTGCCGAGAAGCCCTTAGTAGGCGGAGTCGGCCACTAACGGCTCAACAGTGACGTAAGAGTTCAACTCCCGCCTGCTCCAAATAAGGGCAAAGAGGCGGAGCCGAGGCGGGACCTGCTGCCACTGAGCTGGAAGTTCCAGAGCTAGCTGAAGCTACCAAGCTAAGCTAACATGCTCCCCATTAACTGTGTGATACACTGATGTTACCTCACATGCAGCAACTTTGTCTTGTTCTGCAGTTGAACTGCCGAAGAATTTAGTTATATTTAGTGCACCTTTATTTTGTGTTGCTCGCTTGTGCATTTCTGTGCCAGCATGCTGTTTCAGATCGTTTTCTCCACCGTGACCTATTGAAAACTCCCTCCGACACAAGGTGCAGAAGACCCGAGACAGATCTCCACTCACGGGCTTTACCCAACTGTGTTTTTCTTCTCACTGTTTGTTGCAAGACACAAGTCTTTTCTTTTTAGAAGGGCCAGGGCCCAGAACCACATCCTCTCTCTCTTCTCCTCTTTCATTATCACCTCCTCCACCGGCAGCGCTCATTTTCCCACACGACTGAACAGGCTGACATGCCACACAAACAATGATGCCGCGCCCGCGGCCCACCGGAGAAAATCTCACACACACACGTGCGAGCATTGTACCTGCCCTGTCAACTGAGCGGTCCTAGCGCCCTTCGCATACAGCACACAGGCACGCAGCCAGACACACTGCATTGCGCGCAAACAGAAAAATATTTTTTATTTTTCCCTTTACACGGGAGTCCTGGACAAACAAAGTCCCGTACGGGACACGCCCTTTTTGGCTCAAATACGGGGCGTCCCGGCTAATACGGGACGGTTGGCAACCCTATCCCCATCTGCACACTGCCGTCGCATTTTACGTTTCTAAGGTAAGCGGACATGAAACTATTCAGCAAAACTATAAATAACAATCTAAGTTATTGAGTTTTTAGCATAATACTTCAGAATCTTAAAATCCCTTACCGTTTGTATGCAATTGTGCTAAATTCAACACTGGAATCAAGCAAATATTAATATGTTCGCATGACATTAGTTATTTATATTTTGATATCACCTAATTATACGTTTAAGTCAAGCTAAGGTACATGTGATGGTAGCTAGTTAGTGCTCTTACCTATGATGCCTCCTCCAAACAGCATAATAACCAGACTGTATCATTAAAACTAAGTACCAGTTCTAGATCCTTGACTTTAGACAAACAATTCAAAAGACAACATTTATTTAAAGACCAATCTTTATTTGAAGGTGCCTCTTAACCTGAGATATTAGTTATACAGTAATAGTATTGACAATCTAAAAAAACTGAGCAACTCAACTTTGTATTTCTTATTGTCCAAAGCATTTATTATTTTCATTTTCCCCCTCTCATATTCAGTGTGGACGGATTGAGACAGCGTGGTGTCCAGTAGTGATGGGAATTCCGGCTCTTCTTGGTGAGCCGGATCATTTGGCTCGGCTCACCAAGAAGAGCAGGCTCGTTCGGCTCCCAAACGGCTCTTCAGTTTACCACATATTATACCTTTTAATTAAATCAAATGTAGCCCTGTTTTGACTAATGATTTATATGTGTACACATATATCACTTAAATTATTCAATACATCCTTTGTACTGAAGTATTCAAAAGTGAAAATTACATGTTTAATATAAATGATTTGCTGCGGCCAAATGTTTTCATCGCATTTACAGACCCTTGTAACTCTCTGATACCACCCAATGAATGCACTGACTTGCTTGTAGAACCACGCTACACAAAACAGATAGCAACACCTATAAAAACTTGGCTATTTTAAAAAAGGGGCTACTGTATCGACATTTTAAAATTATATTTAAAGAAAAGTCCCGAACAAAACATTAGGGCTCTATTTCAGTAACTATTAGCTATAGAAACCACGCCCCCCTGCATGAGAGGGGAGCGTGCTCTGAGATCAGCTGATGGGCTCTCAGAAGAGGGGGAGAAAAAGAGATCTCCCTCCTCCGTGTTTTATTCTTATAGGAGTAAGAAGAGAAGTAACGGGGCAGAAACCCTCCTTTTTACGCAGCGGTCCAGACATAGACATCAAACGGCGACACATATTCAGTTGCCAGTTACTTTGGCATTAGGGCAGGGCTAGATACTTTCCAAGGTTTGACATAATGAATTGTGCTACTTTTAAAGCGAGCAACGATGTTTTCAAATCTGTAATCAAAAAGCTCCTCAAAAACACCTGCCGTTGCTACGTTAGTTTAAACAGTAACAACGGACTATTTTTCTTAGCGGATGCATGTCAATTTAAATAAATACATACAACTATTTTTTAATCAATAAAATCATTTTCTAAATCCATAAAAGCATTTCAATTAATATTGGGAGTCATGTCGTTACTTTGTTGAGAATGTGGCCATGTAATAAGCGGGATAATGTGCACATTGCATAATGTGCCTTCATGCCGATCTAGATCCCTCCGCAAAAAAAACGGCTCGTTCGCGGGCGCGAGCCGGCTCGTTCGCGACCGACACATCACTAGTGTCCAGAGAGCAGCAGAGACTTCAGGGAGAAACCTCCGTGTGATGGACGTCCTGTCTGTTGGTTTGGAGAGGATTGAGGGTCTTTCCTCAGCGAGGAGGACCAGGCCTGATGGAGGAGCCCATGCTGGGCATAGCTGATACCAACTGCGTCACGTTATTTGACTATATGTGTTTACTTATACATTTAATAGGTTTACACCTTCTGTCCATATGTGCTTTTTATTTAAAACATGTTTGATTAAGTTTTGGTTCACATTTCAATAAATTGTATTTGTATTTGTACTCATTTGGTCCATTATTCTTACTGAAAATGTTAGATTACACATTCACATCTGACTGAAGATTGGCCCCATTTATTTGTGACGTTGCAAACTCTGCGGTACAAGGCACAAGTGATGTGAAACTCATAAAGTGAGGCAAATAGAAATAATCAGCTGATGGAGTGTAGATGTGGAAATAGGTGCATTCGATCAGCTGACTATGTTTTCACAATAAAAGTAGTTTCTTAGTGTACTGGTCTTAAAATCTCATAACATCAGCTTTTAATGTTCCTCTTGGATGTTCTTCTTGACCCTCAGAGAAGGAGAACATGTCGTGTCTTTCAGGCATGTCCTTTCCTAACAAAAATGACAGGAAACATAAAACATATTATTGCAGAACAAGTGTGTTATTTATGAAAGTGGTGTGTTTGTGTGTTTAGGAGCTGTAGATATAATTATTTTGTAATTGTAATGTTTTTTTTTTATTTCAACAGAGCTACAAAGACAATCAGATTATGAATGAACAGTATGAAGTTCATCAACATTGAAATATATGTTATTATCAAAATAATATTTAACTGTTATCAAAACGTAGTGGAACTGTAGAAGCTTGCTCTGTTGTCTCACTGAAAGAATCACTTTTACCACGTTTTTTCAGACAATAGTGAGAGATAAATAGTAGCAGTTCTCACTATGTGTTAAATATCTTTGCCTTCAATACATTAAATTAGAACAACCCTGTCTCCTAAAAATTACGTTCCCACAGAACTAAACTGCATTCTCAATTACGTTTAGCTAGAAACGTATTTTCTCCTACGTTACGTTTGTTATGAACGTATCTCAAATACGTTTATTTTCTACATATCTTCTAGAACCATATTTTCTCCCACGTTACTTTTCTTATGAACGTATCTTAAATACGTTTATTTTCTACATATCTTTGCCATTTATTGTCTTGCTTATAATAATGATAATAGTCATTTATAAATATCATTTTAGAGCACACATTTGAAATCAGTAGGCGAGGCTGTAATTTCGCCAGCTGTTACTCTCATGAGTGAGGCAGAAAATAATAGTTTTAACATGCCAAAAAGCTGCTGTGTCGTTTATTGCACCTCAAACATGAAAACAAATCCAGAGTTACGTGTTTCTGTACTTCCTCTAAGAAGAAAGGACAGTAACAGAAGATCTCTGTGGCTTCAGGCTTGATCGCCGTTCAAATGACAGCATTGGTTTCCCCAAAACTGGGCGGGGCTGTAAAGTGATGTAGATTTTACTCTCATCTATTATTCAAAACCATTCTATTTATTCTAACGTAAATTACATGCCAGTGTTTTATCTTTTTATTTTAAATCGTATAATGTCGGACTTTTTTTCCCGTCTGTGAGGAAAAGAAATGGGGCTTAGCCTGAGAGCCTCAAAATACTGAAATCTGTATTTTTGAAAATCTTTTTTTCCTTATTTACTCAACAATAACACACAATTATCCTTGTTTTTATTTATTCGTTTAATTCTATAATCTTGGGCTTTTTAGCCGTAAATAAAGTCACCGGAAACAGACGTAGGCCTATAAGGGACATTTTGAGGATACACACAAACCCACTGAACAGATTACCCAAGATCCTCAGCTTGAAGCTCGTTGATTGGATGTTTAGCCGCAATGCATGTTGGGATATGATGTTAATGCGATATGATATCCGAAAAAAATAAATAATAATAATAATACTTTATTCCGAGTGTTCTTGCTTTTCTCTTTGGAAGTCATCACATAACGGCATTGTAATACACGGTTCGGTTGCATTAAATATTACACATCTGCTGTAGTTCTTTATTTATAGAGCCCTGATGAGAAGACTTCTGGACAAACTTGAAGAACTTCCGCCAAAACTGAATATGTGACGTGGATCATAAATATATCAACAATTAAACAACACCTTGCATTTCTTTTCACAAAATACGTCTCCTTGCAGTATCAATACTAATTCGGCTGACTTTTACATTTGATCTAATTCGTAGATAGGTTATATTTACACCATAACGGTGCACAGCTGATAGAAAAGGACTTGTAGTTTTTAAAGATATTACGGATTTTCTTTGAATATAAGAATGTAAATACTGAGTTGAGAGAATAGTCAGGGAATTTGGGTGATGGGAGACACATCTATGGAATCACAATTTCAATAGCTTACCATTAAATGACGGATATGCCTTTCTGTCTGTGATGTTTTACAAATCAGATATTAATGTGTAGAAGTAAAGCATGAGAAATAGTTTGGCAATATCCTGTAAAATTATGTAAAAACACGAATAAAACTACACATCTTCAGATGTTATACATACATAAGTGTCCTACACTAATAATACAAAGTTATTATTAGTATGCTGTGTGTACCTTGTGTGCACCGCCTAGTGGTTAAAGCACGTTATTTTTGTTGAATAATGTTATTTGATGAAAAAAATATTAAGAGTACATACTTTCATAGGGGGAAAGTAGAAGGTCAATGATAGAAATATAGAATATAAAAAATCAAGAATATACTGTAAGTGATCTCTACAATAAAACAGTTTAGTGTAGGATGTACAAAGATATTAATAGGAGGATGTGCAAAACAGACAAACTAATTAACCTTTATTAACACATTAAAGAATACTTTAGGTTAAGGTCTTCTTTCAAATAAGAAAAAAGCTTTGGGGATATCTATCTACAGATAAATATTAAGCCTGACAAAGTACTTAACGTCTAATGTATTGCTTTCCTGCAATGTTAACTATGTTGAAGCACTTATTTTAACTGATATTATACACATTAATTATACTCTTATGTATGTAGATAAAATAAGAAATGTGCAGAATATGACAGTTTAATGGTGGAGGTACACACACATATTGATAGATGTCTTGTAATGCACTGTTGAGGAACCTGTGACCCAAGTTTTTCATTCATTGCATAACTACACCGTAGTTGTGTATATGATATGTCTATAAACCTTAGAAAATCTTGAAATCTTGAAAGGGATGTGCAAAATAGCAATTATACTTTTTAATTAACTATTAGTAGAGAATAACGAGTAATTAATATACTTTATAGAGATCTGCAGATGAATGTTTAGTCTTCTCAAGCACCAACTATCAAATATCTCTCCTGATTGTTGGCACTTGACAATCATCTTCCCTGAATTTCACTCAGGTGTAACTAAAGTCTGCTTTAAGGGTTGTTTATATTTCACATCATTAATCAGAATCTGCAAAGTAACTAAAATAAATGCAGTGGAGTAAAAATACCAGGTTAACCTCTGAATTGAAGTGGAGTAGAATTACAAAGTAACAATGAGCTGTCGTGTGGGTATATATTAATGCTGCGCATTATGGACACAAGCGATTTTCACCCATGTAGTAATTACATGTTTTAAATTTGTACACACCAATGTGTTTCCTATCGCCTAAACCTCCAGGGCTGTACACAGTTTAATACTGTCAACTTCTAATTTTTGGAAAAACGAAAACGTCTTTTAAAACTACAATTCCCAGTAGAGACGTGCCATAGAGAACATGTTGCGAAACACAATAGCCAGCATGTGTAGTTCTCGGGGGGGGGGGGCGTTCGAGTCCAGTTTTGAATAGTCTGCCGTGGTTTCGTTCCATTTCAAAGCGCTCGACGCTCGGCGTAACCTTGGCGCGCTGCCACTCCAACATCCAATCCCAGAGGTTGAAGATTATCACGGGGTTTGTCAACGGGACTGTAGTCCCAAACGATAGCTGGGGATTATGGGTAGTGTAGTGTCTTCGGCCATCCTAAACTGAAATGTTTTTCGGATATCATATCGCATTACGAACACCACATCTGGCGTCACAGAGATCTTCTGTTACTGTCCTTTCTTCTTAGAGGAAGTACAGAAACACGTAACTCTGGATTTGTTTTAATGTTTGAGGAGCAATAAACGACACAGCAGCTTTTTGGCATGTTAAAACTATTATTTTCTGCCTCGCTCATGAGAGTAACAGCTGGCGAAATTACAGCCTCGCCTACTGATTTCAAATGTGTGCTCTAAAATGATATTTATAAATGACTATTATCATTATTATAAGCAAGACAATAAATGGCAAAGATATGTAGAAAATAAACGTATTTAAGATACGTTCATAACGAACGTAGTAACGTGGGAGAAAATAATGTTTCTAGAAGATATGTAGAAAATAAACGTATTTAAGATACGTTCATAACGAACGTAACGTGGGAGAAAATAATGTTTCTAGACGATATGTAGAAAATAAACGTATTTGAGATACGTTTGAGAAAATACGTTTCTTGCTAAACGTAATTGAGAATGCAGTTTAGTTCTGTGGGAACGTAATTTTTAGGAGACAGGGTTGATTAGAAAGCTGACAAAGTCATATTGCTAAATATCTAAAATGTAACTTTTTGCATGGAAAAACCCCTCAACTTAACTGATGTGTAGGTGATCTAGTATTTAGTATTGTTTAATGGAATACATATCAGTGTATTAAAGTCAATACTTCATTCATTTAAACCAATATCTTTCTTGATTCTTTGTACCTGTGCTGAAGTTCACTGCTGTGAGGAGTCCAGTTCTGTCTCTCACTCTCTGGTCCAGCCTGTCTGCATCACCTGGACACCTTAAACAAACAGATATATATGTAAAGTACCATGTGTACAAACAATATAACTGATTCTCTTCTGTTGAACATGTTTGATTGTGTATTGTCCGAGTCAGGGTCCTTTTTATTTTACTGTAACTTTGGAAGTTGTATTACCAATGCTTACTGTTTATTTGATACCCATTTGGTAATGCAATTAATAAAAACAACAAGGTTTGGGTTCGTTCTTCAGATGACTGTGATGTTAACGTGTAAGCTCAATAATTAACTCCAGCTCAACCAACCATATTGTAATATCTAAGTAATCATCTTGAAATATGACATTAATAATTGTAATATACACACATCTTATTGTGAGGTTGATTTCACATACACTACTTCGACATGAGCTTGTCTACATACTTGAGCATAGCCAATTTAAATGAACCTTAGCGATGCATACAGTTCCTACCTACATAATAAAATATCTCTCTAAGTTACAAGGATGACCTTATTTTATCAACGTCAAACAGAAGCCGTTTGTTCTACAGTATTATCCCACTTAACGCTTAACACTTGTCTATTTCGTTTTAACCTTTATATATACAGTCTATGATTTTAACTTGTAGGCTACGATTAGCATCGTTAGCACCGATGTAGCTACCACTCGCTTACACACTAAACCAAGCCTTAACATTCATTACGTAGCCGATTAAAATCATTAACACATAAATAAGTACTCGATTTTCACTTACCGTAAAACCGCATGCATGCACCGTCTGTTTCAACCGCAGAGCGAGTCACAATAGTCCGATATATAAGCATGAAGAACAAACAACCACGGCCGGCTTAAAGTTGTGTTCCCTGGATGAGCTGAGCAGGCAGAGTCCCAGTAGCTTCACGGAGCTGCTAGCAGAGAGACAAGAAGCTAACAACAGCAGTCACTTGACAGAGCCGTCACTCAATGTGACCACGCCCTAATTTATCCCAAAACTTTAAGACCTAATATAAATAAAAGGGTCGTGTTCGAAAACAATTCACTCACAGATCCATAATCATGAAGGTGGAACCTAACTATATTCATAATAATATTTATTGCATCCATGGGTAGAAACATGTTTTTTTCTGCTGTAAAGTTGGGCATTTTAACATGGGGGTCTATGGAAATTGCTCCTTTCTGCAGCCAGTCCCTATCGGCCAATATATGTGGCACTTCCGTATTGGCGTCCCGGCTCTTCCCCAGAGTTTGCCGCTTGGTAATGACGGATGAATGACGGAGAAATTAACATCAAATAATTAGTTACGTTGGGTTTTTAGCACCTGGCTGATAGGGGCACAAGGTTTGTTATTACTTTAATTAATATGTGTATTGATATTATGTGGTATTATTTCGTAGTTTTGCAGAGTTTTGAGTCCATGCTTTTGAATTAGCAAAACTGCTATATTAGCCTACATGCGTTCTGCTCTGTTAGTTAGGGGGCAGTAGTGAGCTATAATTGCATTATTTAGTTTATATTAGAAATGTAACGTTTATAAATGCAAGAAATGGAGATGTTTTATCTGTGAGATGGTGGCTAATTATTGTGTTTTCTTTATTTTCTTAGCTCTTACGTTGGTACTTGATACTTAATGTATACATGCAAGGGTGTACAATAAAAGGAGACCATCAGTTCGAGAGTATGAGCATTATTCAGCTGGGGACGCTTCAGGGCTTCTTAACGTGCTTTTATCCGGGGTGGAGGGAGTTACATATTAGTTAAATATAACATTGGGGCGTGTGATTGTAGTGGGTGGAGGTGGTGAAATGAGGACATCCATCTTGGAGTTCAAGCTAGTATAATATAGTTAACGTTACACAATAATAAGGAAGAGGGCTATTTTTGTGATAAATCGCTATTGATATGGATTTAGAGTGCATATTTGAGACTTCTAAACAGTAAACAAAAACATAACTTATGGATGAGTGTTTTTAGCAGAGTCATATTATGTCTTTGTGATTCTGTTGATTATTACCTGTCTGTATTATGTTGCAGCTCAGCTGATTTTGGATTGATGGCAAAGGGAGAGGGATTTAAAGAGCCTGTGACACGAGTTTCCCCCATCATCCAAGCCCATCAATTTGAGTAAATATTGTCCCCTTAAACCGTTACTGAACTGATTTTGGATATTTGTACTTTGATAACCATTAATCTGCCCTTCAATGTTGACCATTTTCTGGATCTTCTCGGGGGTTCTTCAAGTCCCGCCAAATTATGTGTGACGTCATTGCGGGCACAGCGCTCCAGCTGCACCGTTCAGGATCCCAGCATCTGCATGTAAACGCACGATGGCGCACACAGCAGCAAGCTCAGACAGCGATGACAGTTTAATTTTGAACGTGTCTGAGAGCTCATATGAGGCTGAAGGATCGGTTTATGTTGTATCTGTTAGAAGTTTAGGAATTAGGTGCGTCAATATGGGCGATCATACGGTCATGTAGCCAGTGGTGGACTGGGACTAAAAATCATCCCGGGACTCTCGACCGGCCCACTTCGGTACCGCTAGTAAATTGTCAACGGGGGGAGTGGGGGATGTCAGGGGCGGCGGGTGCTGTAGGCTAGGGAAAGCTAAGCCTTCCCAAATATTTGTGTCACTGCATCCTGGTAAAATACAAATATAATGTATAATGTCTGTGTCTTTGACATTAGCGCTGCTAGCCACCTGTGCCCTGTACTACGAAGCCAGTTCAACATACCCTGGATATGTTTGAGTAACAAACAAACTAACAACAAACTAACAAACGAGATCTCGCTAAGCGGTCCTACGACAACCCAGTCTCATGGCATTTCGTGTTCACCAACACGATTTTCCCCTTTTTTTCGTGTTGCACAGCACGATTTTAAAAGCAATGTATTTCTACTGGTAATGTGTTTCGTGCCTGCAGCACGTCTTTTTCTCTGGTCGGGTCGTGGAAGACCGGAAGCTGTGTGGTTCATAAAAACATGTTCTTACTCAATATCAAGCCACAATTATTGCTTTTATTTTAAATCGTATAATTTCAGACTTTTGTTGCCGTCTGTGAGGAAAATAAATGAGGCTCAGAGACTCAGAATACTGAAATCTGTATTTTCTAAATCTTTTTTTCCTTCTAATTTGTTATTCTTTTCAAAATAACACACTGTTATTTACTCACCAATAACACACAATTATCCTTGCTTTTATTTATTGGTTTAATTTCATAATCTCGTGCTTTTTTGGCGTCCGTCAGGAACTGAATTTCAAAATAAAAATAACCGGAAACAGACGTAGGCATTTCGAGCGATTACCCAAGATCCTCAGCTATGGTTTAAGCTCGCTGATTGGATGCTTTAGCTGCAATGCATGCTGGGATTTGGTGTTTATATGATATGAAATCCGGAAAACATTTTAAAAGAATAAAATAATACTTAATTCCGAGTGAATTGCTTTTCTCTTTGGAAGTCATCACATAACGGCATTGTAATACACGGTTCGGCTGCATTACATATTACATATCTGCCATAGTTCTTTATTTATAGAGCCCTGATGAGAAGACCTTTGGAAAAACTGGATGAAATGCCGCCGAAACTGAATACTTGACGTGGATCATAAATATATCAACAGTTAAACAACATCTTCAATTTCTCTTCACACAATACGTCTCCTTGCAGTATCAACGCTAATTTGGCTGACTTTTACATTTGATCTAATTCATAGATAGGTTATATTTACACCATAACGGTGCACAGCTGATATAAAAGGACTTGTAGTTTTTAAAGATATTACTGATTTTCTTTGAATATAAGAATGTAAATACTGAGTCTGAAATAGTATAGCAATATGCTGTATTAATGATATGAAAGCATGAATAAAACTACACATCTTCAGATGTTGTACATAAATAAGTGTCCTACACCATAGCCGCGGGAAGTAGGGGTGCTGGGGGTGCTGTAGCACCCCCTGTTGGCGAGTGGTGTACATTTGAAAAACTGAGTGACCACCGAAATAAAAATGATTAAACTGCATAAAATAGTTATGATTTTACTTAAAATACAATTAGCTGTATACAGTAGCATTTAATAGTCATAGTATATATTTGTATCAGTCAGGTGGCTTGAATTTATTTTCCAAATAAATAAAATCCGAGTCATCTAGGTCGTGGGAGAGTGACGTAATTGACGCAACACACACACACTGCAGAGTGACAACTTTCTAGAATGGCGCAAAAAAGGATTTTGGATTTTTTTCTCCAACAAACAACGCAATAAAAAGAGTGGACCACCAGCTACTCCTCAGCCCACCACCTCTACAACTAGAGTAATATGACACAGAAGAGACTGACACATCTGACTTTGATGCATGTCCATAGTAACATTTTGGATGTATCTGCTCTAATGAGGGTCTTCATTAGTGCCACCCCAGGCTACATTTGGAGTTTTGTGAAGCCCCAACACAAGGTAAAACGATTTTTCCTTTAATGCTGCTGCCGCTGTGCAGTGTTTTGCCTTGTCAATCAGTTAAAATTGAATGCATAGTTTTATTAATATTGTAAATAATATTTTCTGACTATTTGTAATGTTATGTAGGTTTGTAAGACCCATAGTTAGCATGTGGGCATTGTTGTGGCAGATATCTCTGCTCCGCGCCGATCATATATGAGTTTGCTTTAAAAGAAGGGAAACCCAAAACAACCAGGATAGGGGTTAAACAATAATCTGCTTTAATGATAAACGGTAAGAATACAAATACACTTCTCCAAAGGGGTAGGCCCACCCCCTGCTCTGGTCCAAATGCCGGGAGAACCTTTCATCTTGACGGCAGGAGGAAAAAGAGAATGAACTAAATTCAAACCCAGCTTTTATACCCAAAAATCACCGGAGGAGCCGAGTCAGTCTATCTCATTGGAAGATGTAAAAGATGACTTTTCTTAGCGAATCAGCGCGAGCCAGCCAGGATAATAAACAAATGTCTCTGAGATGGTAATAAAATGTATCTGGCGTCTGTTATCTCACTTTCCTGCATAGACTTTCACACACACACTTTCCTGCACATTCCAGAGGCCTGAGCTCTGTCCAAATAATATCCCTTTGTTCACAAAGATAATACATATTAATACTCTCATATTTTCAGCTTCTGGTTACACAGACTGCTTATTATGAATACAAAGTAATTAAACACACACATATACTATTCAAGATATGTTGACTTCCCTGAAACATGACTTACTGGAGATCTTAAGCAGAAGGAACTCTCATCCAACTCTCACCCTGCCATCTATACCTCCACCACAGAGCAATACAACCCGTTTACTCCAAGCACCCCAGAATGTTTGAGCAAGTTTTAGTCCTCACATTTATGAAAGGATAAAACAGAGAAACCAATACAAAACACAAACACAGGTATTGTTTAAACAGTATTCACTTAACGGCTACTATTGATAATTTCCAGAGAAACTCAAGGGGCCTCTTTTAATATCTGGAAGTTGCAACAAGACTTTCTGCCATTTCAAATGTAACACACTTCCCAAATATCAGATGATAATAATCTTCAATAGCATGTGCAGCTGTTAAGTGATGTAGGTCTATAATGTTTTATTAAGCCTAACAGTTAAGGCGAGACACACCAGGTGAATAGGGTAATTTCTCCAGTTAATTACAATAAGGCAATTGTTTCTTGTATTACAAGTTTTCTGAATATGCAAATGAGTTATTATCTCATTAAATGTGCGCATATTTTAACACATTTCAGGAACCGAAAATCTGAACTTTGGATAAATACAGGTTCAAAATTCTCGTTTCATTTTGTAGTCATATTAGCATCTAAAGCTTTTACAGAAGGGATATTTCTTTTTATCACTCCATAAATCAGAAAATACTGTCAACAGCCCTAGAATATCAATTTTCGCCATGTTTCTAGGTATAAAATCTTATATAATTCAGGCTATGAATGATATATGAACAAACCCTTCTGTAAAAGCCTTCATAATATTGATAGGAATATAACTGGAAGGTTTGGTGTATGTAAGTGCAACTGAAGTGGACATTTCGGACTCAGAGTAGGAGAAAAAAACTCATTTTGAGAAAACGACCTTTAAAGATTGCAGTGTGGCGCTAGCTAAACCCTCCTGTTCTTTGGATGACAGCTTGCGTCTCGACGCACTCCGTGAAGGTATTTCATGTTAGGGGTCATTTGTTTTTTGTATAATCTTGCTTCGTGCAAGTGACAATAGTTGTTTTCTTCTCTGTGAACGTTTTTTTCGCCGTTCTTTTGTCATTTTGAGATTTCAATTTCTAGCGGAAAGCTAACCAGGAAGTGTTTTAGCACACCACGTGACACATCTGAACGAATCACGTTGTCAGAAGTTGACACCAGCCAATGAGATTCCGTTTCTTGGTTTAAGACCCTTTTGTACTTTCACGATTGGTTGCTGATAAAAAGGAAATGACCATATTTGGATCAGATGAGATTGTGCAGGAGAGACGGAGCTTTCCAACGATATCTCTGATGACATGGTGCACACACAGCGGTCGCGGTACTTTATGTTACGTTAGAATGCTAACTTTTGGTGAATTTAGGAGAAATCTACAGACGCAAATAGACAAACTATAGTAAAATGAACACTTAAATGTATATTTTGTACGTTTTCCTTCCAAAAGCCTGAAAGAAAACATGTTATGGAATCAAAATAGCACAACATCTCAAAATTGAACAGTGCATGAAAAACGATGTTTTTGCCTGCCGTGTCTCGCCTTTAACAAACAATTTATGCGGCTCGTATCGCTGACAGACGGCCCGGCACCACCTTTTTTCTTCTTAAGCGGCTCCCTCCCTACTTTTGGCAGCACCCCCTGAGCAAAATGACTTCCCGCGGCTATGTCCTACACTAATAATACAAAGTTATTATGGCTGTGTGTACCTTGTGTGCACCGCCTAGTGGTTAAAGCACGTTATTGAATTATTGTTTTTATGTGTTATATTTGATTAAAAAAATATTAAGAGTACATACTTTCATAGGAGGAAAGTAGAAGGTCAATGATAGAAATATAGAATATAAAAAATCAACCTTTGAAAAAAAAATCTATCAAATATCTCTCCTGATTGTTGGCACTTGACAATCAGGAGAGATATTTGATAGTTGGTGCTTGAGAAGACTAAACATGTATCTGCAATTGACATGAATGGAAACGAGTAATAAAGTATATTCATTACTCGTTATTCTCTACTAATAGTTAATTAAAAACCGTATATAATGGCTATTTTGCACATCCCTTTCAAGATTTTCAAAGGTTTATTGACATATCATATACACAACTATGGTGTAGTTATGCAATGAATGAAAAACTTGGGTCACAGGTTCCTCAACAGTGCATTACATGACATCTATCAATATGTGTGTACCTCCACCATTAAACTGTCATATTCTGCACATTTCTTATACTATCTACATACATAAGAGTATAATTAATGTGTATAATATCAGTTAAAATAAGTGCTTCAACATAGTTAACATTGCAGGAAAGCAATATATTAGACGTTAAGTACTTTGTCAGGCTTAATATTTATCTATAGATACCCCCAAAGATTTTTTCTTATTTAAAAGAAGACCTTAATCTAAAGTATTATTTAATGTGTTAATAAAGGTTAATTAGTGTGTCTGTTTTGCACCTTCTCCTAATAATATCTTTGTACATCCGGCACTAAACTGTTTTATTGTAGAGATCACTTATGGCGCGTTTCCACTGCAGGCCTCGCTCGGCCTCGCTCGGTTTGGTTAGGCCTTATTAGGCCCGGCTCACTTTAATGCTGCGCTTCCATTAGTTTAGGAACTGGGGTAGTTACTATAGTAACGCAGTGTAGGCGGAGCCGTGACGTCATCTTCAATGAGCGCCCCAAACAACAACACAGCCGTTAGCTCTTAGCACTCAGAGCTCACAGGTCTTCATATCTGTTCAGAAACTAGACAAAAGTTAAACAAGTACAAACCACAGACTGCCTGTGTCATGGCGAATACAGTCGCTGGTTTATTTATGTCTGTATAGGCCGTTGTTGTGAGTGTGGACGGTCGGAGCATATATAACGTTAGCTTAGCCAAGCTCCGTTTAGAAAACACTCATTTTAAAAGGGTTTTTCGCCTGCCGTCTGTCTGCAGGCTTGTCAAAGCATTAATTCATGGTTTTTACTAACCGGTATCAGTATGTTGTTACTTCGGCATCATTTTGAAACGTGTATTACAATTAAATCACGGTCAAATATGTTCATCTTGTTGTAGTTGTAGCCCCCTTGCTAGCGATTCTCTCTCTAGTTTTGCATACTCAGCCCGACTCAGCCTGGTTGTTCCTGGCCCTAGAACCACGATTTAGTCGGGCCAGACAAAAGGTGAAAAAGTAGCCCCGGGCCAAAAGTAGGCCAAGTGGAAACGCAACCAAAAACGAGCCCCGCACGGCTCGGCACGCTTAAAGCGAGCTACCCGCTGCAGTGGAAACGCGCCATTACAGTATCTTCTTGATTTTTTATATTCTATATTTCTATCACAGACCTTCTACTTTCCCCCTATGAAAGTATGTACTCTTAATATTTTTTTCATGAAATATAACACATAAAAACAATAATTCAATAACGTGCTTTAACCACTAGGCGGTGCACACAAGGTACACACAGCCATAATAACTTTGTATTATTAGTGTAGGACAATTATTTATGTACAACATCTGAAGATGTGTAGTTTTATTCATGCTTTCATATCATTTTACAGCATATTGCTATACTATTTCAGACTCAGTATTTACATTCTTATATTCAAAGAAAATCAGTAATATCTTTAAAAACTACAAGTCCTTTTATATCAGCTGTGCACCGTTATTGTGTAAATACAGTGGCGGTTCTAGAACATTTTACATGGGGTGGCAAAGGGGGGGCAAGAGGTCATGCCAGGGTGGCATGGGAGGGCGGACTGTACGTGGTATTTTACACTGTATATAACCTATTTATTGTTAATTCATGCCCTAACACAAGTGTTCTTAATGCACAAGAGAAACAAGGTGTTCAGACAAACAATCGGGTGCCCTTTGAGTCCCCCAAGCTTACTTCAATAATTTTAAATGAAAGGAAACTACAAAATGTATTTTAAAGCTATTAATTAATGGAACAGGTTGTTTTGCAATACAAAAAATGTGTTGTCTTAGTATTAGACAGACATATTTGCATGTCACTAAGCATTATTACATATTAATTTAATATTAAACAAATCAAAATGGCCAATTATTCCAAAATGTTGCTGCTAATATAATCATATGCTTGTCAACTTTAACTGATCAAAAATAAATTCTGAAAAAATACTTGAATTATCTATGAAATTGCAATATTGACACACGTCCCTCAGTTTGTTTCAACCCCGTCACGCCAAACCATTTACCCTCCTATTAAAATAATGGATCAGTCCATGGGTGATCTGCATTGAGGGAATTACATCACAAAAGTGTCAGTTTCTTCTCTTACCTATATTTCAGTTTTTGTATTTTCAGATTAAGATTGACAAACTCAACATTTAAACTCTGTTATATGAATTAATAATAGTAAATAATTGTTTATTACAAAATAAACAATAGTTTTGCAAAATATTACAATTTTGTAATGTCCTTGATTTCCATGTGCCATATCTTAGCTAAACAAGGTATCATGGCTACTTTTTGTCAAAAACTTCAACCCGGTTACATTTTTTCAAGTAAATTCCTAGTAATTATTTATATTTTGTGCCTGGGGTGGGAAAATGTAAGTAGTCCACTACCAGATGTTATGACCAAACATTTTGGTTTAATTTTTCAAAGATATAAAGACCCAAAAGGCACCCGATTCAGAGAATACTCTAATTCTGCATACTGTAAGTACTTAGTTATAATTAAGTACACAAATGACATGACCCATCTCTTCAGAGAGCTAAAGGTGACCTGTGCAGCAACACATTTCAATCAATAATTGTCAATACTAAGAGCTGCTAGATTGTGCTGCTGTAATGGAATATGTAAGGAGAATAAGAACATACCATGTGGTCCAGCTGGAGTTTCATCTGCCTCCTGATCCCTGCCTCAGTCCCTCTTTCTGATACTTCATCTTTATTCCTCACATACATTTCTTCTTCTTCACTAATGTCTTAATCTCCTGCTCTGACCCTCCTGGTCTCTTCAGTGAACTCTCTTTTCCTTTTCCTCTTTCTGTTCGTCCTGATCTCTCCTCAGATATGTCTTTTTGTTGTTGTTGAATCACTCCTATACTCTGGCCTGCAAGAGTCTACTTGTGAAAAGCACTGGTACAAATGCTTGTATAACTTTACACGTTAGGGCCATGTAGCCTAGCTAATAAGTAGCATATCATCAGAAAGTATTTATCAAGCGCACACAGGCAGCTGTGTTTAGATCCAGTTTTTACGGTAAAAGATGTATCCTGGTTTCATTGATCTGACCTCATTGCTGTGATGTGTAGTTTACGTGGATTTAATAGTAGGCTACCGCATAGTTTAGCAAAGTGATCGATCTCCCAGCTAACGCTGTCTGCGTAGTATTTTGTAACGTAACGCCCCAATCAGCGCCCATCTGTTAAACGCTATCGATTCAAACGGCAGCGTTTTATTAATATTTAGTTTCAAGCCCTCGTCCTTAGTAAAAACAAAACTAGTGGAAGGGGAAATGCTCCCAGGGGAAGCTGACCCATAGGCGCTGGGACAGCTCGCTCCCTCTATGCAGCTCTGTGAGCCGCGGTCTGTGTGAACGCCGCTCCGCAGTTTAATGCAGGGCCGTAGCTGCGTTTTTAACGGGCCTAAAATGATATTTAAAATGATTCACTTTTAACTAATGTAATGCTTGTTTCGTTGCTTGAGAAGCTTGTGGAAATAGTGTAGGTTTGTTTTAGTACAGTTTTAGGGAAACAAAAGTTAGGGGGGCAGCTGGGGGGGCAAGGCTCTACAGTGGGGGGGCAGCTGCCCCCCCGTAGATCCGCCCCTGTGTAAATATAACCTATCTACGAATTGGATCAAATGTAAAAGTCAGCAGAATTAGTGTTGATACTGCAAGGAGACGTATTGTGTGAAGAGAAATTGAAGATGTTGTTTAATTGTTGATATATTTATGATCCACGTCAAGTATTCAGTTTCGGCGGCATTTCATCCAGTTTTTCCAAAGGTCTTCTCATCAGGGCTCTATAAATAAAGAACTACGGCAGATCTGTAATATGTAATGCAGCCGAACCGTGTATTACAATGCCGTTATGTGATGACTTCCAAAGAGAAAAGCAAGAACACTCGGAATTAAGTATTATTTTATTCTTTTAACCTCTTAAGCCCTGAGCCTGTTTTTCAGGTTTCAGGCTCGAAAATGCCACTAACACAACAAAGACTATGTCTTCACTTCTAAAAGAGGTAAATTAATAATCTTTTCTCTCAAAGTAATGATAAACCTGTGAGTTGGATGTAGAAGTGTCAGAATCAATATAGATGTTTTTATTTTAAAGTAAATTCAGATGGAACATAGTAAAAACATGTAAATTCTAATGTCCGCCTAAAAAAAAAACATTACTTATAGTAAAAACCACCCTTGAATGATGGGTTAGTAGACTAAAAGCTTTAGGAATCCAAACTATAACATATAAGTACCCTGTATCAAGATTGATGCAAAACAAGTGAAATTTGACCTTTTTAGAGAGGTTTAGAAAAATAAAGTCCAGGCGGACTCACCTCTGGGTAATTTGGGAACCATCAGTTCCATTTGAACTTTTTCACTGTAAAAATCATTTTATTACTTTGAATTTTCACTATAGGTATTCATTCCATCCAAATACAACTGTTGTGAAAAAAAATATATATATATATATATATAAGAACATACTCTGTTATCCTCTTAGGCAAGGCAAGGCAAGTTTATTTATATAGCACTTATAGGCCCCACGGACCGAAATCGCGTCATTTGCAGGAAACAACGTCTAAGGAACCTTACTATTTAATAAACTATGAATATTTTATATCCATATAACGGGAAAAAACTCATTTAACTGATCTTTTTCATTTATTTTTTCAAAAAAAACACAATGCTAACAGTGAGCATCTGAATTAGCCCCGAGCGAAAAATGCTAACCTATTACTGCACCGAAAATCACTCCTAGCTCCCTTATTACTTATCCTAGCTCCCTTATTACTTATCCTAGCTGCACATCCAACACATCGTTTTTGATCGTAAAGACACAGAATCTAACGGTGCCCACCTCAACACTGAAAGATACAAACTTGCGACGTTATCAACAAAAACGTACATCAAAACAAGTGGCGCTAGGTACTAGCATGCGCTAGGCTAATGGCTTACCTTCCTCTTTGCCTGGTCTAAACTGGTCTTCAATGGCATTAAAACGATAAAAACGATGATGTAGTTAATCCATAGGTTAATATCCAATGTGGCTGTGTCCCCTTTGAAATGTTCTGATAATCTATAAGCAATAAAACTGCAATTCCGTTATCTGCTGTCCGCTCTGTGCTCCGTGTGCTTTGGGTTCTGCTGTAATGCCTGCTGTTACGTAGTAAACAATAAATGAAGCCGCCTGCGTAAAGTACTTAAACTGGCTGGCATTCTTTATACTTTACGCAGGACCATATCTCTGGAACCCATTGGTCGATTCGTGTGATTTACACCTTTTTCTTAACCATCAGATCCAATAGAATTGATGGGCAGTTCCCAAATCAACGTACAAATTACCATAGCGGACGTAATAGAGAAGCGAACAAAGCATATCTGAAAGTGCACGCCTGGACGGTAAAATGTTATACCCAGTATATTGCCATAAATATGATGAAGGATTATCAGTCAAAATTTCTACGTGACACAAAGACATTGGATTAACCTTGAGCGGCGTTTTTATTCCGGTGAACACAACTTTTGATCACAAATCAAAAAAGGTAAGACGAAATTATTGTAATATTTTTTAAACCGGATGTTGTTTACTTTCTCTTTTCTGGCTGATAGCTCCGCAATTCGGGGGCGTACAGTGATGATAGTATATGTCTGGAATCTGTGGAGTCTCAGCTTTAAATCGTATATCTTGTTTGTGCAGTTACGATAAGTAATAAGGGCATTTCTACCGTGAGTGCTGTGCAAAATCCGTTAGCATTAGTTAGCATTTTTTCGCTCCATGCTAATTCAAAGGCTTGGTATTACTCTTGTGTTTCTTTTAGCTAAAAATGGTTCACATTGTCAGTTAGCGGAGTTTCTTAGCGTTAAAAGGGTATGGAACATTAATAGTTTCATAAATGTTAAGAAGCCCTGAGACATAGTCTCGTAAAAAAAAACTGTGGGAGGGGTCCACTGGGGGGACCCTCGGGCTTAAGAGGTTAAAATGTTTTCCGGATTTCATATCATATAAACACCAAATCCCAGCATGCATTGCGGCTAAAGCATCCAATCAGCGAGCTTAAACCATAGCTGAGGATCTTGGGTAATCGCTCGAAATGCCTACGTCTGTTTCCGGTTATTTTTATTTTGAAATTCAGTTCCTGACGGATGCCAAAAAAGCACGAGATTATGAAATTAAACTAATAAATAAAAGCAAGGATAATTGTGTGTAATTGGTGAGTAAATAACAGTGTGTTATTTTGAAAAGAATAACAAATTAGAAGGAAAAAAAGATTTAAAAAATACAGATTTCAGTATTCTGAGGCTCTGAGCCCCATTTATTTTCCTCACAGACGGCAACAAAAGTCCGAAATTATACGATTTAAAATAAAAGCAATAATTGTGGCTTGATATTGAGTAAGAACATGTTTTTATGAACCACACAGCTTCCGGTCTTCCAAGACCCAACCGGAGAAAAAGACGTGCTGCAGGCACGAAACACATTACCCGTAGAAATGCATTGCTTTTAAAATCGTGCTGTGCAACACGAAAAAAGGGGAAAATCGTGTTGGTGAACACGAATCAATAGATTAAAAATCAACACGAAATACCATGAGACTGGGTTGCCTACGACGCTGGTTATCAACTCGGTAAATCAAGCCAGGGTTTCTCTCACCAGCTGAGAGCGCGTTCACGTGAAAGGGGCGGGGTTAGCTACATTTGACCAATCACAAACAGGGACAAGTGTACTGACAACGCAGCGTCATACTTCATTAATGAAAAGTAAACTAATATTAGACAAATATGAGCTTTAAACATCCATGACTTAAACATATAATCCAGGATACAAGCCACATAGTTGCACCTGCAAGGTGAATACAGAACAACTGGTTAAAAAATAACTAGGCCTACCGAGTGTTTGAAAGCGTATAGTTTTATGATATCACTGCCCCATCTAAGACACGAGTGGATCTGACTTTAATTACATTTGACTCGAGTGTTTCGTCAACATAATGTGTTGCTTAAAATAATACTTCTGCATACAGTATGTGACACTGTAAGTGTCGCACGGCCAGATACGGCTGGAGAAGCTGACTCAGATAAGGAAATATATTATTATATTATATGATCGATGATCTGATTGATGATGTAATATGAATGATAAGTGCGACACGTCGGCGTCTTCTCTGCATACGGCAGTTTAAACTGTATTTCCTTTATCCTGTAATATAACTTGAGAGATTTAAACTCCGCACACTGAGTTGATCTCTTTTCTATAGACGCCGGAGGCGGGCAGCGTCAGGTAAAAAAAGTTATTTAGCCTTCCCAAACCTGAGCCTCACGCGCCGCCTATTGGGGATGTGCTAGTGACTTATCCGACCGGCCCACTTCGGTACCGGCCCATCGGGATTCGTCCCGATGGCCAGTCCGCCACTGCACCCAGCCCACGTAAACTGTCAACGGGGGGAGCCTCGCTGCGGGGAAACGATGGACCTAGTGTCCCGATCGGAGTGGGAATAATAATAATTAAAACTGCGGTCGCACTTGTGCGCGCAGTGATGAGCGGGCCCTCGCGTCCGTGCGCCTGTCGGGGAGGGCAGCCGGTCGTCCCGGCGTCAAGCAGACGCACGCGAGTCCTGGGAAATGAGCCGTTTCTCATTTCTATAATTTTCGCGTCCCAGACTCCGAGGTCCTCCGGCAGCGACCCGGAAACGGATGTTGGCGCGCCGTCTCGAAGGAAAACAAATTTCTCTAAAGGGTCGTCGAGGATCGATTATCGAGGAGGCTGTCTGGAGGAGCCGTAACCGAGGATACACTGATTTAGAGGAGAAAGGAGAGAGGAGTCTCTCTGGAGGAGCTATAACCGAGGGTACACTGATGCAGAGGAGAGAGGAGTCTCTCTGGAGGAGCTATAACCGAGGGTACAAAGATGTAGAGGAGAGAGGAGTCTCTCTGGAGGAGCTATAACCGAGGGTACACTGATGAGTTCTCGGGAATCAATTTCAGCCAACAGTGATGTTTAAAAGAGGCGTGACGCATGGCTGGACTTTTGTCAACGAAGCACAGCTCTGCAAACTGTTCCTGTTGTGATTATAAGTTATTCAAGATGATCAAATGTGCATGAGACTTTCTGCGCTTTACCGTTGTTTACTCACTAATCACATCTCCCCTGGATGTTAGGCTATTTTTTTTTAATACAACCGCTGTCACACTCCTAGGTTTATGTCACGGGTTTAGTGTTGTCTGTCTGGTTATGGGTTTTGTCTTCCTCCCTGTATATTGTCTGGTCTCTTTTCCCTGTGTTTCTTGTCTGTCATTAGTTCACCTGTCACTCCTGGTGTGTCTCCTGTGCTCATCAGTGTCAGCCCAGCCCCTGATTGTTCCCACCTGTGTCTAGTTACCCTGTGTTTATATTCCCCTGTCTCCCAGTGTTCAGTGTCAGTTCATCTTGTTTCTTGCCATGGTCAGGTCTATGCTCTCTGTGCTCTTGAGAAGTTTGTTCCTCACTACGTGAGCGCTTTCCTTTTGTTCTCTGTTTTTGTCATCTCAACTTGAGAGTTGATAGTGACCTTTTTGTTCATCTTGCTGTATTTTGGAATAATAAAGTATCCTACAAATACTTTACCTCTGTCTCCCTGTCTGCAATTGGGTCCTACATAGTAAGTGCCTGAGACCGTGACAGAATGAACTGACCAGAAATGGACCCAGCAGAAAATCCATTTGAAGGGGAGCTGCATACATTCACCTGCTTGCTGGCTTGCAGCTATGGTGAATGGAGGGGAGCATCCGGAGTTCAGCAGCGAGAGGCTGTTTTGGCAGAGGCGCGCCAGATGGCTGCGGAGAAACCAGGCTTGGTGAGATTCTTACCTGGCTGGATTTCGGATTTCCTCTCGGTGTGTGATTCCCGGCCTGCTAGCCCCAGGCATGCTAGCTCCCTGTCTCCCAATTCCCAACCTGGTACCATACGCCTCGCTGGGGTCCGTCTGGGGTCGGCCCATGCTTCTGCCCCAGTTCCTGCTCCTGTTCAGGAGTCGTATGCTGGAAGTCGTCAGGCTTATGGAGGTCCACGGAGTATTCAGGCGGCTGCTAAGAGGAGTCGTCGCAAGGCCAGACTAGCAGCCCGGGCCCCAGCAGCCATGGTTCCAGCCCCAGTACAGGCCCCAGCAGCCATGGCTCCATGCTCCAGTACCGGCCCACACAGCTTTGCGTCCATACTCCATTACCTGGCTTACACAGCCAGGGTCCAGGCTTCCGCTCCGCACCCAACAGCCATGGTTCCGGCTCCAGTGCCGGACCCAGCAGCCATGGTTCCGTGCTCCAGTACCATCCCACATAGCCATGGTACCGTGCTCCAGTACCATCCCACACAGCCATGGATCCGTGTTCCGGTTCCTTGCCCAGCAGCCAGGGTTCCGGCTCCAGTGCCGGCCCCAGTAGCCATGGTCCCTGCACCAGAGCTGGCCCATCCAACCATGGTTCCGGCCCCAGTTCCAACCATGATTCCGGCTTCAGTACCGGCCCCAGTAGCCATGGTCCCGACTCCAGTTTCGGCTCCAGGACTGGCTTACCGGCCGACGCCAGCTCCCCGAGTCCTGTCGGCGTACCGGCCGACTCCAGCACCTCGTCTCCTGCTGGCTCCCCAGCCTACACCAGCTCCCCGAGTCCGGTCGGCGTACCGGCCGACTCCAGCACCTCGTCTCCTGTTGGCTCTCCAGCCAACACCAGCTCCCCGAGTCCTGTCGGCGTACCGGCCGACTCCAGCACCTCGTCTCCTGTTGGCTCTCCAGCCGACACCAGCTCCCCGAGTCCTGTCGGCGTACCGGCCGACTCCAGCACCTCGTCTCCTGTTGGCTCTCCAGCCAACACCAGCTCCCCGTGTCCTGTCGGCGCACCGACCGACACAAGTCCCCTCTCAAGTTCCCACCCGAGTCCCCTCTCGAGTCTCCTCTCGAGTCCCCTCCCGAGTCCCCTCTCCAGTTCCTTCTCGAGTCTCATCTCGAGTTCCCTCTCGAGTCCCCTCTCCAGTTCCCTCTCCAGTTCCCTCTCGAGTTCCCTCTCCAGTTCCCTCTCGAGTTCCCTCTCCAGTTCCCTCTCGAGTCCCCTCTCGAGTCCCCTCTCCAGTTCCCTCTCGAGTCCCCTCTCCAGTTCCCTCTCCAGTTCCCTCTCGAGTCCCCTCTCCAGTTCCCTCTCGAGTCCCCTCTCCAGTTCCCTCTCCAGTTCCCTCTCCAGTTCCCTCTCCAGTTCCCTCTCCAGTTCCCTCTCGAGTCCCCTCTCCAGTTCCCTCTCCAGTTCCCTCTCCAGTTCCCTCTCGAGTTCCCTCTCGAGTCCCCTCTCGAGTCCCCTCTCGAGTCCCCTCTCAAGTCCCCTCTCCAGTCCCCTCTCCAGTCCCCTCTCGAGTCCCCTCTCCAGTTCCCTCTCCAGTTCCCTCTCGAGTCCCCTCTCCAGTTCCCTCTCGAGTCTCCTCTCGAGTTCCCTCTCGAGTCCCCTCTCCAGTTCCCTCTCCAGTTCCCTCTCGAGTCCCCTCTCCAGTTCCCTCTCGAGGCTCTGATCGAGTTCCCACTCAAGTCCCTACCCAAGTGTCGTTGGAGGTTCCGCTGGGGGTCCTGCCAACTCTATGTCCTGTGCCGTTGGAGGCCCCGCCGACTACTCTCCTGCCGGGGGTCCTGCCAACCCTGTGTCCTGTCCCGTTGGAGGCCCCGCCGACTACTCTTCTGCCGGGGGTCCTGCCAACCCTGTGTCCTGTGCCGTTGGAGGCCCCGCCGACTACTCTCCTGCCGGGGGTCCTGCCAACCCTGTGTCCTGTCCCGTTGGAGGCCCCGCCGACTACTCTTCTGCCGGGGGTCCTGCCAACCCTAAGTCCTGTGCCGTTGGAGGCCCCGCCGACTACTCTCCTGCCGGGGGTCCTGCCAACCCTGTGTCCTGTCCCGTTGGAGGCCCCGCCGACTACTCATCTGCCGGGGGTCCTGCCAACCCTGTGTCCTGTCCCGTTGGAGGCCCCGCCGACTACTCATCTGCCGGGGGTCCTGCCAACCCCGTGTCCTGTGTCGTTGGAGGCCCCGCCGACTACTCTTCTGCCGGGGGTCCTGCCAGCCCCATGTCCTGAGCCTTTGGAGGTCCCGCAGACTGCTCTTCTGCCGGGGGTCCTGCCAACTCCATGTCCTGTGCCGTTGGAGGTTCCGCCGACTGCTCTCCTGCCGGGGGTCCTGCCGTCCCTGTGTCCTCTTCCGTGGGGAATCTTGCCGACACCTGTCCCACCGGCTCCGGATCCTGTCCGGTCGACACCGGCTCCTGTCCGGCCTCCGGAGCTGTCTGGTCTTCGCCCTCGAGCCCGGCCCCCTGACTTTCCCGGCCGCGGTCCTCGCCCTCGGACCCCTGACTTTTCCTGCCGCTGCCTTCGCCCGCTGTGGCCTTCGCCCCTCCATGGTCTCTGCCTTGCCCCCGGGCCGTCCGCCTGAGTTCCCCACCTTGGACTCTGCCTTGCCCCCGGGCCGTCCGCCCGAGACCCCCTCCTTGGTCTCTGCCTTGCCCCCGGGCCGTCCGCCCGAGACCCGTCCTCCAGACCCCCTCCACCCACCCTGGTGCGCCTAGTGTTGTGTCCCTCCTCCGGACCCCCTCCACCCACCCTGCTTGAGGTTTTGGACTTTTGTGGTTTGTAGGGACGTCTGGAATCCGTCCCTTGAGGGGGGGGGTTCTGTCACACTCCTAGGTTTATGTCACGGGTTTAGTGTTGTCTGTCTGGTTATGGGTTTTGTCTTCCTCCCTGTATATTGTCTGGTCTCTTTTCCCTGTGTTTCTTGTCTGTCATTAGTTCACCTGTCACTCCTGGTGTGTCTCCTGTGCTCATCAGTGTCAGCCCCGCCCCTGATTGTTCCCACCTGTGTCTAGTTACCCTGTGTTTATATTCCCCTGTCTCCCAGTGTTCAGTGTCAGTTCATCTTGTTTCTTGCCATGGTCAGGTCTATGCTCTCTGTGCTCTTGAGAAGTTTGTTCCTCACTACGTGAGCGCTTTCCTTTTGTTCTCTGTTGTCATCTCAACTTGAGAGTTGATAGTGACCTTTTTGTTCATCTTGCTGTATTTTTGGAATAATAAAGTATCCTACAAATACTTTACCTCTGTCTCCCTGTCTGCAATTGGGTCCTACATAGTAAGTGCCTGAGACCGTGACAACCGCTTTCATTGTGACGTGATGTTTACAGTGAGAACATCAATAATATATGTAACAGGCCTACATTACACACTTTATTTGTATGCTTTAGTAGATATCTACAAGTAAACAGTAGATATTTTTCATGAAACCATATAGTGCTTCACATAATAAAATATACAAGGGCTGTAGCCTGATATACATTATATGCTTTAGGAGCTGTATGTGTGTGTTGTACAGTCAGTCGGTGTCTGTTGTGGAGTGTATAGGTGTCTGTTGTAATTGATTTTGCCGCCAGCAGAGCCGGTGTGTGTGTGTGGTTTAGAAGTTATGAGCATTTTTTTCTAAGCCCCGCATTTAGATTAATGACGGGCATATTTATCGACTGAACATGCTCATTTTCTACGGTAATGTGTCTGACCATCCACTGATGCTGTTTACTAAGTTTGGCGTTGAAAAAGAAAACATGGACATTTAAGGTCATATTTCACTGTTTTTAACATTATGCTAATTTTAAAAAAATGAAGTAGGTGGAGCTTTGGGGTTCAAGGACATAATATGTAGAGTAGGTCCACCCGAATAAGTGGGCAAAATTCCAGGTCATTCGGAGTTACGGTGCCACTTTGTAAAGGTTTCCAAAAATGGAAATGTAGTAGTTTGGATTCATTTGTGACATGTAAATCGTCAAAAATTGTACATTCTCCGTTACCTTACGAGCTCCCCGTTTGAGCTAGCAACTATTTTCTTCGCAATATAGCATCATATTGGATAGGGGTTGAATTTGTCCTGGAATTGAATTTTTCCGATCATTCCCCTAGGAGGAGTTCGCAAGAACGTGCTTAAAATGGCCGACTTTCTGGGGGGCGGGACTAATGGAAGGCAATTTGAAATATGTGTGCAATCATAATAGCAATGTGTATACAGTGTTTCGTGAATATCGGAATAACTATATCCGAGTAGTTTGGAGTAATTTGCGACATGTAAATCGTCAAAAATGGTGTATTCGCTGTTAGCTTACGACCTCCACGATTGAGATATCAAAAATGTTCTTCTCAATTAAGTATCATATTGGATAGGGGCTGAACGTGTCCTGCATTGGAATTTTTCCGATCATTCCCCTAGGAGGAGTTCGCAAGAATGTGCTTAAAATGGCCGACTTCCTGGGGGGCGGGGCTAATTCAATCAATTTACAAATATGTCCGTGCCAAAATTCGTGAAGTTCTGAGAAACTATATGTGACTACCACACAATAGGGGGCGCTAGTGAGCAGTTTTTTTGAAAATGTACGTTTGTTTTTTACATTCTCGAAAAAGTCGTGGGCTCTGACGTGTGTCCCAAGTTTTGCGTCCAAAGCTAATTTTATGCTATCGCAATAAATAAAAAAAATGTATAGGCCACACCCACATTCTGAATTTGTTGCGACACTTTAAATCTGAGTTTGTAGTCACCCCGAGAGTATGTGTAAAAAAAAAATAATAATAATTCGTCCATCCGCTCTTGAGTTATAAATTGGTGGTGTTTTTGGCGCCCCCTATAGTCCGAAATAAAAATGATTTGGTGTGCCTATTTCCCAAGACAGACTGAACCTTTCCACCAAAATCTGTGGTGAATGGATACATTGTTGATGAGTTATGAGCATTTATTTCTAAGCCCTGCCTTTTTGCGAGTACGTTTTAATTCATGGCGGAAATATTTATCGTTTGAACATGCTCATCTCCTAGGATAATGTGTCTGACCCTCCACCGATGCTGTATACGAAGTTTGGTGTTGAAAAACTGAAAATTGAAATTTAAGTGAATATTTAACTGTTTATGTAAATTGTGCTAATTTAAAAAATGTAGGCGGAGCTTAGGGTTCCAAGAGGATTATTTGTAGAGCAGGTCCTCCCGGATATGTGTGCAAAATTTCAGATCATTCCGAGTTACGGTGCGACTTTGTACATTTATTCCGAATTGGGATTTTGATAGGTGGCGCTAGCGAGCAAGTTGGACAATTTGAACCCATTGACTCCAGAATAAGGTCGTTTTCACCAGTCCTGGCGTCTGTGCAAAATTATACAACTTTGTCAGCGTCCTAAAGGCCTCAAAAACAGGAAACGCCATCTGAAAAAATAAAATAATAATACCACCAATAACAATAGGTTCCTCGCACTTCGTGCTAGGACGCCGTAGGGTCCTATCGCTCCGTGCTCGGGCCCTAATAATAATACCACCAATAACAATAGGTTCCTCGCACTTCGTGCTAGGACGCCGTAGGGTCCTAGCGCTCCGTGCTCGGGCCCTAATAATAATCTGTGCATTTTATCCATTAATTTCCCCAACATTGTGGTGAAAAAAACACACGTTTAATCCATGTTGGTGTACTACAACTACAAAAAGCATCGGTTTGTTTTCTCATCAGGAAATGCAGACCGGCTCAAACAAACGATTTTTAATCATCATCCTCACGATCATTTAATGTATCATATGTTCGCCGAATTGACATGAAAGCAGTAATAAATGTAGTTTCATCCAATTGAGTTTACAACTACAAAAATAATCGATTTGTTTTTATATCACATCCTACGGGAGGAAATTCAGCATCTCTCACTACCGATTTGTAATCCTAATTTAATCATCATCTTCACCACGATCATTTATGTTTATGTTCACCGAATTGATATGAAAGCACTGACAAATATGAATATACTGTAGTCAACTTCATTAAAACGTTATTAACGTGCCTAAACTCAGTAATTCACAATTTCTACTTTGTCCGTGTTTGGCTCTCTCGCCACACAGTGAAGCGTTCCCGCATTGACGTCACTTCCGGCTTCCCCCAAAACTTCAAAATGAGTCGAAGGAATTTCCCCGCGATGTTCGAAATTATTGATATTTATCGGAACGGTATCACACCTTCTTTTTTAAACTGACGGTTCGAGATGACTAGTAGCCCAATATTTCATTGCACAACAGTTGTTGGGATGCTGTCACAGGCTCTTTAAGTGAGAGTGAAAACACATGGTACGTTTAAAATAGGTCAGCAATTTCCCATCCTATAGGTTGCTAGATGTATCTAACCTTTTCTCCTGTCTCCCTCTTTCAGCACAAGAACCCCAGGGGGATTCAATGGAGCCTGAAGACCTGCAATGAGACCCTCACCCTGCACCTGAGTCTCAACTCCCAGAGCTTTGCAAGCCTCTCCCTGTTCTTTATTTTTGATTAAACAGACGTTAAGCTTCCCAATGGTGTGGTCTTCGTTTTGTGAAAAATATGATTACCTCACATATGTTGTTGCTGTTGTTGTCTTTTGTGATAGTTAAATTGCTCCTGCTGACTTGAGCCAGCCATTCTTTCCTCCTCTCTGTGTCAGTGGGGAAACTTTACATGTGTACTCCTTTCTCTGAGCGCTTGGAGCATCCCCAGGCAGCACAGCAAACCATGGGGGAGACTATATGCCAGGACAACACGGAGGAAAAGGCACAGACAAACTGCATGCATGCTATTCAATGTTTATTGAATTCCATTTATTTACTGTCAGTTGACAATCATTGATAGTCATAAAGAAGACATTACTCATTTAGATTACTTATGTCCTCAATTACCAGGGGATTACTGAAACCACCATGAATTAAAGAAATTGTAGAAATGAATCTAATCTGTATTTTGAAACCTTCCTTCCCCTCCCTCTAAATATATCAAACATTAGGAAGTGATGCTCCTGACTACCATTCAAGTTTAAGAAGATAATATTTGTTTTAAACAATTCAAAACAATAAACAACAGCAACAGGCTCTTTAACCAAGGCAACGTTAGCCTAACATGTATATGTTAACAGGTAAGATAGCTGTTCACACTATGTATATTTTCTGCTATTTTATTTCTATTTGAGATGTTTACATTTTCGATTGTTTAATTCTAGTCTTTTAACTGTCTTATGTACAATGCCTTGTCTTTTGCTGCTGCAAAGCAAACATTTCCCAAATTGGTATCAATAAAGTACTTCTTATTTTATCTTAATCCTCAAATATTAGCAAATGTAACTTTTTAAAATATTGATGTAACTACATACACATCGATATGTTGTATAAATATTGCAAATCAAAGCCGTTATTCACTACGTATTACCAAAAATCGTAGTTCTATCTCCGGTAATCATGCATTCAAATGTCCCACCACGAACTTCCGGGGAATTATTGAGTCTCCCTGAACCACGTGACGATCAAGCATTTTGGTCCTCTGCTGTCGTAACTCTTCTCTCTATATTGCGCTGCGCCCCCCAGGGGGGAACGCCCGCCACTTTGAGAAACACTGGTCTAGGGTCTTATCTCCTCTTGTTGGACAGGAGACATGTTGGTGGAATTGGGGAGAACAGTCTTTAGGTTGGAGTGATTGAAATCTCCAGCAATGATGAAGACAAACTCCGGGTGTAATGTCTGTTGTGTGCTAATGGCTATATGCAGTTCCTTCATAGCTAGCGTAGCATTAGCATCCGATGATATAGGCTGCAATTGTGATGATGGATGTGAATTCTCTGGGCAGATAGAAGGCTCTGCTTTTAACCATGAGAAATTCTAGGTCGGCAGAACAGTGCCTGGCAATGGTGCTGTTGTCTGTACACCAGGAGTTGTTGACATAAATGCAGTCATCCTCTGCGCATCTTACCACAGTCAGCTGTTCTGTCCGAACGGGTGCAGTGAAGGCCTTGTAACGCGATCGCGCTGTCAACAACGCCCTCATGCAGCCATGTCGCTGTGAAGATGTTTATGTTTATGTCCATAATCCGTTTGTTGATTATAATCCACAGTCGTAGATCGTCCATTTTGTGCACCAGAGATCGCACATTAGCAAGGAGAAGGCTGGGGAGAGGGGCGCGGTGTGGAGCCTGGGTTAGCTTCTCTCGAGCGCCTCCTCTACAGCAGTGCTTCTCAAAGTGTGGTCCGCGGACCACTGGTGGTCCGTGAGCGCCCCCTAGCGGTCCGTGAATATATTGGTAACATTTCACATTTGAAATAAATAAATACATTTAAGTTTCCCGCACTCTCGCGGGAATATCTCCGCAATGGAGCAAGCTTAAGTTTCACTTTCTATTGCATGATAAAGCCCAGGGCAACACCTTCGTCACACATGTTGCTACTTGTTTGTACCATTTTCAGGCGATTTATAATCTGTTCTAGAAAAACGTTGTGTTTTGGGATATTTGTGGAGTTAGGTGGTCCGCGAGTGTTTTTTTATTGGTTAAGTGGTCCTTGGTATGAAAAAGTTTGAGAAACACTGCTCTACAGCCTCGCTTTTGCCTGCGAACTCTTCGTCGTCTACGATGTCGTCGGGAGCGTCAATAGGGATATCCAGTGATCCGACATGTAACCCAATGTCCAGAAGGTCTTGTCTGCTGTACAGTGGGTTAGTACAGATGTTCTGGACGAACAGACTAAAGATAAGTTTGCAAATAATAACTAATTTGCCGAAACTGGCGAGTCCAAAAGCTGCAGCATATACATGCGCCGCCATTTTGACATCCATTAACTGGTAAATATACGTAAATATAAGATTTAACCAGGATAAGTCTCATTCAAGAGATTCCTGGTCAATATAGGCAGCAGCACAGTTACCTACAACAAATTGAAATTTAAGGAGAGAACTTATCATAGTCACAATCAGAAATGTTATCATCCAAAGCATCTACAGAGTCGATTGCTTTAGAAATACTTGAATCTGTTAAGAGTCAGAGTTTCAGATCATAACCCAGCTGATTCCAAGCAAATGGAGCAGCAGAAGCCCTTTTCCCAAGCTCAGTGTGGCCTTTTGGGACATTTAGGAAAAACATGTAATTGGTGCAAAACCGTACTGTTCTAAATACGCTTAAAGACATTGTTGCCAGCCTACCGTTCTCTGAAGTGATCATCCCTTCCAAATGTAAGTAGCACTTAAAAAATGTTGCTAATTGAAAGCTAATGTACTTGCAGTATACTACATTAGTTGTTCTGAGGTTAAAAGCATCAGCTAAATGAAATGTGATGTAATAAATGTAATTGTGATTTCCTTTAATGGAGAACTCCTGACCTAAACAGTTCTTCCCTACCCAAATATTACTTTATTTATCATGGCCCTGGTATTCACATTCATTGCTACAGTGGCAAATCAAACCTGAACAAATAAGGCTCTACAGTCTTGGTGTGTAATGACCCTGCAAATCCATGGTCCAGTCCATATGTGCAGCTTCAACAATGATTGGTTGTCTGATTGCTGAAGGTTATCTAAGCCATGGGGAACATGGTGAATTTGCCATCAATTGACATGACTCCTCACACACTGCTTTCCAAAACATGGTTTGGAGAGGAGAAATAGTCAAGGGAGGCAAATCTTGACACGGTCGGAAAATGGAACAGAAACAGACAACACAATGAGCCGAAGAGGAAGACAGAACAGAAATACACGCCACAGTGTAAAGACAAAGAGAACCAGTCTCCCTGGCACAGAATAAAACATTTAAAAGAAAAAGAGGAGACAGGAGAAGACAATAGGGGAGGAGGATAAAAATACAGACGCATGGTTGTGTGTTACTAAGCAGCAGCTGGTGAAGAAGGAGCCTGACATTTTGAGGCTGAAGCATTTCCCCATGTGCACGTCCATCCAGCTAGAAGAACAAAGGCATGTCTGGGTGTGAAATATTCATCAAGAAGCACGAGGGCGGGCAGGAAGCAACGGTTATTAATGTAAACAGGTTAATTCTCTTCCGCTGGGATTTAAAGGACATGTGGGAGCAGAGACACACTGAAGGGAGTTCACTCTGATATCATTTATCCAGGTTATATTACACCAGTGCATCATTTTGTCAACTAAATTGAGCAAGTATGAGGAGGTGTTCAAGTGTGGAGTTCCAGGTTGTGTGGCCCTGAGAACAGGACAGCTCTTTGGGCTGCACTCTGATCTGAGGAGTTATGGTGGGTCTCATGTGAGGGACTGTGGGAAAGATAACATGAAACGGGTCATACATTTTTCTGTGAAAAACGAGCAAGAATTGTTTTAATTACAGTTAATAGTTCCCGTGTGATGTATCCTCATAACTTTGTATTACCCAGGGCTCAGAAGCCTTTACTCTCAAAAAAGCCAATAAATCCGCACAACATATTTGATAACAGTATAAAGGTTATATATAGCTATACATATATATGTATATATATATATCTATGGCTGGTTTAAGAAATATTAGAACGACAATAAAGAAAACTGTTGACATTTTATTGCTTTTGTATATTGTTATGACAAAGGAAAACGTCAAACTCTTATGAAGAGGAGAAATAAATACACTGGCCTGTGTAGGCATACTTCGAAAGGAATAATAATAGTCCAGTTTGAATTGATTTTTGGCTTGTATCTGTTTCAGTGGGTCCTCTTCCCCTCTGTTTTGTTCCTCAGCTACGTACAGCAATCATCTGAATAACAGCGCTGTCTGGTCAATATTGTCTACATTACTGGTGACTGACTCAGTCACCAGTAATGTAGACAATATTCAGTCAGACTGAGTATGCATGAGCTGAATTAATGTCCTCCATGAGTTTCCATTTGAATGATGCTGTCCTTTACGGTCTTCGCCGAAAGAGACATATCTCTATTTTCTGAACAATTTCACGTTTGTTTGTGAGGTCCAAAAAAAGATGCTGTGATATTTTCATGAATGATTCATTTGTGTATTCTCTGACAGTAAATGGCTGCCAATGCTATCTGAAATAGCAGCAGTGGTGGAGTTTAAAGACTTGATCAACTTCTTGAAGACATATTTGCTGTGCTCAGCTTTCCTGACAGCTTTTGAAATCACTCTTTATTGATGCATGATGAGTTTACAGAGGGCGGGTGACCATGGTTACCATGATAACTGCTAAACATCAGAATGTTCGCACTGTGCTTTCTGCACATGTTATTATGGTGAGCATATAACTCAAAGCATTTCATGACTGGAGATACCACAACCCCCCCTCTTGTACTGATGCACTTGGAACAGTGTTTTTACACCCGAAAGTCTGAATCATGGTTTGTGTATTTGTCACATGGTAATGATTGGATCCAGTTATGCTATTTTTTTCACATAACAATTATGCTGTAACAGGGGTCAGACACTCAGGACCCAAATGCAGTAGAAAAAAGGAGAGGCAGGTATAAAGAACCAAAACAAGCTTTATTAATAATAAATAATAAACTTTATTTATATAGCACCTTTCATGCTTGACGCAGCCCAAAGTGCTTTACAAAGTATGGCAGAAAATGACAATAACAAATGAGGAACATAATTAAAATATGTAAAAACAATAAAACATGAACTACTGCAAATGATAAGCCAAATACATCTTTAAAAAGATAGGTCTTTAATTTACTTAAAACAATTCCAATTGAGGTTGCCGTTCAATTAATTTAAAGCTAGCACAAAACTAATATATCAGGCATGGTTTAACAAAATAAAAGTAACAAAACAAAACGAGGGAAAAACCAGGATGACACCAGGAATATTCCAGATACAAGAAACTTGGGAAGCTGTACCACACCGGGGAAGACAATGACACACAGGAGGAAATAATCAGGGTAGGGCAGACAACTACAAAGGTGGAAAAGTAAGAAAAAAAACATGCTTTCACACTAGAACCTAGAAACCTCTGCTCTGTACAGAACTCAGCCAGCACAGTGCAGGTTGTGTCTTCTGGGTGTAGATGTTGTATACACAGACTGTCCATTCAAGTCAAGTTGATAAAATACCACCAGCATAGTGAACACTACCAGCTTGTGAAATACATTTTTCATTTTGCCTCTGAGTCATACTGCACGGTCTCTGCCAACATTTACAGGCTGTGAAAATATTGAATTTATTTTATCACAGCATCTGACAGTAAAGAAACTCCCAGACCTTCACAGCATACCTCTTTCACTGCTTTATGTTGCTAAAAGTTGTTGAAAAAGACTGTATTAAACGGTAATATATTCAAGCTTTTCATGTTATTATTAAGTGTTTATTTATAGGCAAAAATCTAACACAAATTGGTCCTTTTTTTTAGTTTAGTGTGGGATAGAAAACTCCCACTGGAGGGAACACAGGGATTTTAGCCATTCCATTTGTGTGTCTACAGAAGGTCCAGTTGTGATAGACACGGTTCGCCACTGTATTATAGACATGTCTGTCCATCGTAAATTCAATCCAAATACTATCAACACATTTCTGAGAAAGTGCAAGAGACAGAAAAAAGAGAGAAAGTAGGTCCCAGATATGAATATGTATTTTTGTCAATATGAAATGCTAATCGAATGAATATATAAAAAATATATCAGCCTTCAGCAGCCTGTCAGACTCAGAGTGTTTGAATGATGGTGTTTGGCTACGATGCCACGCTTTTAGAGGAACCTTAACATAAACAGGATGAAGAACACACACACACACACACACACTCGCCTGGCAATACATCTATCACACACATACAGACAGGCACAAACACACACTTACTCCAACTCTCTTCAATTCTTGGCAGCACATGTTTTCCACAACATGAGAGTGATTAGTTAACTGGTTTCCAACACACACATGCAGACGGACAGTCTCACACACATGTGCAAACCAACATTTACAATGCATGGAACAGCTCTACTCAACTCCTAACCCTCCTTTTGGTTTCCATTAGGAAAGGTTTGTGAGTGTACCATCCATCCATCCATTCATTTGTATCAGGCAGTAACAACATTGAAACAGATTACTTGCCGATTTAAGGGTTGAAGTATAACATAATGTAACCTTTCATAGTATTCTCAGGTAGTTTCAAAGGCTAAATCAGCATCAGCAATATAGTACATCTTTTCATCTAGATTCAGATCGCGGGGGAGGGCCCAAAATGTCCCTTTCCCTGGCCACATCAACCAGCGGGGGGGATTCCAAGCTGGTCCCAGGTCAGCGTAGAGATACAATCCCTCAACCTGGTCCTGGGACTGCCTCTCGGCCTCCTCCCAGCTAGACGTGCCTGGAACACTGACCTCTTACTAGGTGCTGGAAACACCTGAACTGGTTTCTTTCAGTGGCTTTATTTCGGGTCCCTCCCTGATGACTGAACTTCTCACTTTATCCATCAGGGAGATAGGAGCTGCTCCCTGGAGAAAACCCATTGCGACCGATTGTACCACAATCTCGTTCTGTCAGTCATGACCCATCCGTCACGACCGCAGGTGAGAGTGGAAACGAAGATGGTACCCTGGTATTTTTTAGTCCCACCTCACCACCTGTGTAAAGCAAGCTGAGCTTATATTGAAAGGTGGAGTTAAAAAACTGCAGACCCCTGGTTTGTCTGAGAGAATTATCAGTAGCACGACACGGGACATCCGGCAATACAAAATCATTTTTTAGCAAAATACGAAAAATATTTGGATGGACTAAATAGTTTGTTGCATTTGGTGTTGAGTTGTCTCATTGTTTTGTCAGAAAATAGAAGAATATAAAGGAGAAAGATGTAGCATGAGGCCAAATGTCTAAATGCTGTTAATGACCATAACACCCTGATAGGCCTAACCCATGTTGAAAAAGTCTGGATCTTACCGACTCTACCACTTACTGATGCCTTTTAGATCTCCTCTCTTCCGTATAGTGAAATAGCAGATACAGATAAGGTAATGTTCAGTGAGTGTACAGATCGGTTACAGTTAAACTAAATCCCGTCTCACTGTGAGGTGATAAATCAAAGTATTTTACACAGCAGGTAAGTGAGCTCAATCCGAGATAAGAGGAACACTTACAGTTTACTGATGAGTTTAAAGAAATACTACAACACCACCGACTGCACTCTATGAGAACTGTCTGCTAAACTCCTGAAGTTTGCAGGATGGATTCTGAATACCAACAGGATGTTGAACAGCCTGGTGCCCACAGAACAACCTGGAGCTCTTACAATTTTGGAGATGCCACCAGGAAGTGCCCTTCAATAGTGGCCCACTTCAGAGTTCAGAAGAACACTGTGTGCTGAGCAGACTGTCAGGTGTCTGGAATCCACCATCTACCAGGAGCCAGTCGACTTTAGACATAGACATCAGGAAAAACGAAGAGATCATAACCAATGATTAATTATTTTGGTTATTAATGTTACAATGCCAGTGTTGAGACTATATTTTTGCTTATTTGAATGTCTCTGCTGTGTTGTTTATGATATTGCATGATGAAATTCTCCCAGCCAAAAGGTCCACTTTAGGTTATAAAGCTTCAGAGAGTTTAGTATATTTGGTCAACCTTTTACTCGAACATTACAAAATATCAAATATTTAATAAAAACCCATTTGTTATTACACTTTCCATTTTAATTATGTACACAAAATAAAATAATTGTGTATCTTATATTCCCAACATTTCCCAAACAAAAGTTATGCATTGCCTCACATTACAAATATCTCAAGTGACTGTTATACATCTTTCTTTTGCATTTGTTAGAATTTTTTTTTTATTAATACATTTGCAAGTACCTCTTGAACGTCTATAATTATTTTTCAGGCATGACCATTACCTTTTTTTTTTTATAGTGAGCACTTCTTTGTAGTATTTTTCTTTTTTACTATATTAATAATGTGTCTATGTTTTTCGTAGACCATACGCCTGCCTTATCATGACTCTGAACATAGAAGACGTCCCAGCAGAAGATGATTGTCCTCGGGAAGTTCAACCTGCATCAGGAGCTTTGACCCACCCAATAATCCAATCTGTCTCTAAACAGGACAGGGACAGACTATAACAGAAGTTTAGCACTTCAGAAAAACATTGGTGTCAACCCCCCCTTCATCCAGGATGCATGCATCAGTCAGGAAACGTCACCACACTACTCTGAACAAAACCTGTTCTCTCCCCTCTGATAATCAATACAGAGCGCCCGTACCCAAATATATGTTTACAGTGCAACAAAGCAAAACATGTACATATCATCATCATTCACTGTCACTGTCTATAGCATTCCTGTATACTGTATACTTTATATAGACATGTGTAAGCACATACAGTACATAAGCATCCACATTAGGGCTGCACGATATTGAAAAAAACTGACATTGCGGTTTTTTGTTCCCCTGCGATATGTATTGCGTTTTTTTTTAACCTGTTAAGCCCCAAGGTCCCGGCGGGTACTTTACTTTTTTTTTCACGACACTGTGTCTCAGGGGATCTTAATATTTAAGAACCTATTAATGTGTTATACCAGATTAACGGAAATAATCTCAGCTAACTGACGATACAAACCATTTTTACCAAAACAAAACACAAGTCTCATAAGAAGCATCTAAATGACCCCTGAGCGAAAAATGCTAACGGACTTTGGCACAGAACTCAAGATAAAAGTACCCTTATTACTTATCGTAGCTGCACATACAAGATATCTGATTAAAGCTGAGGTTCCACAGATTATTTAGGTATATAGTATCATCACTGAGTCATCCGAACTCGCGACAGGGGAAGCAAACACAGACATCACAACACGTACCTTTTACGGAGCTTCTAGGGAGATCGTCTCACCGTAGCTGTCAATCTGATCAAAAGACGTGTTCAATGGCATTAAAACGAGAAAAAACGCGGCTGAATCGGTTAAATCCATAGGTTTTTAACGTCTCTGTATAAAAAAATTATTTCATTTATAATCCATAATTCAATTTTTATGTAAGAATCGCAGAGCAAAAGTTAGCTGCTAATGGTAGCCACCAGAGTGGCTGCTGCTTCCGGTCTTGGCTATGCAGCAGTCTAAAACACACACATTACCCAATAAGGAGTGAGAGTGACGCGTAACCAAAACCGGAAGCTGCATACACTCTGGTGGCTACCATTAGCAGCTAACTTTTGTGCTCCGATTTTTACATAAAAATGGAATTATGGATTATAAACAATTGCTTCAAAGCCACAGATACATTCTTAACCTATGGATCAACAGATTCAGCCACGTTTTTTCTCGTTTTAATGCCATTGAACACGTCTTTTGATCAGATTGACAGCTACGGTGAGACAATCTCCCGTAAAAGCTCCGTAAAAAGTTACGTGTTGTGATGTCTGTGTTTGCTTCCCCTGTCGCGAGATCGGATCGCTTAGATACTATACTTAAATAATCTGTGGAGTCTCAGCTTTAATCGGATATATTGTATGTGCAGTTTCGATAAGTAATAAGGGTATCTTTATTTTGAATTCTGTGCTAAAGTGCGTTAGCATTTTGAAAAAAAAATGAATAAAACCGCACGTCCCTGCGGTGTGAATATCGCGGTTATCGCCATGACACGGTATATCGTTCAGCCCTAATCCACATCCCGTAAAGTATATCCTTTCAGTATTCTTTTCTTTGCACTTAATATAGAAATGCAATTTTTGTTGTCAGTCATTCGTGCATTTTTTTAAATATGTAAATACAACTTAGATATATACATCTATTTTCATGCTACTTGTGTACATAAAAGTATTGTGTATTATTTACCTTTATTTGCAATGTGTACATTGAGTACATTGAAAAGACACATGCAAATGTTTTGTATGTGTTCACAAACTTGGCATGATTCTGATAATTTCAGTTCCTGTTTACACTGTATGTATTGCTTCCCAGACAACCGTATCCCTTAATGCTGTAAAATCAATGTATTACTTATGCTAAGGAGTGAATATCTTAGGTTATAAGAATTTGATTTGTACAAAGTCCTGCTAATTCCTGCAATATGTTAAATTCCTATTACAGTACAGTGGCCAATACAATATATATGGCCACTGTTCGGAGTATTATATCCAGTTCCATATATCATTGTATGAGTTCTTCATTTAAATGATGGCGATTGATAGTGAATGAGTGCATTTAATTTACGAGTTATGCTCTTATTTCCCATTGGATCACAACAGCAGTGACAGTGGGATGAGAAACACAGGTACATAATTAGTTGCCGAAGTATAACTTTACCTAGCCATAGTTATTTGCCTTCGTAACCTTAACCCTTCCATAGATGCAATGCATAGATATTTCAAAATGCTGCCACAGATCTCAGAAACGTCCAATAGTAGCCTTATTTTCTAGTGATAGGGTTGCATTTAGAGGCAACACTACAACATTGATAATGCAATTTAAACTGAGCTCTCTAAGATGCAGCAAGCTGACTTTTCCTCCCCCTCCTCCAAAACCAGCTTCTGCAAACACGTGACACTGTGACTGCAGATCCTGATGAGAAGAAACCTTCTGCTGCACTAACTCCAAATTACAGCGCAGTGCATGATGGAAAGGTACATTTTACAGCAGTGCTGCAGCCATCTGACACCTTCACTCCCAGGGGGTGGGTGTGTGTGTGTGTGTGTGTGTGTGTGTGTGTGTGTGTGTGTGTGTGTGTGTGTGTGTGTGTGTGTGTGTGTGTGTGTGTGTGTGTGTGTGTGTGTGTGTGTGTGTGTGTGTGTGTGTGTGTGTGTGTGTGTGTGTGTGTGTGTGTGTGTGTGTGTGTGTGTGTGTGAGTGAGAGAGAGAGAGAGAGTGAGACAGTAAAGCAGTGTGGGGGTAATAGCTAGTAGTTAATGTAGTAAGGATGATTGCATCAGTGGTTGTGTTTCCATATATGGAGTAACCCTGTTGTACATAATTTCTCATATTAATGGATTAACATGAACCTGCAACATATAATACATCTCCCTGTTATCACTAATAAACCAGGAAACAGAACAATATTGCCTCTTTATAGACCAATATAGTGGTGCATTGAGGATGTATTTTTGTTAGCACTAGTAGCAGTTGAAGTGTTAAGAAGAGGAATAGGGCCTAATTAAAGTCTGAGATTAAAGTCAGAATTCTGCCATTTTCATGACACATAGAAGCTTCGGACAACACAACGTGAAAATGTCTTCAGCTTGTGTACACCACAGATTTATGAACACGCTTCTTAACCAAAGAAACGTTAAAACAACATTGACTATAGAGAAGGGAACCAAAAGTGGTAAAAGGCTAAATAATTTTCCGCGCTTTAGGACTCATTCCTGCACCACTTTTACAGCTAGCTATAAAAAACGGGAAATAAATTATGATCCACGTTGCCACAGTCTTTAAAGTTTGACAAGACAGTGCTACTCCAAGTGAAGCAGGAAGATATTTCCATGCCACTGTAATATATTTATATATATGGGAGTGAGCCTGAAATCTTAACCAGGATTCTCATTAAATGTGAATGAGCTTACACAAGTTTTTCTTATCCATTTATGATGTAAACATGTCAACCGCAAACCAGATTACGGAGGAGCGATGTTAGGGGTGTCCTGCTGCAGCAGAGGACTGCGGGGTTGACTGGGGGTTCTCATGACTAATGAAGGCCTGCCAGTGTGAGGACAGAACCAGGAGAGCAATTCATTCACAATGAATGCTCTTTAACTATAATGGATGACACAGGAAGCAGTTTGAGGTGGAATGATACCCTGAGGTGAAGTAGAAGTCATACACTGCAATACAAAAAGAAAACACTATCACATTGTTTTGGTGTCCAGCTGAATGACTTGTATACTTAATGATGTGTTATTGGCGATACTCTTAAGAATAACAAATCTATTAATGCTTCTTTGAAATCCCACATTTTTCACAATTTGAAAGCAAAATAAACTCATTTTAAAATTGTTCATAAAATCTACCCGGTTTCTACTTTTTTAAATTCAAGATTTAAATTTGAAGTGGAACCATGTTCCTTTTGTAATTTATCTGATGAATCGTTGGAACATTTATTTTTCTCATGCCCTTTTTCTAAATTGTTTTGGTCGAATGAGAGATTGGTTGTTACTTAAATTAACAAACATTCCGGCCTTCAAAATATATCACATTTTATATTATATTGATAATTTGGATTCTCCCATATCTGATTTGGTAAATATAATTATTATTTTGGGTAAATACCATTTACATTGTAGTAAATGGAGAGGAGGCAAGCCCTCCTTTCCCTGTTTCATAAATGAGTTCAAGTCCTTTTTTTCTGTCCCTTAGGAAAATACAATCTTGTAACATGTCTATAAAGATTTGCAATGACATTTCCAAATGGTTATTATTTTAAGTAAGCTTAATGCCTCTCAAATGTTTTTGTGCCTTTATGCTTTTTTCTCTCCCCCTGGCTCTTATTGGATGTATTATTTTTGTCTTATTGTGAATGAATGTCTTGCACTTATGTTGATAAGTTGATGATATCCTCACCGAGCTTTTGTATGTTTTAAAAATGTTCAATAAAACATTTATAAAAAATAAAAAAAAGTATTGACTTCCTGTCTGTCTTCTTCTGCTGTTCCTTTTAGTATTGACTTCCTGTCTGTCTTCTTCTGCTGTTCCTTTTAGTATTGACTTCCTGTCTGTCTTCTTCTGCTGTTCCTTTTAGTATTGACTTCCTGTCTGTCTTTTTCTGCTGTTCCCTTCAGTGTTTACATCATGCTTTCCTCCTCTCCCTTGATCTTCTTTAGCAAAGATCATTATTTTGCTTAGCAGCGGTAACCTCTGAAGCTCGAAAGACTCCAGTATTCATCCAAGCCGTGTAATAAATGAAGATAAATTATCCAGGTAGACCATCCCATTTCCTTTATAACCTTTTATGTTCTGTCTATCGAGGTCTTCCACGCACATTATAGAGCCTGGTACCCCCCTGGATTTCTTCTGTTACTAGTTAGCCCATATCATAAATAAGAGCACCTTAAAATGTTCCTCTTTTTTCACCCAAGCCCTTGATTTCATTATTGCTTCCGAGGGCCTAAGGTAAGGCCGACCTGTTTTTGAGTCTTTGATGGGCGATAAGAAGCAGAGGCTTCACTTTCTGTGTGGTTGTCTAACTGAATCCTCCCGCAGACACCCAGAGGCAGGCAGGCCACAGCAGTATATTTTAACAGGCTGATAAATGCTAACCTTCAGTGGCTTTTTTAAATGTACAAAAGTGGTGGGGCATGAACAACTTAGATGTCTATCTATCTATGGTCCCGATAGAGAGGGGGGTATAAGGAAAACACAGACACTCATCACCGGGGTCACAATATCAATCGATCCAGCAGAGCAATAGCCTATAGGCAAAACACAGAAGATCAACAAAAGATATGACTTAAATGAACTTACCAAAGCTGAAGTAGATGGTTAACTTCATTCATTTTCTTTGCGTTCTACTGATTGTAATCACTATACGCTGCTCTCTCTCGTCTCCTCTTCACAAACAACTACTATTTTCGCGGCACACATACTCACAGCCAATCAGCTCTCTGAATTATGAGATGACGTTTGGTATGTATGTCAGCTCAGTGCCCCTATGGTGATTATTTGTTGCCGCACACATTTAATAGAAAAATACTCTGAGCATGCGCAGTGTAGTTTTTACAGCAACCATTCACTTAGACAGTGAGAAAGAGGGGTTTGACCCACGTCGCTCAAAACGGCTCAATAGGCACACTGTAGACACTAATTAGAAGAACAGACTAAAACAGCAATGTACAGACAAATCAGATGATTAAACATGATCTTAAAATATATTTTAAGATGTATTTTCTTTGCATTTATTTGCATTTTTTTGGAATTATTATTTGAGTTACCTTCTGCTGACACCAGTCGCCACTGCTAACCTTTATACTCAAAGACCACAGGATGTCATTTGTATTCATACATTTGAATATGAAACCATCTATCTCTCATTTAGCTCTAAAGAGGAGAACTTAGAGTCACTGTGGTACCTGTCAGGGTAGGGAGGGTTAACAGTAGAACAGTACAGCTTACAGAGGAGAGAAAACATCTGATCCTTTTACAACAAACACGACATGCTCTTTTTGTTTTTTACTAACATTGTAATCCTGTTAGTAATCCCTAATTTCAGAATTGTAAAAGCTGTCTAATTACGTCTAATTTAATGTAACTGTAAGAGAATATAGTTTACATGACATGTTGTGTATCCAGATTTTTTAAACAATCCCACTTGTGAAGAATGTACTTTTAAATAAAGCTGTGAAATGACTCTTAATATAGCGTTCCTAAAAGAAAATATAGGTGCTAAATTACATTTTGCTGCTGCCTCCGTCACCAGCACCTGATATGCTGATGATCCATAATCCTGTCTGTATCTCCAAACTGAGGGGGGGCCTTCCATCATATACTGTAATACTCTGAATATTGATAACCTTATGAAAACCTCATAACACTTTTACAGATACTGCTGGCAGTTTAAACACAGTTTAGTTTAGTTTAGTCATAGAGACTTGGCTGGGGCCCAAAAGGTTGCCGGTTGAAGTCCCTATCAGACCAAAAATACGAAGTGTGGCCTGGTAGTTGCAGAGGTTCTAGTTCACCTCCTGGGGACTGAACAAGGTGTCCTTGAACAAGGCACCGAACCCCAAATTCTCCCAGGCACTGAAACACTGGCAGCCTCTTCACTCGGACGCCGCTGCATTAGTGCATTTCTATAGGTCCTGTAAGTGCATTGGTATGTGTGTGTCGGGCCTATTTGTGTAATTGTAAAATAACACCAGAGTGAAGAACTAAATTTCGCCTTGAGGATAAATAAAGGTGATTTTATTGACTTGTTTTTTATTCATCCTCTGTCCAGAAATCGAGGAGAGTATGATAGTTTGACTGTCGGTTGTTTCTATTTTTTCATCATTCTTCAGTGAATGAGAAATTGCTGCACCATTCTCCCTGCCTTAAGCCAGTTTAGCACAGATTAAGACCTTTGACTCCGCCTCAAGCCACTTCTAGCCTTTTACTTTGCCCATGGGCAATCAGTTGGCCATTAGCACCTGGAAAGTGGCCCAGGGACAGCCCCACTGAGGTGTGATACATAACCCCATGCAACAATTTGAAAAGTAACTGGGCTTGGCACGCACTAGCTCACCCACTTTTTATCAATAGGAAGTGGTGATTGAGTTTGCCTCAAAAGTCATTGTCGTTGTCAGGTGGGGCAAGAATTTGGAAGTGAAGGGATTTGTTTTGTGCACTGAAACATTGCATTTAATTAATTGTACTATGTCAACAAATTACACATAATTGTATTAGGTTAGTTGGAAGTGATAATATTATGTTGAACCTAAAGAATTTTTCATTTAAAGTTAATATGTTTGCTTTAAGCTAACCTCCAGTTATGTGTGATTTTTTGACATAATACATGGAATGTTTACATTTTTTTAGAGTAGTCATCATTTTCTTAGAAGTTTTCGTTAGATGCAATCTGTTGTTCTAATTTGATGCCATAGTTATAGATATTTAGTTGGCTTATTGTTAGGGTTATGGTAAGGGCTTGGGTTCAAATACCTCCCTTCATCTTGCTCCCCTTTTCTCCCAAATTTGCTTCAAATGTTACCTCTAAGTCCTATTTTTACATTGGCATTTCTTTATTACCTCTCCTGTGCTTTTCTACCGCAGAGCAGAACAGGTCTCTCCATCCGTCAGCGTCGATGCACAGTATATGCGTTTCTGTGTGTGCATCTGTTCTCAGAGTGTGCACTCCCACCTCCCTGTTGTTCTGCTCAGAGCGATCAATAGAAAGCGAGGCTTCATCACAGAGAGAAAAAGCTGGGCTGTCACAGGACCGTGCAGGGACTCAGTGCCCCCCCCCCCCCCGGGGAGCTCTGAGTGTGTGTGCTCACCAGCGCTGTCTCCATGTGTGCTTTTTTGCACCTTAAGCACATCAGTGAGCCAGCCACATAACATAACCCTCACACACTAACACACACATACTCCCTAAAAGCCCCCAGGATCAAGTCCTCACCTTCATGAAGAGTGCTGTGTCAATGTCACGGAAAGTCTCTGTCGGAGCACATTACATCAGCCTCATCGCACTCATGCATCCCAACTGGACACTGGACTGGCCGACCACTTTAGGCCCCACACTGTTAAGACACACACAGAGGTGAGGCTGTTCTGTGATAGTAGCATGATGATAATTGTCCTGCACCTGATCTTCTCCATGTAAGTGAACTATCTTCTTCTGCCCGCACAACCTTGGGCTCTAGCTTCTTAAACAGCAACTTAAAACCTAATTCAAACCTCACGTTAGGATCCTGCTCACCCTGTTGGATTTCCAGCTTAAATCAGCTACATACTAAATAAGAGGTGCTGCAGCACAGGCAGTATTGTGTAATGTTTATTCAGCCACAGCTGACGTTACATTGTTTTTATGTTTATAAGGGTTGAGGATAAACCCGATTATTTTTATATTCATGCATTTCCAACTGAAATCCCAAACTCCAGATGTAGAATGTGTACTTCTGTATTATTTATGCTTTCACTTTTCAAGGATAACTCAATAGTTGCTTGGCAGGCTGCCAACTCCCTTACATCTATTCCAAACATACAGGAAGTGCATTATTAAACAGCAGCTAGCGGACAGGCAGCAGGTAAAGGAGGGAATCCTCACTGACAGAGTGCACTCACATGAACTTATAGTTAAAGTCAACAGAGAATCGTGTTCATCATGAATACATGCAGCCGACCTCCTTTAGGAACCATGGTGTGTGTTTTTACAGAAGAAGCTTCTTTATGCTACACAGACATAAACTGACCTCTTCAGACCTCTAAAGGCTACAATGTGTTAGTTAAAGTCGATTAAATATTTCAAAAAGAGGAGGGGACTGCTCTGTGTAATAACCTCTCTTTCTTTCCGTCTACATACAGAAGATTTTTTTTTAAATGTGGAAGTTAAAAGCATCAATCTGGTGCACTTTGAGAGCAAAATTAACAGATCTATGGATACATCTCTCAACATCCATATGAAACAGAACTGTAAACAGATTTTCTTTTTCTTTATGGATATTTTACAAATCACTCCCCTTTCAAACTGTATTCTTGTTCATTAACCTATTTAGCCTTAAGCCTGTTTTTCAGGTCTCAGGCTCGAAAATGACATTCCCAGAACAAATGACTGTATCTTCCCTTCTAAAAGGGTTAAATTAATAATCTTTTTTCTCAAAGCAATGATACAGCTGTGAGTTGGATGTAGAAAAGTCAGAATCAATATAGATGTTTTTATTTTAAAGTAAATTCAGATTGAACATGGTAAAAAAAAGTAAATTATAGTGTCCGTCCAAAAATAAACCACTACTTATGGTGAAAACCACCCTTGAATGATGGGATAGTAGACTAAAAGCTTTAGGAATCCAAAGTACAACATATAATAAGTACCCTGTATCAAGATTGATGCAAAACAAGTGACATTTGACCTTTTTAGAGAGGCTTAGCAAAAAAAAACACCTCTGGGGTCATTTGGGTGGAAATGGGTGTATTTGTCGTTTCTCTGGAACCCATTGGTCGATTTTGATGATTGACATCTCTTTTGAACCGAACATCACAAAACAGAAAACTTCTAGCCTTTCTGGAAATCTCTAGAAATGCTGTTTATAATTTCGAGAAACAAGAGAGAACAGTGTTAGGTTGCAAATTAATGTCCGGTTGCTTGGCTGTGAGGATTTGAAATGTCTGTGTTTGGGGACTCCACCCGAAAAGCACAGTGAAAGAAATACAAATAAAAAAGCGCATTTAAATAAATGTCCTTTCAACAACTGCATTTTGAATGCTGCAAAAAGCTCATTGCAGGGTCACAGAACAGCTAGGGCTTAACACTATTGGAACTGCACACACAGACAGAAGAGTTTGCATTTTGTTCCCAGGTTATTAATGATTTCAAGACATGAAAAAGCAAGTTCAGGTCATCGATCAAGTAGTTTCTCCATCAAAAAATACATTAAACAAGGACCAACTTTAGGGAAGAGGTTTGGGAACACAAAGTGGATTTTGTGGACCTTTACCTGAATTGGAAGAACAACTTTAAAGACTTCTTACCTTTCCAACGTACTGAGGTTCAGGTCCGATGTGTTCTTCCAGAACAAAAAACTGGTTCCAGATCCAGCTTTTCTTGGGCCGATGTTTGGAATCCTTGTCGTTCTCCAACACCTTGGTCTCGTTCTTCTTTACTCTGATTGATCCTCTTGAGTTTGTGAATGAGACCTTGGGGTCGGATTTGGCATTTGTATTTACTTGTGAACGTCTAAATTCCGATTTAGGATTGGACAATGAAGCTGGACTGGCATTGTAGTAGGTTCTCGGGTTCATTGTACCAGACAAGTCAGACTTTTGATGAAGACTAGACAATAAAGTAGTGTTGAGAAATGACTGAGAATTATTAGTTACTACCTTAAAGTTGGAGAATGCTTTTGGCGTTGACTGCGACAGTAATCCAAGCCTTGGTTTTGTATTTGTTTTAGGGATGAATTTTGAAGATTTCTTGGGAACGTTTAAATAATTTCTTTCCAATTGATTAGAATTTGAATTGTCTACCAACCCCTGCCTTGAATTAGAACTCTGTTCTCTGGATGCATCCTGTAGCGTGGGTCTACTGTTTGACGTTGATGTGTCCGGGGGGATTGCAAGTGGAACGTTTGTGTTGGCCCTATGGTTGTCACTGAGAAAGGACATGGTGTCAAGCCTTGGCTTTACCTGTGACTTGCTCTGGAGATCTTTGAGTGAGCTCAAGAGTGGACGGGGATTCAGTGGAGAAATGCTTTTTTCAGAACTGGAGCTAGGCAAAAGGGTTGGTTCAGGTGTTGACTTTAGCCGTGGATAAGGGAACAGTCTTGGGTTGGGGTTAGTGTTAGGGCTCAAATCAACACGGGTCCCATAAGAACTCTGTGCGACAACACAGAGGAAGACCAGACGACAAAGACAGGAAATTGCAGACCAACCGACTGGAACTCTCATTGTAAAGAAAATTGTCCCCTCTCACTTTCAATGCGTCAAACCACTGTACACTGTGGGCGCAAAAAAAGCACACCCACAATACACTCAAATGCACAGGTGTACAGTCCGTTTGAAAGTGTGGAGTAGCCTGGAGTGTCCATGTGGTCCGCTCAAAATATTCATTTTGTACAGTTGAGGGAACTGTACAAAATGAATATTTTCTTTCTTTACAAAAAAAAAAAAAAGAAATCCATAATTTTGATCTTGATGGTTAACTTTGTAAGGAAAAGAGATGTTTCTTAAGATGTTGTATTTTTCTTCCCTCCACCATTGATCCAACAGGTGAGAATCAATGTTTAAAGGGTTAGGGTTAATAGATACACCCAGTCCATATACTTGTAGTAAAGTCCATGGTAATCCTCAACAACTTAATATCCACTCTTTCCAAAAGCTGAAGTCCTTTTTTTTCATATTAAAAGCAACATTTCAAAAGCTGGTTGTTGTATTGAAGGCTCATCAAAGGTGTGCACTTCCTGAAACAGAGAAAAGGAAATCCATGAACAAAGGCCTTCAAGTACCAGAAAACAGCAACGTTTCTTTCAATAAACAATCGGTTGGGTATAAGACAATTTGTTGACATTCTTAGGCATGTTATTCTTTTAGCTTAATGCTGGTTGGCAGCTTGAAAAGGATGACATTTTTGACAAGCAAACAGTTTTGCTTGTCAAAGTACATTTCAACATGTCAGGTATAATTACTGTTTTGTCAAAGCAAATGTATCCAGGTCTGAAAATATGTATCAAACATGTTGGTTATTTAGCAAGGTGTAAAACCATGTGAAGCATTTAGCTAAAGATTAGCAGGAATGACTAAGCTGGACAGTTTTTATTCCAAAAAAGTGGCTGTGGGGAAAAGTGAGCCACATGCTGTTGGGTAAATTGAGCCAGTGGTTCAACTTAACCCCCATGAGGCACTGAGGTTAAGTTAAGTCTCTGTAGCATAAAAGTGTATTTTAATGTAGTTTTACACAACTGATTGTTTATTGTGTTTTAAACAGTGTAGAAACCACAACATTCCTGTACTAAACAATCAATCAATCAATCAATCAGTCAATCAATGTTTATTTATATAGCCCAATATCACAAATGTTACATTTGTCTCAGTGGACTTCACAGTTTGTACAAAATATCAGTATGACAATACGACACCCTCTGTCCTTAGACCCTCACATCGTACAAGGAAAAACTTCCAGAGAAAACCCACAGTTTAAAGGGAAAAATGGGAGAAACCTCAGGGAGAGCAACAGAGGAGGGATCCCTCTCCCAGGACGGACAGACGTGCAATAGATGCCGTGTGTAAACAACTGGAGAGAGAAGGGTTTAGCAGGTAGGGTGTGAAGAGGACACATGATCCAGTAGGTCAGCTAAGGGTAACTGGCCTTGTGTAAATACACAATCTTGTTAGAATGAATTATATTCTGTCTAGATTGGTTAAATAATTCTAAGGAATGCCACCATCTTTCATGCCGTATGCCTGAAGCAACATCTTGAGAAAGGGCTACAGCCTTCAATAAAACTACAGTGATAGAGAGATGAGAGAATAACCACGATTGATAACATGAATAATTACCAATGACTAGCCTATTTAAATCAGTAACGTTTTTTTTTACTTATGCTCAGGTTTAAAGAGCCTGTGACACGAGTTTCCCCCATCATCCAAACCCATCAATTTTAGTAAATATTGTCCCCTTAAACCGTTACTGAACTGATTTTGGATATTTGTACTTTGATAACCATTAATCTGCCCTTCAATGTTGACCATTTTCTGGATCTTCTCGGGGATTCTTCAAGTCCCGCCAAATTATGTGTGACGTCATTGCGGGCACAGCGCTCCAGCTGCACCGTTCAGGATCCCAGCATCTGCATGTAAACACGATGGCGCACACAGCAGCAAGCTCAGACAGCGATGACAGTTTAATTTTGAACGTGTCTGAGAGCTCATATGAGGCTGAAGGATCGGTTTATGTTGTATCTGTTAGAAGTTTAGGAATTAGGTGCGTCAATATGGGCGATCATACGGTCATGTAGCCAGTGGTGGAATGGGACTAAAAATCATCCGGGGACTCTCGACCGGCCCACTTCGGTACCGCTAGTAAATTGTCAACGGGGGGAGTGGGGGATGTCAGGGGCGGCGGGTGCTGTAGGCTAGGGAAAGCTAAGCCTTCCCAAATATTTGTGTCACTGCATCCTGGTAAAATACAAATATAATGTATAATGTATAATGTCTGTGCCTTTGACATTAGCGCTGCTAGCCACCTGTGCCCTGTACTACGAAGCCAGTTCAACATACCCTGGATATGTTTGAGTAACAAACAAACTAACAACAACAAACTAACAAACGAGATCTCGCTAAGCGGTCCTACGACGCTGGTTATCAACTCGGTAAATCAACCAGGGTTTCTCTCACCAGCTGAGAGCGCGTTCACGTGAAAGGGGCGGGGTTAGCTACATTTGACCAATCACAAACAGGGACAAGTGTACTGACAGCGCAGCGTCATACTTCATTAATGAAAAGTAAACTAATATTAGACAAATATGAGCTTTAAACATCCATGACTTAAACATATAATCCAGGATACAAGCCACAGAGTTGCACCTGCAAGGTGAATACAGAACAACTGGTTAAAAAATAAATAAACTACAGAGTGTTTGAAAGCGTATAGTTTTATGATATCACTGTCCCATCTAAGACACGAGTGGATCTGACTTTAATTACATTTGACTCGAGTGTTTCGTCAACATAATGTGTTGCTTAAAATAATACTTCTGCATACAGTATGTGACACTGTAAGTGTTGCACGGCCAGATACGGCTGGAGAAGCTGACTCAGATGAGGAAATATATGATATATTATGATATTATATGATCAATCATCTGATTGATGATGTAATATGAATGATAAGTGCGACACGTCGGCGTCTTCTCTGCATACGGCAGTTTAAACTGTATTTCCTTTATCCTGTAATACGACTTGAGAGATTTAAACTCCGCACACTGAGTTGATCTCTTTTCTATAGACGCCGGAGGCGGGCAGCGTCAGGTAACAAAAATTATTTAGCCTTCCCAAACCTGAGCCTCACGCGCCGCCTATGGGGGATGTGCTAGTGACTTATCTGACCGGCCCACTTCGGTACCGGCCCATCGGGATTCGTCCCGATGGCCAGTCCGCCACTGCACCCAGTCCACGTAAACGGTCAACGGGGGGAGCCTCGCTGCGGGGAAACGGTGGACCTAGTGTCCCGATCGGAGTGGGAATAATAATAATAATAATAATCCGTGCATTTTATCCATTAATTTCCCCAACATTGTGGTAAAAAAACCACACGTTTAATCCATGTTGGTGTACTACAACTACAAAAAGCATCGGTTTGTTTTCTCATCAGGAAATGCAGACCGGCTCAAACAAACGATTTTTAATCATCATCCTCACGATCATTTAATGTATCATATGTTCGCCGAATTGACATGAAAGCACTAATAAATGTAGTTTAATCCACTTGAGTTTACAACTACAAAAATAATCGATTTGTTTTTATATCACATCCTACGGGAGGAAATTCAGCAGCTCTCACTACCGATTTGTAATCCTAATTTAATCATCATCTTCACCACGATCATTTATGTTTATGTTCGCCGAATTGACATGAAAGCACTGACAAATATGAATATACTGTAGTCAACTTCATTAAAACGTTATTAACGTGGCTAAACTCAGTAATTCACCATTTCTACGCATGACAACACACTTTGTCCGTGTTTCGCTCTCTCACTGCACAGTGAAGCGTTCCCGCATTGACGTCACTTCCGGCTTCCCCCAAAACTTCAAAATGAGTCGAAGGAATTTCCCCGCGATGTTCGAAATTATTGATATTTATCGGAACGGTATCGCACCTTCTTTTTTAAACTGACGGTTCGAGATGACTAGTAGCCCAATATTTCATTGCACAACAGTTGTTGGGATGCTGTCACAGGCTCTTTAAGCTTGAAAAAGTAAATTGGACAATCTAGCCCTTGATGCGGATCAAGACCACTTTTTTTTGAGAGGTCATATTTCCATGGCCCTTTGTGATAGATGCATTGTTTTCATTTTGATTGAAAGAAGACAAAGGTAAAGGTTGTTGTTGTCATTTTGACTTTTATCTCACTTTTCCTTGAAGGACAACATCAGTAACATTGGCTCATCTTACCCCACTCTCCCCTAAATGCTTTAAAATGCTATTTCAACAGATGGCCCACCACAGTTGTTTAGAGTTAAAGTGGACCTATCATGCTATTTTTATGCAATAGCATAGGTCTCAGATATATAAAGATATATAAAAAACATGTCTATGAATTTTTTTTTCTCAAAAATACCAAACAGATCACCCATTCTAGCCATGCCTCATATCCCTCTATTGCACTTCCTGTTTCAAAAGTGCTGATTCGAGGTAAAAAGCTTTAAAAAAAAGAAAAAAGGAGGGGGCTGAGCTCATGCGGGACGGGCAGCTACTATCTAAACTAAATACTGTGGTGATGAAACGCCATATCATGGATTATCAAGGATTATTTCTGAAACAGTATGGAGCTCAAAGGCTTTCTCTCTTGCCGGTTATACCACAAGGTGAGTTCCTTTTTATTTCCTGCTTCTTTACACACATGCTCTCCAGTACAGGTTAGCTCTGAGTGTTAGCAATGCCTGCTAATGTAAACAAAAGCCATTACGTCCAAAACACGTAGCTCATTGTTTCTGATAGCAACTTTCTGATAGGGCCGTGGGTCAACCACGTGGGTGCCATCCGCTATGACGTAACTAACGCAACACATTCTCACTCCCAACTCGGCCTATGTTGACGTTATGTCAGGGTCCCTGTCGTCACTTTCCAACGCAAGGGGGGGCCCTTTAGCGTCGAGTTTCAACTATCAGGGAGTCCCATTGACTTGCATAGAGCTCCCTGAACGTTGGTAATAGACGAGTTGGGATCGCGGCAAAATGCTCTCCGCAGATCCATTCTCACAGCGTTTATCAACCTTTTTCTAACTCAATATCAAGCCACACTTATTGTTTTTAATTCTTTATTTTAATTAAATAATGTAGGACTTTTGTTGCCGTCAGTTATGGGGAGAGTAGGGGCTCAGAAAACTGAAATCTGTATTGTTTCATCGTTTTTTCCTTCTAATTTTGTATTCTTTTCTAAACCACACACTGTTATTTACTCAACAATAACACATAATTATCCTTGTGTTTATTTATTTGTTTGATTAATAAACACAAGTTGGAGTCCGTCAGGACCGAGGGTCGGAGCAGCTCATAGTAGTTGCTTTAGAGAATATTATACCCGGAAGTAAGTATTCTCTCCGCTTCGCTTGACAAACCCCGTGATAGTCCTCAAGCTCTGTGATTGGAGAGTGTGCTCCGAGGGTTACGCCGAGCGTCGAACAGCACTTTGAAATGAGATGGAACCAGGGGCGGACTGGCCATTGGGAATACCGGGAGTTTCCCCGGAGGGCCGGTGCTGTGTGTGGACCGGAGGGCCAAAAAAAAAAAAAGTTTATAAAAAAAAAAGAAAAAGATTCTTTTTTTTTTGCCTAAATCCTACCGGCCCACATTTGTAAGTGTTCCGGCCCAGCCCAGCCCAGTGGGGTGTGGCCAGGGTTGGGTTGTAACGGAATACATGTAACGGCGTTACGTAATCAGAATACAAAAATCAAGTAACTGTATTCAGCTCGCGTTACATTTGAAAAAAGAGTAATCTGATTACAGTTACTTTCGTAAACCTGAAGTGAATACATTTTGGATTACTTATTGGAATTATTGGTGGAAAGATTTCCTCACAACATTTAATATTCATTACTAAAGGTACAGCCGAATCATCACAGCGCACAAAACCACGCAGATGGACCAAAAAGGGGAGCGTTTGAAAAAAATGTGCAGGTCCGCTCAGTGAAACAATAACAACGTAACATGGAGGAACAAAAATCTGCGTTTAAATCGTGTGTGTGTGTGTGTGTGTGTGTGTAGAGGTGTGTGTGGTTAAAACACATCAGCCACACCGCTCTATAGCCTTTCTAATGATTCTGAAGGTAAACACAGTGAAGGCGGTGCGTGAAAGGCACGGCGTGCTCCTCTTCTCAGAGGCTGAGTTAACCCTCCCGCTGCCTCCTGGTGCTGCAGAGATTTCATGAAGTGAAGGAGGTGTTCCTTCTATAAAACAGCTGTGGGCAGCAGATACTGTGAGAGTCACAGACATGAATTCATAGATCAAGGCAGACTGGTGCACACACTCTCCTGTTTTGCCAATCCGGTGCTTAAACAAATATAGCTCTACACACTTGGTCGAAATGTCCTTAAAATGAAGTCCGAGTTCGACATTTTAATTCATGTCCTGCCAACACTGGCAGGACAGAAGGCGACACGCCCTTTCTAAGCCATTTCCTCACATCCCAAGCTGCATCCCCAAAAAGTTTATTATGTTGTTACAACAGGGTTCAGGGCAGTGGCGTAGCCAGGAATTATTGTGTGGGTGGGCCTGGAGAAATGTAGGTGGGCCAGGGGGAGACTTATTAAGCGTGGGGTCTGAGCTGAAACTTCATTAATGATTTTAATGATTTTTTAATGCACTAATTGAACATAAGCATAAACTAGCAGTGAAAACAAAAACATAGGCCCGCGGCCTCAGAATGTGTGTAAAACTGACGTCCACATAGGGATGGGTATCGTTAAGGTTTTAACAGTAGGCCTACTTTTATCGATACCGCTTATCGATCCGGTGCTTTAACGGTACTTTTATGTTTTTTTTTGGTAAACTAACTAAACTAATTGTGAACAAAACTAACATTGCTTTTTATTTAAATTAAATAAATAATATTTCACATCAAAAGAAACAACAACGTTTTAACAAACCGTATTAAATAATCTGATGACAGAACTGTAAACAGAATAGCTGAAACTTTAACAAACTAAATAACTCAGTTACCTCTAATCATTAACCCATGTTTGTATAATGTAGTTAACTCCTGTGTTGCCGCTAGCATACATAACACCTGACGTGGAAACGTTACTCGTGGATGGGGCTACAGAGCTGCTAGAAAGACAGTCGAACACGGTGCATTCCTCCGTCTGGATGTGGAGCACTTTTGATAAATGTTTAGACAAATTGCTCATGTTACCGCCCTTACATGCTAAACTCTTATTGCGCTTTAGGCAACGAGCATCGAGACGGGTAAAGTTTAACCACACCTCGGAGCGCGTTCTCTCCGCCATCGCTGCTGTGTGTGTGTGTATGTTGCTGCATCTAGCAGCTGTGTGTGTGTGTAAACTGCCCCGCCCCCTCGCACACAGAGAGAGATCTAAAATACTAAAAATAATCATGACGCATTTTGCTGTCTTTTTGCATAGAAACAGAGTTGGCGACACTAAAACTGCAATATAATGTTTGTGTAGCGATAATACATATGACATATCTTTTACATGTCTCCAGTACCGACCGATAACGTCGGAGCTTAATGGTACCACGGTCTTTAATAATTCAGCCCTGGGCCCCGTTTAATACCGGGGCTCGGTACCCATCCCGACACATGACAGGTTGTTTATCCTTATCCATCTGGTATCTTGCTCAAGGGCACCACGGCAGGGCAGGAGGTGAACTGGGACCTCTCCAAGTAGAAGTCCACACTCCAAATGTAGGTCTGGTCGGGGACTTGAACCGGCGACCCTACGGCTCACAGTCCAAGCCCCTACTGACTGCCATAGATTTAGTCCCTAATGTTGCTCTCAAAGTGCACCAGATTGATGCATTTAACTTCAACATTTAAAAAAAAATCCACCACCTGCCCACACCCCCTGTTAAATTGTCTCACCCACATCGAGGATGCTTCCTACGCCCTTGTTTTATTCCATGTGTCAAGTCAGGCAAATTGGGTCCAAATGTTATTGCATCAATGATCTGTTAACATTAAAATCACTAAATATATGCCGTAACTATTTTGCTCTAGGCAACTCAAGGGCTCAGGTAATGTGACTACTATATGAATAATTGTCCAAAATAACATAAAATGCATAGGGTTTTTTGTTAAGTAACATACTTTCATCGCCGGCCGGCCGATACATGCTGCGCATTAAGTGGGCCTGTCTGTCAATTAATCCCCGGGCCACTTTTTTCCCCCAGTCCACCCCTGGATGGAACCACGGCAGACTGTCCAAAACTGGATTTGAACGGGTCCACCCCGTCCCCCCCTCCCCCACCCCGTCCCCAGAACTACACATGCTGGCTATTGTGTTTCGCAACATGTTCTCTATGGCACGTCTCTACTGGGAGTTGTAGTTTTAAAAGACGTTTTCATATTTCCCATAATAAGAAGTTGCCAGTATTAAACTGTGTACATCCCTGGAGGTTTAGGGGATAGGAAACAGTCACATTTAAAACATATAATTAATAAATGGGTGAAAATTGCTTGTGTCCATAATGGGCAGCATTAATATATATACACACATGACAGCTAAGGTCAGAATAGCTTTATTTAACAGCTGGTCTTATGTCTGTGACCCCTCCTGTTGTTAATTGATAAGCCTGAAACATGCACTTGTCAAGGTTCAGAGGCGAATTTAGCAAATATGGCAGTAGCCATCGATCATCTTAAGATAAGATATACTTTAATGATCCCAAGTTGGAAACATTTGCGTTACATCAGCATGTGTAACAGTTCTAAATATGCAGTGGTGTTTATTTGTAAATCATTTAGTATAATCTATGGAAGCCCATTTCCGCCACTTAAAAAAAAGTCATAGTTATGAGATAAAAAAGTCGAAATTATGAGATAAAGTCATAATAATGAGATAAAAAGTCATAATACTGAGATAGAAAGTCATAATTATGAGATAAAAAGTCATAATTATGAGATAGAAAGTCATAATAATGAGATTGGAGAGAGGCGAGCTCTTCTTTGAAGGCCGTTGCATTTATTTAGTTCTTCTTGTTACACAAAATACTTCACAGACCTATATTTTCTGCTGCTTCGTTTTACTTCCAGAAACATAAAAACGCTCGCTCACTCTCGCACCATGCACGCTCTCTCTCTCTCTCTCTCTCTCTCTTAAATTAATGATCCAGTTCATTGTTCATCAGTTGTCTGAGTGTGATATACAGGTTAACAGTTTCAAACACATCATTTGTTAATTTCAGATTATACTCTGACATTAGATAAATTCTTCCGAGGAGGCAAATAATATTCAGTCAAATAGAATGTATAAAAATACTGGGCAGTGGTGATTACTGCCTTAGTCAAGTATAGTCCTGACCCATGGTTTGTTGTATTTGTGAGATGTGTCTTCTAGTTGTACTATGGTAGGTTGGCACAATCATATTAATACCTGTAAAATGTAAATTGCAGCAGTGCAACTAATGTTATATCTTAACAGCTATAAAAATGTGGTGGATAAACCCAAATAAAAAAAATCTTAAATACCTACCTATTTGACACAGCTACTCTGAATACCCACATATTTTTGTTAGCCAGAAACAATAACTTATTATTCACTCTCTCCACAGAAAACAGCCAATTTCTATTTTATACATGGTCATTTGTGGCTCTGTAAAAATATTCACCACATTCAACATTTATTTATTTCATAATGTGACAAGTACCTGTATTATTTGTAGAAAGCAGAACTGGATCAAGGACTTGTCCAAAAGTTGTCTGAGAAGTAGCCGTCTACACTCAGTTTGTCAAAAAGGTCCATCCAAAACTGGACACACTCACTTCGCAAGGTCAGCCACCATCGTTCAATACGCTGGTTTCTAGTGCTTGGACCAAAGGTTACATTGTCTGTTTCAGCTTGGTTCTCAGAAAAATGCAAAAACTGCTGCATTTCAGCCATATTGCCATTTTCTGTTCCTAAATCAAGTCTGAGTCTGGCAGGGCACCCACCAGCATTGATAACAGCATCAATAAAGTAGCCAGCGATGATCTACGGGTCTTTGTTTGTTTTGTAAGCTTCAAGCCATATCATCTTTCTGGAAAACCCGTCAATGCATCCACTGATTGCAATTCCAAATGGCTTAAGCTTGTTGTAACCATCAATGTGCCATACATAGTTTGGACCACAGCTGTGGTAGATGCGCCTTCGCAGTCTGTTTCTTGACCTCAGATCAACACCTTCACCATCCAATAACTGTAGCAGTATTCGCACTGTTTCTCTGTCAGTCACAATTCCATGTAACCAACATTTTTGGTGCATCCATCTGTAACCATGACACTGACCAGATGTTTCCAGTTGCTGTTCAATGAAGATTGCCACCTCAGCCACATTGGTTTTATTCTTTCGACGCCAGAGCTGCTTCTTGCTTAAAATCCTTTCAAGGGTGCGTTTGCTGAGTACAACTCCATGTGAATCAGCAAGCAAATTAAGTATTTCGTCTGTTGTAAATCCACGTTTAAAGTAGTCCTCAATGTACTCACAATCCATTTCCGTGTCAAGATAAATAGGAGAACTCGAGCCAAAGAGCTGCTAGTTTTTCTCATGACTTTTTATCTCATAATTATGACTTTTTATCTCATTATTTCGACTGTCTTATCTCATAATTATGACTTTATCTCATTATTTCGAATTTCTTATCTCATAATTTCGACTTTCTTATCTCATAATTATGACTTTATATCATAATTTCGACATTTTTATCTCATAATTATGACTTTTCATGGGGATTTTAATTTTTTTAAGTGGCGGAAATGGGCTTCCATAATAATCACACCAATTCAGTGTTTTATATTTAATAATTCTGTGTTCTTTATTTATTGAATGTTCAATACCTGACAAGGTCGGAGATGAAAAACTTGGGTTGCAGGTTCCTCAACAGTGCATTACAAGACATCTATCAATATGTGTGTATACCTCCACCATTAAACTGTCGTATTCTGCACATTTCTTATACTATCTACATACATCTTATAAGAGTATAATACATACAGTGGGGCAAAAAAGTATTTAGTTGGCCACCAATTGTGCAAGTTCTCCCACTTAAAAAGATGAGAGAGGCCTGTAATTTTCATCCTAGGTACACTTCAACTATGAGAGACAGAATGGGGGGAAAGAATCCAGGAAATCACATTGTAGGATTTTTAATGAATTAATTGGTAAGTTCCTCGGTAAAATAAGTATTTGGTCACCTACAAACAAACAAGATTTCTGGCTCTCACAGACCTGTAACTTCTTCTTTAAGAGCCTCCTCTGTCCTCCACTTGTTAACTGTATTAATGGCACCGGTTTGAACTCGTTATCAGTATAAAAGACACCTGTCCACAACCTCAAACAGTCACACTCCAAACTCCACTATGGCCAAGACCAAAGAGCTGTCAAAGGACACCAGAAACTAAATTGTAGACCTGCACCAGGCTGGGAAGACTGAATCTGCAATAGGTAAGCAGCTTGGTGTGAAGAAATCAACTGTGGGAGCAATTATTAGAAAATGGAAGACATACAAGACCACTGATAATCTCCCTCGATCTGGGGCTCCACGCAAGAGCTCACCCCGTGGGGTCAAAATGATCACAAGAACGGTGAGCAAAAATCCCAGAACCACACGGGGGGACCTAGTCAATGACCTGCAGAGAGCTGGGACCAAAGTAACAAAGGCTACCATCAGTAACACACTACGCCGCCAGGGACTCAAATCCTGCAGTGCCAGACGTGTCCCCCTGCTTAAGCCAGTACATGTCCATGCCCGTCTGAAGTTTGCTAGAGAGCATTTAGATGATCCAGAAGAGGATTGGGAGAATGTCATATGGTCAGATGAAACCAAAATAGAACTTTTTGGTAAAAACTCAACTAGACGTGTTTGGAGGAGAAAGAATGCTGAGTTGCATCCAAAGAACACCATACCTACTGTGAAACATGGGGGTGGAAACATCATGCTTTGGAGCTGTTTTTCTGCAAAGGGACCAGGACGACTGATCCGTGTAAAGGAAAGAATGAATGGGGCCATGTATCGTGAGATTTTGAGTGACAACCTCCTTCCATCAGCAAGGGCATTGAAGATGAAACGTGGCTGGGTCTTTCAGCATGACAATGATCCCAAACACACCGCCCGGGCAACGAAGGAGTGGCTTCGTAAGAAGCATTTCAAGGTCCTGGAGTGGCCTAGCCAGTCTCCAGAACTCAACCCCATAGAAAATCTTTGGAGGGAGTTGAAAGTCCGTGTTGCCCAGCGACAGCCCCAAAACATCACTGCTCTAGAGGAGATCTGCATGGAGGAATGGGCCAAAATACCAGCAACAGTGTGTGAAAACCTTGTGAAGACTTACAGAAAACGTTTGACCTCTGTCATTGCCAACAAAGGGTATATAACAAAGTATTGAGATGAACTTTTGTTATTGACCAAATACTTATTTTCCACCATAATTTGCAAATAAATTCTTTAAAAATCAGACAATGTGATTTTCTGGATTTGTTTTCTTCTCATTTAGTCTCTCATAGTTGAGGTATACCTAGGATGAAAATTACAGGCCTCTCTCATCTTTTTAAGTGGGAGAACTTGCACAATTGGTGGCTGACTAAATACTTTTTTGCCCCACTGTATGTATAATATTAGTTAAAATAAGTGCTTAAACATACAGTAGTTAACATTGCAGGAAAGCAATATATTAGTACTTTGTCAGGCTTAATATTTATACCCCCAAAGCTTTTTTCTTATTAAAAAATAAGACCTTAACCTAAAGTATTCTTTAATGTTTAAATAAAGCCTTATTAGTTTGTCTGTCTGTGTCTCCTATTAATATCTAATAATAAAAATAATACATTTCAATAACGTGCTTTAACCACCAGGTGTCCCTTTCTATCAGCTGTGCACCGTTATGGTGTAAATATAGCCTATCTACCAATTGGATCAAATATAAAAGTCAGCTGAATTAGTATTGATACTGCACGGAGACGTATATTGTGAAGAGAAAGTGAAGATGTTGTTTAATTGCTGATATATTTATGATCCACGTCACATATTCAGTTTCGGCGGCAGTTCTTCCTGTTTGTCCAGTAGTCTTCTCATCAGGGCTCTATAAATAAAGAACTACGGCAGATGTGTAATATTTAATGCAGCCGAACCGTGTATTACAATGCCGTTATGTGATGACTTCCAAAGAGAAAAGCAAGCACACTCGGAATAAAGTACTATTTTATTTAAAAAAAAAAAAAAAATCACATAAACACCAGCGTGCATTGCGGCTAAACCATCCAATCACAGAGCTTGAGGACTCATCACGGGGTTTGAGCAAAGCGGAGAGAATACTTACTTCCGGGTGTAAAATTCTCAACTACTATGAGCTGCTCCGACCCTCGGTCCTGACGGACTCCAAAAGTCCGACATTATACAATCAAACAAATAAATAAACACAAGGATAATTGTGTGTTATTGTTGAGTAAATAACAGTGTGTGGTTTAGAAAATAATACAAAATTAGAAGGAACAAATTATGAAACAATACAGATTTCAGTATTCTGAGCCCCTACTCTCCCCATAACTGACGGCAACAAAAGTCCTACATTATTCAATTAAAATAAAGAAGTAAAAAAATAAGTTTGGCTTGATATTGAGTAAGAAAAAGGTTGATAAACGCTGTGAGAATGGATCTGCGGAGAGAATTTCGCCCGATCCCAACTCGTCTATTATCAACATTCAAGGAGGTCTATGCAAGTCAATGGGACTCCCTGATAGTTGAAACTCGACGCTAAAGGGCCCCCCCTTGCGTTGGAAAGTGACGACAGGGACCCTGACATAACGTCAACATAGGCCGAGTTGGCAGTGAGAATGTGTTGAAATAACATCATATCGGACGCAAATCTGGATCAGCTCCGTTGTAGCCCCGTTTTTAGAGATTTGGGTACGGAGGAAAAGAGAGAGGGTTTTATTTTCTGACGCTGCGGGAGTTCCCTGACACACCGGGGACACATATTTATGTATAAAATACATAAAAAAGTGCATTTTGCAAGATAGGTCCCCTTTAAGCTTTATAGTGTGATCAAGAATCAGAGGCAAAATACCAATAGAAGAAATAAAAGTCTGCCGTTGCATTTCTCATGGAAAAAATGTGTTTCTTAGCATTTGTACCATTTGAGAATACTTACGGCCCATCCACACAGCGGCGTGCGTTGAAGCTTCAACGCTTCTGCTCATTCACTTCGCCGAACTGCATTGTGAGAGCGAAGCTTTGCTCGCGTTGCTCGCTGCAAAAGTTGAGCAATGTTCAACTTTTGAAGCTTCGGCGAATCGAATCATATGCCAGTACAAGCTCTAGCCAATCAAACCGTGTGCTTGTGTGTCCGGGGCGGGAGATTCATGTGATTGGTTGTTGGTCGAGTTTCAGCCCCCGCCGGCAAGCTTCAACGCACGCCGCTGTGTGGACGGGCCATTAGGGTTAGGGTCATGGTTAGGGTTAGTCTCAAGGGTTGGGGTTGACCCAAGTCTTGAGGAGTTACATGGACTACAAACTGATGCAATCAGGTCATAGTGTTACATTCAAGCAGATTACAATTTGGCAGCCAGTGTTAAAACTTTTTCTACTAGAACCAGGAAAGGTATAAAAATTATAGGAAATGTATGCTGAATTGGTGTTCAGCAAAATCATTAAGATTCACCCTTGAAGACATTCAATGTTCGCGAAATTTGCCTTCTTGGTGTTGCTTTAGAAAAAGTCAGAAAATCGCCTAAGTACTTAGGATACATCGTCTTGAAAACATGAAACATGTCTGAACACAATTGTTATGGGGTATATGAGTCCCAAAAGGTGTATTGAAAGAATGACCATTCCAATTCTTGGAGCCATGCTGTTTAACGACTGAATGAACACAAGTAGAGGACTCAATAGCACGACTCAGAGACAGAGGCTTAGGATGCAAAAAAGGTCTTTATAGCCAAGGTTCGGTACACGGGAGATCAGTCAATAAGGCTACCAAAACAGACGAGGAGTAGACAGGGACCGGGTCAGGACACGAAGCTAGGTCAGGTACACGTGGAATCAGATACTAGGAAAAACACTGCTGGAACGCTAGGAAGAACTAAGACGAACTGGCACTGAAGGGAATGTGGATGCAGACTAAGCAGACAGAGGGAGAGATGATAATGGGGCACAGCAGGTGGAGTTCAATCAAGGGCAGGAAAGCAGAGACTGAAATGAGAGAAACAAAAATGAAAACCGGAACAAAAACATCAACATGCTGGCTAGGCCCTTACATGCTGCTAGTCTTGCTAAATGTCTTATTGCAAATTAAAAAGGTTCACGTTAGCAAAGCCATTCTCATGTCACAATCCAATTTATTCCTACAGCCACGGAGTTTTCACCATGGGCCTGACTAGCAGCCACTGTCTCAACAATGCAGCCCAGAAGTGATTCACCACAGCAAAAGTTTGAACGGAGGGGGTAAACAAACAGCCATCCAATGTGAAAGATGACAGGAACTAACAAAAAGCTTCAAATTCTCCTGTCAAAGATTGTGCGGGCATGACAGCTGAACAATGCTGCTTTAACAACCAAGCCAGCATTCCTTTTGTCTGGCAAGTTTGGTATTTCCGGTCCTCATTGGCTGTATGTGCTGAGAATAAGCCTGCAGGATTCATATGCTTTACCTTGGTTCTGAATCACTCTACCTGCCAGCTGGACCAACCTCATCTACAAGCAAGCATATGCCCATGATTAATGTTCTGTGCTGAAATTATTCCTTTTCCTTCTGTTTTGTTGGAAGATTGTGAAGGATTCAAAATGAAATATTTATAAGAAAGGAGAGAAAATACATAACTTGGCACCATGTATGAGATTAAGGGAGCATCTCATTTTGCTTGAGGACATTGTTCATGATATAATAACATGCAGTTTGTTGTTTATTTGCTCCCTTCCATGTAAATAGACACAGAGGTTAGTATTACGATGGATGTGGAGAGTCAGGATTTGGATATTAATTAAATTCTTCTTGCAAATATTATAAGCTCAAACTATAAATGGTCCCTCAATGCCAAGAAAAGAAAAGTCCATAGTGGTGAAGATAAAAAATAATTGCTACACTGTACTGTATTAAGGGCCTTCATTGTATCTAACACTTTAATTTGGAGCATACAGTATAAAAACATTAATAATATAATTAATTGAATTATTAATGCATGCTATCCTGTCTGTCTGAGTGCTGTTGAGACCACTGAACTACCAACCCAGTCTCACATCTAAACGTGTAATAACTACGTTGGTCCACAACTTGCGACGTAGTATTTCTACAAAAACGCCTCTGAAATTGTAAGATCCCTACGTTTTTTTTCACCATTCATTTCCAATGGCTGACGTCTTTGTCACGTGATCTTCAAATTTCTCCCTGCAGAAAAAAAAAACATGGCCGACATTCGTTTTATTCTCGGTGAAAAATGCCTATTTTAAGGTTAGTTTGGCCATTAAAATGAGTTTTGATGTCATTTGATGCGAGAAATATGAGTTGTTATTTCAGATTATGTGTGCAGTGGATGTACATTGTTACGGGAATCTTAGACCTAGTCAATGCTGTGGAGATACACAATTACAATGATCAATCAACTGGTGAAACAAACAGAGTTGTCTTTCTGGTTCTTTATTCAAAGCTTCGAAGGCACAGGTCTCACAGAGTACAGAGTATTCTGGAAGAGTGCGCGCAGAGTAAAAGATGCATGTAGGTTATATAGGATCTTGACAGTTCAACAACATTTCGTCACCTGTCAAGGAGGGGCCCTGGCAGGAGATATAAGCTTTCCACAGGAACATAAACTGTCAATCACTAATAGGGAAAAACAGTCTTTCGATCAGATCTTTAGTTTGCTAGTTATTACGAAGATTACTTCAGGAAATTGTGTCCATTCAACGTTTTCATTACCAAGGTGGTTGCTAGGGACGCTGCTATCGATATTATTTCTGTTTTGTTGTGTAACTGTTTATTGGTGTTATCTTTATTGCTACCCCCTTCCCCGTCAATGTATAGTGTTGGTCCACAGCGCAAACGTATTGGGTTAACAAAATCCGCATTTAAAATTGTGGCATAGATACGTTATTTTCCCCTGTGCAATTCTCCATTTACTCAACAATAACACATAATTAGGGTCTGAGACCTAGGTCGGCGAAGACCCTATTGAAATCGGTCGCGCAGCGACCGATAAACCTGCCAAAAACACACAAAAACAGGGAAAACGACCGGCAAAAGCACAGAAAATGTTCGGAAATCATGACGGCTGATAGGCCGCGTGAGCCCAGTCACGTGGGAGCCCACGTGACTGCAACCCACGTGACTGCAACTCGCATAATTGATATCGTACGATCAATTTAGTCGCTCGCAAAGCGAGCGATAACCATGCAAAACCCACAAAAAACAGTGAAAACATGGGGCAAAAGCCCATTAAAAGTGGCCTAAATCATGGCAGTTGGTAGCCCATGCCACTACAGCAGTGACCACCAACTGGCGGCCCGCGGGCCACATCCGGCCCGCCAGACATTCTCATCCGGCCCGCACGACGGGGGTGACTGTGGCGTTGGCGGAGTGGTTACTGCGTTCGCCCCCCACCCATTTTTTTTTTACAACGTCTCGTGAGTAAGGTGCAGTACCGGAGTCCAACAGAGAGGCAGCAGCTGCGGGACAGTAGACTGCGTACTGCGAAACCTTCCTTGAAGAAGAAGAAGTGATCCTTCGTTGTGAAGAGTCTGCTTTGTGCGCTCCGCACCACAGCAGCAGCCCCGCTGCGACAGAGTCCAATAGAGAGGCAGGAGCTGCGGGACAGTAGCCTAGAAGCAGGGTTGGGTTGTAACGGAATACATGTACCGGCGTTACGTAATCAGAATACAAAAATCAAGTAGGCTAACTGTATTCAGCTGGCGTTACATTTGAAAAACGAGTAATCTGATTACAGTTACTTTCGTAAACCTGAAGTGAATACATTTTGGAATACTTATTGGAATTATTGGTGGAAAAGTTTCCTCACAAAAGGTAATATTCATTACCGGCAGAACTGTGTGCACACTGCACAGCGCTGCAGCATGTCTGTGAGCGAGAGAGAGATGCAGCGTGTCTGTGAGGCCCCGCCCCCGCACGCAGATGAGAGAGAGAGATCTCTTTTAAAATATATTGAAAGTTAGAAACGGAGATGGTTAGATAAAATGTGCAAGATAACGTTGATGTAGCATTTCTTTATTGTCGAAATGATGACATTTATAACGGGATCAAATCAAAGTGAATGGCCTGCTGCTGCTGAAGGCATGGGGCAAGTGACTGGAACAAGTTTTAAAAGTTATTACATCGTTTCAGATAATAATAATAATGATAATTCATTCTATTTAGGGGCGCCTTTCAAAGCACCCAAGGACACCTTACAATTCATAACATATTCTAAGGAAAGGTTTACAGTAGGAGAATGCAGTCCGGGTGATGTTTTGTATGTGGGGTGCAGATGAGAGGGAGCTGTCCAGAATGACACCAAGATGTTGTGTTTGAGTTCTTGATACGCCATTAAAACAGTAAAACAAGTGTCTCCTGCTCACCAAAACATACCCATCTGTTATGGAAAAAGAAAGTATTCCAAAAGTATTCTAAAAGTAACCTGAACACGTTTTATAAGACACAAAACTGTAACTGTATTCTGATTACTTTCAGAGCATGTATTCAGTAATCAGTAACTGATTACATTTACAAAGTAACCCTCCCAACCCTGCCTAGAAGTGATCCTTCGTTAGCGTGAAGAGTCTGCTAAGCTTTATGCAGTATCTGTACCCCCCCGGCCCGCGATAGTGTCTATTGGATACATTTTGGCCCTTGGACAAATGTAGTTGGTGATCCCTGCACTACAGTGAGGTGGGCTAATGTTAAATAGCACATTATTGAGATCGGACCGATTATTATTATTTGAACTTTTGGAACGCACTTTTGACCCCCGCAACATATGTGAAAACTCACCAAATTTTGCACGCGCGTCAGAAGTGGCGCAACTTGAGATATGTAATTGGTTCCGGAACTTTGCGTCAAAAATTGCGTAGGCCACGCCCACTTCCGTTTTTAACGTTAACTCCCCCTACTTTAACATTCACGTAAACGAACGAAACTCGCTACGCATATCTAGGGTGCGGAGACGAACCAAAAAGCCTCTTGGAGGGGTATAAAATAACATACAGGAAGTCGGCCATTTTGAATTTTGTGTCGGAAAAACGCGATTTATCGCGTTTTTCGTCCTCCGCGCAAAATCTATCTTGTCCTAGGGACTTTATCCGTACGGCTCGAAATTCGTCGGGTAGCTTCACGAGACATGGGCAATTTAAAGTTATCACGGAAGTTTTTTTCTTTCGCACGGCGGAGCCGTTATTTGGCGCCAAAGTTTGCGTTCGCTCGATGCTAGGCGGTCCCTCGCCATGGAACACGATGATGTCATAACTCAAACTGACATACTCAGAACGCCACCAAACTTCACATGATGGTTAACACTACAGCCCTGAACAGCTCTAGGTCAAATCTGATGTTACTTAATTTGGCGTTACCATGGCGACGGATCCTTCGCCATAAACAACGGTGTCGCTGTAAATCCAATGGACACGGTCCCATCGTCCCCCAATCTTCACTTTTATATCACTGGTCCATGCCTCAACAGCTCAACGTGAAATCTGAGATCTCACCGTATGCCGTTTCCATGGCAACGCATCCTTCGCCAAAAAATACGATGTTGTTGTAATTCAATGGAAAATCGTCCAAACCGCACCAGACTTCAGACTATCATTAATGGTCCGGCCCTCAACAGCTCTATGTTAATTATGGGATGTCATCATATGCCGTTGCCATGGTAACGCATCCCTCGCCAAAAAACTGGTGTTGTCGTAATTCCATGGAAAATCGTCCAAACCGCACCAGACTTCAGACTATCATTAATGGTCCGGCCCTCAACAGCTCTATACCAATTATGGGATGTCATCATATGCCGTTGCCATGGTAACGCATCCCTCTCCATAAAACCTGGTGTTGTCTTATTTCTATGGAAAATCGTCCAAACCGCACCAGACTTCAGACTATCATTAATGGTCCGGCCCTCAACAGCTCTATGTCCATTATGGGATGTCATCATATGCCGTTGCCATGGTAACGCATCCCTCGCCAAAAAACATGGTGTTGTCGTAATTCAATGGAAAATGGTCCAAACTGCACCAGACTTCACATGACAGTTAATGGTCCGGCCCTCAACAGCTCTATGCCAATTATGGGATGTCATCATATGCCGTTGCCATGGTAACGCATCCCTCGCCATAAAACCTGGTGTTGTCGTAATTCAATGGAAAATCGTCCAAACCGCACCAGAGTTCAGACTATCATTAATGGTCCGGCCATCAACAGCTCTATGCCAATTATGGGATGTCATCATATGCCGTTTCCATGGCAACGCATGCCTCGCCATAAAACCTGGTGTTGTCGTAATTCAATGGAAAATCGTCCAAACGGCACCAGACTTCATGTGATGGCTAATGGTCCGGCCCTCAACAGCTCTATGCCAATTATGGGATGTCATCATATGCCGTTTCCATGGCAACAGATCCCTCGCCATGAAACAGGGTGTTGTCGTAATTCAATAGAAAATCGTCCAAACGCCACCAGACTTCAGACTATCATTAATGGTCCGGCCCTCAACAGCTCTATGTCAATTATGGGATGTCACCATATGCCGTTTCCATGGCAACGCGTCCCTCGCCATGAAACACGGTGTTGTCCTAACTCAATGGAAAAACGTCCAAACGTCACCAGATTTCATATGATGGCTAATGGTCCGGCCCTCAACACCTCAATATGCCCATGGCAACACACCCCTCGCCGTTAAGCACGATATTTCTATAAGTCCTGTGTAAATGGTCAAAAACTGTTCAAACTGTACATGTGTGCTAACCGTCAAGCCCTCGAGACATATATGTGTCAGTTTTGAGATTTCTTCAAATGTCGTTGCTATGGTAACAAAATGGTCGCCGTGAAACACGGTTTTCTCATAACTCCAGTTAACATGCTCCAAACGGCACAACACTTCACAGGTTTGATAACGATGCAGCCCTCAACACATCTAAGCATATTATGGGGTGTCATCAAATGCCGTTGCCATGGCCAAAAAATACGATGTTGTTGTAATTCAATGGAAAATCGTCCAAACCGCACCAGACTTCAGACTATCATTAATGGTCCGGCCCTCAACAGCTCTATGTTAATTATGGGATGTCATCATATGCCGTTGCCATGGTAACGCATCCCTCGCCAAAAAACTGGTGTTGTCGTAATTCCATGGAAAATCGTCCAAACCGCACCAGACTTCAGACTATCATTGATGGTCCGGCCCTCAACAGCTCTTTGCCAATTATGGGATGTCATCATATGCCGTTGCCATGGCAACGCATGCCTCGCCATAAAACACAATGTTGTCTTAAGTCAATGGAAAATGGTCCAAACTGCACCAGACTTCACATGACAGTTAATGGTCCGGCCCTCAACAGCTCTATGCCAATTATGGGATGTCATCATATGCCGTTGCCATGGTAACGCATCCCTCGCCATAAAACCTGGTGTTGTCGTAATTCAATGGAAAATCGTCCAAACCGCACCAGAGTTCAGACTATCATTAATGGTCCGGCCATCAACAGCTCTATGCCAATTATGGGATGTCATCATATGCCGTTTCCATGGCAACGCATGCCTCGCCATAAAACCTGGTGTTGTCGTAATTCAATGGAAAATCGTCCAAACGGCACCAGACTTCATGTGATGGCTAATGGTCCGGCCCTCAACAGCTCTATGCCAATTATGGGATGTCATCATATGCCGTTTCCATGGCAACAGATCCCTCGCCATGAAACAGGGTGTTGTCGTAATTCAATAGAAAATCGTCCAAACGCCACCAGACTTCAGACTATCATTAATTGTCTGGCCCTCAACAGCTCTATGTCAATTATGGGATGTCACCATATGCCGTTTCCATGGCAACGCGTCCCTCGCATGTTGTCCTAACTCAATGGAAAAACGTCCAAACGTCACCAGATTTCATATGATGGCTAATGGTCTGGCCCTCAACACCTCAATATGCCCAAAAGCTGTTGCCATGGCAACACACCCCTCGCCGTTAAGCACAATATTGCTATAAGTCCTGTGTGAATGGTAAAAAACTGTTCAAGCTTTACATGTGTGCTAACCGTCAAGCCCTCGAGACATATATGTGTCAGTTTTGAGATTTCTTCAAATGTCGTTGCTATGGTAACAAAATGGTCGCCGTGAAACACGGTTTTCTCATAACTCCAGTTAACATGCTCCAAACGGCACAACACTTCACAGGTTTGATAACGATGCAGCCCTCAACACATCTAAGCATATTATGGGGTGTCATCAAATGCCGTTGCCATGTCGACAGATCACCCGCCATGAAACACAATGTTTGTGTTACTGCTGTAACTCAAAAACATTGTCCGATCGGCCTGAAACTTCCCACGTTTGCCAACGGCCGAGTCCTCGAGACACCTACACACACGTCGACGTGCGGACAACAGCCTGCGGAGCGTCGAAGACCCGCTCAACGCTGCTTGCAGCTTTAATTATCCTTGTGTTTATTTATTTGTTATTACTTTATTATTACTCCACAAGTTGGAGTCCGTCAGGACCGAGGGTCGGAGCAGCTCATTTGCTTTAGAGAATATTACAGTCAGTAAGTATTCTCTCCGCTTCGCTTGACAAACCCCGTGATAGTCCTCAAGCTCTGTGATTGGAGAGTGTGCTCCGAGGGTTACGCCGAGCGTCAAACAGCACTTGAAATGGGATGGAACCACGGCAGACTGTCCAAAACTGGATTTGAAATACCTGACAAGGTCGGAGATGAAAAACTTGAGTCACAGGTTCCTCAACAGTGCATTACAAGACATCTTTCAATATTTGTGTATACCTCCACCATTAAACTGTCATATTCTGCACATTTCTTATACTATCTACATACATCTTATAAGAGTATAATACATATGTATAGTATCAGTTACAATAAGTGCTTCAACATAGTTAACATTGCTGGAGGTATACACACATATTGATAGATGTCTTGTAATGCACTGTTGAGAAACCTGCGACCCAAGTTTTTCATCTCCGACCTTGTCAGGTATTGAACATTCAATAAATAAAGAACACAGAATTATTAAATATAAAACACTGAATTTGTGTGATTATTATGGAAGCCCATTTCCGCCACTTAAAATAATTATGAGATAAGAAAGTCGAAATTATGAGATAAGAAATTCGAAATAATGAGATAAAGTCATAATTATGAGATAAGAAAGTCGAAATAATGAGATAAAAAGTTATAATTATGAGATAAAAAGTCATGAGACAAACTAGCAGCTCTTTGGCTCGAGTTCTCCTATTTATCTTGACACGGAAATGGATTGTGAGTACATTGAGTACACTACACCGTAGTTGTGTAGGCCTATATGATATGTCAATAAACCTTAGAAAATCTTGAAATCTTGAAAGGGATGTGCAAAATAGTCATTATATACAGTCTTTAATTAACTATTAGTAGAGAATAACGAGTAATGCATATACTTTATAGGGATCCTATTAATATCTAATAATAAAAATAATGAAATTCAATAACATGCTTTAACCACTAGGTGTCCCTTTATATCAGCTGTGCACCGTTATGTTGTAAATACAGCCTATCTACTAATTGGATCAAATATAAAAGTCAGCCGAATTAGTGTTGATACTGCAAGGAGACGTATTGTGTGAAAAGAAATGTAAGATGTTGTTTAATTGCTGATATATTTATGATCCACTTCACGTTTTCTGTTTTGGTGGCAGTTCCTCATGTTTGTCTAGAAGTCTTCTCATCAGGGCTCTATAAATAGAGAACTACGGCAGATATGTAATATTTAATGCAGCCGAACCGTGTATTACAATGCCGTTATGTGATGACTTTCAAAGAGAAAAGCAAGCACACTCGGAATAAAGTATTATTTTATTTAAAAAAATGTTTTCGGTCTGTTTCCGGTATTTGTTTATGACGATGTGATGTAAGATGTGAGACTGGGTTGGAGAATTGCACAGGGGAAAATAACGTATCTATGCCACAATTTTAGATGCGGATTTTGTTAAACTAATACGTTTGCGCTGTGGACCAACACTATACATTGACGGGGAAGGGGGTAGCAATAAAGATAACACCATTAAACAGTTACACAACATAACAGAAATAATATCGATAGCAGCGTCCCTAGCAACCACCTTGGTAACAATGAAAACGTTGAATGGACACAATTTCCTGAAGTAATCTTCGTAATAACTAGCAAACTAAAGATCATGTACATCCACTGCACACATAATCTGAAATAACAACTCATATTTCTGGCATCAAATGACATCAAAACGCATTTTAATGGCCAAACCAACTAACCTTAAAATAGGCATTTTCCACCGAGAATAAAACTAATGTCGGCCATATATATTTTTTCTGCAGGGAGAAATTTGAAGATCACGTGACATAGACGCCAGCCATTGGAAATGAATGGTGAAAAAAAACGTAGGGATCTTACAATTTCAGAGCCGTTTTTGTAGAAATACTACGTCCCACGTTGTGGACCAACGTAGTTATTACACGTTTTTTTATGAGACTGGGTTGGAACTACTGCAAATACATGAATGGATTGGACAGTTCCGGGGCCACACGGCAATTTCTGTACATGAAGTTCCATTTGAAACTTTAAGAATCTAATGTGCACTAATAAGAGAACAAGTCGTGTGCACTTAGTGTCCATGTAATACTACATTTCTATGAGAGGAGAAAGAGCGATATAAAAAAATGTGTAAGTCACATTTATAACTCTGTCAGAGGAAGGGCTGCTCTATGCGATTTTAGCCCAGTGAATTGTAAATATTAGACAATTCAGCACTTCATGGTTTACTTCCAGTTTTAACCTTTACTGACAGAAAGAAGCAGGCCTCTACCTGACCATAACCATACCTTTCAATAGCTAAAGTTATGAGAACTTTCCAGTCTTTAAAAAAAAAGGAAATACATTTACTGTTGATGGGGGCATACGGTTTCTGAGGCCTATACTACAAAGCAAGTTCAACACTCCGCTTCGATAAACATAATGGAGGTTGTCAACTCAGAGAGTCAACCCAGGGTCTAGCTACAGTATGAGCGTGTTAACATAAAAAGGTATTGTTTGCAGCATATGACGAACAAAGAAAACAATATATATCTAACAGAATATAATATCTAGCTGCCAAGTGCTTGAAGGACAGCTATTAAAAAATCGCAGACTGTTTAAATGACAAAATGTTATCGTCAGGGCACACGAGATCTGACCTTGCAATTATATTTTAGTATTTAATAAAAATATTCTGTTGCTTGGATGTTCCTATTAAATATAATGGAAAAGAATGCAATAGAATATCTTTGAAACTCTTTATTCATCCCCATGGGGAAATTAACGTCTCGGAAAATGTTTGCCTAATTTCTTTGAGTTTTGTAGACATGGACTTGGGCGAAAATCAAAAACCTAACAAAAACATAATTCACAGAGGTAGGAGGGCCACACCAAAAGCATATGTAGCAAAGCAGCCTGGGACTGTTAGTGTGAAGAATTGCGGTATCTCCTTCTCCTTTTTTCTGTTTGTTTGTCTATCTGTTTGTCTGTCTTCCTGGCTGGGCGTGGTTGACCTACTTTCTGTTTTCCGCCAACTCACCTCCGCTCCTGTTTCTCATCATCACTGATTACCACCACTCACCTGCTGCTGCTTAAAACTCCGGTTCGATCATCAGACTTCGCCAGTTCTTCGTATACTCACAGTGAAACTCCACATTCCATTCCCTCCTGCCTGCCACGTCCAGCCCAACCTCCGTCTCAGCCCTGCTCCACGTTCTCCCCACTCTGTTCAGAGTTTGCTTTGTCCCCTGCCTGGTTTTTGTGGACTTATTAAATCCAGTCTTTTTGACACTTCACCTAAGTCTCCGTCCCAGTGTTCTTGCATAGCGGGTTCAAGTTTTGTGTCTCTTTACGAGGAGCTTAACAGAAGAACTGGCCAAGAATGAACCCCGCAGGATCCGGAGCGGATTCTACCCCAATCCTTCATGCCCTGTCTAGTCAGGGCTCCCTCCTGGGTGAACACGAAAAGCTCATCCGAGCGTTGGTTGATAGTAACCGGTCCATGGCTCTTCATGTCTCCGAGTTGGCGTGCCAGATCTCCGCTCTCACTACCTCGACGGTAGCATCTCAGGCCACTCCCAGTCCAGCTCCTTTGCCCTCTCCTCGCCAGGATTTTCCTATCACCGATCCTGAGCCATTGCACGGAGAAGTGGAGAAATGCAGAGGTTTTTTGTTTCAATGTAACAAGGTTTTTCGCCAGCGTCCTGTTGCATTTGCTGCTGAAGCAACGAGGATCAATTTTGTTTTGGGTTTGCTCCGCGGGAGAGCTTTAACCTGGGCAGAGGCTTTAAACTCTTCGGTGGATTTTGACACTCTACGTTTTGAGAGCTTCTCTGATCGGTTCTCAGCTGTTTTTGATCATCCCAACTCCTCTGGCTCCGCCGAGAATAAGCTGCTTAGCCTGCAACAGGGAAGCCGGACAGCGGCTGATTACTCCATTGAGTTTCACACACTCGCTGCAGAGGCTCGATGGGACGAGGCGGCTCTCAAGGCGGTGTTTTTGAGAGGATTAAGGGACCAGCTTCGGGACGAATTGGCAGCACGAGACGTTCCAGCGGATCTCTCCGAGCTGATTTCCTTAGTGTCTCGTTTGGACGGTCGTCTGCGGGAGCGCCGAGCTGAGCGGACACGGAGGGATTCACCAGCCTCACTCAGTAAGCCCAGTTTTTCCTCCTACTCTGCTCACTCGGTGTCTAGACCTTCCTCTTTCCCCCCGTCGTCCAGCGTGCGCACCTCTTCTCAGGAGGAGCCCATGCAACTGGGTCGTGCTAGACTTTCTCCGGAGGAGCGTCAGCGCCGGATAGGTGCAGGCCAATGCCTGTATTGTGGAAAGACTGGGCATATCATTCCCAACTGCCCAGTACGCCCAAACTGGGAGGCTCGTCAGTGAGATTGGGGTTCCTGACGAGTCCACTGAAATCATCTCTAACCCCATCCTTGAGTCGTTTTCTAATTCCCGCAGAGCTCTGTGTTAGTTCTATGGCATTGCCTCTCCAGGCTCTTATTGATTCTGGTGCGGAGGATAGCTTTTTGGAACGGGAGCTAGCTGAACAGCTGGGACTCTGCATGGAGCCTCTAGAGGAACCGTTAACTGCCTATGCTCTAAATCAGTGCTTCTCAAAGTGTGGTCCGCGGACCACTGGTAGTCCGTGAGTGCCCCCTAGTGGTCCGTGAGTATATTGGTAACATTTCCTGAACATTTCACATTTGAAATAAATGAATAAATGTAAGTTTTCCGCACTCTCGTGGGAATATCTCCGCAATGGAGCGAGCTTAAGTTTCACTTTCGATTGCATAATATAGCCCAGTGCAACACCTTCGTCACACATGTAGCCGCCTGTTTGTACCATTTTCAGGCGATTTGTAATCTGTTCTAGAAAAACGATGTGTTTTTGGATATTTGTGGAGTTAGGTTGTCCGCGAGTGTTTTTTTATTGGTTAAGTGGTCCTTGGTACGAAAAAGTTTGAGAAACACTGCTCTAAATGGACAAATCATCTCCTCAGTCACAGCACAGTCACCCCTTGTGACTTTAATCACCTCCGGAAACCACCGTGAACTTATCCAGTTAAAGGTAATATCCTCTCCTTCCACACCTCTGGTTTTGGGTTACCCGTGGCTACGTACTCACAACCCACACATTGATTGGGCTAAGGGAAGGATTATTGAATTGGATCAGCACTGTCTCGCTAACTGCCTGTGTTCTGCCATACCTTCAACTTCTGTTTCTCCAAATCCTGTTGTCTGCTCTGATGCATCTGTAGATTTGACTGGTGTTCCTGCTACTTACCACGACCTGCGTTGGGTCTTCAGCAAAGAGAGGGCTCTCTCTCTTCCTCCCCACCGACCCTACGACTGCCCAATTGATCTGCTCCCTGGAGCTCCTCTACCCTCCAGCCGCATCTACAATCTGTCTCGTCCTGAGAGGGAGGCTATGGAGCTTTATATCACGGACTCTGTGGCTGCTGGTATTATTCGTCCCTCCTCTTCTCCTGTGGGTGCCGGGTTCTTCTTTGTAGGCAAGAAGGATAAGTCGCTACGACCTTGCATAGACATTCGGGGGTTAAACAATATCACGGTCAAGAACAAGTACCCATTACCCCTTCTCACCTCAGCTTTTGAACCTCTCCAAGAGGCAACCCTGTTCACCAAGCTTGACCTCCGAAACGCCTATCATCTGATCCGCATCCGCCAGGGGGATGAATGGAAGACAGCGTTTAACACTCCATTGGGCCATTTTGAATATCTGGTCATGCCTTTTGGTCTCACTAACGCCCCAGCAGTTTTCCAGGCTATGGTCAATGATGTCTTGCGTGACTTCCTTAACCGCTTTGTCTTTGTCTACATAGACGACATCCTGATTTTCTCCAGGAATCAGGAGGAACACGAGAACCATGTCCGCAGGGTCCTACAGAGACTGCTGGAGAACAAGCTCTATGTTAAGGCGGAGAAGTGTGAGTTCCACCAGAACCGGATCAGCTTCCTGGGCTATATCATCAGCCAGGGCAGGGTGGAGGCAGACCCTGGAAAGATTAAGGCAGTGGTGGAGTGGCCAGTCCCAACTACAAGGAGGGAGCTCCAGAGGTTTCTGGGATTTGCCAACTTTTACCGTCGCTTCATCCGGAACTTCAGTAAGGTAGCTGCACCTCTCTCCAGACTCACCTCCGTCAACATCACGTTCTGTTGGACTCCAGAGGCTAACAGAGCTTTCATCAAACTCAAGTCCTTGTTCACCTCAGCTCCCATCCTTATTCAGCCAGACACAGAGAAGCAGTTTGTTGTGGAGTTGGACGTGTCTGACACTGGAGTAGGAGCAGTTTTGTCTCAGACGGCTGGTCCTGATAACATCCTCCATCCCTGTGCTTTTTTTTCACGTCGCCTCTCAATTATGATGTTGGTAACAGGGAGCTTCTGGCTGTTAAGTTGGCACTAGAGGAGTGGAGACACTGGCTCGAAGGCAGCAAGCAGCCTTTCCTGGTCTGGACGGACCACAAGAATCTCTCCTACATCCAGTCGGCGAAGTGACTGAACTCCCGACAGGCCAGATGGGCTCTGTTCTTCTGTCGCTTCGACTTTTGCCTCACCTTCCGCCCTGGCTCCAGGAATGTAAAGCCCGATGCTCTGTCTAGGCTATACTCTCCTGACTCTCCCGAGCCTCCAGATGCTTCAATCCTTCCCAAGAGTTGTGTAGTAGGCGCCCTCTCTTGGGAGATTAATAACACCATCCTGGAGGCATTGATAGAGCAACCAGACCCAGGCAATGGTCCTCCGAACCGTCGGTTTGTTCTTGATGCTGCCCGCTCCAAGGTTCTACAGTGGGTCCACAATTCCCGGTTCTCAATCCATCCCGGAGTAAACCGCACTCTTTCTTTCCTGAAGAAACATTTCTGGTGGCCAACGATCAACAGGGACACTCTGGAGTACGTTTCTGCCTGTCCCACGTGTGCTAGGAGTAAGTCCTCCCACCAGTCTCCTGCAGGGTTGCTCCAGCCCCTACCTATCCCTAGTCGTCCCTGGTCACATATCGCACTGGATTTTGTTACCGGCCTGCCCCCCTCCCAGGGCAACACCACAATCCTCACTGTAGTAGACCGGTTTTCCAAGTCGGCTCACTTCGTTGCCCTTCCAAAACTCCCGTCAGCCCTGGAGACCTCCCAACTCCTCACAGAACATGTTTTCCGGTTACATGGTATCCCTTCCGACATTGTCTCAGACTGCGGTCCCCAGTTCACCTCTCGAGTTTGGAAGGAGTTTTGTCAATCCCTGGGAGCCTCAGTCAGCCTGACTTCTGGATATCACCCCCAATCAAACGGCCAAACAGAACGAACAAATCAGGACCTGGAGTCAGCTCTCCGCTGCATCACCGACCGAAACCCCTCTACTTGGAGCTCTCATCTCTCCTGGGTTGAGTACTCCCACAACGCACTCACCTGCTCCGCTACTGGTCTCTCCCCCTTTGAGGCTTCATTAGGGTATCAGCCGCCCCTGTTCCCCGAAGAGGAGCGAGACTTAGCAGTTCCCTCAGTCCAGCAGCATGTGCGTCGCTGTCAGAAGATCTGGAGAGATACACGATCTGCCCTTCTCCAGACTTCTGCACGGAACCAGCGATCAGCCAACCGTCACAGAAAGGCAGCTCCTCCATACGTCCCAGGCCAGTCAGTCTGGTTGTCCTCCCGCAACATTCCTCTCATCTCTGAGTCCAAGAAGCTTTCCCCACGCTTCATTGGTCCTTTTCCCATCCTAAGGATCATTAACCCTTCCGCAGTCCCATTGAAGCTTCCCAGAGCTCTGAGAATTCACCCCACTTTCCACGTGTCTCAGATTAAGCCGGTTCACACCAGTGAATTGAGCCCTCCGGCCTTACCCCCTCCTCCCGCCCGTATTATCGACAATCACCCTGCTTATACGGTGCACCGTCTTTTGGACGTTAGACGTCGGGGCAGGGGTTTCCAGTATCTGGTGGACTGGGAGGGTTATGGCCTCGAGGAGCGATACTGGGTTCCTCGTTCCCGTGTCCTGGACCCAATCATGGTGAGGGCCTTTCACAAGGCTCATCCAAACAAGCCTGGTGGTCGCCAGGTGGCTCCCATTGAGGGGGGGGGGGGGTACTGTGAGGAATTGCGGTATCTCCTTCTCCTTTTTTCTGTTTGTTTGTCTGTCTTCCTGGCTGGGCATGGTTGACCTACTTTCCGTTTTCCGCCAACTCACCTCCGCTCCTGTTTCTCATCATCACTGATTACCACCACTCACCTGCTGCTGCTTAAAACTCCGGTTCGATCATCAGACTTCGCCAGTTCTTCGTATATTCACAGTGAAACTCCACATTCCATTCCGTCCTGCCTGCCACGTCCAGCCCAACCTCCGTCTCAGCCCTGCTCCACGTTCTCCCCACTCTGTTCAGAGTTTGCTTTGTTCCCTGCCTGGTTTTTGTGGACTTATTAAATCCAGTCTTTTTGACACTTCACCTAAGTCTCCGTCCCAGTGTTCTTGCATAGCGGGTTCAAGTTTTGTGTCTCTTTACGAGGAGCTTAACAGTTAGGACCCCAATGTCTTACAAGGCAAAATGCAGCTCAACAAGCTGACACAGAAAAGTGAATATATGATTTGAATATGTTCATTTTTTGCAAGGGAATGGTAAAACCCATTTCCCAGTGAGAATACGTTTAATAGTGTCTGTCTGCAATAACAGATACATAGTCACAGTTAGAGCAATTAAATTGTAAGAAAAAAGAAGAAGAAATAACTAGTTTAAAGCAATTTTAATAACTATTAAAACACAAAAAATATGAAGTGATATTTACTAAAAAAATATATCTGAAAAAATATATATATATTTTTTTTATTCTCCAAAAATATATATGAAAAAAACAGTGTAGTAAAATATGACAAACATACTCTCAAAAATAAAATAACATCTGTGCAGTAATGGAACTGCAGGCCCTATTACGTTACATAACATTTTATTTAAAAAAACAATACTTAAAGGGGGGGTAGGTAAGTTTGAGAAACCGGCTCGAGATACACTTTTTGTTATATTCCATGGAATGCTCTTAACATCCCGATAGCAATGCATATCTTAAGTGCTTTGACAAAAAATCCATAAAAAAATTTCATCTGTGGAAGCCGTAATACTGTAAAAAGTACGACCAATCCGTTTAGCCGGGCCGGCTAAACGGATTGGATTGCCGTCCTGTCTGTCAGCCTTCCATCTCGTGCACGCACAAATGTATCTCGTGCCCTCATTGGGCGTGCATTGCAGCAGTACTTCAATGACTCGCCAGCAACAGGCGGCCACTTTCACCATGGCAGTTAGGTTCAACATCGTCTACTGGTGGCAAAAGAAATAATGTAACGGAGCAAATTAGGAACAAAAACAAAGTGGAAACTAGGAGAATTCAAACCAGAGTAAATATCGGAGTTGCTTTTCAACGATGGCGACAACTGATGGAACACACCTATGGGGGTTATTCCCTATCTTTATTCAAGAGCGTGGTATTTAAATTTGAGAGCATACTTTTGTATTTATTTCCCTCAAACCCTGTCCTCACACTCAAATAGTGCCTGCTTGCACTTAGATTTGCTCTGCTTCTGCTCAAACTGTACGCTTGCACTCAGATATATTGCTGCTTACGGATTTTTTCTGCTCTCAGATTTATTCTCTGCGCGCTCGAAACTTTTGTGCAACAATCCTGTCAAAATCCCTCAACCAATAGGAGGCCAGGTGTCCTTGCGGGTGCGTTCGTTTTACTTATTACAGCGTCCCGTAAGGGCGGTTACTCTTTGGTGCGATGACAGGGTTTGAGTGAAGGAAATCAATAAAGTATGCTCTCAAATGTAAATACCACGCTCTTGAATAAAGATAGGGAATAACCCCCATACACACCGATTTGAAATCTGACGCCGTGGTCGCTCTTTTTCTCTTGGACAGGTTTTGTATGGTTTACAATTCCCCTGAACTATATAGCCAACCTAAGTCATGTGCGCGTTCATGTGTGTTGGAGGAGGTGCTCTGTAAGGAAGTCTGAAGGAAGGGGCGGATTATTTTCGGCTGTGTACTTTCAAATTTTAGTGCACTCGAGCCGGTTTCTGAAACTTACCTACACCCCCTTTAAGACATGCCCACGGGATCATTTGAGGGTTAAGTATGTTGCCCAAGGACACTCAGACATGTTGACTGCAGATGACGGGAATCAAACCGTTGAACCTCTGATTGGATATCGCCCAACTGTCCCCTATGGCACATAATTTGATACCTTCTGTGCTTCTAACAAAGCTGGATGTTATTTAATGTATCACTGAAAGGGAATAACTAATGACATTGAGTGTAATCAAATAGAACTGTTTTAAATAAAAAGTGACCTATTTGAGTTTTACTTCAAAGAACAAAGGTCTTCTGAAGGGATGTGTTCCCTGATGAAATACTACAGTCAGATATAATGGATGTAACTAGCTGCCTTCATGCTCCAGTCCAAGGGCAGAGGCTGTAGCTACAATTTATTTTGGTTCTGGATATCTATCAAACCAATTAGCCATGGATTAGCATCCAATGTTGCTAATTATGATGCTAATTGGAGGGGAATACACTGCAGACGCAGAAGGAAGGCATAGGCTGTGACTTGAATACTGACTTGCCATTATCTTTAGTCCATCACTTTTTTGTCTCTTTCTTGCTCTCATTATTTTTCTCGATGATTTAGTTAATTTACAGAAATAATGATATGCTATTGTGCAAATGTTTGTTATAGTCCATGTCAATCTATTGATGATGTTGGTGATATCTGGATATTACCAGACTCACTCTAATGATTTTCTCCCATCGAAGTGGGCTGAACTTCGGATGTGCTTGTAGTTTTTGTCCCCCTTATATGTGGAACATACTGTACAGTGTGCAGTGAACTCAATACATTCCCATCCATTGGTCTGTTTAAATTCTTAATAACCAATCATTTCACCACACCTGCAACTGTCACGGGGTATGAAAATCACGACCAATTCATAAGAAATTAAAGTACAAGTAAAAAGTATAATACAATTAAATGAATAAAATATTATAAAACCTAATAACAGCACATAGAATGCTGTTATTAGGTTTTATAATATTTTATTAATTTAGAATAAATTAAATGAATTGATGCACTTCACGAATTATATATTTTAGTGAAAAAACGTTTACTTTGTACTCCCTCTATGATGAAATATAGCCTTTTTATTGTACTTTTTTTATTATCTTTTTTCTCATACATTGTAATTGTATGTATTCACCTCGTCAATGTCTATGTATCCATATCTTTCTGCTGCTTATGCTCGTGAAGGAACATTGTGCAGCACACTGACAGTTAACCCATGTCTTTCATTTACACATTTTACACATGGGTTAACTTCTCAGCACAAGTCATGTCAAGTTCATGTTTAAAGAGTATTTTGAAAAAGCATTTTTTATATTTAAGAATTGCTATACTTCCACAGTTTTTTGTTTCTAACATTTTTAAGTCTTCCAGGCATTTCATGGATGTCTTAACTCTGATAGATGTATTGTATGGATAGAGTATCTAGCTTCAGTTCCCTTCCTTTGATGTTTAGGGGTTTGAAAACTCCTGTTACAGATTGTCCTTCTCTATAAGGGCTGTCATTACCCCTTTGTTATTATCTAAGGGCCTGCTGCTCATTGCACAGCTACACCAAAATAGTCCTCATTGCTTCTGCGCTACTTAACCTTTATCTGATTCCAACAGAAGACTTATAGTAAGTAGTGGTCTTTAAGCCCCTAAGCTCTTAGTTATAAAATGCAAAGTGTCTATACAATCTTACAGAGGAAATACTGGCTGTTTCGGGCTGGTGGCCCTTTAACAAAAAATCTTGTGACATAGAATGCATTTGTACTTTATCACATTTCATAATATCTTTCATTCATCAAGACAATAAAATTACCACTTGAGGCCTTTAAAGACAAGTATAATACAAGGGGTATTAATTCAGTGTATTAATGTAAACATTTAACTTTTTAATGTTACGTAGACTTGCTAAATAAAAATGTATCCTAGCAATGTTCCTTATAAAAAACAATAGGCCATTAGAGGAAGTATAAAGTTGGCTATGACAATTTCCTTGAGCAATTACTGAGTGTAAATGTGTCTCTTGCTACATTTAATGCATCCTGACATTTTGTAATTTCTCAATGTAGCAGTAGACTGTACTTATTCTTAATTTACATACGAGTGTATTTCTCTCGCAAGGCAATGTAAAGCATCAAAGGCCTTCCTTAAGAAGACACTGGTTGATGGGGGGATGGCTAGAATGGTTGTGGGATTTAGGTTTAGATGGTAGCCAACCAAAGCAGGAGGACTCTCAGAAGTCTGATTTTGATCTAATGCAGAATAGTGCATACAGATCCCAATATTTATTCCACAGTTGTACTTTCTTTCACAATTTGTATAGAATAAAAGTGATGCTGGATTTGACAGCACATATAGGTCATGAGACAGATTTAAAATTCTGATGATGCCCAATGTAGCAAAACAACCAGTAGAACAGGAATGTGTGACAGTCAGTTCTAGAGAAATCACTGCAAATGCCAAGTCTCAGTCTTAGCAGCACAGGGGGTTAGATGTCTTGCTGGGGGGAACACTACTTCAAGTTGCAGAAGTGCAAGGGCACACCCTGATAGTCGGTCTGCCAACTGAGTTTTGTGAACTTTCAGTCAACCTTACTCTTCTATGCAGAAATCTGTTGCAGTCTTTCCTTCAGAGAAGGAAACCTACAGGGGCCACTAATGCACACTGTTCCAGGAGTGAACATCTCCACCATCTCTATTGGCTTTTAAGTCGTCCCCAGATAGACACATGCATTTGAGCAGAAGTCATTGTAAAAAGGTTTTTTCCTACCCATACACACACCAGTGATATAGTGACAAACGAGTCGGACTCGAGTGCCGATTTTTGTCTCGAGTCAAATGTACTCTGTCCTGGCGTGTACACCTGCGAGGCGAGTCCCCGGGCGCCCCCGCTATTCCAGTCTGGAGATATCCAGAGACACACCCCGCATTGTGCTGTAATGCTGTATGCTTTCACACATTCTTCTTCCACATTGGGAAAGAGCAGCACAAAATGCTCGTTATGTGGAAACAATATTGAAGAGAAGGCTCCGTAACACATTACTCTAAGGATCGAGTTCAGACATATAGGCTGTATTGAACACTATCATCAGAGTAACGTGATCTAATCAATAAATAAAGATTCAGCCAATAACACTAAAGCACATGGCTACTTAACATGCTAAGTAGCCATGTGCTTTCTGGGGCTTAATCTTTATTGATATAATTTAAACATTCACTATAATAATTGTAGCGTCCCCGGCTGAATGATGGTCAGACTCTCTAACTGATGGTATGGTATCTGTTTATTGCACACCCTTGCTTTTATACAATCATTACCAAGAGCGTGTGCCCTTATCAGCCAGGTGCTAAAAACCGAATGCAACTATTTATTATATGTTAATTTATTCGTCATCTATCCGTCATTATACACATAGATGTATATATAAAGGCTAGATGGCTGAAGGGGGAGTCGCCAGCGTAGCTCACCGGTGGCCATCTTGCCACAGTCAACAACTACTCTGGTACGCTCTATGGTAGCTGTTGTAAGGTAAGTGATCTGCACAAAAATACTCTTAACTCGCTGAAATCTTGACTGATTTACAAACGGTTTGGTTTATTATAAACATTATTAGCATGGCTATGATACAGGATGCTTGGACATGTTGAAATTGCAGCTTTTCTTTTCGAAAAACGACTTAATCGTGCAGCATAGTTGTGTGTCACGGCTACTTGCGCAAGTTATCAAAGCTGAGACCACAATCGAGATTTTCAATTATTATATAGGTTTTCCTGAGACCAATAACGATTTTTATGACAACCTAATCTTTTGTCTAAATGACAATCTTTGTGGATGTGGTTGTATTTATTAGCTAGCTAATAACAAGAGGCTGTGAGTGAGATGGTATTACAAAGTTGACCCAGCAACATTACACCAGTGGGAGAGGCAGAACTGCTCTTTCTTTTCAACATAACTTAAGTTGCAAATGATTTCTTCCAAGCGGTTTGGCTTGTTAAAAACATCTTACATTTAGATACATTATGATACAGGAAATTGCTGGCTTTGTGTTTACAGAAGTACGCCTATCAGTGAAGATGCCTGACTTTAGTGCAGCCTACGGATGCTCTAATCACCGTAGTCTCGAAACAAGAACCCGTAAGATATGACAATATGACTATAATTAGGATAATCGTTAATTACTTAGTGGATGTATGTACAATACAAGTCCTGCTACACAGAAACAGCGGGGCTATGTGAGATAATAGTATTGCAAGCTTGTTGTTGACCCAGGGGTTTTAGAATATGTTGCTACCATTTGTTTACACAATTATTGAATGTTTCTTTTGGACACCTTTTTTATAACTCTTAGTGTGGTTGTCTTATTCTTAAAGTTTGAATAAATACATACATACATAAAATTACCCCAAAAATATGATCATTTAGGTGTGTATTTTTGTCCTTACCCTTAATGTTAAAGGAAAGAAGGGTGGAAAATGTTGACAATAATTTATATGTCTGGCTACCTTTCTCATGTTTTTTCAGGTTTCCCAAAACCGGAGAGAGGACAAGGCAATGGGAACTTGCCCTAAGAAGGGACGGTTTTGTTTCCTCTGGCAGGACACTGCTCTGCAGTGAGCACTTCAGGAGTGAGGACTTTGAAAGGACGGGGCAGACTGTCCGGCTTAAAGATGGTGTTGTGCCAACAACAGGGACGTGCACAGGTACGGGCTAATGTTGCCTGGGCAACGGCCCGTTTGGCCTTTTTGGCTGACTTGCCCCTCTGGAGAGAGCGAGAGTTTGTTTTTCCTTTTTCTGTTGTGGCCGAATCAACATGATAAGCCCGCAATTAGTATTGTAGCGTCTCGTTGCGGGAAGCACACTTTGTCAGCGCTGCCATCTGCCGGTGCGTTAAGACCACCTCAGTGTCGGATTTTGGAAACTTGATTTTGAGTTGTCTCATGGCTGTTAGGGTATAAGGGACAAACCAGGGGACTTTACTTCCTCTTGATATTGTCGGTTATTTACAAAAAAACACCTAAACATAGCTACTTGTTGTTATTGTGCTTCTGTCTTTCTGTGTCTTTTCATCTGTAAACTCGCTCAACGGGGCCGCTCGCTCTCTTTTCTTGATCGCCCTCTCACGGGTGAACAGTTCAATGTCCCGCTTCATTGTAGGATTTCTGCCATGTCTCTACTTTAGTTTGACCATCTCTGTTACTAAGTTATGGAATACTAAATAAATAAGTAATTAGATACCTTACCGTTACTGCGCTCATAAAGAATGATAAGAATAAGAATAATGCGTATTGAACTGGTTTCATTCATGAGTGAGTTTATTTAAGGTAATTAGTTAGAGGCCCTATTTTATCAGTATGTTAGGACAAACTACATTAGAACAGAATTGTCCCCATTTTTTCTTTAATAGTTACTAACATTAGATATTTTAATGAGATATGGACCGCAACACCAAAAATGTCCCTGGTTTTCATCTTTAAAATCAAGTTACCGAATGCAAGTGGTCGCCTTAGCTTATTTTGTTATGAGATGTGAATTACTGTTCAATTTAGTTGATGTAATAATCATTTGGTTTCTTTTACATTAAAAACAAGTTGCAATTTTCAAAAGGTCTTATGTTTTTTATTGGGGGGAGGCCCTTTTCCAGTTTAGAGCAATAGCCCCTCCAAATGTCTGTGCACGTCCCTGGCCAACAATATTCAACTTCCCAGCTCATCTTCAAAGGTTATGTGTATCATTGGCCAACAAGAATTCAAGGTGTATTAGATTGATATATAAATATGTGATTAAATGTCACACTTTAGTTTTTCTTTCTGCAAGTTTAGGAATAAATAATGTGTTGTGTATTACAGCACATTTTAGACACTCAAAATGTCTTTAATTATGTTTATTTTAGCCGGTAGCAACAAGAAGCACAACCACTTCTACAAGAGCGGAAGATAACCTGCCAATGGACTTGTCTCACGATGAACCTCAGCCTAATGTTGTGAGTATTTGCATGTGGAATGTCACTAACAAATGAGAGCATCATATGGCATGTCATATTAAATCCTTTATCTCGGTGGTACCCAGGAAAGTCTATGATGGTGTTACTAGAAGAGCCCAATATTATTTGAGGTGGTACTCTGTGTAAAAAGTTTGAGAACCACTGGCTATCTCACTTGCTCTATGTCACTCATACACTTTGATGAATACAATTGTGCAAACATTGAAACTACACCCAGGGGTTGGCAACCTTTACAATCAAAAGAGCCGTTTTTGTCCAGAGCTTCAAAACATATTTTTGCTTTATAAGGGGACAAGCCTATTAAGATCAATTTCTTAAAAGTACGCTGAGTTGTGTTTTCTGTTGGAGAACGTAAAAAATAAATTAGGCTCACAGCACTGATAAGTGAACATTGAATTGTTAAAAAAGTAACTGTTATTAATTTCCATATTACTATTATTTATATATTCATATATTTTTGCCAAAGTAACAGGGAGCCACTGGAGAGAGGCAAAAGAGCCGCAAGCGGCAGGGCACTGACCGCCTATACGCATTGCCTGCTTGCCCCAAGGCTATAAAGGCCAAACTCAACGGAGCCTCAGCGAGTGTGAGGAAACTGCAGCGGGAGAAGACCAATGCCTTGGCGAGAGAAAGGAGGGCCAAGAAAAACATGCGGGCTCTTCTGGAGGAACTGAAGGAGAACAATCTCATCAACGAAGAGCTGAAAGACAAGCTTGAATGCTACTCAGGTAAAATAAAAAATATTACATTGAATATTTTGTGTATTTTATGTTCTTTGTTAGACTTCCTAGTTACTATTAAAAGGAGAGCCACCGGAATGTTTCAAGAGAAAACTTGATGAGTACAGATCCTCGCAAGAGATGACGCGAAAAGCCTCCACAACATCAGCCAAAGCACTGGAGGCATCAGACCTAAAACTCCTAAATAGTGTAATTGCAGTGTTATTACATACATAGTTTGTTTATAATTGCAAATTTTTCTTCAGTTACAACAGGGTTTTTTTCAAACCCTTTCATGCATTGTGGTCACTACATTAGAGACTACTAATTGAATGCTGTTTTCTTGTATATGCATGGGGTTTCGGATGGTATAGTTGCACATCAGGCACCAGAGTGGATTTTATTATAATATTTGTGTATTGTATTTTATAGTTTTTGCATAATATATAATTTTGTTCATTGGTTTGTTAAACATATACTTAAAAATCTGTTTAAAAAAAAAAAGTGAATACATCACACACTGATGGAACATTACTATATTGTAATTATATATATATAGGCCTTTTCTATCAAAAATGTTCGGGGTAGTCAGGGGGTACTTGGCTGAGAAAATGTTTCAAAGGGGATACATTACTGATAAAAGTTTGAGAAGCACTGCTCTAACCCTATCGTCTATTCCTTGACCTCTGAGTGAAACGTCACGGGGTTAAGGGATAGTGGATAGGAGAATTCAAAAGGACTTAGGAGAAGAGACTGCGGTACTTTAGAGAATCCGAATGCACTTTCACTATCCGACGTGTTTATGATGCGCCAGCGGACGTCATAAATGTGCGTCTGCTGATGTGGGGAAACTATGGAAACTACAGTTTTCTATACAGCGGACTACAACATGGATGTTTAATAAGAACGAGGGACTCATCTAGAGACTCTGCACCGTGCTCTGATGCTGTTGATTTATGCTTTATGAACGTGGACAACAGAGAAACATATTCTTCATGACCAAAGTTGGAATTGAAATAAAAAAGGAAAGTGAAACTTATGCTCGTCACCCTCTCCCTCCGGTCCACATTAATACAAATGATCCCAATACGTATGAACTATGAAAAGATCTTCAAATAAATACAAATGTATTTATTATGAACTTGTTAGTCCTTAACATCTATCACTGTGTATACAGTATAACCATTAAACATGTTTTTTAAAGTTTACAAAACCCCCACACAGCTCAGTAAACACTGTGAAATGTTGACTTTATTTGACCATTTGAGTAAAAACTAACGTTCATATTTCTCTTTTTGATTATAATACTGATGAACGTTCAAAACAAAGCACTTTGGCAAGTTACCACATACGTTTTAAAATGCTTAAGAAGCACCGTAACTTTCATGATTTCTCGGTCATAATCGGTTGTTTCCGTGAACGGCCGAATATTGTGTCACGGTAAATATTGCGGCTGCAAGGCATTGTGGGGCAGCATTTTCTCCTTTCCTTTCGTAAAGGAAGGTCCAGTGGTTCCTAAGCTAAAGGAGGTTATAAAGGAAGTTTCAAACCTCCCTTCCTATCATCTAGAGCAGTGGTTCTCAACCTTTTTACACCAAGTACCACCTGAGAAATTAGTTGTCTCTCCAAGTACCACCATATGACCAATGTTAAAATACAGTCATGCACAGTTCATGCAGGACTCTGAGGCAAATGTATTCATAATAACATTATATATTGTCAGCTAAATGTACAAAAGTCTCTCTCTCTCTCTCTCTCTCTCTCTCTCTCTCTCTCTCTCTCTCTCTCTCTCTCTCTCTCTCTCTCTCTCTCTCTCTCTCTCTCTCTCTCTCTCTCTCTCTCTCTCTCTCTCTCTCTCTCTCTCTCTCTCTCTCTCTCTCTCTCTCTCTCTCTCTCTCCCTCCCTCCAATTCAAAGGGGCTTTATTGGCATGAAAGTTAAATTAAACAATGTTGCCAAAGCATCACAATACAAAATAATTAACAACATTAACATACATTTCAAATGTTTACATATTATTGATGATATATATATACAGTGATACAATTACATTTCAACACGTGTGTGTGTGTCATTCACTGTCCCTCAGGTTGTGGCATGTGTATACATATTGGGCAGCAAGATGTGCCTTGTCTCCTTCTCCTAGGAGTACTCTCAGTCTTGAGAGGTCATCAACCTCCTTGAAACCTGGGATTACAGAGTTCAACTTGTTCCAGTAAATGCTCCTTACTTCGTTGAATGTTTGGCACTTCAGGAGGAAGTGCATCTCTGTCTCAGTCTCACCTGTCGTACAGTGACCACATATTCTTTTGAGTCTTCCTGTTTCGATTGCCAGTTTGTGGTCACTGAGCCTGTACTTGGTTAGGATCTGTCTCTGCTTTCTATCTCTGACAGTAGAGAGATATTCTGCCAGCTCATAATCTCTGTTTAAAGCCAGGTAACATTCTAATCTACTTTGGCTTTTAGTTTATTCTTTCCAATGTTGTAAATAGTTGTCTTTACATTGTGTTATAATGTGTTTGACTGTGATTGGTGTTTGGAGAGCAGTGTTGTTGAGAGACTGGTCAGAGTGGCTCTGAGAGGGGGCAGCTAGCCTCAGCACCAGCTGACATAGGGGACTCTTCTCTGGGTTAGCTCTTGGCTTTGGAGGGCTTTGGAGTGGAGGGTGTCTCGGGGGCTGGATCTAAGGTGGTTAAAGAATGTTAGTGCTCTCTTTTGAGTGTTAATGATCAGTGGGTATCTGCCTAATTCTGCTCTACATGCATTTGTTGGTGTTTTTCTCTGAACACGTAAAATGTATCTGCAGAATTCTGCATGTAAAGACTGTTGGATGTTTGTCCCAGCGGGTATAGCTCTAGTGACTGAGTGGACCCCATACTTCACTACCGTACAGCGCAATGGGCTGGATCACACTATCAAATATTTTGAGCCAGATTTTAATTGGAATTTGGACATTATAAAATGTTCTCTTAATTGCATTTAGAGCTCTTCTGGCTCTTTCTTTGAGTGCATTCACTGCCATGTTGAAACTTCCCGATGCTGTTATGGTTAAACCGAGGTAGGTATAACTCATACTATGTTCGATAATATGATTGTTTATGGTAAACTGGTATTTGTTCTCCTGACATCTGGGGCGTCTTTGGAAAACCATGACATTAGTTTTCTTCATATTGACTGCCAGGGCCCAGTTCTTACAGTACTGGTCTACTATGTCCAGCTGTTGTTGTAGTCCTTGTTCAGTAGGAGACAGCAGAACAAGGTCATCAGCATAAAGCAGACACTTCACCTCTCTATGGAGAGGCCAGGAGCAGCACAGTGATCCAACTGAACAGCAAGTTCATTTATATATATATTAAATAAAGTGGGACTTAAATTGCAACCCTGACGAACGCCTCTTATTATTTAATTTTTTTTGTTTTTATATGTCAGATTCCTCCGCATACCACTAGCGGGAGCTGGCGTACCACCAGTGGTACACGTACCACAGGTTGAGAACCACTGATCTAGAGAATTTGAACGGCTCTTATCATGGCTGCCCCTGAGGTACTTCCGTCTCCGTCTAACTCTCTCTCATTCAAACGTCAATCACTCACTCTGGCGCTCCTGCTGCCACCTAGTTAATGGAGGTGTCAACAGCTGCTTTGGGCGCAGTTTGGTGCGCCCGAGCTGCTCCTATCTGTTATATTGAAGAGTTGCTTCTATCACTTGTATTGAAGAGCTGCTCCTATCTGTTGTATTGAAGAGCTGCTCCTATCTGTTGTATTGACGAGCTGCTCCTATCTGTTGTATTGAAGAGCTGCTCCTATCTGTTGTATTGACGAGCTGCTCCTATCTGTTGCATTGAAGAGCTGCTCCTATCTGTTGTATTGAAGAGCTGCTCCTATCTGTTGTATTGAAGAGCTGCTCCTATCACTTGTATTGAAGAGGTGCGGACTGCGCATGCGCCACTTATAACGTCAATGGGCAAAGATGTCTGTGCCCCAAGCAGCAAACACTTGACTTATCAGTAACTTTAGACATCATTAAACAATTTATATCGATATTTTATCTTAGGTTAAACATTTACCTGACACCAACTATATAATATGTACCTTGCTCATTAAAATTGTTTTTTATGAAATAAAGATATTTTTTAATGACTATCTAGAACAGGGGTGCCCAACCAGTCGATCGCGTGGAGATTCCCAGTCGATCGCGAGATGTGTCAAAAATAGAACAACAATATTCAGTTTTATCGTTAATGTCCTATAACATAATCTTCCTGTGCCAGAATAATGCACTTGAACGTATCAAAGCTTTGTGATTGGCCGGCGTGACCCCATGTGTCGGGGCGTGGCTGGTTGGTAGTGGGCAGTGCACTAGTTCTCTCACTGACGTTGTCCTTGTCAACCGGCAGGGGTCGGCAACAGGCGGACCGCGGTCCGGATCCGGACCCAGGCGCCGACCTATACGGACCCGGACCTATAATCAATACATTAATAGGGGATTTCAATTTTGACGGGACGATTCTATTTTAACCGCTGCCGACAGGGGGCGAAAGAGACGAGTGAGCGATACAGGGAGAGAAACACAGAAGAAGAGCCGAGAGCGTGGCAGAGGGCCCTTCTCACTTCTCTTATTTTTAATTTCCTCACTCCTCGGTCTCAGTCTCACCGGAAGTTGATTTGTCTGCGCCATCTTGAGTAGCGTCCCAATGGCCTTATTTTTGCCGGAGGAGCGAGGAGCGATAATGGAGGAGCTATAACCGAGGAACCACCAGACCATCCTTCGATGAAATCCTCAGACACTCGCCCCGCCCCCTTACTGTGTATCGCTCACTGATTGGACGATGCAGCGCATGCACTGATCTGATGCTTCTTGACATGAGAGCAGTTTCCCAGCGGAGTGAAGAAAACACATGAACCTCACAAGAGTCACTCCTCAGTTTATACCGTGTTTTGTTTCAATTCATGTATCATTTAGTTACAAATGTGTGATATATCTGAACAACAAAGTGGTCAAAAATCATTTTATTCATTTATTGGAAACATTTTCATGATCAATTTTTTCGTTTTACATTTTCATTTATTGTCATTTCCATTCAGTCAGTCATTAAGTGCTATTTAAAATGTTAATTTGTTAATATCCAAACAAACAAACAAAGTGTGCAATCCAATGAATGTTAATCTAACTGGGTTTTGATAGATAACATATCTCTTTTTCTTCTCTCAATTATTTTATTTCTATTGTGCACTCGAATCAATATTAATCAAACTATTGTTCGTTTATACATTTTAAGAATGGCATTTATCTTTTTTGAGAATGAGTTCTTATTTGATTTTATTTGTTTGGGTCTACAACAGATGATACAAATGTTTGTGTCAGTAAATGTGTACTAACAGAGGCGGGGGTGTGTGTGAAAATAACGGGGACAGAGCTGCTGTCAGACGATCAGCTGTGCAGCGTCATCACAAACGGACGTCGCTTCACGTGACGCTCCGGAGGAAAGGACGTCCCATTGCTCTTAAAACTCATTTCCCTGCTTCTCGTGGTTTCCTTGCGTCTCTCCATGCTTCCCTGGCAGGAGGGACTAGTCACAGGGAAACGACGCAAGTGAGGGACGCAAGGAATCCATTTAACCGAAGTGAGAAGGGCCCAGAGAGAAGCGGAGAGGAAAGTGACCCCTAGTTTCCGCCGGGTCCGTCTGCGTCGCGTAACGGCTGCGCCGCGGTTTTGGTCCGGCCTCCTCCGGCGTCATACCCTACCGGGCGCGTTTCAGAAGCATTTCAGAAGCGGAGCGTCTTGCCTGCCGGCTCGCAGTTTCAGTTGATTTGAGCATATTTCCTGGACAGACTACTTTGTACAGACAAAGTTAATAATAATTGTAATATCCCAGTTATAAACGACATGAATCAAAGATGTGTTGCTGTATTTTAGTGGTAAAATCATCATAATTATTCTATATATATAATTTACACAGTGCCTGTAAACCGGAGGCAACGCGGCCGTAACACGCCGCAGACGGACCCGGTGGAAACTAGGGGTGAGAGAGGAGAATAATTAGCGATACAGGGAGAGAAGCGGAGAGGAGAGTGAACAGGCGTGTTAGCGGCAGACAGGGAGAGACAAGTAATTACACATGGCGCTCTCCAAGAAGAGGAAAGTGGACAGTGAGAACAGAGCTTTAACCCTGAGTGGACTCATTCATGTTCATCCTGTCCACTGGGAGCACAGAGCCAGTGTGTCTCATTTGTTCAGAGACCGTGGCGCTCATTAAAAGTGCCAAAACGCCACTATGAGACTGTGACAAAACACAAAGTGTTTGACCAAACATTCCCTCTCAAGTCAGAACTGAGGTCACACAAAATAAATATCGTTCCATCGCAGGCTAACCGAGGCTGATTGGCAGTCAGTTGTTGATTACATGCAGACGTTGATCAAGCTACAGGCTAGTTCAATATATATCACACTAATTCATAAAGCAACTTAGACATTTTGATGTTCCGGACCTTTGCATGGGGACATTTTCTCTAACTGGACCTCGTTGAATTTTTGTTGAATACCCCTGGTCTATGGTGTCAACTGGAGTGACAGTCCGCACACACACAAGACCGCAATTATGGCAGAAGCAAAAAAGCCCAAAATATATAATTTTCACTCCGAGTGGGAGGATGATTATTTTAGTATCTATTCCAATTCAAAGTCCATCTGTCTCATCTGCAATGCGAGCGTGGCTTTATCGAAGAAGGGTAATTTAGGAGCGGCATTTCAAAACAGTGCACAAACGCTACGAGACGGAATTCCCTCCTAATTCTGCCCTACGCTCCCAAAAGGGGAGGGGCCTGAAAGGACAGCTAAATGCACAGCAGTCCATTTTCACCAGGCCCAACAACAAGAGCAAGGCTGCTACCATAGCATCTTATCGTGTCAGTCACGTTCTTGCGAAACACATGAAGTCTTTCAAAGACGGCGAAGTTGTGACAGAAGCATTCCTGGAGGCTGCCGACGCGCTTTTGGGGGACAGTAAAAATAACAGTAGAATTTCAACAGGTTTTTGATATGATAAAAACTCAAGTTAGATACCGTTATTAATCAGCTGTAAGTTTTAGTTTGTTTGAACTTATTCATTATAATTATTGTACAAAATGGTATAAGAATGCAAACTTAAATTGATTATAGTCTATTATCAATTCAGGTTAAGAAGCTAGTGTTGCTAGCATCCTATTTTAAAGGCATTTCTTTTTATACTCTACTAAAATGCAACAAAAAAGGGTTTGATTCTATTCATTTTGTCTTTTTTAATGCACTTTGGCAGCAGATTCCTGTGTAGCTTCAGATCTGAGTTGTCTTATTAGTAAGCCTAATTTATACTTTTGTAGCAACACTATTTTTACATAATGGCAAAGAAAGGGTTCAGTGTCTTTCCCTGTGTCATATGTGGCAGCACTGTTCAATCTTTCTTGAAAGCATTATCCACTGTAGTATGTGACGTGTGAATAAACTCCAACTCTGTATCAATTCAAATTCAAAAGCTTTTATTGTCATTGTACAACAGCGAGTGCTTTAAAAACAGACATATTAAAACACAGATTAAAAGGTCTGACAGTTTAGACCAGCAAGTAGTGCACACAGCTTCGGATGGTCATGTAGATGACCAGGATTAATAAATTAATTAATAAAATAGAATTATGATAAAATATATATGATAAATATTACAGTGTATACATAGAGACAGATCATGATTATTGCACAGTGGGGATATGGGGAGTTATTTTTGTGTGTTTAATGTCCTAATGGCCCATGGGAAGAAACTGTTTGTGAATCTGGAGGTGCGGGCTTTCAGTGAACGGTAGCGCCGGCCCGAGGGCAGCAGGTCGAACAGATGACGGGCTGAGTGGGATGAGTCCTTCAGGGTGGAACTGGTCCTCCTGAGGCAGCGAGAGCTGGTGATGTCTTCGAGGGAGGGCAGAGGGCAGCCAATAATCCTCTGGGCTGTGTTAATGACCCTCTGCAGAGCCTTCCTGTCGGCAGCCGAGCACCCTGCATACCAAGCAGAGATGCAGTATGTGAGGACGCAGTCAACTGTAGAGTGATAGAAGGTCACCAGCAGCTTCTGATTCAGATGGTTCTTTCTGAGCAGTCTCAGGAAGTACAGTCGCTGCTGGGCCTTCTTTATCACTGCCGTGGTGTTTGTGGACCAGGTGAGCTCCTGGGAGATGTGGACTCCCAGGAATTTAAATGAAGGCACCCTCTCTACATAGTCTCAGTTAATGTAGAGGGGGGCGTGGTCTATGCTGGTTCTTCTGAAATCGATAATAATTTCTTTAGTTTTTATTGAGTTAAGCAGTAGGTTGTTGACCGCGCACCACTCCGTCAGTTTCCGGACCTCCTCTCTAGGCTGTCTCATCACCTCCTGAGACGAGCCCGATGACGGTGGTGTCGTCTGAATATTTAATGATGATGTTTGAAGGGTAGGTGGGAGAGCAGTTGTGCGTGTATAAGGCATACAGGAGTGGACTCAGCACACAGCCCTGGGGAGAGCCAGTGCTGAGTGTTAGGGTGGAAGAGAGATGGGAGCCCAGTTTCACACATTGTGGTCTGTTTGTGAGGAAATCCTTTATCCAGGCACAGGTGGAGGGGGGGGGCAGGTGGAGGTCAAGAAGTTTATTGATGAGGATGTCAGGGATGATGGTGTTGAAGGCTGAGCTGTAATCTATAAAGAGAAGCCTAGCATAGTTTCCTGGATGTTCCAGGTGGCTTAGTGTGGTGTGGAGGGTTATGGCAATGGCATCCTCTGTGGAGCGGTTTGGCCTGAAGGCAAACTGATGAGGATCGAAGGCTGGGGGGAGGCAGGCCTTGATGTGATGTGAGACCAGCCGCTCAAAGCATTTCATAACCACCGATGTTAGGGCAATGGGCCTGAAGTTATTAAGGCTGCTGTTGGCTGCTGTTGTTTTGGGGGCGGGGATTATGATTGCTGATTTTAAGCATGATGGGATGATGGCTTGGGTCAGGGAGAGATTGAAAATCCTGGTGAAAATCTCAGATAGTTGGTCCGCACATGACACAAGTACCTTCCCAGGTACAGCTTCAGGTCCTGCAGCTTTCCTGGGGTTCACTAACCTCAGTTCTCGTCACACTTGGTGTTGATGAAGTGTTAGTGAGGTGCTGCTGTAGACTGGAGGGGGCGCTGTTTGTCTGACTGCCTCAAACCGTGCAAAGAAACTGTTTAATTCCTCTGCTAGCAAGGCGTCAGAATGGACTGTTGTAGTGATTCTACCCTGGTAATTTGTGAGGTTCTGTTTTCCCTGCCATATTTGCCGTGGGTTGTTATCTGAGATGTGACCCTCCATGTTTCTCCTGTAGCTCTCCTTAGCAGTTTTAATTCCCCTCTTGAGATTTCCTCTAGCAGTGCTGTACTTCTCTCTGTCCCCTGATCTGAAAGTGGCGTTGCGCTCTCTGATGAGAAGCCGCACTGGATGACAGCCGCACCTGTCATCCAGGGTTTCTGATTAGGGAAAACTCTGGTTCGTTTCCTCACAGTAACGTTCCCAGCACAGTATGAGATGTAGGAGAGTACAGCTCGGGTGTAGTCACTGAGGTCTTGGTTTTCAAATATGCTCCACTCTGTGCTACTGAAGCAGTCCTGTAGCCTAGAGAGGGCATCATCAGGCCAGGTGTCGATATGTTTTGTGATGGGCTTTGATTGTCTCCTGATGGGGGTGTCGGCTGGAATGAGATGCAGTGACAGATGGTCTGACTGGCCGACATGTGGCTGTGTCACCGCTTTGTATGCCTGCTTGATGTTGCAGTAAACATGATCTAGTATGTTTCTCTCTCTGGTGGCACTTTTCACATATTGGCTGAATTTTGGAAGAACAGTCTTTAAGGATGCCCGGTTAAAACCACCAGCAACAATGTGTACTCCATCAGGGTGAGCCTGCTGCAGTTTGCTAATGGCAGGGTGGTGGGTAAGGGCTAAGCTAGTATTAGCTAGTATTAGCGTCTGGAGGTATATAAACAGCTGTGATAGTTACTACAGTTAGCTCCCTAGGGAGGTAGAAAGGCCGGCATATGAACGTCAGAGCTTCGATGTAAGGGGAGCAGTAACTGTCTACAGTTCGACTCTGTGAACACCAGTCATTGTTTATGTAAACACAAAGTCCTCCTCCTTTGCATTTACCTGACTTGCTGTTGCGGTCCTGACGGTGGCAGTGTTGCCAACTCCATAGTAAGGAAAGTAGCTATTGGCTGTCCGAAAAGTCGCCAGAAGTCGTTAAATGACGTCATCGCCTAATTTGCATATCATGTAATCGCGGTAAAATAACGTTCCACCCCCTTTAAGGATCAAAACTTGAAACCACTAGAGTAAATCCAGACGACAGTAGATCAGAAATGTCTCTATTAGAAAAAGTAGAAAGTAGAAATAGTTTAGTTTTTAGTAGAAATCTCCCTTACAATAAAGGCAGTATGCTGTGTGTCATCTCCAATAAATGGCTTCAACCATCCTTTAAACTCAGGGTTTGATTCCCACTCCTTTCTGTACTTTTGTGAATACAGTTTAGACTGTGACATGATGACCTACGTGGATGTTTTGCTTGTCACAGAGAGGCACACACACAGTGGACGAGGTGATTAAGTGACTGAAGCTGTCGAGACACGGGAGAGTGTGGCTGTCTCCTCTCTGCTCTGACTGCAGCTGAGCTGCTGCGGGAGGCAACTGTGAGTCTGCGCGCCTGTGAGTACTATGGGAGGGCTGAGGGTCTGAGGGGCAGCTCGTTAACTGCAGAACAATACGTGAGTCTCCAAACACCATTACAAGTCGTTAGATTAGTCGTTAGTCGCTTTTGACAAAAATAAGTAGCCGGAGGGTTTGGAAAGCCGCCAAATTTAACGACAAAGTCGCCAAGTTGGCAACACTCTGTCCGCCCCGTTAACTGCACAGCAGCGTCCGGTATCCCGGGCTGAAGCCAGGTTTCAGTCATAATCATCAGCAGTTGCAGACAAAGTTGTTGGTGTCTCCGCAGCTCCAGCTCGTTTATCTTGGGTACGATGGATCTGACATTCGCCAGAAAGAGGCTCGGGAGTGGGGGTTTGTTAGCCAGTTTCCTTAGCCTGGTTAGCAGACCAGCTCGGCACCCCCGCTTCTGTTTCCTCTCCCTCCGCCGTCTACGCCGCTTATAAGAGCCGGCAACAGTCCACGGAGAGCCCGGTGCTCTCGATATGTCTTCCGGTATGTTGTGCTTCTGCTGGAAGTGTTTTGTTACGAGGAAGATTGAGGACATCGCGGGAAATCGGGAGCTTCAGCTGCTGAAGAGAGCGGTCAACTTCGACTTTTTTTCCTTGGCTTTGGATGAGAGCTGCGATGTACGTGACACTGCCCAGCTACTCATCTTCCTACGTGGGATAACTACGGACTTCAAAATCACGGAGGAGCTGGCAGCCATGCAGTCAATGAAAGGGACAACAACAGGGAGTGATTTGTTCACGGAGGTAAATACATGTGGAAAAGTTGGGACTGAAATGGGACAAGCTGGCAGGCGTGACAATGGATGGTTATCCAAATCTGACAGGGAAAAATGTTGGACTATTGAAGAGAATGCAGGATAAAGTGACAGAAATTAACCCTGAGCAGAAATTGGCATTTTTGCATTGTATTATACATCAGGAAGTGTTGTGTAAGTCAGTGTTAAAAAATTAACCATGTTGTTGATGTTGTAACTAAAATAGTTAACTTCATCAGGGCAAGAGCATTGAATCACAGACAGTTTGTTGCACTTTTGGAGGAAAGTGAGACTGAACATCGTGACAGACCCTACCATGCAGCTGTCAGGTGGCTCAGCCTGGGCAACCTGCTGAAAAGAGTATGGGACCTGAGAGAAGAGATTCAAGACTTCTGTGTGAAGAAAGGGAAGGACATCCCACAGCTTTCAGATGCAGACTGGATGGCAGACCTTGGTTTTGCTGTAGATGTGACTGCACTAATGAGTGAACTAAATGTCAAACTGCAAGGCAAGGGTCTTTTTGTGCATGACATGTACAGTGCAGTGAAGGCTTTCATGAGAAAGCTGCAGCTTCTCTCAAGCCACATGGAGGACAACATTCTCACGCACTTGCCAACACTGAAGGAAGCCACACCATCAGCTGATTACCTCCAGAGGTACTCATCCATGTTAGAAGCACTGCATGGTGAGTTTTCAAGGCGATTCAAAGACTTCAAAACAGTTGAGAATGAAATGAACATCAAAAGGCTTAGCACTCATTTATTTTTGTATAAAGCTGATTAATTTCTTATCTTTAACATACTGTAAAACATCTTTTCAGTATTGGTTTGTGAAGATTAATGTGTCAAAAAGGTAATTAAATACTGATTCAATGATTGTTTTTACTGTTTATTACCTCTATAGGAGTATTTTGGCTCACTCCACAATTTCATATATTTATTGTAAGGGAACATTCTTATTCTTTTCATTACCAGTAACAGCTCATACAAATATGTAATATACTGCATTCTATAATGGGAGAAAATGTATATTGAGCAGAATTAAGTTCAACTTATTTTGATTCGGCCCCCCAACACAGCTCGAGTTTCTGAAGTGGCCCCTTGTAAAATAATAATTGCCCACCCCTGATCTAGATCCTCTGTCTCGAGCCAGTTAACTAGCGGGCCTTCTAGAGTACCCTGGAACCGAGGGGAACTCTGAAAGAATACGCCCATTGGCTACAAATCAATATATGATTGGTTGATCAAACTGTCAGTCCAAACGTACGCTCTCATTCAGTGCAACGGCCAGGGCATTCTATCAAGGATGTAGAATACCTTGGTTGAAGGATATTCTACCCAGAACAAGATCCGATTGGTTGCTTTCTTTTCTAACACAAAACCACTGAAATGCGTAGTGCATGGTCCGAGAAGGACAAACAAATCAACGTAACACTGTAATATTACAGATCAACAACACAGATACGATTCTCCTTTATTCATTTTATATACATTTTATTTATATAATTAAATCGATTGTTTGTTTGTTTTATCTGAGTGTTCCAGGGTATTCTCTGAATACCTTGAAGGCCTTGACGGTTCGCCATTGCTAAAATGAGCCTTCAACGTGAGGCAGTAGCAGCTCAAATGAAGCCTCTATGTATTTTCTTTTGGTACTTGCTGATCATTTTGCATTGAAAAACAAAATGTGTCCCTGATATCAGCAGTGCTTTATAAATAAGAATCAAAGTATTATTTGTCACCCGATATCCCTAATGAAAAAAATCCCTGTTTAAGTTCTACAAACCCGGAAATGGGTTAGCACATGATGGCACTCTCGTTTAGAGTTCATGACTGAAATAAGGTCGGTGGAGAACAAAAGCTTAACAGATGTTAACAATTTGTTCCACAACATAAAATACATTACTAAATACCCCACATGTAAATGTCTGAAGTTACTTTGTGTCTTAAAAACGGAGGTTGCTAACAAGTAGCCCAATGAGACGTTAGCCACCATTAGCCTTGTTGTGTTAACGTGAAGCCAAGCAACCGCAAACTATATGGTTTATAGCTTAGCATTAGCATTAGCTTTTTACCTCTAGTTAGTGATTGCAGTCACGCTTTAACAACTATAAAAATGTTGTTAATATGTGGAGATTAACCTGTTGAACAAAACCTGCAAAGATAATACATGTTGCTTCGCCACAGAGCTTATTTTCAGCAATATTACAAAATCCTATTGAAAAGTCATTGACTTTCTGGAGAGGAAGCTCTTTCAAAGCCAATTTTCAGAGTAAGCCTAATAAAAGACCTCTCGGAACTTCTCTACTGTGTTTCCCGCCTGTTTGATTGTCAGTCCTGGCCTTATTAGTTCCGCCTGATCTCCATTTGCACTGAAACCAGCTGACCTCCTGTACACTTGCACTTTATTCCCTCATTAGTTCTACTGCCATTTGGTTTTCTGTTGGTCTTTGTTAGATTATTGTATGTTGGTGTTTGTCATGCAACGTGAAGTGAGGTTCAGTTTGCCTTGCCTTGCCTGGATTACCTGATATAAAATATTATTTTCTGTTAAGTCTACCCTTCTCCTGAATTTTGTTGACCCTGCTCCACTTCACTGTGACAATATAGTTATAGAAAAATATACACAATATAACAAAAAGACATAAGAACTTGCCTTCTCATTTCCCCTGCTCTATGTTATTTCAGAAAGAAGCCTCCATGCTGTTTGCTGTAGCTGCTGACGAAACACTTTCTCTGTGTTTTCCTGTTGTCTTGATAAATATAGTGTTATGTACATTTCCTCTGAACAAATCACATCGTACAGCAAGTTAATTGTCTTATCCACTACTGTGATGCTCTCACTTTCTCTTACCGTAAATCAAATCACCACTTGTTGTTTCTCTCCTCTCTATTTAATGTTGCGATTTTCTTGCAGTTTTACTTGTCGATGTACATTTTTCACATCAATAGCAGCCTGAAAGGCATATGTTTGCTTTCCCTTCGAAGAATATGCAGGAAATGTTAACTTGACCTGATGGTAGCTTAACCTTCCATAAAGCCCCTGTCACACTGTCCCGAAGTTGACACCCGATGGACACACGAATATTGAATTGTGAATTTCGCACGAAGATGGCCCCGAACCACACACGAAGGCAACATTTACATTACATTTAAGACATACAACTGCAACGAAAGTAACACAAACAATTATGTTACAGTACTATGATACTGTACTGATATTTCCGACTTTGTTCTTTACTTTCTCCGTCTTTATATGTAGAATATATTAAGTTTTCTCCGTCATGTTGTTTCCATAGCAACAACAACTTCCTGTCAACTCGCCTTCAAAATAATATATTATATCCTTTTTAGTTTCACAGAACACAAATTGGGTTATTTACATAATATGTTTACATGATTTTGTTGTGCAATAAAACAACCCGATGGACACACGATAAAGGAAATGTTCAAATTCGGCTGTGATCGTAGCAACATCGGGCTATTCGTGAGGGCATCTTAAGCCATCGTATGACCGCTGGTGGAGTTTCTCAGGCTCCGGCAGCAACAGCAAAAAAAAACGTAATTAATGCATTTAAACAAACTAATAATAGTAGATTAACTACTTTCTTCAAAGGTTTACAGTAATTCTGGATAATAAAATGGGAAAAATAAACGGGTTTCTCTCTTTTCCTCTCCCTCTCCTGACAGCTCGTCAGGCTCCTGCAGCTCGCTGAACCTGTAATGAGTGACCCTACAGTAAAGAATAAATATATGTATAACTAGTTTAGCTTGTTCCAGAGTAGATGAAATAGCTAAGTGTGTTAGGTCTAATTCTTAGTGTATTTTGCTCCGCTCAACGGTCCGTCACAGCGGCGGAGCTGTGATCATGCAGAGCTGCGTGTTCTCCGTCAGCAGCAGCTGATCTGATCTCTGATCCCTCTCTCGCGTCCAGTTAGACTTCACTCGCGTTTATGTCCAAATCTATCAGATCTAGATAGTTCTAGTTAATTATATGACTGCCTGCTTATCAAAGGACACCTAAACAATAAGCGTTGCTTGGCAACGGCGTGTGGCCGCAAAGTATAGCATTATGCATATGTTTATATGAGGGGTCAAAATCCTATGCTCATGAAATGCTCATATTTTTTGTTCTCTTCATTCCCCATGCCCCAAAATAAATAAATATACTAATTTTAGGAAAAGTAAGGAAGGTTGAGCAGTGTGGGTTTTATATTAACAGAGTTACACATATTTCAAAACACGAAGTGTAATAACTGCAGTTGCCTCCCTGTCAGAATGACAAAGGTCCTCAGTGAAGCACAAGCCCATGGTTCTCACTACATTGTAAGTACAACTTATTAAAAAGATAAGTTCAATGCAACTAATGTCATCTTAGTGTTATTGCATGATGTTAAAATTGGTTTGCCATGAATTTAGTGATGGATTGTAAACATTTGAAATGTAGCATTTAACCCTTTCATGCATAGAGGTCACTACAGTGGACAGCTATTCAAAAGGTGTTTTCTTGTATATGCATTGTTTTTTTTTGCATAGTTGCACAATCAGCCACTACATAGGACCCTATTGCATCATTCCATACACTGCCACTCAGTGCCAAGTCAGTGTAAGTGCATGATACATGTCTCTAAACCAAGATGGACGACAGAAAGCCACATGGACCAAGTCTCCCATCTATATCTTGCCAATCCTTTTATGGAAAGCGTCCCCTGCAGGTATAAAAAATGTGGTGACATCAAGTAACAACTAAGGAATCATATAATTCATAAATTATCAAAGTATTGATTTTATGTTTGCAGGAAATCATGATTAACCACCTGTCCACTACAGTGGACGTCATGCATCACTGGCTATATTTCAACTACAATTCGTACTGGTACTGCTGCTGTTGTTCCCAGAGCCGTCCCTCCCTACAGGCAGATCATGCAGACTGTGTGGGGCCTCACCTTGTGGAGGAGGCCACACCTTGCGGAGGGGGGTCTCATCTGAGGCGCACCTATGTGCTTATGTGGCGCAATTAGGGTGGCGCTGCGAGGCTCCACTAGCACTCATCAAATAACTGTGCGTGGGGCCTCAAATTGGCCCCTGGCCCTGGTTATTTTTGAAAATACTTCATCTGCAATATCTTTTTGGGCCGTAAATCAATATACTTATGTTATTATAATGTAATTTTAAGTTTGCACATCTTTATTTATCATTTTTTCAAAATGTACATCTCTTCAGTTCAAACCCTGAACGCATAGTGTCCACCTGAGTGGACATATACAAATCTATTTGAAAAAACTAGATAAAAAAAAAAAAAAGTTAAAATCTTGTTTTTCATGCCCCAAGAGCAATAATAACACTTGGTAAAAAAATCCTGACTGAGGCTTTCATAATTCATGCATGAAAGTTACAAGGTTGTGGTTTTAATAAATCAGACTCTGATGGTGCAAGGCTGTACTGTACCTCTTTAGTGTATATAGGCTTTTTTTCCCTAACAATTGTTTTTGCGTTGATCAGGGGGTACTTGGCTGAATTTTTTTTTCAAAGGGGGTACATTATTGAAAAAAGTTTGAGAACCACTGGGATAAGTGATAATATGACTGGCTTGAATTGTTAACATATTCTGTACATGGTCAATAAAGTTTTGAATGTATTGAATTGGAGTTAAACTAAATGCATGAAATTGCACTTTATTATTGGTTGAAATGTTAATAATAGATCAACTGTTCTGGCTCTTAATTGCAACCATCAATTAGTAAAAGTCAGTCAATGGGTCCATGTATTTAAAAAAAATCAATAGATTCATAAGTAAAGAAACCTTACGAGCACATGCCATTACAAAACTCTCTGACTCTATGCGTCAGAGCTGACGTTTATTCAATGCTGCCGTGTCCACCGGGCAACACAATGTGAGCCGGATGACGCTCTCTGTCATTGCACTCTTTTTACATCTGTAGTCCTCTGATGGAAACAGACAGTCCAACAGCTCAGTCTGGGTCTGCTCTGAGACATTTATGCTTTTTATTTTCGTGCTTTCTGCTTTAAAAAGAAGCAGCATTATTTAATTGAAAAGCAAAATATTTCTCTAACAAATCTAATATCTCCAAAGCAGGCTGCATTGCTCCTGGGATAGCAACATCTCTCTTTTAGTCCACCACTGAAATATCTAAACAGATATTGATTGGAATGCCATTCATGCTCCCAGAGGATATATCCTAAGGACCAGGGGCCTCATTAATAAAGCCTTGCGTAGGATTGGCGTGGGAAGGTTGCTTACGTAGGACAAAGCACAGACATTTTCCGATTCATAAAAGACTGCGTATGGTGCAGGACTTGCGTACGGCACATCCTACGCCGGTTTCCCTTTATAAATCACAATCAACTGGAAATGCGATGCAGCTTTTGCGGGCTTCACGTAACGCCTATATTTGCCTATAAATAGTCAGAGAAACGCCCATTCAGGTTTCTCAATACTCAAATTTCCCCTCCTCGACTCCTCGGTCCTCCGGTAGTGACACGGAAATGGATTTCAGCGCGCCATGTTGAAGGCATCTCATTTCTCTAAATGCACATCGAGGACCGAGCATTGAGCATCGATGAGGCTCTCTGGAGGAGCTCTAACCGAGAAGACACTGATGGTTCCTCCACGGCTCCTCCGCGGACGCATTTCCGGGAACGGTGGAGGCGTGACGCACGGCCGGACTTATCTCAGCCAATGACAGCTCTGCATGCATCCCCTGGATATTATTTTAGAAACTGCTTTCATCGCAACGCGATGTTTACAGAGAGAACAGCTGTGAGGTCCGTGCAGAAAGCAGAGCAGTGTGTAAAATATATATCACTCAGTATAACAGGCCTACATTACTCTCTGTATTTGTATGCTGTAGTTTAGTAGATAGGCTATCTACAAACAAAGTGTCGATATTTTTCTAAAACCATTTAGTGCTTCACATAATGAAATACACAACGGCTGTAGCCTGATTATGATTTAGGAGCTGTAGGTGTGTGTGGTAGGCAGTGTGTAGGTGTGTGTGTGTGTGTGGTACAGTGTGTAGGTGTGTGTTGTACAGTGTATAGATGCGGCGGACAGACGGGTCTCAGTTGGTTTGGTGTCCTATGCTTACTTTTAATACTTGTAAATACAACTTTTGGCCTGTAATTTAAATTCCCCATTTCAGCGACCAGAGAGAGGGGGGGTATATCCAGTCTCTGATTGTGTTACGTTATTATGAGAGTGCTCTCATACTTTAAATTGTATATATTTATATTAGGGCTGTCAAACGATTAACATTTTTAATCAGATTAATCACAGCTTAAAAATTAATTAATCATGATTAATCACCATTCGAACTATGTCGAAAATATGCCATTTCTTTATGTATTGTTGTGGGAATGGAAAGATAAATGAAAGAAGGCGGATATATCCATTTAACATACAGTATGTTTATTATAACATTTTTCTGCGTGTCAAAATGAAAGACAACCCACACACCTATCAATCATCAAACCGTGGGGTCTTAATTCATTACGTGTTGATTTCTATCAACGGGGGAGTACTTCAGGAAAGTCAGGGGGGGGGCTAGTGGAGTACTTAGTGACCACAGAGTGTGAACGTTGTGATCAGCTGTTTTAGCGCAGTTCTCCAGTGAAGGGGGGGGGAAGAGAGAAAGTCTCCCTCCGCAGCCGGTTGGCGTAGTTTTGGCACAGTTCCGTTGTACAGACCGACGTTAACAGCAGCCCTGTCTGTGCACACGGAGACCGACTCTGTCGTCCGGTGATCTAACCGCCTTCTGGAAAAGCTTCACAAGTACGTCGGTACGCAAATGCGCTTTGTGAAGTTTCAGATTACGCATATAACCTGCGTACCAGTTATGTGCACCCCTGTACTACCCCTGTACTACAGCAAAAGTATTCTCCGTCGGGACTTCCTGCAACAACACCGACATTATCAAAGATGTTCTATTGAGAAGACGATCACTACGTGACAAAAGTTTTCAGAACCATTTCTGGTCTTCGGTATTTCCAGACAAGTGGCTACTGAAATCAATCTGACTAACTGCTGTCTGTGCAATTTACTCTGCGCGAGTTGGCGGACTTTATTTTGCTTACTTTAACATCATTTTTCATGGTGGGGCTAAGCCATTTCTTGGTATGGGTGTAGCCTACCCCAGCCATACCCTGGCGCTGCCACTGGTGGGATGTATGGGGCGGGCCATTCTGCACATGCGTTAAATGCGTTAAATATTTTAACGCAATTAATTCAAAAAATTAATTACCGCCGTTAACGCGATAATTTTGACAGCACTAATTTATATAAATATATATATGTGTGTGTATATGTCCGCATCTGTAGCCTGTTATTGTCTCATTATACCGCACTGTGAATGAATCAAAGTACATATATAAGTGGTCATGAACACATCTGTCCATCAGACAGAGGGCTGCTGTGCCTCCTGTCATCATTAATGGACGTCTCTTTAAAATGACCGCTCAGAGGAGAGGAGTTCTCATTTCTCTAACCGCCTGCTGCTTCCCCTCCTCAGTCCTCCGCTCGCATCTCCTGTGGGCGGGACTAAGGTTGCGTTCGGATAGTTTGAAAATCAGCTCCTAAGTTCTAACCCTATCTCCTATTCCTTGACCTCTGAGTGAAACGTCACGGGGTTAAGGGATAGTGGATAGGAGAATTCAAAAGGACTTAGGAGAAGAGACTGCGGTACTTTATAGAATCCGAATGCACTTTCACTATCCAACGTGTTTATGATGCGCCAGCGGACGTCATTGTGTGCGTCTGCTGCTGTGGGGAAACTATGGAAACTACAGTTTTCTATACAGCGGACTACAACATGGATGTATAATAAGATAGACTGACTCATCTAGAGACTGCACCATGCTCTGATGCTGTTGCTTTATGCTTTATGAACAACAGAGAAACATATTCTTCATGACTAAAGTTGGAATTGAAATAAAAAAGTGAAACTTATGCTCATCACCCTCTCCCTCCGGTCCACATTAATACAAATGATCCCAATACGTATGATTGTATGAACTATAAAAATATCTTAAAATCAATACAAATGTATTTATTATAAACGTTAGTCTTTAACACCTATCACTGTGTACATCACCATTCAAACATCTTTTAAAAGTTGAACAAACCCCACACAGCTCAGTGAAATGTTGACTTTATTTGATCATTTCAGTAAAAACTAACGTTCATATTTCTCTTTTTGATTATAATACTGATGAACATTCAAAACAAAGCACTTTGGCAACTTACCACATACGTTTTAAAATGCTTAATAAGCACCGTAACTTTCATGATATAATTTCTCCGTCATAATCGTTTGTGTCCGTGAACGGCCGACTATTGTGTGACGTCAAATGCTGCGGCTGCAAGACATTGTGGGGCAGCATTTTCTCCTCTCCTTTCGGTTAGGGAGGTCCAGTGGTTCCTAAGCTAAAGGAGGTTATAAAGGAAGTTTGAAACCTCCTTTCCTATCATTCTAGAGAATTCAAACAGCACTTATCATGGCTGCCACTGAGGGACTTCCGGGTCATTTCACTCGGTTAGGAAGGTTCCTAAGCTAAATGGACTATTCGACTGCAGCCTAAGTCTCGAGGATAGGAGTCGAGGAGGGGAGTCGAGGAGGGGAAATTTGAGTATTGAGAAACCTTTAGTGTGACTGACTGCATGAAGAAGATAGCAGGAAATGACGACAGAACAGCTAAAAAAGACAACTCACACCGTGTCAGATTTTGGTTATTTTGGGGAGGTCGAGATAAATCATATTGTTTGGTGGATGCAGTTTGAACCAGAGTAACAGCATGGAGGTCGGATCGTCACCAAAATAAATAAATCAGTGTTCCGAAAAAGGTTAATGACAAAAAGAATACACATAGCCTAACCTTCCCCAGGCAGTGTGTTTGCACCGGGGACAAGAGACCCCCCCCCCATGATGAGAAACTGTAAGAAATGATCGGGGAATCCCTCCGGAGTGGAGTCATGACGACTGGATCTGAATTATTTTGTTTGTATTTGGTGGTTTGTGTTCCAGCTGTCGATCAGCAACTATATAGGCCTATCCATAATCCACCAGTTAAAGGAAATACAACTAATGTGTTGTGTTATATTAGCTGTGCAATTTACCACATATGGTGTTCTTAGGCTGGAGCCACATGAGGACGATAACGCAAACGGACCGCAATCGTTATCAAGTCCACACGCAACAGGCACCAGAAACGTGCCCATTCACACGAGACCGCTCGAAAGCGCTGGAGACGCTGTAGTACATATGCCAGGCCTGTAAGTGGCGCTGTACTTCGGCCACAAAATACACCAAAAGCAGCGAAGAAGACTTCTCGCGCATGCATGGTTGCCATGGTTGCCATTCTGTTTATTCTCCGCACTGGATTTAGCAGCAGAGATGGGGTTTCGCCGGTCAACATGTCCGTTAAAGTTTAAATCTTCCGGACACAATTAGAAAAGTGCCGGTCAAAAGTCTTCTTTGTTATTTATTGAGCTTTAAAACAAATGAATAACGACTCTATATTATAAGAATAAAACACGAAGGACGGAGCCTCTCTTTTCCTCCCCCTCTCCTGACAGCCCGTCAATATCCGTGGTCTCATGCAGCTGGCTGATCCAGTAATGAGTGACCCGACAGTAAAAATAAACATATTTTATTATAACTAGTTTAGGTAGTTTGAGAGGTAATTAAAATAGTTAAGGGTGATGATCTAACTTGAAGTGTGTGTTTTGTTCCGCTCATCGCTCCATCACAGCGGGCGGAGCTGCAGGTTATCATGCAGAGCTGCGTGTCTCCTCTCCTGTCCGATTAGACTTCACTCGCGTTTATGTCCATATCGATCCAATCTAGCTCCTGCTGGGTGCACTCAGGCCTGGTTCCAGAACAAAATGACTCAGGGTGCATCTGAGATTAGAGAGGGTGCAGTGGTAAAGTGCTATTTTTATAAGTGGGGAGTCCTCACCTCCTCTAGGAGGGTCCTCACCTCCTCTAGGGGGGTCCGGGGGCATGCTCCCCTGGGAAGAATTTTTTTTAAATATTGAAGTTAAAAGCATCAATCTGGTACACTTTGAGAGCAACATGAAGAGATCTATGTGCTCTTTGCTTGATTCATGCCTTCCCAGTCCCTTATCACGTAGCCTATAAGAGCATGGCGCCAGTTGTTGTAGCCAGTTGTGGTGAAGGCATCTGACGTACTTGAACAGAAATGTCTACATGCATAGCAGAAGATGGCATCTTTTTTACATGAATATTCCAGCCAATCTCTGTTTTGAAACCATGAGCTGCAAAATGAGCGCCTTATCCCACTGTACAGGCGAGTTGGGTACTTTTTTAAATTTACCTGGGCAGGCTCTGTTTTGCAGAGGTCCTCTGGCATTTGTGGGCCGCTGAGGGGTGGCGGTGTTTGGGGCAACGAAGACGGCTGCGGCTGCTCCGCCTCCGTGGGCGAGGCGGGCAAAGCCGGCGAGTCGGGCGTTATTGTCCACGACAGTGGCCGCGGGTAACGTAATGTCCCCATGATCTGAACTGTTATTACCTGCAGTAGGTGCAGTGTTACTGCAGGCGATAAGGGCTGGTTGTTTTAACCATTTTCTGATGTCCATCACTGACTGCTGTGTAAGCACCTTGCAGATGACGAACGCGCAGCGGCACAGGTCACGCGCACCTGACATAATAATAACGTTACTTACCGTTTTAAATTGACCAAATAAATGCAGCAGACAATGTTATTTAACCACAAATACAATTTATTTTATTTCAACTAAATTCTTCTTCTTATTATTCTTACTACTATTATTATCATTATATATGTAATATTTATTTATTTATTTTTTCACTTTGCATTTTTTTTTTTTCACTTTTCATTTTTCAAATGAGGGTGCATAACGACTCAACTGAGGGTGCAATGCACCCTCATGCACCCCCGTAGAACCGGGCCTGCACTGTCCTGCGAGATACCGGGACCTGGCTCGAAACACTGGGGCTATTGCGTCATCGTTATCAGGAAATGATCGTATAGGCATAGACACGGAGCCGTTTGGCCCCCCAGACAGGGGCGGACTGGGACTAAAATTCAGCCCTGGAATCTGACCCAGTCCGGCCACATGAAATGTCAAATGTTAGAAATCCGCTGTTTATTATTTAAAGTTTTACGTCCGATTCACTCCTTTTTTCCTTTCTGTACACAGCTCCAGTTTGATCATTGGCCTGTCATCAGATTTCATTTGTAGTTGCTGCTGTAGCGGAAGTTTAGTAAAATTATTTTTGATTTCATTTCAAACCTTTATTTATACAGATGAATCCCATTGAGATCATTGATCTCTTTTTCAAGGGAGACCTGCTCAAGTAGTTCCACATGAAACATAAAAACATAAATAGAACAACAAAAGGACATCATACAGCATCATTTACATAATTATCCACATAAACAGGTACCAATAGCTTACGATTGACTAGCATCCAACCGAGCTTTAAAAACATTTAGTGGCACCAGATTGTTCAGTTTCCATTTAATTTGCAGACTATTCCAAGACAGAGGAGCTGCGCATCTAAAAGCTGTCTTCCCTAAGACAGTCCTAGCAGTTGGCACATTTAATAAAACCACAGCATTCGATCTCAGGCAGTAGCCACTTACAATTTTCCGTGAGATCAGGGAGCAGATATAAGATGGAAGTTTCCCTAACATGGCTTTGTATATAAAAATGTACCAGTGACTGAGCCTCCGTACAGTTAGTGAAAGCAAACCAGCCCTTGCATACAGGGTACAGTGATGGGTTAATGCTTTACAGTTTGTCACAAATCTTAGTGCGCTGTGATACGCAGCATCTAACTTGTTCAGGCAATAGGCAGGTGCATTCATATACATCAAATCACCATAGTCCAGCACAGGTAAAAAGGTCACAGTGACTAGCCTTTTCCTGGCCTCAAGTGAGAAACAGGACTTGTTCCTGTAGAAGAAACCTAGCCTAACCCTCAGCTTTTTAAGCAGGTTATTGACATGAAGTTTAAAAGTGAGACAATCATCAAGCCAGATACCAAGGTATTTGTAACAGGTAACCACTTCAAGTTTTATTCCTTGCGTAGTTACAATATCTAAAACAGGCTCTGGTGTCTGGTGTTGATGAAATACTCCAAATCTCCACCCTACATAATTGCACTTGCTTCAGTTGCTTGCTACTTTTTAAGGGCAGTGATGACAGTTACAGTACGAACTGAAGTTGATGCGATTTGATTGGATTGTGAGGCATGACGTGTGCCTCATCTGATTGGTCAATCCCTCCTTTTTTTTCACCAAGGGAAGCCAATTTCGGCTGGCCTCCTCTCGCAACAGAGAGTGCAATCTACTGTTTCACCATAACATCTAGAGGGGCGCTGTTTCACTCTTTGTAAAATACTCAATGAGAATGGGGGAGAGACGGGCCGGCAGAATAATTACCGAAACTAAACGAAGTGTTTTTATTTATTTATTAATATTATAACTACAATGCAAAAAAACTGGGGAAGCCTGGCTTCCCTTGGCCTCCAGGAGAAAACGCCACTGAGTTCAAGGGATAATTCTCACCCACCTCTTACTCTTGCCCTGCACTTGTGCCAGTTGAGATGGTTCTTCCAGCAGCTCAACTCTGTCCCTCATCATGAACGCAGGAGGCTGATTGTATATCTGAACTTGCGCCCTCATCATTCTCTTCATCATTTTGCACGTGTTCTAAGCTGCTGCTGATAGTGCTTGTAGCAGCGCTGCTGCCAAAAAGGTCTGTCAATTTGCGACATTTATATGCTTCACCTGCGAGTGACTTCACCTTTTTTTCTCTTGCCTTCTCGGCCCCACCTTTTTCTTTTCGTTTTCTTTGATTTTTAACCATGTTTTTTCATTCTCCCTGTCTGTCGCGGAGTCTAATCCCTTCTCTTCGTGTGGCCGGTCTTTTTTCTTCTTCGTGTGTGATTATTTGACATAAGAACCACACAACTGCATTAGCGGCCGCTGTCGCCCTCTGTCGGCCGTCAGCGCAATTTAAATGATGACGTTAAACCTTTTTTTTTTTTAAAGTGCCGGCCCTTGACGACCGGCCGTTCTGTGGTTCTCCAGATTCTACAGATGGCCAGTCCGCCCCTGCCCCCAGAGCGTTTCGTTCGCAGATCTACCCACCTTGGGACCCGTTATCGTTATCTGCGTTTCCATGTCGGCCTCGTATGGCCTCACCGTCTATCTGATAGTGAACTGTAGCAGATACGACCGTTATCGTCCTCGTGTGGCTGGGGCCTTAGTTTCCATACCTCCTGTGTTTTACGAGCGACTTATCAAGTAGGCTATTGGCGAATGGCATAAAACATGATTAAACATGATGGTATATAAACCCATGCTCGTATCTATACAACCTATAGAAATGCAAAACGGCGTCATTTTAAAGTAATTCTGTCCTCCTGCTTACCGCATCATTTATGAGAATACATTTCTTAAGAAGAGAACATATTCGAGGGGTGATCAATAACATTTCCGTATTTATTTATTTCTCCAAGTTATGTTTTTGTGTGCACTGAGGAGTCTCAAACAGGCGTTTGTTAAATCATTTTAAGATTGGCTTTAATCAATTTGTGAAAATGAATTCTTCATATATGATAAATGAGAGGTAACATTTTATTTATGGTATTATTTCCACACATTTCTCTCCTATTCTTCCTTCTGCCAACGGTGTCGCAGTTTCTATCGTCTCTCCCGTTTTTGTGCTTAGTGCGTACACATGGGTCAGAGTTTGCGTGGAGGACCGCACATTTTCCCGTCAAGTTTGTTTTTTATAATTCGCAAACATAGAAACTGGCGTACGCCATCTGTTGAGCGTGCGCACCGTTTATAAATAAGGCCCCAGGCCACGGAATAAGTAGTTCAGCCAACATGTTGTTTGACCTTTTTGTGATAGTTTTGACTGTTCTAAACAGCCAGTCCACCAACAAACTAAACGTGTTTTACAAATGCCCTATGATTCTCTAACAAACACAGTGTGGTTTGCAAATACAAAACACCATCTACAAACCAATGCATTTTGTCATTTTGTCTATCAAACAAACACATTACATTTTTCTAGTAAATTATGTTTCAGAAACAAATAAAGTATCTTAGAACTGGAACATTCACCTGGTGCCAATATTGTCAGATTTTCATAAAAAATACTACTAATAAAGATTAGACTGGGAGATGTTTAGAGTTAAAAACACGAAGGAAGTTTAAGATTAACAGATGGTTACATAATACTAGATACATTTAATAGATAGATTGTTGGAAAGGCTGTTGACATGGGAAACCATGCCCTCTCCTGGCGGAAAGCTCACCTTGGCCACTAAAAACATGAAACTGCCCAGTTAGAAATTAGAGATGGCAAATCCGGATCCTTTTACGGACTCAAGGTCTTCTGAGTCAGTCATTGAAGAGATCCGGATCATATGAGTATTTTGAGTCATGAGAGTCACCAAGAGCGTAGAAATCCTACCGGTGAAACAGGAGCACATAGTCTCCAACTTCAAATAAATTCAAATTTTAGAGCTACTAGTGAGGGCGGCAGTCCACTGTTTGTGTATTCGTAATTTTGATTTTTTTTTCACTTGAAATTTGCATTTCACAAGCATATTAAACTAACGTTACATTAACCTCCGCTACACAAACATGATCTAACAACGTTTGTGTCTTAATGCTTGTTTATTGCAGTATTTGGCTTCTTACACTTGACTGGGTGAAGTCGTCAAATTATCTGTGCACAGTATGCACCTTCGTTATTACAAACAGAGCTGACACTCACTGAGTCTGAAAACCATGACGAGTCCGAAACCGTTTGCTGTTTCGCGCTGTGTGGAGTAATCCACTCAATCGTGCATGATGAGTCTGGATCTGCTATACCGTTACGGCTCAGAGTCCGCACGAGTCTGCTATGTTTTGCACAGTGTGTCAGGATTTGCTAATCTGAGTCTGCTGTTGACTCGTGCATGATGAGTCTGGATCTCTGGATCTGCTACGGTTACGGCTCTGAGTCTGCAGGAAGTTTCACTGATCCGCGTCCCCTGAGCCAAACGATAACTTCTGGCAGCTATCCTACATGCTAAAGGCTAGGCAGATGGACTGGGGTACGTTGTAATGTGATTTTACATGTTATAAGGAGAGTAGCGAGTGACGCAATTTATAGTTTTAATTTGTACGTCACCAGGTGTAGGACTCAAAGGACTCGGGTTAATGGAGAGGGGAGACTCGTCACTCCCAGCTCATTACTAGGATCCGGGTTAATGATCCGGTTGAATCAGGACTCACCCATCTCTATTAGAAATAGGTAAAATCATTGGTGTATGAAGAGAGGTGGATATAGCGTTGGAGGCGGGACCCGTTCAATGGCATTTTAGTTTACTAACTTAGACGGTTAATGCAGCTAGGCTAAATATGCTCATGTTAGCACACTTTTAGCTGTACTTTTCTCTAGCTACGCTGCTTAGTTTTCACAACATTTGCATCTTATGTTTAGATGACAATAAGCCTCTTAAGTTGCCTCTTTAGTTGATGGTGCTATCTGTGATATATCTGTCATGTATATTTATCTGTTTGTAAGTAAGATATGACCTGTCACCTTTTGTTCTAGACCACACACATACACACCCCTACCTGGCTGTCACACTGTGCTGTTGTGTTGGAATTTAAATCAGTGAAGAGTAATCAACCGCTACCAGGCATCTACTGAACTTTCACCTTTAGAGTACAGCCTAACCTGAATGCCTCAATTGATGGAATGACAGGATGAAATTGTTGAGTAAAGTTAGGTTTTTTGTTAAAAAGATAAAGTGAAAGCTGTTAATGGGCGAGTAGGTGGTCTGTTGTATTGATTTGAGTGCAAACATAGATATAAGAGCCAATTTGCTCATTATAACTGGTACATTTGGAGAAGGTTTCGAGGTTGCTTTAACTTGCGAACAAGGTATATCATTTAAAGAAAGCCTTTATACAAGCTTTCTCTCTCTGCAGGTGAGGAAAACAAAAGCCATTAACACAGCGTGATTGTTTCCGGTAAGTGCCAGTGACACACTTCATGGCTGAACAAACTCATAGGCAGTGCCACTATTAAGGTGTTACATAAGAAATGCAGATACAAAACTTGACAAACAACACAGTTTGACAGATCAATGATCTCTCAGAAAGCAGTTAAACGACCAAAGACATGGGCAAAAAGATGGAAGCGAAACAAACGCCAGATTGAGATAATCATAAAATGAATTCAGTTCTATTAAACTTTTAACATGGTCTAAAGTCGCTGCTATGGGATTTACACAATTAACTCCCTTTGCGTCACAGAGGAACGTCCATCTCTGTCAGAAAAGCTTAAAATATACCACTCTTATGGGCTTAAATAAATCCACAGATTAGGGTGGATATTTAAAATAAATCTGCATTCATCTTGCTGCTGATCTGCATGCAAGACTGCAGAGAATTGATCACAGTCCGCCGTGTAAATGATCTCTGGTCAGCTCTGCGCTCCCCCGAGTCCAACACCAGCGAAACACTGGCTGTGTTAAGGAAGTGCAGTCAGATAAAGAATATCCTCTTCTTCTCGGCTTCACATAAAGCACTTGACTAATTATTCTGCACACATACACACTGGCCAATGATGCCTATAAAATGAACACAAATCTCCCTCACACACACAAGTATACCACACCAAATGCAGACACTTTTTCTCTCACACAAATAGAAACATCTGCAGAAGCTCAATAACATTTTCTCAGCATGAAGCACATGTGAAAGGAAGAGGGAGAAAAAGGAGGTGAAGGAGTGATGGTCTTTACCTCCTGCAGACGGATGTTTCTCCCCCCGCGCTGTGTTACTCTCATCTGTCTGTTTCCCTCGCTCTGGATCCCCGCTCGCCGGGGAAAGAGAGTGAAAGAGAGCTAGAGTGTCTCTCCCCCTCTGAGACTCTCTGGGCTGTAGCATGGAGAATAAAAGCCCTCCTCTGTTCAGTCTGCCAACACCTCTCTCCCCTCTCTCTCTCTCCTCCTCCTCCTCTGTTCCATTTCCTCATATTGCTCTCATCCCATTCAGCTATTTTGTTTCATTTCCTCTCGAACTCTCCTTCTGTCTGTACATATTGTTTTCTCTCTCTGCCAGCTTGCAGCCCCTGCCTCGATTGGCTGCTGTTGCCAAACACACACACAAACACTCAAGGTATGATTGGCTCTACACTTATTTCTGCAGTTTGCTCACGCTCACTCTCATCATCTATAAAGATAAAGGGAAGCTTAAGGATAATCTGTTTTAACATCATTTATTTCTCATTGATGTCGTATTTGGTATCATTATACTAACTGATTAACTGATGAAGCATACACTCACAGGAAAACATCCTTAAAGGGGTCCTATTCTGCTCAGGTGTATATCAGTATGTAGTGTCTCTACTGTGACGTGTCTCCATGCTTTAATGTTCAAAAAGCTCTTTATCTCTCTCACACTGTCTGTGCTGCAGCACCTCTTTTCACCCTCTGTCTGAAACCAGAGCCCAGTCTGCTCTGATTGTGTCTGTGGGAGAGAAACTCCCTCTGGAGGGAACACGTCTGCCTTTGCAGACCATTTACATGCAAACAAAAACCATTTACATGAAAAAAAACAACAAAAAAAGCATAACGCACTACAGGAAAGGGAAAACCCTAAAAGGCATAATAGGGCCCCTTTAAACAGGAAGGTGAGTTCAAATATTATCTGCAAAACAGAAAATAATACTGGAAATGAAAAAGGGTTTCATTGAAATGCGTGCTCACAGGGCAGAGAACAGGATCCCTGAGAACTGCTGGTGAGAACCGTATGGCGCTCATCTGTGTTGTAAAGTGAGCAAACTGCACAATGTGTTAAATATTCCATATTCTAAGAGCATGCAGCACAGAGAGCATCATTAAATGCATGTAGTGGTTTACAAGCACACTGAACCTATTTAGTGTATCTGTGTCAGAGAGCTGTGTGAATAAAGTCTCCAGAGTCCCATTCATGTCCCCATTTATTTCTCTCTGAATGTAATTGTAGTCTAATTCTTGACATGTGCAGAGATCCCATTTTTTTGGCACACATTTTTTATCCAATTTAATTTATTTCGTTTTTTTAATCACCAATGTTATCCCAGGTGCTCCTAGTGATGCCAGTCGGCTTCATGCGTCATTCAAGCATCACTGCAGTCCAATCAGGCTCTGTGGATATTTATATTAATTAATTGCTTGGCATTTCCGGGTATTTCTCCACTGGTTAACATGGGTTAACAATACCGTGTAACTGTCACGTTTGAAGGGACGAAATCGCGACATCTTCACGTCTCCCAGCATGGTAAATCGTCACATGTTCACGTCTTGCCGTGATACCGGGTTGCAGCTACAGTGGCCGGCAACAGCAATGACAAATAGCATTAATGTTATGGTCAAAATGAACAGATTATGGTATTTTTTATGTTTTGAATGCAAGGCAAGGCCAGTTTATTTATATAGCACCTTTCAACACAAGGAAATTGAAAGTGCTTTACAAACATGAAAGACATTAAGAATATGGCATTTAAAAACAGTCATTAGAAGCAAATGTTGAATTAAAAGCAGCGGCAAAAAGAAAAGTCTTCAGCCTGGATTTAAAAGTAGTCAGAGTTGCAGCGGACCTGCAGGTTTCTGGGAGTTTGTTCCAGATATTTGGAGCATAATAACTGAACGCTGCTTTTCCATGTTTAGTTCTGACTCTGGGGACAGAAAGCTGACCAGTCCCTGAAGACCTGAGAGATCTGGATGGTTCATAATTTAGCAGAAGGTCAGAAATGTATTTTGGGCCTAAACCATTCAGTGCTTTATAAACCAGCAGCAGTATTTTGAAATCTATTCTTTGACACACAGGAAGCCAGTGTAAAGACATCAGAACAGGAGTGATCTGATCCACTTTCTTAGTGTTAGTGAGGACTCGAGCAGCGGCGTTCTGAATTAGCTGCAGCTTTCTAATAGATTTTTTAGTGAGACCTGTGAAGACACCATTACAGTAGTCCAGTCTACTGAAGATAAAAGCATGGACAAGTTTTGACAGTGACATTAGTCTTAGATATAATAGTGACTTTAATCCTAGTTGTTAAGGACGCTCACATCTGCACAAACAAGTCAGTTCGATTTAACTGTATACAGTTTGGCCAAAAAGCTTTTCAAACTGGGACAAGAAAACAGTGGAGAAGTAACGGGGCAGAAACCCTCCTTTTTACGCAACCGTCCAGACATCAAACGGCAAAACATATTCAGTTGCCAGTTACTTTGGCAATAGGGCAGGGATGAATAATGAATTGTGCTACTTTTAATGCAAGCAACAATGTTTTCAAATCTGTAATCAAAAAGGTCCGCAAAAACGCTATCGAAGCAGTTCCTGCCGTTGCTACATAGTTCAAACAGTAACAACGGACTATTTTTCTTAGCGGATGCATGTCAATTAAAAATAAATAATAGCCTACTATTTTTTAAATCAATAAAAACATTTTCTTTTTTTATCAAGATCCCTCCGCTATGCGTCGGGATCCTGATCTGCCTGTCGGGTGTTCTTTTACCCATAATGACCGTCTCGCTGCACATTATCCCTTACATGTATTCTTTAGGTGATAGTAGGCTGATTTAGTAACTGTTTTAATGTGACTGTTGAAACTCAGGTCAGAGTCCATGACTACACCTAGATTTCTGGCTTTATCTGTTGTTTTGAACATTGCAGACTGAAGCTCAGCGCTAACTTTTATACATTCTGCCTTGGCTCCAAAAACCATTACCTCAGTTTTATCTTTGTTTAATTGGGGAAAGTTCTGACACATCCAGTCATTGATTTGTTCACCAAAACCAAGCAAGCGAGAACATTTCAAGTGTGTTAAAAGTGCAACCCTTAACTATTTCCTCCAGTCCAAAGTGGCACATAACTTCTGGCAAAGGAAAGCACAAAAGCTTCAAAACTGTACTGATAAAACAAATGAGAACATAATGTAAATGTCAAACATTGAAAGGCAAACGTATTATTTAAACCATGGACATCATCACCTTGGACCCATATACTCTGGGAAGAGAATAATGACTGTGCTTGAAAACTGGTATCACATCATGATGTGAGGATTGCTTTGTGACGTGGAAAACATTTCAGCTGCTACATTAGCTTGTTGATAAGCCTAGGATATGAGATAACATTTTGAGATGTGTGAGGTGTAAAACAGAAAAGTACAACAAAAGGTGTGCTGCATTTACAAGAGTGGAAATCTCTGTACCATTCTCACTTCTTGCATGCCTCTCCTTCAACAAAGCCACTGACTTCATGTGCTCTTGCTTCACTCGTGCCTTCCCAGTCCCAAATCACGTACAAGAGCAGGGCGCCAGTTGTTGTAGCCAGTCGTGGTGAAGGCCTATGTGCTACTGTATGTATTATTTGACCCAAAATGACTACAGGCATAGCAGAATATGGCATTTTTTCACACAAACATTCTAGCCATTCTATATTTTTATACCACGAGCTACAAAATGCAGGGCGGGAGTCGGCTAGTGTCCACAACTGCGGGTAAAGTAATGTCCCCATCTGCCCTGTTGCCATTTTCGTATATCCATGATTAAGATAAGATAAGATGGACCTTTATTAATCCTTGTGGGGAAACTGCTGTGCACTCTGCAGACGACGCACGCACAGCGGCCGAGGTCACGCGCACCTCACATAACGTTTCTTACAGTGGACAATATAAATGCAGCAGACAATGTTATTTACTTACAATAACCATTTGTTTTGATTTCAATTATATTATTATTGCTATTATTTTTGTTTGTTTTAGTTTGTTTGTTTGTTTGTATAGTTTCTTAATATTTAGGAGAGTTCAGCTTAAGAATCTCATTGTACAGTCTTGACACAGGTCAATGTGCATTAACTATATGCTGTTACAAAGATTTTTCTTTTTCTAATTAAAGGTAATAACTGTTTCCAACTCCTGGTGAGACACTGACTGGTTATTGAAACATTAGTTAGACAGTTTTAGAAATTGTCATCCTGCAATATTATTATTATTATTATTAATAATAATAATAATATTATTATAAGCTCTGTAGAGAGGAAACATTCTGGTGACTGACAGAAAAGTATTCAGCACTTTAAATTCTTCTGATGTTCTTTGGGGTCAGAAAGAGCTTACAAATACATTAGAAACATTTATTATGAAGACTGTTCATTACAGTAGACTGCAAAGACAGTGTGCAGGTGGAGACAGTAATAATTCAGGCTTATTACTGAGGGGTCACACTTTATGATGAGCTTTACATGCATTTGTTACTACGGTATGATTTGTGTCATAAACACTGTGTGCACAATTATGAGGCAAGTGAGTATTTTGACCATATCACAATTTGTATGCATATTTTCCAATTCCAAGCTGTGTGAACTCAACACGTTCTCACTCCCAAGCCGTCACATGTTGACGGTCGGTCAGGGCCCCTCCCCGTCACTCTATTACGCACAGGGTACCCCTTGAGAGTCAGTTTTCAACGGGTAGGGCGTCCCATAGACCTTAATAGACGCCATGAGAACGCTCCCCGACGGTCGGTTGTTATTGTCAATATTAATATAATCTTTTTTTTTTTTTAATAGTCACACTCGATTTCGCCGATGTTTTTGTCGCCCCAGCTGGTTGACACCTCTTTTAGCAGAAACAAAGGCTACATTAATGTTGCCAGGCAACGCAATAATTTACAAACTCTTAATTATATATTATTATTATTAATTATAATTATATTTAAAAGCATTTTAGAAGGCCTCACAAAATACTTTAATGTACATTTAAAATGTAAATGTGAAGGGATTCAATTCAATTCAAAACCTTTATTTATCCAGGTGAAATCCCATTTCATTTCATTTCAAACCTTTATTTAACCAGATTGGTCCCATTGAGATCATAGATCTCTTTTTCAAGGGAGACCTGCAGCATATAGGTTCCACAGGAAACATAAAACAATAAAGGACATCATACATTATATTTACAGGATACATTTACATAGTTATAGACATTTACATGTGCCCATAGTATCAACGAGCATTTAATTTAGCCTAGCTTTAAAAACATGCAGAGGAATGAGATTGCTCAATTTCAATTCTTGCTGAAGATTGTTCCAAACAAGTGGAGCTGCACATATAAAAGCTACTACATCATGCGATCTCAGACAATAGCTGCTTGCAACTCTCTGTGTTATCAGAGAGCAGATATAATACGGGAGTTTACCCAACAAAGCTTTATAAATAAACTAGGGCTGTCAAACGATTACAAATTGTAATCAGATTAATCACAGCTTAAAAATTTATTAATCATGATTAATCACCAAAATATGCCATTTCTTTATGTATATTGTTGTGGGAATGGAAAGATAAATGAAAGAAGGCAGATATATCCGTTTAACATACAGTATCTATGTTTATTATAACATTTTTCTGCGTGTCAAAATGAAAGACAGCCCACACACCTATCAATCATCAAACGTGGGGTCTTAATTCATTACGTGTTGATTTCTATCAACGGGGGAGTACTTCAGGAAAGTCGACAGGGGGGGGGGGGGGTAGTGGAGTACTTCGTGACCACAGAGTGTGAACGTTGTGATCAGCTGTTTTAGCGCAGTTCTCCAGTGAAGGGGGGGAGTCTCCCTCCGCAGCCGGTTGGTGTAGTTTTGGCACAGTTCCGTTGTACAGACCGACGTTAACAGCAGCCCTGTCTGTGCACACGGAGACCGACTCTGTCGTCCGGTGATCTAACCGCCTTCTGGAAAAGCTTCACAAGTACGTCGGTACGCAAATGCGCTTTGTGGCACAAGTGACGGTACGCATTTCAGATTACGCACATAACCTGCGTACCAGTTATGTGCATCCCTGTACTACAGCAAAAGTATTCTCCGTCAGGACTTCCTGCAACAACACCACGCCGTTATCTTGATTCTGATTGGCCAGAAGACATTATCAAAGATGTTCTATTGAGAAGACGATCACTACGTGACAAAAGTTTTCAAAACCGTTTCTGGTCTTCGGTATTTCCTGACAAGTGGCTACTGAAATCAATCTGACTAACTGCTGTCTGTGCAATTTACTTGGCGCGAGTTGGCAGACTTTATTTTGCTTAGTTTAACATCATTTTTCATGGTGGGGCTAAGCCATTTCTTGGTATGGGTGTTGCCTAGCCCAGCCATACCCTGGCACTGCCACTGGTGGGATGTATGGGGCGGGCCATTCTGCACATGCGTTAAATGCGTTAAATATTTTAACGCAATTCATTCAAAAAATTAATTACCGCCGTTAACGCGATAATTTTGACAGCATTAAAATAAACGTGTACCAATGACTGAGCCTCTTTACAGTAAGTGATTGCAAACCTGCCTTGGCATACAGGGTACAGTGATGTGTAAGTGCTTTACAATTTGTGACAAATCTCAGTGCACTGTGATAGGCGGCATCTAACTTGTTCAGGCAATGGGCAGGTGCATTCATATACAACAAATCACCATAGTCCAAGCACAGGTAAAAAGGTCACAGTGACTAGCCTTTTCCTGGCCTCAAGCGAGAAACAGGACTTGTTTCTGAAAAAGAAACCTAGTCTAACCCTCAGCTTTTTAAGCAGGTTATTGACAAGTAAGACAATCATCAAGCCAGATACCTGGGTATTTATAACAGGCAACCACTTCTAGTACTTGTCCTTGCATAGTAACAATATATAAAACAGGCTCTGGTGTCTTTTTAGCTTTTGAAAATAGCATTACCTTGGTTTTATCAACATTTAAAAGAAGCTTAAGCTCAGCGAGCTGAGTCTGAATAATGTTAAAAACAGCCTGTAATTTAACACCAGCCTCCTTAATGGAGGGACCTGCACAGTACATCACGGTATCATCCGCATAAAAATGTAAAGTAGCTTCATTCACATTTTCACCTAAACTGTTGAGATATATGGAGAATAAAAGTGGACCTAAAACAGAACCTTGAGGAACACCATTAGCAATGTTTAACCACTCAGAAGACAGCCCATCAAAGTGAACACATTGGGACCTTTCAGAGAGGTAGTTCACAAACCACCCACTGCATGGCTGGATATGCCAATACTGGCTAGCCTCTGCTTCAAGATGCGATGATCGACGGTATCAAACGCTTTGGAAAGGTCAACAAATAGGGCTGCACAACTCTGCTTATTATCTAAAATACTCGTAATGTCATTCACCACTTTCATTGTCGCAGTGATGGTGCTATGTTGCTTTCTGAAGCCTGACTGATGTTTAGACAGGATATTATTTTTACATAAAAACTCCTTTACTTGTTCACTCACTAGGCGTTCGAGCATCTTCGCCAGAACTGACAATTTAGAGATTGGCCTATAGTTATTTAAAATAGTTGCCTCCCCTCCTTTTAGCAAAGGCAAGACATAAGCTGACTTCCATACTTTTGGAATTGCATTTGTGCTGAGGGAGAGGTTGAAAAGAGTAGTGAGAGGAGGAGCAATACAATCTGCAGCTATCTTTAAAAAGAAAGGTTCTACGTTGTCCGGGCCAGCCGATTTCTTAGGATCTAACTTAGTTAAGGCTTCATGAACAACATTAAACAACAGTAAAAGGAGTAAAACTGAAAGGGTTTTCCAGACCACATTGTTCAGAGTCACGGATTGGGGTGTTCACAGAAGCAGAGTTAGTAACAGAATCAAACAGAGAGCCACAGGACACAAAATGCTTATTAAAGCAATTTAACATGGTGGCCCTGTCCGATATAGTGCCAGATGCTGTGGTAAGGCAAGGAGGTAGCTCATTACGGATCTCACCGGTGGATATCGATTTTATGGCTTTCTAACATTTCCTAGGATTATTTAGGTTCTTTGTGGTAACTGACAGATAATACTTAGACTTAGCACTTTTGATTCGCGATGTGAAGCTATTTCTTAGCTGCCTAAAACGCAGCCATTCTACCTCTGAGCCTGATTTCCTAGCCTTTGCCCAGGCCTTGTTTTTCTCATGCAGGAGACTAGACAGTTCAGCAGAAAACCAAGGATTGTCTCGGCTCTTTACTCTAAATTTACGCAGGGGTGCATGTCTATCAATGATCTCCATAAAACCACGATAAAAATAAGACCATGCAATTTCTACATCAGCACACAGATCGATTTTTCCCCAATCAAACCCAAACAGATCATGAACAAAACCCTGCTCCACAAAATGTTTTGTGTCTCTCTTAATGATAATACGAGGTTTAACCTTTTGAACCTTAGTGTCCCTAATTGTGGCTACAGCACAGTGATCACTCAGATCATTTGCAAATACTCCCACAGATGAGTATTCTATTCTGTTCTAGGGGACATTAGTTAGAATGAGATCAATTAGGGAGGATTTATTTGGGGACTTAATGTTAGGGCGAGTAGGACTGTCAACAATCTGAGTAACATTTAAAGAGATACAAAGGTTTTTTAAATCCTCTGACACTGCAGTTAACCAGTCCCAGTTAAAATCTCTAAGTAGCACTATTTCCTTGTAGTCCATCCATCCATCCATCCATCTTCTTCCGCTTATCCGTGGTCGGGTCGCGGGGGTAGCAGTTCCAGCAGAGAGCCCCAAACTTCCTTTTCCCTGGCGACATCAACCAGCTCTGACTGAGGGATCCCAAGGCGCTCCCAGGCCAGCGAAGAGATATAATCCCTCCACCTGGTCCTAGGTCTACCCCTTGGTCTCTTCCCAGCTGGACGTGCCTGGAACACCTCCCTAGGGAGGCGCCCAGGTGGCATCCTAACTAGGTGCCCGAACCACCTCAACTGGCTTCTTTCGACGCGAAGGAGGAGCGGCTCAACTCCGAGTCCCTCCCTGATGACCGAACTTCTCACCTTATCCCTAAGGGAGACACCAGCCACCCTGCGGAGAAAACCCATCTCGGCCGCTTGTATCCGCGATCTCGTTCTTTCGGTCATGACCCATCCTTCATGACCATAGGTGAGGGTAGGAACGAAAATGGCCCGGTAGACAGAGAGCTTTGCCTTCTGGCTCAGCTCCCTTTTCGTCACAACGGTGCGGTAAAGCGACTGCAGTACCGCTCCCGCTGCTCCGATTCTCCGGCCCATCTCACGCTCCATTGTTCCCTCACTCGAGAACAAGACCCCGAGATACTTGAACTCCTTCACTTGGGGTAAGGACTCATTCCCTACTTGGAGTGGACAGTCCATCGGTTTCCTGCTGAGAACCATGGCCTCAGATTTGGAGGTGCTGATCCTCATCCCAGCCGCTTCACACTCGGTTGCGAACCGATCCAGTGAGTGCTGAAGGTCGCAGACCGATGAAGCCATCAGAACCACATCATCTGCAAAAAGCAGTGGTGCAATCCTTAGTCCACCGAACTGCAGACCCCCTCCCCCATGACTACGCCTCGAAATCCGATCCATGTATATTACAAACAGGATTGGTGACAAAGCGCAGCCCTGGCGGAGGCCAACCCTCACCGGAAATGGGTCCGACTTACTGCCGAGGACCCGGACACAGCTCTCGCTTTGGGAGTACAGAGATTGGATGGCCCTGAGTAGAGACCCCCTCACCCCATACTCCCGCAGCACCTCCCACAGTAACTCCCTGGGAACCCGGTCATACGCCTTCTCCAAGTCCACAAAACACATGTAGACCGGATAAGCGTACTCCCAGGCCCCCTCCAGGATCCTTGCGAGAGTAAAAAGCTGATCCGTCGTTCCACGACCAGGACGGAATCCGCATTGTTCCTCCTCAATCTGAGGTTCGACAATCGGCCTGACCCTCCTTTCGAGTACCTTAGAGTAAACTTTCCCGGGGAGGCTGAGTAGTGTGATGCCTCTGTAATTGGCACACACCCTCTGATCCCCCTTTTTAAAAATGGGAACCACCACCCCGGTCTGCCACTCCTTCGGTACTGTTTCCGACTTCCACGCAACGTTGATGAGACGTGTCAACCATGACAGTCCCTCAACACCCAGAGCCTTCAGCATTTCTGGGCGGATCTCATCCACCCCCGGGGCTTTGCCACTGTGGAGTTGTTTAACAACCTCAGTGACCTCCCCCCGGGAGATTGGTGCCGATCCCCCGTCATACTCCAGCTCTGCCTCTAACATAGAGGGCGGAGTTGTCGGGTTCAGGAGTTCCTCAAAGTGTTCCTTCCAACGCCCCAACACTCCATCAGTTGAGGTCAACAACGTCCCATCCTTACTGTACACAGCTTGGATGGTTCCCTGCTTCCCCCTCCTGAGGTGTCGGAGAGTTTTCCAGAACAACTTTGGTGCCGCCCGAAAGTCCTTCTCCATGTCCTCTCCGAACTTCTCCCACACCCGCTGCTTTGCCTCGGCCACGGATGAGGCTGCTGCCCTTCGGGCCTGTCGGTACCTTGCAACTGCCTCGGGAGTCCCCCGGGATAACAAATCCCTGAAGGCCTCCTTCTTCAGTCGGACGGCTTCCCTGACCACCGGTGTCCACCAGGAGGTTCGAGGGTTACCGCCCCTTGAGGCACCTAGGACCTTGAGACCACAGCTCCCCACCGCGGCTTTGAACACCGACCACTCTGGTTCAATGTCCCCAACCTCCACAGGAATGCCTGAAAAGCTCCGCCGGAGGTGTGAGTTGAAGGCCTCCTGAACTTGGGCCTCCTCCAGACGTTCCCAGTTCACCCGAACTACACGTTTGGGCTTACCAGGTCTATCCAGAGGCTTCCCCCGCCACTCGACCCAACTCACCACCAGATGGTGATCAGTTGACAACTCCGCCCCTCTCTTTACCCGAGTGTCCAAAACATACGGCCTCAGGTCCGATGATACGATAACGAAATCGATCATGGACCTTCTGCCTAGGGTGCTCTGGTACCACGTACACTTATGAGCATCCTTATGTTCGAACATGGTGTTTGTTATGGCCAATCCATGACTAGCACAGAAGTCCAGTAACAAACCACCACTCCGGTTCAGATCAGGGGGGCCGTTCCTCCCAATCACGCCCCTCCAAGTGTCTCCATCATTGCCCACATGTGCGTTGAAGTCTCCCAGCAAGATTAAAGAGTCCCCTTCAGGAGCCCCATACAGGACTCTTTCCAGGGTCTCCAAGAAGGCCGTATACTCTGAACTGTTGTGTGTTGCACACACAACAGTCAGAGTTTTCCCCCCCATAACCCGCAGGCGTAGGGAGGCGACCCTCTCGTCCACTGGGGTAAACTCCAACAACGAAGCACCCAACCGGGGACTTGTGAGTATCCCCACACCCGCCCGGCGCCTCACACCTTGAGCAACTCCGGAGAAGAATAGAGTCCAACCCCTATCCAGAAGTAAGGTTCCAGAGCCGACGCTGTGCGTAGAGGTGAGCCCAACCAGATCCAACTGGTAACGCTCCACCTCCCGCACAAGCTCCGGCTCCTTCCCCCCCAGAGAGGTGACGTTCCACGTCCCCAAAGCCAGCTTCTGTCGCCCGGGTCTGGTCCGTCGAGACCCTCCGCTTTCACTGCCACCCTTCTGGCAGCGCACCCGACCCCATCGCTGTTTCCCGTAGGTGGTGGGCCCGCGGGACGGAGAAGCGGAGGTGTTGCCCACGTTGCCTTTTCGGGCTGGGCCCGGCCGGGCTCCGTGGCAAGCCCGGCCACCAGACGCTCGCCGACGAGTCCTCCTTCTGGGCCTGGCTCCAGAAAGGGACCCCGGGCTTCCTCCGGGCCGGGTATCCTCACTTCTTGTTGTTGTTTTTTTCATGAGGTCTTTTGAACCAATCTTAGTCTGGCCCCTTGCCTGAGACCAATTTGCCATGGGAGACCCTACCAGGAACACAAGGTTCCAGACAACACAGCCCCCAGGTTCATCAGGGCACACAAACCTCTCTACCACGGTAAGGTGCTGGTTCTCCTTGTAGTCAAGTTGCAATAAAAGATTTGCTAGCGAAGACAAGGAGTCCTTGACAGCTGAGAGGGGTCTGTAACAGCCCACCACCATGACCTGTTGCCCCTTTGCCACTTCTATATTTAAGGCTAAAAATTCAAATTGCTTACTGATAGATTTGGAAACTACTGCGGTTACACTGAACTTATTCTTAACATAAATGGCAACGTCACCACCTTTATTAGGCCGGTCGGAACGATACACATTATAACCATTTAAGGCAATGTCAGAGGCCAAAATAGATTTATTTAGCCATGTTTCTGATAAAACAATGACGTCAGCGTCAGTCGAACAGACTGCGCACATTCAAATGGATGAAACCCAACCCAGACCTAGCTTTAAAATCAGCAGGAGTAGCGATCTGACTACTACTACTGGGCGGACCAGGGTTAGGTTGTACATTTCCTGACAGTAATAGCAACAAAAAAAACAGGCATCTTTTCCTCTTAATCGACACACATACATTGTCATCTACTTTAGAATCCCCGGAAAAGTCTGTGAGAGTGTGATTTGAGCTTAAGAAGCAGTCCTGAAGAACCATCATTGCAGGAAAACAAAAAAGACAAACATATTTTGTCGAGCAGATTGTTGAGATCAATGATCTCTTTTTCAAGGGAGACCTGCATAAAGGGATGTGTGTAATGTGGTGATTGACATTATTCACCCACGGATCTATGGGTTGGGGTATTGTTCCGCACGGACATTTTAGTTAACCGGACTTCCTGTTGATGTGAAATCCGAATAAATAAATAAATAATACTTTATTCCGAGTTTGCCTACTTTTCTCTTTGAAAGTCATCACATAACGGCATTGTAATACACGGTTCGGCTGCATTAAATATTACATATCTGCCGTAGTTCTTTATTTATAGAGCCCTGATGAGAAGACTTCTGGACAAACAGGAAGAACTACCGCCGAAACTGAATATGTGACGTGGATCATAAATATATCAGCAATTAAACAACATCTTACATTTCTCTTCACAATATAAGTCTCCTTGCAGTATCAATACTAATTCGGCTGACTTTTATATTTACACCATAACGGTGCACAGCTGATAGAAAGGGACACCTGGTGGTTAAAGCACGTTATTGAAATGTATTATTTTATTATTAGATATTAATAGGAGACACAGACAGACAAACTAATAAGGCTTTATTTAAACATTAAAGAATACTTTAGGTTAAGGTCTTATTTTGAATAAGAAAAAAGCTTTGTGGGTATAAATATTAAGCCTGACAAAGTAGTAATATATTGCTTTCCTGCAATGTTAACTACTGTATGTTTAAACACTTATTTTAACTGATATTATACATATGTATTATACTCTTATAAGATGTATGTAGATAGTATAAGAAATGTGCAGAACATGACAGTTTAATGGTGGAGGTATACACACATATTGATAGATGTCTTGTAATGCACTGTTGAGGAACCTGCGACCCAAGTTTTTCATCTCCGACCTTGTCAGGTATTGAACAATCAATAAATAAAGAACACAGAATTATTAAATATAAAACACAGAATTTGTGTGATTATACTAAATGATTTACAAATAAACACCACTGCATATTTACAACTGTTACACATGCTGATGTAACGAAAAAATGTTTTCAACTTGGGATCAATAAAGTATATCTTATCTTAAGATGATCGATGGCTACTGATCTGTTGTTGCCTGCCTTACACTGCAGACGCTTTTCTGCTTGCTCTTGCCTCTGCTTACTTCTTATGCTGATTTTCCTATTCTTATTCTCTGAAAACTTAGAGCAGCGGCTCCTGGACATTAACTTATCACTGGGACAGTTCATCTTCGTAAATAGACGGAGGGTTTCAGCCATATTTCAACATTTTTACGACGACCTCAGTCTTACAGTAGCGTGGCCTAGCAACAGCTAAAGCCTGGTAGGCTACTGCATGCTATTTAGCTAGTTGGTAGCAAAATGCCTCCGTTCTCTAGAGATGACTTCCAAAAACTTATACAGAAGATGGCTGTGTTGGAAATGAAAATGCAACGGTTGGAAGTTAACGTGGAAGTGAATGGACTATGTCGTGGAAATGACACCACTTTACCAGTGTTGCAAAATAATGGAAAAGGGTATGCTAACTCACAGCTAGTTAGCAGCTACAAGGATTCCAAGGAACAGGAGGGCTGTGTACCGGGTAATAAATCTACAAGTGGTAGTCCTCCCTGGAACTCTCTGGGTGCAAAGCCTAAGAGTAAATCATTTCCATGGGATTTGGGAGGACGGATAACAGGCAGAGCCCAGCGCTCGGAAATCTGTGATGCGACCGGCTGGCCTGCATTGTTATCACCCAGGAAGAGCGCCTCTTCAACCCCTGTTCCTACTAGGAAACAGCAGTGGACAGCTGCTAAAGGGAGAATTACAAACAATCCTCCTAAACCACCAAGTGTGCCAATCCAGAACAGATACGCTCTGCTGACCGAGAGCCGGAGATCTCTTTCTGATGACCTGAATAACCTGTCCTCTTCACACAGCAGGGTAAGGACCAATAGCTACTCCAAAAGTAAAAGGCTAGAGGGAAAGCTAACGACTGGGCCTGAAACTCTGATTGTGGGTGACTCTGCTGTAAGAGATGTAAAAGGTCTGTGTAATAAGAACAACACCAAAGTACTCTGTTTTCCCAAGGATGTGGTATCTGACTTGGCTGAGAAGATCCTGCATATTGGGGCTGAACATCCGACTGTGAAGAATGTGGTACTGCACATTGGAACAAATGATGTTGTGAAACAAGAGTCAGAAGTGCTGAAAGAAGACTTTAAATGTTTGTTGGAAACTGTCAGCTCTCTAAATGCAGAGGTGTTCATCAGTGGCCCTTTACCGCCAGTCAGAAGAGGAGTGGAGAGATTCAGCAGATTGTTTGCACTGAACACCTGGCTTTCAACTGTCTGTACTGACCATTCTGTCCATTTTATTGACAATTTTAACTTTTTCTGGGATCGCAGACATCTTTTCAAGGCAAATGGAGTTTGCCTGAACAAGTCAGGAGTGAAATTGTTTATCTCTAACATATTCAACTGCCTGCGTCATCAATCTGTTCCCTCTGCCAAGGACAAGCGGCAAGAGGAATCAAAACAGAACACATCGCGCAGAAAACACTGAAGAAGTATCACTGCACCCGCCTGAGGAATGTTCTGATTATGGGAGACCTATGACACAAATGGAGGAGTCTCCACTGCCCGTCACCCTCCCTGTCAACGCCTTTGAGGATACTCTTCATTCATCCCCCAGCTCTCTCTACTCTCCGCTCACCCTTTCACCCTCGCCCACCCCCCTGGAGTTCGATGACCACATGAAGGCGACACGCAGGATTGGCAGCATGTCCTTTACCCCCGCCCCTCAACGACGCCCACCAAAATCACCGAAGCAGAGATGCGCACCATCTCCCCCGGCTTACAGTGTAGCCCTCACCCTGGCCTCCTATGAGAGGAGCAGGGTGGTGGGTCCTCCCTCCCCTTCAAAGCCTGATAGGGATGTGTGTGTACAAAACGCTGCAAACTGATATCTGCTGGGTCCAGGCTCAAGGGCGTATGGCACTCTCAACTCTTTCCAGGACATGCCGGGGCCCTGCCTGCCTGTAGCTTTGCCGATATCTGTGTTGATAGGTAATAGATTAAGAGCGGTGAATCATCTTAGATACAGGAAGCGCTCAAACGTTTGTGTGAGTTTATCTAATTTAGCAGTGATTCCATGTCAGCCACAGCTTGTTACTGATAGTGTGTTTAACGAACTTAAACTAGCTTTATTAAATGTCAGGTCTTTGGCAGGAAAAACATTTTTAATGAATGATTTTATCACTGAGCACAATCTCGATTTTATGTTTTTAACAGAAACTTGGATTGAACAAAATAACAGTGCAGCTGTTCTTATCGAATCAACCCCTCCCAACTTTAGTTTTATGAGTCAGGAAAGGATGCATAAGAAAGGGGGTGGAGTTGCTATTCTGTTCAATGATTCCCTTCAATGCAGGAAGACATCTTATGGGAACTTTGCTTCTTTTGAATATGTGGCCCTTCAGCTGAAATGCTCCTCTCGAGCTCTGTTCCTAAATATCTATAGACCACCCAAATACTGTGCAAGCTTTTTTGATGATTTTACCGAACTGCTGTCTATAGTGTGTATTGACTTTGACCGTCTAGTCATTGTTGGTGATTTTAACATCCATATTGACAACCCCCAGGACAGAGGGGCAAAATAACTGTTTTGTGTTCTTGATAGCTATGGACTGACTCAGCATGTGACGGAGCCCACGCACAATAAGGGGCACACTCTGGACTTAATTATCTCAAAGGGTCTGAATATCTCTAAGGTTGTGGTGACTGATGTTGCACTCTCTGACCATTCCTGTGTTTTCTTTGAGAGCTCTATTTCTGTTCACAAAAATGTTCAGAAAGAGGTAACCACAAAGCGATATTTAACTGAAAACGCTAGGTAAATGTTTACTCAGAATTTTTCTTCCACACTTGCCCCTGCTAACATCTCAGTAAATGAGCTAGTAGATCATTTTAATTCAAAAATTAAAAATGTTATAGATGCCATTGCTCCAACTAAGGTAAAGGAAGTGTCTGTTAAGAAAATATCTCCATGGAGAAAGGCCATGACCGTGAAAACAGAAAAAAGAGAATGTCGAAAAGCTGAACGCAGGTGGCGAAAAACAAATCTCCAGGTTCACTTTGAAATCTATAAAGAGAGACTTGGCCTTTATAATTTGGAATTGAAAAACGCACGACAATCGTTCTTCTCTGACATCATTACCAAAAACAAAAACAACGCACGTGCCTTATTTGCTACCGTCGACAGACTAACTAACCCCCCAGTGTCAGTAGCCTCTGAATTTCTATCCACCAGGGCGTGCAATGATTTTGCCTCCTTCTTCACTGACAAAATTCAGAAAATCAGACAAGCAGTCAGTGCCTCTGCATCAGGAACAGCAAATGTGTTGTCTCTGTGTCCACTTAACATCAATTCAAACACCATGACACAATTCCATCAGATTAATGATAAAAACCTAGAGGACATTATACAACTTCTGAAATCCTCCTCCTGCTGCCTTGATATTATTCCAACAGGATTTTTCAAAGATGTTTTGCCTTGCATGGCCTCAGATCTACTTCATATAGTAAACAAATCTCTTCACACAGGTATTTTTCCACAGGCCCTGAAAACTGCAGTCATTAAACCGCTCTTAAAAAAGAATAATCTAGATGCTTCAGTAATGAACAATTACAGGCCCATATCAAACCTCCCATTTCTAGGTAAAATCATTGAAAAAGTTGTTTTTCAACAGTTGAGTAATTTCTTGCATTTAAATAACTGTTTGGATGTGTTCCAGTCAGGCTTTCGTCTAAACCACAGCACTGAGACTGCTCTTGTAAAGGTCTTTAATGACATCCACTTAAACACAGACAGTGGCAGAACTTCAGTGTTAGTATTATTAGATCTCAGTGCTGCGTTTGACACTGTTGACCACATCATATTACTAGACCGACTGGAAAACTGGGTGGGACTTTCGGAAACAGTTCTAAATTGGTTTGAATCCTACTTAAAGGACAGAAACAACTTCTATAGGTAAATACACATCTGAGTTGACAAATATGACATGTGGGGTACCTCAAGGCTCCATCTTGGGGCCTCTTCTCTTTAACGTCTACATGCTACCACTGGCTCAGATAATGAAGAACAACAAAATAAGTTACCATAGCTATGCGGATGACACACAAATTTATGTAACAATTTCACCAGGAGACTATGCTCCAATTCAAACACTGAGTAAGTGCATTGAACAAATCAATGACTGGATGTGTCAGAACTTTCTCCAATTAAACAAAGATAAAACTGAGGTAATGGTTTTTGGAGCCAAGGCAGAACGTATAAAAGTTAGCACTGAGCTTCAGTCTGCAATGTTCAAAACAACAGATAAAGCCAGAAATCTAGGTGTAGTCATGGACTCTGACCTGAGTTTCAACAGTCATATTAAAACAGTTACTAAATCAGCCTACTATCACCTAAAGAATATATCTAGGGTTAAAAGACTAATGTCACAGCAGGATTTGGAAAAACTTGTCCATGCTTTTATCTTCAGTAGACTGGGCTACTGTAATGGTGTCTTTACAGGTCTCACTAAAAAATCTATTAGAAAGCTGCAGCTGATTCAGAACGCCGCTGCTCGAGTCCTCACTAACACTAAGAAAGTGGATCACATCACTCCTGTTCTGAAGTCTTTACACTGGCTTCCTGTGTGTCAAAGAATAGATTTCAAAATACTGCTGCTGGTTTATAAAGCACTGAATGGTTTAGGCCCAAAATACATTTCTGACCTCCTGCTAAATAATGAACCATCCAGATCTCTCAGGTCTTCAGGGACTGGTCAGCTTTCTGTCCCCAGAGTCAGAACTAAACATGGAGAAGCAGCGTTTAGTTATTATGCTCCAAATATCTGGAACAAACTCCCAGAAACCTGCAGGTCCGCTGCAACTCTGACTACTTTTAAATCCAGGCTGAAGACTTTTCTTTTTGTCGCTGCTTTTAATTGAACTATTCACATCTTAGACTGCACTGTAACTTTTATTCATGTATTTTTTTCTTTTAATGTTTATTTTATTTGCTTTTCTTTTTAATGACTGATTTTAAATGCCATTTTCTTAATGTCTTTAATTTTTTGTAAAGCACTTTGAATTGCCTTGTGTTGAAAAGTGCTATATAAATAAACTTGCCTTGCCTTGCCTTGCCTTACTGCCATATTTGCAAAATTTGCCTCTGAACCTTGACAAGTGCATGTTTCAGGCTTATCAATTCACAACAGGAGGGATCACAGACATAAGACCAGCTATTAAATAAAGCTCTTCTGACCTTAGCTGTCATGTGGGTATATATTAATGCTGCCCATTATGGGCAAAAGCAATTTTCACCCATTTATTAATTATATGTTTTAAATGTGAGTGTTTCCTATCCCCTAAACCTCCAGGGATGTACACAGTTTAATACTGGCAATTTGTTATTATGGGAAATATGAAAACGTCTTTTAAAACTACAATTCCCAGTAGAGACGTGCCATAGAACATGTTCCGAAACACACAATAGCCAGCATGTGTAGTTCTGGGGACGGGACGGGATGGGGGACGGGGTGGACCCGTTCAAATCCAGTTTTGGACAGTCTGCCGTGGTTCCATCCCAGTTCAAGTGTTGTTTGACGCTCAGTGTAACCCTCGGCGAACACTCAACGGGGTTTGTCAAGCGAAGCGGAGAGAATACTTACTTCCGGGTATACAATTCTCTAAAGCAACTACTATGAGCTGCTCCGACCCTCGATCCTGACGGACTCCAACTTGTGTTTATTAATCAAACAAATAAATACACACAAGGATAATTGTGTGTTATTGTTGATAAATAACAGTGTGTGGTTTAGAAAAAAATACAAAATTAGAAGGAAAAAATGATTAAATACAGATTTCAGTATTCTGAGCCCCTAATCTCCCCTTAACTGACGGCAACAAAAGTCCTACATTATTCAATTAAAATAAAGAAGTAAAAACAATAAGTTTGGCTTGATATTGAGTAAGAAAAAGGTTGATAAACGCTGTGAGAATGGGCCTGCGGAGAGCATTTCGCCGCGATCCCAACTCCTCTATTACCAACGTTCAGGGAGCTCTATGCAAGTCAATGGGACGCCCTGCCCGTTGAAAACTGACTCTCAAGGGGTACTCTGTCCGTAATAGAGTGACGGGGAGGGGCCCTGACCGACCGTCAACATGTGACAGGTTGGGAGTGAGAACGTGTTGGTGAACTTGAATGCGTATTGGATGTAAGCCTATCAGGTGATGTGTATTTGTGTAAGGAGGGGGGTGGCCTAAGGAGGTCAACACCCTATATCAAGGTGTGCATAATTATAAGGCAGCTTCTTTTTCTCAAGCAAAATAGGCAAAGAAAGAGATTTAACTGACACTGAAAAATCCAAAATTGTAAAAAGTATTTCAGATGGATGCAGCACAGTGGAGGTGGGGTTCTGGTATAGGCTGGTATTATTAAAGATGAGCTAGTTGGACCTTTTCAGGTTGAAGATGGACTCAAAATCAGCTCCCAAACCTGCTGCCAGTTTTTAGAAGGCACTTTCTTCGAGCAATAGTACAGGAAAAATCTGCATCTCTCAAGAAGACCATGATTTTATGCAGGACAATGCTCCATCACATGCATCGAAGTAATCCACTGCATGGTTAGCCAGTAAAGGCCTTAAAGAGGGAATAATGACATGACCCCCTTCCTCACCTGGCCTAAACCCTATTGAGAACGTGTGGGCCCTTCTTAAACCGGAGATTTGTGTTGAAGGAAGACGGTACACCTCTCTGAACAGTCTGGGAGGTCGTCAACAGATCAAGAAACTAACAGACTCCATGAATGGAAGGCTTGTGACAGTTATTGAAAAGAAGTGTGACTTTTTTATTTATTTTTTACATGTCAGAAATGTTTATTTGTTATTTCTGAGTAAAAAAAAAAAATTATTCTCAATTTCACAGATGAAAATGATTAACTGAGAAGCTGATATTTATTGGTTTTCCTTTAGTTGCATAATAATTCTGCACACTAATATTGTGCACACAGATATTCTCCAAAGAAAGACAAAACCTCACTTTTACTTTCCTAAATATTGAGAATTGAGGTTCATTAACATGTTGGATTGACAGAGCACTGTAGTTGTTCAATAATAACATTAATCCTCAAAAATACGACTCGCCTAATAATTGTGCAAGTGTATATGGCCTTATGTAGATCAAATATTGGATCACTTCTAAACAGATTTTATGATCAGAAGAAGAAGAAGTAGTTTATTTATAGTTTAGCTTTTGGAAGCCGCTTGTATCTTTTTTTGGTTTGTTTGCTTTTACAGCATTAATGAACTGCAAGCGTTCCATTGATAGATCACACCAGCCAAAATGATCCATACTAACTGGGCAATCCGACCTGATACTGTTTTCAAAGGTTGTATAAATGAGATTCAAACAATTAATATAGCAGTTGTTCGCTCTCAGGGCTAGCCATTGGCTAAACCATCAGCATAGTGAAAGCTGAGTGGAGGAAATCCTTCAATGATACATCATTCCATATAGAGAAGCTTTAAGAAAGCACCCTGATGAAACTATGAGGTGGGAAGTAACGAAGTACATTTACGCAAGTACTGTACTTAGGTACAATTTTGAGATACTTATACTTTACTTTAAGTATTTCCATTTTATGCCAATTTGTACTTCCACTCAACTACAGTTCAGAGGTAAATGGTGTACTTTCACTCCACTACATGTATTTAATACCTTTAGTTACTTCACAGATCTGGATGAATGATGTGAAATATAATCAAGTGTTAAATCAGACTTTAGTTCCACCTGGAGTAAATCCACAAGCTACCCTGCAGTAAACAAAGTCATTCAAACTAGCTGCACCTTCACCAGCTTTGAGAACACTTTCATGATCAATCACTATAAAACATATCATATATATTATTCTGAAATGATGCATAATCTGCTCAATCACTACTTTTACTGTCGCTACTTTCACTATATTTTGATGATAATACTTTTTTACTTTTACTTGAGGAACGTTTTGAATGCAGGACTTTTACTGTAACAGAGTATTCCTACACTCTGGTACTTCTACTTTAACTCAAGTACAAGATCGGAGTACTTCTTCCTCCTCTGTCCTTAGTCTCGCCCTTTTTAAGATGTATTTGTGCTTAAATGAAACCTTAAAAACATAATGGTGGAAGATCAGCAAATGTGCAATTCTTTTGGAAGGCACAGTTAAACTATGAGGTCTCCGGCATGCAGTTTGGCTGATCATCAGCTGACAAAGGGAACTACATGTAAAAGCCTTTCTTACTCTGTTGCTCACAATGAGATGTGCTGTGTATTGTTTGCTGTCAGTGACAGCTAATAATTATTAAATCCCACATTCAACTATAATTACAAAATAAAGTTGAGGCACAACTTTTCTAACAAGACAATCAGAATAAGGTTGCAAGTAGGTTTACACAAATAATGTGCATACATAGTAGGAGGAATTCATTTTTTAACAAAAGAGCAATATGAGGAAAACTATTATAACTTGAAGCAGTATATTAACCTTCCTGTTGGCCTTGGGTCAAATTTGACCCATTCCTAAAACATGTTTGTCAGAACAAGGTGTTATTTCATCTTATTGCCACAAAAAAAAACATCATGATCACAACTTTAATTTAATTGTGTGTATTTAAATGAATAGCTTCTGGTGTAATTATGTGTTGCCCATCATTTTTTTTATGGTTTTCAAAGCAGAACCGTGACTAAAATTTGACTGATACCAGTTTGTGATAATCCATGTGTCTATTTTAAATTATTATTTAAATTGTGTAAATTAGGTTGTTGGTACTAAAAAGTGCATTTTTTCATTTCAAACCTTTATTTATCCAGGTGTATCCCATTGAGATCATTGATCTCTTTTTCAAGGGAGACCAGAAAAAAAGGGCAGTTTAAAGTGGCACCGTTGACAGGAAGAAACCACAAAGGTTGAAAACTATCCAAGATAATAGAAATATAAAACAATAATTACAAATAGAATATTCTTTTGAAAATCCACAATCATTTGTTTCTTCACATCAAGTAGTTCTGGCCGCACCAGGTCACCAGATGTTTGATCCCCCACCTGTAGGTGACGTTGAATCCTTATTCCTGGAAGTGTACCCCCGGCTTGGACAAAGTCAATCTGTTATGATTAGTTGATTGAAATACTTAGAAAACGATTCTCGTTGCCAACAAGAACAGGTCAGCGTGACATGAGAGTTAGGAGGAACAAGGATTGGATCGTGACAGAGAAAGTGTGCGTCATTATGGCCAAACCAGATGCTTGCTATCTTCATTTGGATGTTCGTGTTTTGACAAAGCTTGGCATCCTGTAACTTATCATACTAAATGACGTCAGCCAGGTGGGTGGGGAAAATAACTATATATATGTGGGATATTTGTAAAAATCAAGCGTGCGCTCTTGATATTGTTGCTGTGTTGCATATTTGACACTGTGATAAAACGAAAGACCTGCCGGGCTGCAAACCTCTTCCTGCCTCTCGTCTGATCCTTTCCGGCCACTACATCATTGGCGCCCAACATGAGCCGAAACAACCTGCAGACTGCATAACAGGAAAAACTCCCCTATGGTCCTTCCCGGCAAAGCAACCACCTTGTTGGTCTCGTCCCCACCAGAGATGAGTCCGATGAGCGTGGTGTCGTCTGAACTTCAGGAGCTTGACAGACTGGTGACTGGAGGTGCAGCTGTTGGTGTACAGGGAGAAGAGCAGAGGGGAAAGAACGGAGTCTTGAGGGGAACCGGTGCTGATGGTCTGGGGGTCAGAGACGTGTTTCCCCAGCCTCACGTGCTGCTTCCTGTCAGACAGGAAGTCTGTGATCCACCTGCAGGTGGAGTCGGGCACGTGCAGCTGGTAGAGCTTCTCCTGCAGCAGATCAGCGTAGGTTCCTGCTAAGTCCAGTTTCTGTGGGAGGAATTGGAGGGTCATGTAGACTGGAGGAGGTCCAAGTGAAAGTTTTGATGTAGGACGCTCAAAAGACTACATAACCACAGAGGTCAGGGCAACAGGTCTTGAGTCAGTTAGTCCTGTGATCCTTGTTTTCTTCAGGACGGGGATGTTGGTGGAGATTTTGAAGCAAGCTGTTTCATGGCATGTCTCCTGTGTGGGGTTGACAATGTATGTAAACTGGAGGCAGCTGACATTGGCTTTGTTTCTCAGAACAAGTTTGTGACAAGTTTTCATCCCTGTTCCTAGACTCCCTGATTTTCCGACCCCCGTCTGGACCCTTGACTGTCTTACTCTGCTCTGGAACTTGGATCTGGTGAATAGGTCCTCGGGGAAGGTCAGTATTGGCTTTGAAAACAGTAAAAACAGTAAACAGTAAACAGCAACAGTAAAACTCAATCAGAAAAATGTTGGGACACTGCTGGATGATGGAAAATCCTACTACACTTACTGGTCCACTTCCTGCTTTGTGAAGTCATCAGTAAACCATGACATGGTCAGAGGGACCCTAAATATTCTATTCTTTGGTCATTTAATAAACGCAGGTTGCCTTTTTTTTAATTCATCGAGACAGTAATTAGGGTCTGAGTTTGTCCGCCACGTTGGTCTGCGGTGGAAATTAAACACCGATCAGTGAATTAATGAAGTGGAAGGTTTGCAGATGAATACAAATATATAATAGGAAGTTTCCAGATCAGGAAAACCCTGCTGCAGCATCACTGTCACATCACCAGCCACTGTTACTATCGAAACAGATTATGTGAATACTTGCCACATCAGAAGAATTAATCAGACAAATGGACATTTTACTGAAGGGACATTATGTAGCCACTTTAGTTTAGTGGAATACATAAAGTAAACCTTCAACAGTCTTTGAGGTCACAGTGGGGGCGTTCCTATTTTCCCAGGTTCCTGCATTCCCCAGACTCACATAATGTGACGATGACCAGTTTTGTATTACCTAACATGACACAGCTATTGTTGGAACTTATCTTATTCTTTATGTTCCCAAGTTTAGAGCTTTCAACATAAATGTCCTACACTTCAGGGAACTTATCGAAATGATGGAGTAATGGAATGAGCAGAACTCACAGATGAATGCTTCCTTAGGTGAAAACTTGCTCAGTATATTTTTGTAACGCCTAGAGCACCTAACATCTGTTTCATTACAAAAATAGAATTATATGACTTATGTACAGTGGGGCAAAAAAGTATTTAGTCAGCCACCAATTGTGCAAGTTCTCCCACTTAAAATGATGAGAGAGGCCTGCAATTTTCATCCTAGGTACACTTCAACTATGAGAGACAGAATGGGGGAAAGAATCCAGGAAATCACATTGTAGGATTTTTAATGAATTAATTGGTAAATTCCTCGGTAAAATAAGTATTTGGTCACCTACAAACAAACAAGATTTCTGGCTCTCACAGACCTGTAACTTCTTCTTTAAGAGCCTCCTCTGTCCTCCACTCGTTAACTGTATTAATGGCACCTGTTTGAACTCGTTATCAGTATAAAAGACACCTGTCCACAACCTCAAACAGTCACACTCCAAACTCCACTATGGCAAAGACCAAAGAGCTGTCAAAGGACACCAGAAACAAAATTGTAGACCTGCAACAGGCTGGGAAGACTGAATCTGCAATAGGTAAGCAGCTTGGTGTGAAGAAATCAACTGTGGGAGCAATTATTAGAAAATGGAAGACATACAAGACCACTGATAATCTCCCTCGATCTGGGGCTCCACGCAAGATCTCACCCCGTGGGGTCAAAATGATCACAAGAACGGTGAGCAAAAATCCCAGAACCACACGGGGGGACCTAGTCAATGACCTGCAGAGAGCTGGGACCAAAGTAACAAAGGCTACCATCAGTAACACACTACGCTGCCAGGGACTCAAATCCTGCAGTGCCAGACGTGTCCCCCTGCTTAAGCCAGTACATGTCCAGGCCCTTCTGAAGTTTGCTAGAGAGCATTTAGATGATCCAGAAGAGGATTGGGAGAATGTCATATGGGCAGATGAAACCAAAATAGAACTTTTTGGTAAAAACTCAACTAGACGTGTTTGGAGGAGAAAGAATGCTGAGTTGCATCAAAAGAACACCATATCTACTGTGAAACATGGGGGTGGAAACATCATGCTTTGGGGCTATTTTTCTGCAAAGGGACCAGGACGACTGATCCGTGTAAAGGAAAGAATGAATGGGGCCATGTATCGTGAGATTTTGAGTAACAACCTCCTTCCATCAGCAAGGGCATTGAAGATGAAACGTGGCTGGGTCTTTCAGCATGACAATGATCCCAAACACACCGCCCGGGCAATGAAGGAGTGGCTTCGTAAGAAGCATTTCAAGGTCCTGGAGTGGCCTAGCCAGTCTCCAGATCTCAACCCCATAGAAAATCTTTGGAGGGAGTTGAAAGTCTGTGTTGCCCAGCGACAGCCCCAAAACATCACTGCTCTAGAACAGTGCTTCTCAAAGTGTGGTCCGCGGACCACTGGTGGTCCGTGAGCGCCCCTAGTGGTCCGTGAGTATATTGGTAACATTTCACATTTGAAATAAATACATGTATTTAAGTTTTTCGCACTCTCGAGGGAATATCTCCGCAATGGAACGAGCTTAAGTTTCACTTTCGATTGCATGATATAGCACAGATAAACACCTTCATCACACATGTTGCCACTTGTTTGTACCATTTTCAGGCGATTTATAAAAAACGATGTGTCTTTGGATATTTGTGGAGTTAGGTGGTCCGTGAGTGTTTTTTTTATTGGTTAAGTGGTCCTTGGAATGAAAAAGTTTGAGAAACACTGCTCTAGAGGAGATCTGCATGGAGGAATGGGCCAAAATACCAGCAACAGTGTGTGAAAACCTTGTGAAGACTTACAGAAAACGTTTGACCTCTGTCATTGCCAACAAAGGGTATATAACAAAGTATTGAGATGAACTTTTGTTATTGACCAAATACTTATTTTCCACCATCATTTGCAAATAAATTCTTTAAAAATCAGACAATGTGATTTTCTGGATTTATTTTTTTCTCATTTTGTCTCTCATAGTTGAGGTATACCGAGGATGAAAATGACAGGCCTCTCATCTTTTTAAGTGGGAGAACTTGCACAATTGGTGGCTGACTAAATACTTTTTTGCCCCACTGTATATTAATCTAATAGGTTTTTGCTATTTCTTTTGCATTTATTTATTGTCGATTTTAGAACACCTGGTTTGATTTGCTGAGCATCACATATGATCCAGTGAGATCATTCCTTTCTAATACCAAAAAAAAGGACTAAACCCTTTTGTGTGTTATTGAGGATTAAACCTGATCAGGAGTTTGGGTTAAGTTTAAGTAAAATGTTCAATATAAAATCAAATGTAAAGCCATTGGTTTTATTGTATTTACATGGCTGTTTTTGAAACCGTGTTCCAATAATAGACTGCATTATGACATACTTGAAAAGGGTACCGTAACCCAAAAAACAATTGGATTTTTAATGTGTGTAAACACAATATTGAACAGGGGAAAACATGGAAACGCTCCTGTAACTTTCCCTTCCATGAACTGTCACTCTTCGCTCTGCTTTAATGTGTCGACATGTCAGTTGCATTACAAACTGAGACTTTGGGTCTTGCACAAACTTGACGTGCCTTCTCCACATTTCATTTTCATTCCTAGTATTGTGCTACTGGAATAATTTGACTCATAACTCTAAAATAGTTCCAGCCCAAGTCGATTTTATCAGGAAGGCTGCTTATTAACTGACAATGACGATAAATGTAGGGCAAGTAAATAAAATAATGGTTTAATGTTTTTTGTGCCGTCAGACGTTTTTTTCCGTCATGTCAGACAGCATGCATAATTCATTATAGGATCAAACATGACTGGCACAGATTTAGAGCAGAGAAGGCCCAGCATAAAGAGATTTAAAAAATATGGCCTCCAAAAAAATGATGAGTGCTACTTAAGAATGGGAGCAGTAAAACAATTTAAGAAGAAAAAAAGCTCTTGGTGCTCCGGATTTACATTCATTGTGATATCATGCTGATTACCTATTCTCCTTCCTTCCTCTTTACGGAAAACTCCTGTGAGCATTTGCAACAATGGGGCCTGATGACAGAGATACGAGTAATTCATTTTATTATCATTACTTATTTGAATCTTTATGTGACTTTACCATTTTAGATGAATTTCAGCAACATGACCACTGACAAAATAGAAGATATGTTTTACAAATTCATTCAGGAATGTATTGATGCATACCATTTGTCAACTGTAAAAAGGGTTGCGTTCATATCATGTTTTATTATTGAGTTTAATGTCATCTCAAAACTCAAGCTGCCTACCCCATCTTTCACCCACATCCCTTTTTCCCTTCCTCACCAAATCCCTCAGAATGTCTCTTCATCCCTTCCTTCCTACATCCCTTGGACCCTATATTTCATCCCTTCTTTTATCCATTCATGCCTCCTTCCCTACATCCCTCATTGCTTCTCTTCATCCCTCCACCCCTACCTTCCCATACACTCTAAAAAATTATTCATGAGGTTAGTAGATTACACTTAAAAAAAAATACTTTTTCAACATAAGAAATTGTGTTTTTTACCTCAACTTGTTTTAGCTAGTTTACAACTCATTTTATTAAGTCGGTCAAACGAAAAAATAACAAAACAAATTTTACTTACAAATGCAATGATTTAAAAAAAAAAAAAAATGCGTTGACTCAACTATAGAGAAATACTAAGTGAGAGTATCTCATATCTATTGAGTTTCAACGGTAAAGTTTAAAAACTGAACCCACGCGTGGAGTTGGAGCAATCTGCATTCATCCTGGAAGCGGATCACTTGATGGAACAACAGGATTTTAACTTAATAATCTATCAAGTTACCTGGTAAGTAGGGGTGTAACGGTATACGTACCCGTACCGAAATTATTCGGTACGGGCCCTTCGGTTCGGTACACGTGTGTACCGAAGTGTACCGAACGAATATAACGTTAAACGTAAAAAATTGAGAACGTGAACAACTTCTTGGAAGTAATCTCAGGTGCTGCGTCGCAGCATTCAGAGTAATTTGCTCCCATTGTGTTCAACGCGTCATAGAGCGAGCAAGTCATTTCATTGGACGAGCTGGTCAGAGGGATGCGTTCAAATGTAGTCAGTAATTTGAGGAACTGTCGAAATGGCGAACGCAGATAAAGTTGAGCTCGAAAATCCTCCAGCATCATTGAAGTCTCCGGTTTGGAAACATTTTGGTTTCGCAGTTACGTACAAGGATGACGGACAAAGACAGGTGGAAAAAGCTGTTTGTCGGCATTGTTCAACTAAAATTGGTTACGCGGCTGGCAATACATCAAACTTGCACACTCATTTGAAAAGGCATCACCCGAACGTGAATATCACCGGTACCAAAAGACTGAAGTGCAAACCCAACTCCCACTAGCATTTAAGCCTCCACCACTCGCAAAAAGTTCAGACCAAGCCAAAGCTATTACAAACGCCAAACATCCTTATGTTGCCATGTTAGCAAAGCGCTACCTGGCTGTATCTGCTACCTCTGTCCCTAGCGAGAGGGTGTTCTCCACAGCAGGAGACATTGTTAGTGCCAGCAGATCTGCCATTTCGGCAAGCGATGTGGACAAGTACATTTTTCTTTAAAAAAACATGAAAATACAATGACGAGCAAGTCATAATGTCAAACTGGCTGCTTAGGTACTAGTACAGTTCAAATACAGATTATTTCAGTTCATCGAAAAGCTGCACCTTAATGTTTATTTTATTATATTTTATATTTATTTGAGTGAATATTCATAGTTTAATAATAATTAAAAACCCAAAACTAATAGTTTATGTTTTGTGAGTACTAGTACAGTAAAGTTCAAATACAGATTATTTTAGTTCATCGAAATGCTGCACCTTAATGTTTATTATATTATATTTTGTATTTATTTGAGTGAATACATTATTCACAGTTTAATTAAAAGAAAAATATGTTATGTTTTGTGATAATTTTTTCTGCTGTACCGAAAACGTACCGAACCGAACCGTGACCTAAAAACCGAGGTACGTACCGAACCGAAATGTTTGTGAACCGTTACACCCCTACTGGTAAGTAGCCATTTTTGTTCAGCTTCATTTACAACAGCTGCTTACTGCATGTAACACAAGCTGTAAGTAGTCATTAGCTACTTGTTTTAAGCTACTGTAGCATGCAGAGCATACTGATTAGCTAGCTTTTTTTTTTAACAACTTTATTTTTCAGTTTTTCACAAATACAGTATGTCCAACATTTATGACAAAAAGTTGCAAACTTTGGTTGGCTTGGGTCACATGGATATGTCACTCATAATCCTGTTCACCTGCGTGAGGTGTGTGTGGAAGAGAGGGTGACACAGGGCCGTTGTACTTTTTGTTGACCGCAAATTGAAATGATTGCTCTGATTTAATATAACGATGTACATGTCCAAGGAGAATAAGTTGATCATCCCAGTTTTCATTAAACCACATTATTTTGCAACAGAGTTTTTGATCTCAGCAAGTACTTTTTTGTAGCGTGTCACACAATATCAAACAGGCCTGGCCTCAGCCTCTCAGCGACTTTGTTTGTTTCCTGCTGTCGCTATATTTTGTCAACAAAAAACAACAAGCACATAAGACGTAAGAAGAACCATCATCAAACAGCGCATGGATTAAGGATCTATCAAGGAGAATGGAGATAAGCAATTGTTTGAACTAATTCACGGAGCGAGGTAAGCACTGGCTGTTAATAAAGACTGCAGTTTTGGAAGCCGCCTTCAACGCGGATCACAGCTAGGTAAGCCTTACCACTGAATGTGCACATTAAGCTCCATGGAATGGACGAAGTTTGTATATTCACCGCTGTATATCTCCGCTGTACATCTCCGCTGTATATCTCCGCTCGTCGCATTGAAGTTGCGTGGCTCTGTTGATGTGGAAATGTGATGCTTTTGAAATAATGAATTCCCTTCCGATCTGTGAGGGTGTTTTACAATCAAACAAATACACAGAGGAAGTTTGGATAATTAAACGGAGAAGATGAGTCAAATAAATGTTGACATGGAAAGTGTTGAAATGGACTATGGGAAAAAGTCTGCAACTTCTACTGCTTCGTCTGCATGCCTTAAAACAGAGGATGACTTGGCAGTTTTATTGGCAAGAAAAAAACTATTAAAGCACAAACATGAACTTCAGATGGAGGAGGAACGAATAAGGAGGAGAAAGGATCAACTTCAGATGGAGGAGGATATTGCAGCACACATGGCTAAATTAGATGTGTTGCAAACACGGAGCATCCTAAGTGGGAAAAGTTCAAAAACAAGGCATTCGGATGGAATGAACTCTTATATTGAACAAAGAAACCTTAAACCACAAGTCCTCTACACTGCCAAGGACAATATAAATACTCCACAAATGTTGTCCAAAGGGAGACTAGCAATGACTTCTTGGATCCAACAACACGGCCTAATGAGAACATTTCACCTGGGTTCCATTCCTCAGAGCCAGTATCCCATAACAAATCCAATTTGATAACACAAATGAATTATGGAGATAGCTTGAACGCAAGTGAAGATCAACACAACATACTGGGCATTATGAGAAAACAAAATGAAATAACCACACTGTTAATACAACAGCAATGTCTTTCATCCTTGCCAAAGAGAGAGATTCCAGTTTTTGATGACGACCCGTTAAAATATCATACATTTATGAAGGCTTTTGAGAATGGTGTTGAAAAAAACACAATCAGCTACAGTGACCAACTCTATTTTCTGGAGCAGTACACTCAGAGTCATCCCAAAGGACTTGTTCGAAGTTGCCAGCACATGGATCCAGAGAGGGGATACGTCAAGGCCAGTGTTGGGCAAGTTACTTCCAAAATGTAATATATTACATATGACTTATTACTGTCTTTTGAAAGTAATAAGTTACATTACAACATTACTGTCTCTGAAATGTAATGAGTTACACTACTTTTTAGTTACTTTCACCAAAATAACCGCAAAAGAATGGCTTGGTATTTTAAATGCTAAAATGTAGTTTAGTGCAGCTCATTATACATCCAGTGAAGGGCAATGTGGTATAATAATAACTGTGTAGGCCCTTAAGGCTACTAACAACTTTTATTACAGGGCTTAGTTGAATACTCGATTCTTTGTTAAAACAGTAGTACAAACCACTGTCAAGGACTATAATGAAGGTTGCTAAGGAGGATCAAGAAAGAGAAAGGAAAAGAGGTTAAAAGACGGAGCGCTGGACGTCAGATAAATCACCAGAAGAAGGCAGAAAGGAAGTAAACAATAACAGGACACGGAATGGGCTCTGTAGTTTGTTTAGTATATGGCCGTGTACAGACCCGGTTCCAGAACAAAATGACTCAGGGTGCCTCTGAGGTTACAGGGGGCGCAGCAGCAGTAGGTTTACATGAGCAATAGTGGCCGGCAACAGCAATGACAAATAGCATTGATGGTCCCCAATGAACAGATTATGGCCTTTGTTATGTTTTGAAACCAAGCAAGTGAGAACATTTCAAGTGAGTTAAAAGTGCAATCCTGAAATATTTCATATAGTCCAAAGTGGACTATGGCAAGGAAAAGCACAAAAGCTTCAAAACTGTACTGATAAAACAAATGAGAACATATTGTAAATCAAGGCAAATATTATTTGAACCAGCTCATGGTTTGAAATGACAAACATTGAAAAGCTAAAGTATTATTAAAACCATGTACTAAATCATCACCTTGGTCCCATCATATACTCTGGGAAGAGAATATTTACTGTGCTTGAAAACTGGTATCACATCATCATGTGATACCATGTGATTCATGAGATCTTTCTAGAGGGTTATCAAGAATAACTTTTATCCAATGACCTTTTCCCTCTCTGTCTGTGTCTGTGTCTGTGTATTCTCTTGTTCAGATTAACCCAGCCAAATCTTTTTCTTGTTTTGTATCTATATCTACGCCGGGAACCGGAGTCGAGGCTGTTCCTCTTGCTGTAGTCCTGTGTCTTGGATCCTCTATCCCGAGTTCTGGATTAAGTCGTGGACTTCGGGTCGTGGCTGAACCTGTCTCTGCGGTCCTGCCTTGGGTCTCGTCATGCTGCTTCCCTGATGGCTTCCCCAGGATTGTAGCTGACATCCTCGTGGATTCATCTTCTTATTACAGACACATGCATTTCCTAACATTACATATGCTGTAAAATGTATTATCTCTTCGATTTACACACGGCATCTATTGCACGTCTGTCCGTCCTGGGAGAGGGATCCCTCCTCTGTTGCTCTCCCTGAGGTTTCTCCCATTTTTTCCCCTTAAACTGTGGGTTTTCTCTGGAAGGTTTTCCTTGTACGATGTGAGGGTCTAAGGACAGAGGGTGTCGCTTTTCTCATACTGATATTCTGAACAATCTGTGCTGTTGTATTTGCTGTAAAGTGTCTCTACTGTAGGCTATTTTTATTATATGTACAGCACTTTGGCTCGACCAAAAATCGTTTATAAATGTGCTATATAAATAAAACTTGTTTTGATTTGATTTGATGTGAGGTTGACTTTGTGACCTGGAGAACATTTCAGCTGGCTGCAACATCAGCTTGTTGATAAGCTTGGGATATGAGATATTTTTGTAGCCATTCGTGGTGAAGGCATCTGTGCTATTGTATACATTATTTTTGACCCAACATTTCTACAGGCATGGCAGAATATGGCACTATTTTCACATGCATATTCCATTGTCTATTTTTATACCACGAGCTGCAAAATGACCGCCTAACCCCACTGTACAGGCGGGTACTTGTTTAGATATACCTGGGCAGGCTCTGTTTTGCCGTGGTATCCTGGCACCTGCGGGCCGCAGAGGGGCGGCGTAGTTTCGGGCAACGAAGACTGCTGCTCCGGGGGCGAGGGCGGCGAGTCAGGCGGGAGTAAGCTAGTGTCCACAACGGAGGGTAACGTGATGTCCCCATCTGACCTGTTGCTACTGTCTGCAGTAGATGCAGTCGTGCTGGCGTTTAGTGATGGTTGCTTTAACCATTTTCGTATAAATGATTATCCACAGATGTGTGTCACTGCTGTGGAAGCACTTTGGAAATGATGCACGTGCAGCGGAGCAGGTCACGCGCACCTGATACAATTTGTTGTTTGTATTTTTCGCTCCGTTCTCTTTTTTGAATAGAGGGTGCATAACATTCAACTGTCCCGAAGATCCTGACGCGAAGCCTGAAGGGTAAACACACCAGGTTTACTAATCTACCCGCACAATGTTACATGATAACAAATGAAGAACATTCTCCAAGCAACATTCTGAAAATGTTTTCAGGATGTTATTCTTTTTTTATAAAGCGTTCCTGTTATGGCAAATATTAACACGGTCATGGTCAACGTCAGATTTATTTCTAGAGCTCTTTAAAAAACAAACTTGTTTTAAAAAAAATCTGATGTCACCATATTTTCCTTTTGAAAAAAACAAACAAGCACGTAATTCATGATACGCTGTAAGCAGATATTGCATGTTTGCGGTGGCATGTGTGAGTTCCCAGCTAGAAATGTTTGTTACCATTCGTTGTTCTTGGAATGTTTTCAGCGGGACATTTTATTTTGGTTCCCAGAATGTAAGGTCATTTCATTTCATTTCAAACCTTTATTTACCCAGGTGTATCCCATTGAGATCATTGATCTCTTTTTCAAGGGAGACCTGCTCAAGTAGGTTCCACATGAAACATAAAAACATAAACAGAACAACAAAAAGGACATCATACAGCATCATTACAGGGATTACAATTTACAATAACTATCCACATGAGCAGGTACCAACAGCTTCCGATTGAGTAGCATCCAACCGAGCTTTAAAAACATTTAGTGGCACCAGATTGCTCAGTTTCCATTTCAATTGCAGACTATTCCAAGACAGAGGAGCTGCGCATCTCAATGCCATCTTCCCTAAGACAGTCCTAGCAGTTGGCACATTTAATAAAACTACAGCATGCGATCTCAGACAGTAGCCACTTACAATTCGGCGTGAGATCAGGGAGCAGATGTAAGATGTAAGTTTCCCTAACATGGTTTTGTATATAAAAATGTACCAGTGACTGAGCCTCCGTACAGTTAGCGAAGGCAAACCAGCCCTTGCATACAGGGTATATTGATGGGTTAATGCTTTACAGTTTGTCACAAATCTCAGTGCACTGTGATACGCAGCATCTAACTTGACCAGGCAATTGGCAGGTGCATTCATATACATCAAATCACCATAGTCCAGCACAGGTAAAAAGGTCACAGTGACTAGCCTTTTCCTGGCTTCAAGCGAGAAACAGGACTTGTTCCAGTAGAAGAAACCTAGCCTAACCCTCAGTTTTTTAAGCAGGTTATTTACATGACGTTTAAAAGTGAGACAATCATCAAGCCAGATACCAAGGTATTTGTAACAGGTAACCACTTCAATTTTTATTCCTTGCGTAGTTACAATATCTACAACAGGCTCTGGTGTCTTTTTAGCTTTTGAAAAGAGCATTACCTTGGTTTTATCAACATTTAAAAGAAGCTTTAGTTCAGAGAGCTGAGTCTGAATAATGTTAAAAACTGCTTGCAATTCAACAACAGCCTCCTTAATGGAGGGACCTGGGCTGCACAGTACAACACGGTATCGTCTGCATAAAAATGTAAGGTTGCTCCATCGACATTTTCACCTAAACTATTGATGTAGATGGAGAATAAAAGTGGACCTAAAACAGAACCTTGAGGAACACCATTAGTAATGTTTAACCACTCAGAAGACAGCCCATCAAAATGAACACATTGGGACCTTTCAGAGAGGTAGTTCACAAACCACCCTACTGCATGGCTGGATATGCCAATACTGAGTAGCCTCTGCTTTAAGATGCGATGATCGACGGTATCAAACGCTTTGGAAAGGTCAATAAATAGAGCTGCACAACTCTGCTTATTATCTAAAAAACTCGCCACATCATTCACCACTTTCATTGTGGCAGTGATGGTGCTATGTTGCTTTCTGAAGCCTGACTGATGTTATTGAAGATTATTATCATCTGATATTTGGGAAGTGTGTTACATTTGAAATGGCAGAAAGTCTTGTTGCAACTTCCAGATATTAAAAGAGGTCCCTTGAGTTTCTCTGGAAATTATCAATAGTAGCAGTTAAGTGAATACTGTTTAAACAGTACCTGTGTTTGTGTTTTGTATTGATTTCTCTGTTTTATCCTTTCATAAATGTGAGGACTAAAACTTGCTCAAACATTCTGGGGTGCTTGGAGTAAACAGGTTTTATTGCTCTGTGGGGGAGGTGTAGGTAAGCAGGACAGTGGGCTAGGGGGATGAGAGTACCTTCTGCTTAAGATCTCCAGTATGTCATGTTTCAGGGAAGTCTACATATCTTGAATAGTATATGTGTGTGTTTAATTACTGTGTATTCATAATAAGCAGTCTGTGTAACCAGAAGCTGGACATATGAGAGTATTAATATGTATTATCTTTGTGAACAAGGGGATATTATTTGGACACAGCTCAGGCCTCTGGAATGTGCAGGAAAGTGTGTGTGTGAAAGTCTATGCAGGAAAGTGAGATAACGGACACCAGATATATTTTACTACCATCTCAGAGACACTTGTTTATTATCCTGGCTGGCTCGCGCTGATTCGCTAAGAAAAGCCATCTTTTACATCTTCCAATGAGATGACCTGAAAAGATGACCAGCTGACCCAACCCCTCCTGTTTTGTTTTCTGCATGTAAGCCTGTTCTATCTGTTGGTTCTTTCTATTTTGCTCCTGCTGTCAAGATGAGAAGTTCTCCCGGCATTTGGACCAGAGCAGGGGGTGGGCCTTTTGAGAAGTGTATTTGTATTCTTACCGTTTATCATTAAAGCAGATTATTGTTTAACCCCTATCCTGGTTGTTTTGGGTTTCCCTTCTTTTAAAGCAAACTCATATATGATCGGCGCGGAGCAGAGATATCTGCCACAACAATGTTTAGACAGGATGTAATTTGTACATAAAAACACCTTTACCTGTTCACTCACTAGGCGTTCAAGAACCTTAGCCAGAACTGATAATTTAGAGATGGGCCTATAATTATTTAATAAAGTGGCCTCCCCACCTTTTAGTAGAGGCAGGACATACGCTGACTTCCACAATTTTGGAATTGTGTTTGAGCTGAGGGAGAGGTTAAAAGGAGTAGTGAGAGGTGGAGCAATAAAATCTGCTATCTTTAAAAAGAAAGGCTCTACGTTGTCCGGGCCAGCCAGTTTCTTAGGATCTAACTTGGTTAAAGCTTCACGAACAACATCAACAGTAAAAGGAGTAAAATTAAAAAGGTTTTCCAAAACACGTTTTTCAGAGTCACAGACTGTGGTGTTCACAGAAGCAGAGTTAGTGACAGAATCAAACAGAGAGCCACAGGACACAAAATGCTCATTAAAACAATTTAACATAGTGGCCCTGTCCGATATAGTGCCAGATGCTGTGGTAATGCACGGAGGTAGCTCATTACGGATATCACCGGTGGATAGTGCTGCGTACCTGGACTCACATTCAGGTTCAGGTCCGGACTCAAGTCCAGAGGTTTAGGTTCAGGTCCGGACTTATAAGTCCGGACCTGAACCCATGGCTTGTGTCAAGTTGTGTGAGTAACTAAAGTGAACTTATTGTGAGCTAATTATCTATTGAAAATTAACTCATAATCAACTCAAATTCAAACTCGTCAGGTTTATTGTGCTCCCTTCTAACTTGTGTCTACATTTCTCTACAAAGTACAAATGTAAAAAAAACACTTTTTGCCACTTAGTCTACAAATGACTTATGACAGTAACTACAGTGAACTACTACAAAGTTCAAACATTTATTTCATTTACCAAACTAAAGTAACCAAACAGTCCCTGAGCTGACTGAGCCTAAATCCCTAAAACGTTGCTGAAAGGTAGAGTGTAGAGTAGACGCATTACACGGTTACACACCTACTATACAGTATACACTGTAGTGACTGTACAGTCAGAGTGTGTACTGTCTGTACACCATGTCTTTTCTACAACTCTACATGTGTACATTATACAGTATACTACATACATAGTGATGTACATACATAATGTTAGAAATTAAAATCAATGTTGATATGGCGTAATTTTGAATTAAATAGCCTACACTATTTAATTTAAATCAGTTTTATTCTGAAAAAACCGGAATTTCACACTATTAACTTAATACTTTTATTCTGAAAATTCTTCACTTCCGGTTAGCATTAGCATTTGGCGAAATGCTACGTTTTCAAACCGTGAATCGAAGGTGAAATGACATGTAATGTTGTACACTGAGCACACTGGGATTAGCACTCATTTATTGACGCTGAATAACGGGGGAATGTTTAAATAACCACAGACACCAGAATATACGTAAGTGCTAGTTTTTTTGCGAATCCAAGTACCGGTTCCCGACGTTCCGGTTTTAACCGGACTTGAACCGAAACTTTGTACAAGTCCAGTACCGGTTCGGCGTTCCGGTACACAGCACTACCGGTGGATATCGATTTTATGGCTTTCCAACATTTTCCAGGATTATTCATGTTCTTTGTGGTAACTGACAGATAATACTTAGACTTAGCACTTTTGATTTGCGATGTGAAGCTATTTCTTAGCTGCCTAAAACGCAGCCATTCTACCTCTGAGCCTGATTTCCTAGCCTTTGCCCAGGCCTTGTTTCTCTCATGAAGGAGACTAGATAATTCAGCAGAAAACCAAGGATTGTCTCGTCCCTTCACTCTAAATGTACGCAGGGGTGCATGTCTATCTATAATTTCCATAAAACCAAGATAAAAATAAGACCATGCAGTTTCTACATCAGCACACAGATCGATTTTACCCCAATCAAAATCAAACAGATCATGTACAAAACCCTGCTCCACAAAATGCTTTTTGTCTCTCTTACTGATAATGCAAGGTTTACCCTTTAGGACTTTTGTGTCCCTAATTGTGGCTACAACACAGTGATCACTCAGATAATTTGCAAATACTCCCACAGATGAGTATTTATGAGGAACATTAGTTAAAATGAGATCAATTAGGGAGGATTTATTTGGGGACTTAATGTTAGGGCGAGTAGGACTGTCTATAATCTGAGTAACATTCAGAGAGATACAAAGGTTTTTAAAATCCTCTGACACAGAAGTTAACCAGTCCCAATTAAAATCACCAAGCAGCACTATTTCCTTGTAGTCAAGTTGAGATAAAAGTTTTGCCAAAGAAGATAAAGAGTCCTTGACAGCTGAGGGGGGTCTGTAGCAGCCCACCACCATGACCTGTTGACCCTTTGCTACTTTGATATTTAAAGCAAAAAATTCTAGTTGTTTACTAATAGATTTGGAAACCATCTTGGTTACACAAAACTTATTTTTCACATAAATGGCAACACCACCACCTTTTTTAGGACGGTCGGTACGATATACACTATAACCATTTAAGTAGATGTCAGAGGCCAGAATAGATTTATCTAGCCACGTTTCTGATAAGACAATGACATCAGCATCAGTCGAGCTCGCCCAAATGCAGACAAAATCTAACTTAGGTAACAGACTGCGCACATTTAAGTGAATGAATCCCAACCCAGATCTAGAATTAAAATCAGCAGGAGTAGCTATCTGACTACTACTGCTGCTGGGCGGTCCAGGGTTTAGTTGTACATTCCCTGATAGTAATAATAACCAAAAAAACAAGCACCTTTTCCTCTTAACCGACACACATACATTGTCATCTGCTTTAAAGTCACCAGTAAACTCCGCGAAAGTGAGATTAGAGCTCAAGAAGCAGTCCTGAAGAACCATCATAGCAGGCAAGTGAGAAAGACAAACATTTGTCGAACTGAATGTCTGTGACAAGGCAACCAGTAATTGTTTGTGTAACACATCCGAACCTTTACAGGGGATGTCCACTGCGGGCGGTAGAACAGACCTGAATCCAGTCAACTTCTCAGGATGACGAGAGAACTTCTCATTGTCCAAAATAGCTAACAGGCATAGCAGAATCACGATATGGGCCATTTTCCCAGACCAGCACAGCATCCGGATAGGCGCGCAAGCAGGCCCGAAACGTGGAGGCGCTCCGGTCTCTTCGCGATATCCCCGGTGCAGAACCTCCTCAGTACAGCAGGATAGGCGAAGCAGGCCCAGCTCGAGGCGTAGAGGCGCTCCGGTCTCTCCGCGATATCCCCGTGGTAAAACGTCCTCGGCACCGTAGAGCACGACAGGTGGAGCAGGTGGATACAGGCCTCCGCTACAGCAGGTGTAAAGCAGGCCGCAGCCCGAACGCGAAGCCGCTCCGGTCTCTCCGTTACGCCCCCGGGGCAAAATCTCGCCAGGACAGCAGCACACGAGAAGTGGAAGCAGGTCCCCGCCACAGCACAACTGGACAGGTGGAAAAAGGGGGCCCGAGCAACATGCAGCCGCTCCGTCTCTCCGTGACTTCCCGGGGAAAAAACCTCCCCACAGCAGCACAGCACAGGTGCACAGGTAAACCTCCTCTCCACGCCGACGGAAGAGAGGCAGCCCTGCCCCTCACTTTCTACGCTCCGTGAGGCGGATGAGAAAATGCGCTCCGCTCGCTCTGATCGACGAGTGTAGGTAAGTGTAATAACCTAGTAGTGTAATAACCTTCTTAATATGTTTTTGATAACCTTCTTAAGATGTGGTTGATAACATTGTTAGAACATTATGCCCTACTATTCTTAAAACATTTTCAGCAGGAAGTTTTAGTTTGGTTCCCAGAATGTTCTTCTGAAAGGTAGGATAACGTTTTTTGGTGATAACTTTCTTAAGATGTATGAGCGCATTGACACAATGAATAGGACGTATAAAAACGAATTTATGCATGCCAATAATCACTCACATGCACTTATAATCACACTAAGGTATGTAGGCCCACAGTATTCATAATATCATTTGTGTAAAATATCCGAAAAGAATCACACTTTTTTCTGACTATAAAGGTTGTGTCTCGTATGTAGGTTCTAACTGTTAGATAAGCCATCTGGCCGTGTGTGGTTTGTGAGGGCTGCGTATACAGTAAACAGTGTCCGTTGTTTATGCATATTGGATACAAATCGTTATTGCACCCTTTAGATTTGAGACCGACAGACATATAGAGGAATGGACCGACTGTCACTGCCCGTCCCTGAAACCCCTGTTAGTGTTTGTATGTGTTTGTTTCTACTGTGTGTCTCTCTCTCTGCCTGCTGGTCTGCTCGACGCGGCAGGGAGCAATCTCCAATCAACCACACCTGCAACCTGCTCATCAGCCACACTATGAAAACCTGCAGCCTGCTCTCATTCCCTGCCGGATTGTTGCCATGAACGGTTTGTTGCGTGCCGCTCTAGCTTTTTACCAGCATATTCTTTGACAAATTTGCCTGCTTTTGCCTCACACTCATTTGTATGTCTCTCCCAGGAGGAATCCAAGGCCTTCCACACTTCCAAGACCAGCCAGGCCTCTCTACCAGGCTTGGAATTTCGTCATTTTAGGGGCAAGGCCATTTGGCCTTTGGTGTTAAACATTTTTTCAGGGCGCAAAGGCCACATGCCAGGGCACAAAGGCCATTGAGGGAAACATTTGGATTTGGAGCTTACAAATAAATAACTTCACTTTTTTATAAGAAAAACACACGAATGACATGGAAAACAAATCACTTTTTTAATATCAATAATGTCAAACATGATATCATCATATAGGCCTATGCCTCCTTAGTATTACCGTATATAAAATAAAATACTTTACTTTGAATAATTAGTGTTTGGTATGTTTTCCATATACTACTTCTCCCATTCACAAATCCAAAATCAAATCAAAAAATCTAAAATTCTATTAATATGTAACAAATATATTCCATTTCAGAGCAGAAGAAACAGCCTTCAAGGGTCAAACTCTGCACATACATCATTCAGCAGTGCACAGTGAAGTGTGTGTGCGTGCGTGTGTGTGTGTGTACGAGAGTCTCTTTAATCAACTCCTCACAGCTCTGGTCAGAAACTGGACAAAAGTTAAACATGTACAAACCACAGACTGTCATGGCGAATACAATCGCTGCTTTAATTCTGTCTTTAGGACGTTGTTGTGAGTGTGGACGGAGCAGCTACAGGTTAGTTTAGCCTGATTGATCCATTCAGAAAACACGCATTTTAAAAGGTTTCTCGCTTGCTGTCTTATCTGCAGACTTGTCAAAGCATTAATTCATGTTTTTTACTAACCGGTATCAGTATTTAGTTACTTCGGCATCATTTTGAAACGTGTATTACAATGAATCACGGTAAAATATGTTCATTTTGTCGCAGTTGGTTTCCACCACAGTATTTACATGGAAATAAGCCCCGCCCCCTCTCCAGCGCGTTCTGTTTGAATGACAGGAGTAAACACAGCTGACAGCCGCGGTGAAACTCCAGCGGTTAGAGCGATGAGAATATTCGCATCACGTCCGTTGTGAACGCAGCATAATGCAGTTCAGAAAACACTGTTCTGTCGCTTTTAAAGCAACTTCGAGATTTTAACAGTATCAGGGGCACACAGGCCATGGTGGCCGTAGGACGTACAATTATTTGTGGGGCATAACGGCCAGACCGAGGGGCTACGACGGCCATGGCCGTCATGGCCGCCGTGAAAATCCTACCCTGCTCTCTACCCACCCTGGAACAACTGTTTCCCACTGCCGCCATAACCAACCTCCACTCCCAGCTCCCCTTTTCTAATAAACAAATGTTACTTTCACCAGCTGATTCCGAGTCTGATTCTGTGTCCCCTCCAGTACATGTGACACCGACAGTGACTTGTACTAGCTGCTGGTCGCATTTATAAAAATCAATCAATCAATCAATCAATGTTTATTTATATAGCCCAATATCACAAATGTTACATTTGTCTCAGTGGACTTCACAGTTTGTACAAAATATCAGTATGACAATACGACACCCTCTGTCCTTAGACCCTCACATCGTACAAGGAAAAACTTCCGAAGAAAACCCACAGTTTTAAAGGGAAAAATGGGAGAAACCTCAGGGAGAGCAACAGAGGAGGGATCCCTCTCCCAGGACGGACAGACGTGCAATAGATGCCGTGTGTAAATTGAAAAGATAATACATTTGCAACATAGGTAGTCCAAATGTTTGGAAATGCATGTGTGTATAATAGGAAGATGAATCCACGAGGTTATCCATCCAGGACCTATGATCCATGACCACAGCCACGACTCAAGATCCAGGGCTCGCGATGCAGGACACAGGACCGCAGGATCATCCATTACTCCGGATCCCAGCGTATATAGACACCAAAAAGAAAGAAATTTGGGGAAGCTGGGTTAATCGGAACATGAGAGTACACAGGTATAGACAGAGAGAAGGAAGAAGTAAGATGTCCCCCGACAAACTAAGCCTATCAGCAAAACTAGGGGCTGAATCTAATCAGCCCTAACTATAAGCTTTATCAAAAAGGAAGGTCTTAAGCGCACTCTTAAAAACGGATATGGTGTCTGCCGCCCGAACACAAACTGGAAGCTGATTCCACAAATGTGGAGCTTGATAAGAAAAGGCTCTGGCTCCCATTGTACTTTTAGAGACTCTAGGAACAACCAACAACCCTGCATTCTTGGAACGCAATGCCCTAGTAGGACAGTAGGGTATAATGAGTTCTTTAAGGTAAGATGGCGCCTGCCCATTAAGGGCTTTGTAGGAGAGAAGAAGAATTTTAAATTCTATCCTGTGTTCTATAGGGAGCCAGTGTAAGGCAGCCAGAACAGGAGTAATGTGGTCCCTTTTCCTAACTCTGGTTAGTACACGAGCTGCAGCATTTTGAATCAGCTGAAGCGACTTGACTGACTTCTTGGTACACCCTGATAATAAAGAGTTACAATAATCCAGCCTTGAAGTAACAAATGCATGGACTAGTTTCTCTGCATCGTTTTGAGGCAAGATATGCCTGATTTTTGCAATGTTACGTAGATGGAAGTAGGCGGTCCTTGAAATTGATTTTATGTGGGCGTTAAAGGATAAATCCTGATCAAATATAACACCAAGATTCCTTACAGTCTCACTGGAGGCCAAATTAATGCCATCCATAGTTAGTATATCTTTAGATAATTTGTTTCGTAGATTCTTCGGGCCAAGTACAATAACTTCAGTTTTGGTCCTGTTTAACATCAAAAAGTTTAAGGTCATCCACGTTTTTAAGTCCTTGAGGCAGTCTTGAATTTTATTTAGATGATTAATTTCATCAGGCTTGATTGATAAATATAGTTGAGTATCATCTGCATAACAATGAAAGTTTACAGAATGATTCCTTATAATATTGCCTAACGGAAGCATATATAATGTGAACAAAATAGGTCCGAGCACTGAGCCCTGTGGCACTCCATGGCTAACTTTGGTTTGCGTGGAAGATTCATCATTGACACGTACAAACTGAGAGCGTTCAGATAGATAGGACCTAAACCAGCCTAAAGCAGTTCCCTGTATGCCAACTAAGTGCTCTAGTCTTTGCAATAAGATATCATGATCGATAGTATCAAATGCAGCACTGAGATCGAGCAAAACAAGAATAGAGACAAGTCCCTTGTCAGAGGCTATTAGAATGTCATTTGTGACTTTAACCAGAGCTGTCTCTGTGCTATGATGTGTTCTAAAGCCAGACTGAAAATCTTCAAATAAATCATTGTTTTTTAAGTAATCACACAACTGTTTTGCGACTGCTTTCTCAAGAATTTTTGAGAGGAACGGAAGATTAGAAATAGGTCTATAATTGGCTAAAACCTCTGGATCGAGGTTGTGCTTTTTAAGAAGCGGTTTTATCACTGCTACTTTGAATGATTGTGGAACATAGCCTGATAATAAAGACATATTCATAATATTTAATAAAGAAGTGCCAATTAATGGAAAAACTTCCTTCAACAGCTTAGTTGGAATTGGGTCTAACATACACGTTGATGGTTTAGAAGAGAGAATCATTGAATTTAATTGTTCAAGGTTAATGGCTGAAAAGCATTCTAGTTTACTATCTAGTGTAATATTAGAACTTACGTTTCCGGGAGCTGTTGATAACACTATACTGGTCAAAGGCAAGAGGTCATTAATTTTGTTTCTAAGAGTAACAATTTTATCGTTAAAAAAGCACATAAAATCATTACTACTGAGTGCTATGGGAATAGAAGGCTCAATCGAGCTATGGCTCTCTGTCAGCCTGGCTACAGTGCTGAAAAGAAATCTTGCATTATTCTTATTCTCATCTATTAATGAAGAGTAGTAGGCTGCTCTCGCTTTACGCAGTGCTTTCTTATATTCATTGAGAGTAATATGCCAAATTAAATGAGATTCTTCAAGTTTAGTGGAACGCCATATCCTTTCAAGTTGTCTCGACTTTTGCTTTATTTTGCGGGTTTCGGCATTATGCCATGGAGCTAATCTATGTTGTTTTATTTTCTTCTTTTTCAAAGGAGCAACAGAGTCTAATTTTATTCGCAGCGCATCTGTAGCACTATCAACAACATGATCAATTTGGGGTGGTGTACATTTTGTATAAGTTTCCTCCCCTACATGCAGACATGCTATCGAGTTAAATATTGGTGGAATCTCTTCCTTAAATTTGGCTATAGCACTAACAGATAGGTTTCTGCTGCAGGAGCTTTTGACTAATGCTTTGTAGTCTAGTAACAGTACTTCAAAAGTTACTAAGAAATGGTCGGATAAAGCAGGATTATGCGGTTCGACTAATAGTTGCTCAATTTCAATACCATAAGTCAGAACAAGGTCGAGAGTGTGATTATAGCAGTGGGTTGGTTTATTTACACTCTGACAGAAACCAACAGAATCTAATATAGAGTTAAATGCAACAGTAAGGCTATTTTTATCATCGTCAACATGAATATTAAAGTCACCTACGATAATTACTTTATCTGTTTTAAGTACCAAAGTTGATAAAAACTCAGAGAATTCTGATAAGAATTCTGAATAAGGACCTGGTGCACGACACTGTAACAAATAAGATTGGCTGCAATGTTTTCCAGGTCGGATGCGTAAGACTAAAAACGAGACTTTCAAAGGAGGTATAATTTAATTTTGGTTTAGTATTGATAAAAAAAAGAAAAGACTTCCGATAAATCACGTTATCATACTCTAAAATAATAACATTCTAATAAAAAAGTCTTACTTGCAGCTGAAAACATTTTAAGAATAGTAGGGCATAATGTTCTAACAATGTTATCAAAAAGGTTATTACTAAGCATTTTAAGAATGTTTTTAGAGAAAGTTATCCTACCTTTCAGAAGAACATTCTGGGAACCAAAATAAAACGTCCATCCATCCATCCATCCATCCATCTTCTTCCGCTTATCCGTGGTCGGGTCGCGGGGGTAGCAGTTCCAGCAGAGAGCCCCAAACTTCCTTTTCCCTGGCGACATCAACCAGCTCTGACTGGGGGATCCCAAGGCGCTCCCAGGCCAGCGAAGAGATATAATCCCTCCACCTGGTCCTAGGTCTACCCCTTGGTCTCTTCCCAGCTGGACGTGCCTGGAACACCTCCCTAGGGAGGCGCCCAGGTGGCATCCTAACTAGGTGCCCGAACCACCTCAACTGGCTCCTTTCGACGCGAAAATAAAACGTCCCGCTGATAATGTTTTAAGAACAGTAGTCGATTTTGACAGGAAAACAACTGGAGACTTCTAGAATTGTGTGAGTAACATTCTGTTTTTAGACTTCTCTGTTTCAGTGTGTGTACTCTGTATCAATGCTCTGTAGTTGATCTGACTGAAATTGTGATTTTAAATCTCAAAACCGCTACAGTATCTGTCAGGCAGAAACTTGGGACAAGTCATTTGACTGAAACCTTAAAACTGAACTGACTGCTAGGGTTAACTTTGATTTAAACATTTGTAGAATACTAAGAGCTTTATTGAGTAGGTGTAACTGTATTAAGGGTTAAACTCATAACTTAGGGTTTAATGTAATTGTAAAACCATTGGGCCACTGAAAAGACAACAAGTCAGGAGGAAGCCAGTCTAGATTTCCTTTTGAGGGCCACCAGCTGCAGAGAGTTAACTAATTAAAGGGGCGTGGCCCCACAGCTGTGAGAACTCGGCAATCAGGTGTCCATTTTAGGTAGCACTTTCCTGGAGCGTCAGACAGGCTAAGATTGACCAAGACATTAGAGTCCTGCTGGAGTAAGACTGACCAAGACATTAGAGTCCTGCTGGAGTCACAAGGGTGGCAAAGAGGAGGCAAATCCTACTTTGATTGAGCTAAGTATCGCTGGTGTTTTATTTCATTTGGTTGTTTAGCCCCTCATGCTATAATCATGTGTATTTTCTCCATTCCTGTTCATGTGTCTTCTCGCAATTATCACTGGCCCCGTGTATCTCGTAATCAATATAACCGCCTGCTCTCGTCTATCCCACATGCTCCACTGACATCTAGTTTCAGGCGGCCTGTGGAACTGCCAGTCAGCTGTTCCTAAGGCTGACTTCATCTCTGGCTACGCTTCCCTGCAGTCTCTGGATTTCCTTGCTCTCACTGAGACCTGGATTACTCCATTCAACACATCCACCCCAGCAGCTCTCTCCACAGCATATTCCTTCTCCCATACACCCAGACCCACTGGCAGAGGAGGTGGCACTGGTCTCCTGCTCTCTCCCAAATGGAGCTTTTCCCTCTTCAAGCCACCTAACTTCTCTCCTTCCACCTTTGAATTCCATGCCGTCACAGTAACCCATCCTATACAATTAACCATTGTTGTTCTCTACCGTCCACCAGGCGCCTTGGGGGACTTCTTGGAGGAATTAGATAATCTCCTCTCACACATCCCTGAAACTGGCCCTCCCGCTGTACTTCTCGGAGACTTCAACCTCCAGACAGGGAAGATATCTGAACTAACATCTCTGTTAACCGCCTTTGCTTTCTCACTGTCTCCGTCTCCTCCAACTCATAAAGCTGGCAATGTCCTTGATCTCATATTCTCAAGGAACTGCTCTACTTCTAACGTCTCTGTAAACCCGCTCCACACATCCGATCACTTCTTCATTTCATTCTCTTTACCCCTTTCCAAACATAACAAACTCATCTCTTCTAATTCTGCACCTGTCCGCCGTAAACATTCGTTCTTTCTCCCCCTCTACCCTTGCCTCATCGGTGCTCTCAGCCCTCCCTTCCTCTGACTCGTTCCAACTCCGGCCTCCAAACTCTGCTGCTGAAACTCTCCTCTCTACTCTTTCATCCTCTCTGGACTCTCTCTGTCCTCACATCTCGGCAGGCTTGTCAGTCCCCTCCTGCTCCCTGGCTAAATGACGCACTGCTTGCTAATAGAACCATCCTTCGGGCTGCTGAGCGGAAACGGTGGAAATCCAAACACCCTGACAACCTCCTAACCCATGCTGCGAATGGATCTGGCCCTTCCTACATCCAGGACATGGTTAAACTGTACACCCCAGCACGTGCACTCCGCTCTGCATCAGCCAAAGGGCTCGCTGCTCCCGCACTGCGAGAGGGAACCAAGTTCCCATCACCAAAAACACGTGGGTTTGCTATCCTGGCTCCAAAATGGTGGAATGAGCTCTCCATTGACATCAGGACAGCAGAAAGCTTACACATCTTCCGGCGCAGACTGAAAACTCATCTCTTTCGACTCCACTTCGTGCGATAGAATTACTAACAAAGAATTGCTAACAAAGCACTTATATACTAATAAAGGACTGGCTTATCTAAAGCCAGTTGAGTAGCACTTGAAATGTGTTGGCTCTATGAAACCTGATCTACTTATATGATTCTGTTTTCTTCAAGTTTGTATCTTCTTGGTCGAATCCACTTGCGCTTTGGATAAAAGCATCAGCTAAATGTAATGTAATAATATAATGCTCAAACATTTAGGGTTTCCCATTAATGTACCAGGCGCTACAGTGGAATTCTCTACTGCAGGGGTCGGCAACAGGCGGTCCGGGTCCAGAAGCCGAACTGTACAGACCCGGACCTATAATCAATACATTAATAGGGGATTTAAATTTTGACGGGACGATTCTATTTTAACCGCCGCCAACAGGGGGCGAAAGAGACGAGTGAGCGATACAGGGAGAGAAACACAGAAGAAGAGACGAGAGAGCGGGAGACAGTGAGAGTAGCGGGAGAGGAAAGTGAGTCAAGAGAAGAGTTAGCGATACAGTGAGAGAAGACGGAAAGGAGAGAGCGGCAGACAGGGAGTGGAGAGTGAGTGAAGAGCAGCGATACAGGGAGAGAAGCGGAGAGGAGAGTGAACAGGCGTGTTGGCGGCAGACAGGGAGAGACAAATAATTACACATGGCGCTCTCCAAGAAGAGGAAAGTGGACAGTGAGAACAGAGCTTTTAACCCTGAGTGGACTCATTCATGTTCATCCTGCCCACTGGGAGCACAAAACCAGTGTGTCTCATTCAGAGACCGTGGCGCTCATTAAAAGTGCCAACACGCCACTATGAGACAAAACACAAAGTGTTTGACCAAACATTCCCTCTCAAGTCAGAACTGAGGTCACAAAAAACAAGCAGTCTGAGAGCCCAATATGATCATTCCACCAGGATCCTGACCCATTCATTCACTTCCCAACAACGTTGGGAAGTGAATGAATTGAACTCGTTGAATTTTAGTTGAAAACCCCTGATCTAAACACTCAGAGTCTCTCTCGCTCTCTCTCTCTGGAACCGCAGTAGACAAAAGGCGTTGCTATAGCAACACGTCATGTTTATGCTGCATTTTCTATGAGGTAAATATTACCCGCTGGCGTGTATGGGTATAAATAGCATTTTTTTGGCGATTTTTTTTCAATCTGACTTCATATTGACAATTTTTAACAACAGAGGGTGCTACATAACACACTTTCAGGAAAAGTCACGGACTGGGAGACTTGAATATTTTATTGAAAAAAAGTTACATACAATCAAAAAACAGCTGCGGGTAAAATTGACCCGTTGGTGGTTCTAGTTTTAATGGCCGCTGTATTCCAATGTATTTTCATTTCAAGGTGGCTGAGCAACATTCACTGTTAACTGGGGGCAAATTCAACCTATGGCCTGAAAGCCCAGAGGATTATGCAGATGTATTTCCGTCATTCCAACATTTCCCAACATTATCACCTTTAATTCTGTGTGGGTTATTTCAACTGATAACTTCCTACAGGAGCCACAGAGACTTCAGTCTATTTGAAGAAGAGTTGCTGCAGCACAGAATATTGGATCTGCCAGCAGCAGAAAATGAATGTGCCATGGTTGCAGTTGAAGGAAGACCCACCTGAATGTAATGGCCATGCTGCAGCTGCTTCTGCAGAGCAGTATGCATTGTATGCCACCTTCCGTCAGTTCAACACAACAGATGAACGGATGCTCTGAGAGTTACTGAACTCGTGCCTGAGCTACTGCATGTGGGTGGCTCAACTAGCAGATATCGAAGCATCTGTTTTCTGGCATGAAAAATAATTATTTCATGACCTTGATTTTCCACATTTTTCTTTTACATCACAGCAATGATAGGGCTACCCAGCAGGCACTGCATTACATAAACACGTCGATAAAACGGCTGCTTTGATATATAAGCCACTGAGTTATTACAATGTTCTGACCCATTGGGTGATAACTTTTCTCCTCTTTGATTTCTAATGGAATATTCCTGCCTTATCTTTATTAAAGGGGCCCCATTATGCAAATGTTCAGGTTCATATTTGTATTATTTGCCTCTCCTGTGACATGTTTACATGCTTTAATTGTCACCTCTTTTCACCCTCTGTCTCAAACCAGAGCCCAGTCTGCTCTAATGGGTTAGCCAGCTGGCTCTGTTGTGATTGGACAACCGCTTAGAGCTGTCCCGCCCCTTAGCCTATTATGTACAATGTATTGGAGAGCGAGCCAATTAAAGCACTAGTGCTACATAGTGATGTCACTATGTTACTGAAGTAAACACATGAGTTCAATAGAGGCGTTTCAGGCAGGCGACACAAATATTTTAGTCTTTGGAGACCGTTTACGTGCACAAAAACCTCTAGAACTACTGGAAAGGGAAAACCCCAGAGAGCATAATAGGGCCTCTTCAACATTTAGTTATTTGTGATTAAGTCCTTTTTTATGTCATATAGGGGATCGGCTGTGTGTCATGATCCTGGAGTTACTTTGCTTCCTGTTTCTTTTTTTAAACTTATTTTCTCCTGTCCTGACTTGTTTTTAACTTCCTGTTTTTTTGTCATCCCGCCTGTTTGATTCTCGGATTCCTTTTGTGCATAAAACTGCCACATGATTTGTTGCGAGAAATGGATTCCTGGAAGCTCATTTGTCATCAGTCAAGAATTATAAAAATCAAGTAATTATGTCCTTACTTGATGATTCTGCAGTGCATTATTTAATCCACGACCAATGTTCAGTGATGCAGGAAGTCTTGAGCCCTTTATAATGGGGTATCAAGGTGCAAAGTAAGGATGTGAAGCGTATGTGTAGGAGCGTTCCCCCCAACCTTGACATCTAGATAGTGTAGGAATAAACTTAAAGAAACACGTTTAACCTCCGCAACGTGCGTGGAACGTTGGGTGTACGAACATGTAACAATCACTCCTTCCTTTATTAAGGATTTAAAAACAGAAGGAATTTCATCAATGGTTTGTAGTTGAATTTAGGAATGATCACTTATGGTAGGTATGTTTTTACTTTTTAACATCTCTAAATGTCAGTTAATTACTAATTAAATAGATGTCCATTAGGAGGTGGTGACACTTTGTCTTTTAAACTCATAATCTGGTGCCGTGCGCTCCCTGTGAAGCTGCAACTAAGATTTTAAAAACCACTGCAGGGTGGGTCAAGTGACCCATTCTCCCTATTGGTCGTCAATAATATGCACCATTACAATGGGTGATCCAAGGCCCCACATTTGTTTACTCCCAATTATATTGCTTTTTCAAAATTAAATCAGCTGTTTTTAATTTTATTTTAAACTCTACATTTTGGACGACAAACAACAGTTATTTCCCCATAAAAAGTTCTACTGTAGTAATATATGCTACAATGGTGAAGCCAATACCTCAAATTGAAATACTATATTTTGTTTAGAACTAACTTTCCCTTCAACATGGCCTATATGAATTAATATTTGTCTGATCTTATAGAGATGTTACTAAAACTCTCCCTTTGAACTGATCAATACTGTAACAAATTAAAACACTACCAAATTCACACATGAATAAAAACTCTAAAAGAATAATTTGTAAACATGATGAAAAGATTGAAGAATATGGTTCTACACTGTACTCCTAACTCCCAAACACCCACTACTTAAAGTCTAGTGCATACTTCCATCACGCCTCCCCCCTTTTTCCCTCAGTGTGTTTTAGGATGATTTTTCACTTCACTTTAATAGTTTTCCTCTTTACTGCTATTTTTAATTTACCAATTGATTAATTCATGGTTAATACATCTTCTTATCTTCACTTATTTATCAAGTCAATTCAAGTTCTTTAAATTTGGTTCTTTAAAAAACATTAGTAGCTTGTGGAGTATTCACAATAACTAATCCTCTCTAGGATATGAAATCCGTTCATCTTTAAGCAGATACTATTTCCTTATTTATCTTTTGTTCATGATAACAATGGTATAACAACCACACGTTTTACCCATAGCTAGTTTCTATGTCAAGATTATTATGTGTGACATCATAATCAGATGTCTTGTTTGCTAAACAAGAATAATAAACTTTAATCTTTTCAGTATTCCAGACCATCATTTAAACAAGCAGCCTCTTATCGAAACACTAAGCATTAAGGTTTCTACACCACCCCCTGGGAAACTCTTGCACAATTATGCTGTAAAATCATTGCATCATTCCTTCAGAGTCTGAACAATCTGAGACAAGCATGTCTCAAGATCTTGTCATAATGAGCACAGTCAGTGATGCAGCTGTAGTCAGTGGCAGGGTCCCCCAAAAAGCTAGGACCGGCCCTGGTCAGTGGGCTCCAAGAAAACTCTCCCTGGCATTGGGATGAGGGAAGGAATCACTTGGCAGACACACGTTGTCCTCTGTACAGCAGAAATCCCCCCAAAACCGCAGTACCTCTTCACACCACTGTTGCCTTGACAACGAGGCACAAGCAAAATGTCAATAACTCCTCAGAGATGCATTCTTTGCACACTTCTTCTGTTTGCAGTGAGCAACTCTTCACCAACACACTGATTCAGAGAACCCAAAAGGTGGTGCAGAACTATCCAATGCTGCTGTAATCACAGCCATTCAGCTACTGAGAAAAACTCAATTTAAATCTCTCTCCCAACGGGTTACAAAATAAAACGGCTGAGGTCAGGAATGCTGAAACATGTGAATGTTAAAACAAACTAATGATAGTAGTCTGCCTATTCTTTATTACTTCAGTTCTAAGTTAATAGGCAAAACAAGGAAACTCTCACTAACCACAGATTAATCTTTTATCTATTTGGTTATTCTATTCATTTTCAAATTGTTTATCTAAGTTGTGTTACAAGCATGGTGAGGTTGTAACAGAATACACAAATAACTGTATTCAATCCGCGCCGTATTTGAAAACTGTATTAAAATCAATGTTTAACGACGTAATATAAGTTAAATATATTGTTAAGCTAATTACTGTTTTATTGTGAAGGCATCTCTGGTGAACTGCGGCCTGTGGCTTTTATTTTGAAAGGCCGTTCCGGAAATATACTCCGTAATGTGAACAGTGAGCTTGACTTCTAGAAACACGGAAAGTTACGATAACAATCGTTCTAATGCATTAAATAAAGTCATGAAAGAGACAAGGAAGGGAAAAGGCGTGTGGAAGTAAGCAATGAACTGAAAAAGCCACCAATCCTCCGTTTTAACCATGGTTTTAACGTGATGGCGGACATTGAAAACCTAAGCACCCCTGTCATACATAACCACTTTTTACTTTCCCTTAACGTTACTGTATGTATTATAATTTTTTCTTGAAATATAATTAAGTACAATGCTTATTAGTTCATGACAAATACCATGACATTCACAATGTAATGCAATGGTACCAATCAGTTCTCAAAACCTCTCATAAAACCACAAAGTGACGTAACTGTATCCACAAAAACTTATGCTAAAAACAACAAATTATAGTTTCTTATTCATTTCAATATATCTACTACATCAAATCACACACTGATCTATTCATTTTCAATGTATTCACTCCAACTTCAGATCACTCGATCTTTCACTTCTTCCATGATTGACTTCGTATCTATTATCTGACTAGGTTGATATGTGTTCACTTGTATTTATTAATACACTGGACAAATCTTGTCGTTACTCTTAATGTCCTTATTCTATTTATTTGAATGTTCTTAATTCAGACATGCACACAGCATATGGTTATACACCCTGTTCGCCTCCAGAGGGCAGCAGCTGACCACGAATGAACTTCCTCTGTCTGATGAAGCTCCCAGCTTCTGCAAACCTTGTCTCCTGTTCTGCACTAAACTATACTTCTGCTCTTTCCTCTCAATTATTACACAGATTTGACGAAAAAAATCACACAGAGTTTATTCCCTTATACATTCTGTCCGGCTTTTTTTGTGCAATGTATTATTTCAACAGATAATTCTGGCTTTTGAAGGCGCTTCAACACCTCTCTTTAGAGATGTGACCCTCACATGGAGATTAAACCCAAGCCAAAAAAATCCTTTATCGTCACGTTTAGCCGTTCAGATCAACCCCACAGCAAGAGTTTGCGAAATCCGGTCGTTTCAAATTGATTTTGAAATTTGTGTATTTCCTCTTGAATACCCACATATAATATTGACTTCAGCTTTTTGTCAGCCTATAGTCTACAGAATTTCCCCAGCGAGTCAGCCGTGCAGGGGACCTCGCTGGTTCCCTTTGCTTTAGTGAGTTAAGGTACTGGAATGTAATACCAGACTCTTACACACACTCAGTGCCTTATAGGTCCGGAATGTCCTACCTGACTCTTATCCAAACACTTTCTTAAATATAACTCGATGCCTCAGGTCTGGAATGTCCTACCTGACTCTGAGCACCGACTTTGCTTTAGTGAGCTAAGGTACTGGAATGCAATACCAGACTCTTACACACACTTTCTACAGTATTGTATTTTTTACCGTGACTAAGAACACTGAGAACGCCAATGACAACTCTAAAAATGTTGTAGCAAAGCCAAATCACAGATTTTGGTAATCAACAGGTATCTGTTTTACCTTCGTATCATGTAGGACGTCCTGGTTTAGTTGTCAACGGTGTCCGGGGTGTCCTCCCCTGGACAGAAATTCGTCCGTTGGCTGTCGGTGGTCCTTCTAGAGACCAGCACTCATCACGTCGGGAGGTCACCAGCTTGTTGGAACAAACACAGTAGTGGTGGCTTAAAGCCCACCTCTGCTCCGCGCCGTCCGTTAGATGAGCCTGGTCAGATTTAATAAAAGAAGTTCAAAACACCGGCATAAAAGTTATAACAATAATCTGATTTTAATGTTAAAAAACACAATATAGAGTGCCCTGTAACAGAGCACTCCGGGCTCCCCGCTCCACTGCCGTGCGATACAGGTATCGGGACCAGCCAGTCAGAAACATCAGTATATATGGACATATTTGGGGCGGAGATGTGAGATGTCTCTTCCGTCCCATTTTACTCCTAAGCGAATCAGAGTTCTGGGAAAAAGTATTTTTCTTCTGAACAGAGTGTGAGAGCCTCGGAACTAGACAAGGTCAGAATCACTTTTTATCTTACACCTGGGTTAACTCCTTTAATTTCCCAAGGAAGATTTCACACAAACTATTCCTTTCCAGACAACCAAACATTGTACACAGAGATATTAGTATCAAACATTGTACACAGATATATTGGCGCTTGAGATTATATTGGCCCCAGAAAGAACCTTGAAAAGAACATGTGTGTGTGCTGGTAGAAAGAGGTGTAAGTGTGTGTGTGTCCTGGTGGGAGGAAGTGTATGTGTGTGTGTGTGTGTGCTGATGAGAGGAGGTGTGTGTGTGTGGCAGGGTATCTGGGTCATGGAGTGTAAGTAAGAAGGTTTATATATATATAGGATTACTTTAAAACAGTCCCAAATAATACATATTCACTTCAATACAGTTCAAGATAATACCTGTTTACTTTAATACAGTTTAGAACAATATCTGTTTACTTTACTCCTGAGACAGAATAACAAATAAATAAATACAGACACAGCAATAAATACATACCAACAGCGAATCCAATACATGCTCACAAGGACAGACACAGATGACAGCAACGACTCTGTATGGACACCACAGCCTCATATCATTTCAAATAAATGCTTAGAATAAAATGTGTGGAGACATAATGTTCATTACATTTTCATGTACTGCCATATGTAAAGAAGCTATGAAACTACACATTGTTCTGTTGCCTTTCCAATTACGTTTTTGTAGTGGGAGTTATTTATAGGATTGGATACCACATTTGGTACTTTTAACGGTTACAACCAGGGGCGGACTGGCCATCGGGACGTTCGGGCCGGTACTGAAGTGGGCCGGTTGGACGATGTGGGCCGGCCGGTAACCGGCAGGGCTCGGCATTATAAATGGCCCGCTGGCCCGGAAGCACCCCGGGCCAGCATAACGTAGCCTACTTTCCACTTGTCCGCTCGGGCCACTCAAAATATTGCTTTAAAAAAATTGTCCTGTGGTATTGGTATTTTGACTAGCAATTTAGTTAAATTGTTTCGTTTATCAACGCTACAACAAAGCGTTCCGTGAGTCGGTTGTCGTTGTTGGGTGAAAAGCAAATAGCTGTTTGCTGCGGAGTGCGCCACCTAATCATTCGCCAAAATGTTTTTAATACCAGCGGTAACCGGCCAAGCGCCGTGCAAAAAACAATCTTCAAATAAAAGAAAGTCACCGGAGGAGTTAAAGGAGAGTGACAGGGAGCATGAGAAGAAGAGGGAGAGGAAGTTTCAGCCAGCTTGATCGATGGAGTTGGCTTCTGGTGCAGTGACGCGTCCTAAAACCCTTTTTATAATCTATCGATTAGATTTATGATTCGAAAATTATAAAAGTAGGGTAGACATGTGGAGATTATCCGGCTGAACAAAACGTGCATTTATCAAACAGGTTTGTTTTCACAGACCTTATTTCCAGCTATTTTCCAAAACCCTGTGGAGAAATCCCATTGCTTTTTGTCGAGGGAACCAGCAGCTTAATTCCTGGTTTTAGGACGCGTCACTGCACCTCTCAATATGATGCCAATATAAACAAGGTCTTCTGTCGGCTCTGTACATCAATGCCGACCTATGCTGACAAGTAAGTGAAGAGTAGAAAATATAAAGGTATTGGCTATAGGGAAATGTCCCAGCAGTTTAGGATAATGAAGGATCTAATCTAATCTATAGCCATTACATTTCTAACTCCTAATAACAGGAAGGCAGAAAGCGCATTATACAAATAATAATACTCATTCTTTCACACACACATACGGGTATTGGGCCGAGGGCGACACCGTACTTCCGGTATCCGCCATTTCACGCGAGGTGCAAGCAGAATATCATAGTCTATTGCCTTAATCAATATCTAGTCAACTCTAAAATACCACATATATGCAATGGCATGATACTATTATTGTGACAAGTGGGGTATTCACCTGGTGTTTCCAGAAATTTGACGTAGATGCAGCCAAAATCGACGAAGGCCACTTTCGAGGGTCGTTTTTCCATACATCTGCAGGCAGTCTGTAAGGGCAATCCGACAACCCACACAGCTCTAGTTTACGCTGGTAACGACCTAGAGCACACCCCTCAAGTCCAGAGATCTAATCCGAAGACATGCAGCGATTTCTTCGATCGTTAATTCAGAAAAAAAAACTAGTGCACTCTGCCTGGCTACGTTAGCTAGCTGTTTATATTAGCACCTCCAGGATATTTGCACCTCCAGGAAAATGGCGTATTTATATATATATATATATATATATATATATATATGGCGCGCGTTGCATTGTGGGTAGCTCGTGACGTCACTGTGTGTGAAAGAATAATAATAGCAGACATTTTTTAACAATGACCACAATATCATTATTTTAATAAAAACCAAATATGAACAATTGAGGAAAATGAGGAAGAACTGATGATTCAAATGTTGGAGTACAAGTAGTAATGTAGTTTGTGTATACATTACTATTGAAACAAATGTGTTAATTTTCTTCATTATTAGTCGATTTCTTTTTGGACACATTTTTGGGCCATTGTGGTTACAATGGTGGGGCCAGTGATAATACAATTCCACCGGCCCGGAGGAATTTTACCCTTAATGTCTACCTCTGCGGTAAGTCACTAGCACCGCGGTGGGCCGGCGGTACCGAAGTGGGCCGGTCGAGAGTCCCGGGCTGATTTGTAGTCCCAGTCCGACCCCGGTTACAACTGATCTGTACCACAGAGTCACATTAAATCATTCAGTGCCAAATGTGGGTACTGAAGAGCCAATCTGGGTAAACTAATGTTTACTAATGTCCTGCAGGTCACCCTTGAAAAAGAGATCTTTTGATCTCAAGGGGCTTTCACCTGGTTAAATAAAGGCTACAAACAAAAGAGTTTGAGTCACAGCTGTGGAGCTGCCTTGTGAGTGCAGTATAGATGGAGAGAGTCAGCCCCCCACCCTCCTGAAAGTTAGAATTTTTAAATGTTTATTACTGACCTATGTTAATAAGAACATGTTTTGAATGAATAATAATGTTAACATTACGAAAGTAGGATTCAGTTTTACAAATTACATTACACGATTTAGATTTTGCCTAAATGAACTATTTTCCATTCTTAACGTGCAACAGCTATATACTGCAGTCACACTGTAAATGTAATAATATTACAAATAAATACATTTTACTGTACCTACTAAATACTTGGAAAGGATAGTTGCAAATGTATTATCTTTTCAATTTACACACGGCATCTATTGCACGTCTGTCCGTCCTGGGAGAGGGATCCCTCCTCTGTTGCTCTCCCTGAGGTTTCTCCCATTTTCCCCTTTAAACTGTGGGTTTTCTCCGGAAGTTTTTCCTTGTACGATGTGAGGGTTAAAGCAAACAGATATTGTTCTAAACTGTATTAAAGTAAACAGGTATTATCTTGAACTGTATTGAAGTGAACATGTATTATTTGGGACTGTTTTAAAGTAATCCTATATATATAACCCTTTCACTTACACTCACTGACCCAGATATCAGCACACACACACACATACACTTTCCCCCCCACCAGCACATGCACATGTTCTTATTCAAGGTTCTTCCTGGGGCCAGTATAATCTCAAGCACCAATATCTCTGTATACAATGTTTGATTGTTTTGGGAAAGAATAGTTTGTGTGAAATCTTCCCTGGGAAAGTAAAGGAGTGAAGTTAGGTGGAAGATAAAAAGTGATTCTGACCTTGACTAGTTCCGAGGCTCTCACGCTTCACTTAGGAGTAAAATGGGACTGGAAGAGCCGACCCACATCTCCGCCCCAAAAATGTCCATATATACTGTTGTTTATTCATGCAAAATGCCCCCCTTGTTTCTGACTGGCTGGTCCCGATACCTGTATCGCACAGCAGTAGAGCTGGGAGCCCGGAGTACTCTGTAATTTGTATTGGTGTTTTTTACCATTAAAATCAGATTATTGTTATAACTTTTATGCCGGTGTTTTGAACTCCTTCTCTTATTAATCTGACCAGGCTCATCTAACGAACGGCGCGGAGCAGAGGTGGGCTTTAAGCCACCACTACTGTTTGCTTCAACAGGGTCTAAGGACAGAGGGTGTCCTATTGTCATACTGATATTCTGTACAAACTGTGAAGTCCACTGAGACAAATGTAACATTTGTGATATTGGGCTATATAAATAAACATTGATTGATTGATTGATTAAATTGGAACAGTCTGCAAACATGTTTAAAACTAAGCACTTTGGTTCCCTGCATCATTTTAAAACTCAGCTGGGTAACATGCTGTTTGATACTCATGGTACCTGTCACTGTAAATAGAGTTTGTAAACTGTACCCTGTACATTATGTTGTATGTCATCCTTATTGTTGTTCTTATGTTACATGTGTAACTAATGTCCTGTAGGTCACCCTTGAAAAAGAGATCTTTTGATCTCAAGGGGCTTTCACCTGGTTAAAAAAATGCTACAAACAAACAAACACTACTTTTGAGTTACTTTCACCAAAATAACCGCAAAGGAATGGCTAGGTATTTTAAATGCTAACATGTAGTTTAGTGTAGCTCATTATACATCCAGTGAAGGGCAATGTGGTATAGCATAACAACTGTGTAGGCCCTTAAGGCTACTGACAACTTGTATTACACGGCTTGGTTGAATACTCGATTCTGATTGTAAATTCTTAACATGTGACACGTTGTTAATACAGTAGTACAGACCACTGTCAAGGACTATAATGAAGATTGCTAAGGAGGATCAAGAAAGAGAAAGGAAAAGAGGTTATAAGACGGAGTGCTGGACGTCAGATAAATCACCAGAAGAAGGCAGACAGGAAGTAAACAATAACAGGACACGGAATGGGCTCTGTAGTTTGTTTAGTATATGGCCGTGTACAGGCCCGGTTCCAGAACAAAAGGACTCAGGGTGCATCTGAGATTACAGGGGGCGCAGCAGTAGTAGGTTTACATGAGCAATAGTGGCCGGCAACAGCAATGAAAAATAACATTGATGGTCCCCAATGAACAGATTATGGCATTTGTTATGTTTTGAAACAAAGCAAGTGAGAACATTTCAAGTGTGTTAAAAGTGCAATCCTGAAATATTTCATATAGTCCAAAGTGGACTGTGGCAAAGAAAAGCACAAAAGCTTCAAAACTGTACTGATAAAACAAATGAGAACATATTGTAAATCAAGGCAAATATTATTTGAACCAGCTCATGGTTTGAAATGGCAAACATTGAAAAGCAAAAGTATTATTAAAACCATGTAGCCTACTAAATCATCACTTTGGTCCCATCATATACTCTGGGAAGAGAATATTTACTGTGCTTGAAAACTGGTATCACATCATCATGTGAGGTTGACTTTGTGACCTGGAGAACATTTCAGCTGCAACATTAGCTTGTTGATAAGCTTGGGATATGAGATCTTTGTGTAGCCATTCGTGGTGAAGGCATCTGTGCTATTGTATGCATTATTTTTGACCCAACATTTCTACAGGCATGGCAGAATATGGCACTATTTTCACATGAATATTCTAGACCAGTGGTTCTCAACTGGTCAGGCCTCGGGACCCACTTTTTACTTGGTCAATACATCGCGACCCAACATTTTGAAGCACTCAAATCTATTCAACAAAAAATGGTGCTGTAATATATACGCTTTTCAGCATACAATATTAATAACAGTGAAGTACAGTGCATATATCCCTTATATCCCTTCACAGAACTAAAGTATGCTTTTAAAAAAGGTTTAATGAGATGATGGAATCAAAGCTGAACTATATAAAAAGGCACGCATGTTGAAAACCCAACCCCAGCAGGGGGGTCTGGGGGGATTCTCCCCCAGGAGATTTTTAGAAATACTAACAAACTATGCATTCTGGTACACTCTGAGAAGAAAAGAAATAAATCTATTACTAGCTACCCGACATATTAATAATATTTTATGCCATTGTTTGTTTTTCACTTTGTTCTGACATCTTGCTGCGAGAAGAGTAAAGAGGAGATAGTCTGTGTGACTCACTTTAAATTGTGGGTAAGGGGAGATAGCTCCCATTGTTCTGTGACCTGTCAATCATCAGACCGGGGATCATATTTCATTATGTGTTGATTTCTATCTGAAGTTGTAACCATGGATGTATAAAGAAGAGTTATACCGCAAAGTTATTCTCCGTGGGGACTTCCGGCAACAATCTTGATTCTGATTGGCCAGAAGACTCGAAAAAAGCATCAGCAAAGATATTTTATTGAGAAGATGATCACTATGTGACAGAAGTTTTCAAAACCGTTTATGGTCTCCGGTACTTCCAGTCCAACGCCGACTGCATGCACAGCGTTAGAAAATCGGGCCTTCAAAATAAAAGTTTGACTTTTTCCCCCCAAAAAAACACTCACACATCCGCGACCCACTCGAAACGGGACCCACCAGTTGAGAACCACTGTTCTAGACATTGTCTATTTGTATACCACGAGCTGCAAAATGACCGCCTAACCCAGGGTGGGGAACCTCCGGCCCCCGGGCCGTAAACGGCCCGTGAGACCATTGGGTACAGCCCTCGATGGAATTTATAAACACACCAGTGGTGGCTGATGGAAAATATTTTTGGTGCGGCTGTTGATATAGTGAGTAAAAAATTTTTTTTTGGGAGAAATGACCCCTTAAATTAGGACTTCTGGTGATGTAATGGCGCGTTTCCACTGCAGCGCGGAGCTCGCTTTAAGCGTGCCGAGCCGTGCGGGGCCCGTTTTTGGTTGCGTTTCCACTTGGCCTAGTACCGGCTAGCGGGTCCTAATTCACAGTTTTTCTGGCCCCATAAAATCGTGGTTCTAGGGCCATGAACAACCAGGCTGAGTCGGGCTGAGTATGCTAAACTAGAGAGAGAATCGCTGGCAAGGGGGCTACAACTACAACAAGATGAACATATTTGACCGTGATTTAATTGTAATACACATTTCAAAATGATGCCGAAGTAACAACATACTGATACCGGTTAGTAAAAACATGAATTAATGCTTTGACAAGTCTGCAGACAGACGGCAGGCGAAAAACCCTTTTAAAATGCGTGTTTTCTAAATGGAGATTGGCTAAGCTAACAGTTGTAAATGCTCCGACCGTCCACACTCACAACAACGACCTATACAGACATAAATAAACCAGCGACTGTATTCGCCATGACACAGACAGTATGTGGTTTGTACTTCATATCGTTTACCCCCGTCACAGTCCACGGGCACATCGTATCTGTCCCCGGCTGTTTGAAGAGCAAGCATGGGAAACAAAAGACAGCATTTACCTGTTTGCATCCAGCTAGCCATGCCTCTCTGGTGTACCAGCTACGTGAGAAGCCTCGTTGATACGTTTTGTCTTTTTCACGAGCTTGCTGCGATATATACAAATCGGGTTGGTCTGGTCCAAGGTCTTTAAGCAACAGTTTATCTCCCAAACTTCTCCTTTCAAAAGGATTGAAGATTAGCTCTTGAACGGAATTGGGCGGGGACTCTACCTGCACATGAAGCCATCCTCATCAACTACCGCCGTACTGCGTCACCCCACTGGATACGAGTCACTAGTGTCCAAACTACTCACAGATTGGACCGGGCGCTGACATTGGCGCCTGGTGATCATCAGATTTGACTACGCTGATTGGCTGAAATTATGTTTCGGCATCATAGTTTACAGATAGCAACAGTCAGCTGCTAGTGGCTGCTGCTGCACTGGTTGAGGGCTCCTTTCTTACCGCCCAGACGAGAGAGGGTAATGACCATAGATTGTATATATAAAGGTAATGACACATGGGCAAGGCCAGGCAGGAAACACGTGACTTATGAGTAACTTTAGACATCGTCGTAACACAATTTTTTTAAACGAGATTTTATTGTAGATAATACATTTTACTGATACCAATTATATAATATTTACCTTGTTTATTAAAAATAAAATAAAAAAATATTTTTTTGTATGTGGGAAGAGGTGGGGCGGCGCCCCTAGCGCCCGCCGGCCGCCATCTGAAACACACGCAAAAAAGAAAAAAATTAAAGAAATCTAGACCGCAAAAAAATTAAACAAGCGAGTTCCTGTTTTTCCTGGCCAAGGTCAGTGTCCTTGAACACAACACGAGCCTAACGTGTCATCACGTGGTATATGTCTCGTCTGGCAGGGCTGCAGTTCTGACGGAGAGCACCAGAACGTCGCTCCGGCACTTCCAAAAATTGCAGTACCCATAAGGAGCCGCAGTTTTTGCGTGGCTGTGTCTTTAGTTGAAAGCCCAGTGGCGATCTGTTCATCTGTCATACTGACCATACAGTCAATAACTTTGTTGTTATTATCATCTGGTTAGCTAGCTATGCTAACGAATATAAGAAGCTTTTTCTACAACCAGTGAGGTAAAGGCACATCTTTATGATCATTATAGTTATAAGAAGATAAGAGAATAAAGTCAACCGGTATAAAATACTATGACAATAAAAAAATGTTGTTGGTAAACAAGAATACAGTTTGAAAGGCAAGTGATTTGTAAAATATCCATAAAGAAAAAGAAAATCTGCTTCCAGTTCTGTTTCATCTGGGTGTTGAGAGATGTATCCATAGATATCTTAATGTTGCTCTCAAAGTGCACCAGATTGATGCTTTTAACTTCAACATTTAAAAACAAATCTTCCCGGGGGGAGCATGCCCCCGGACCCCCCTAGAGGAGGTTAGGTCCCCCCCACTTAAATCATGTTCACATGGATAGGAAACTAAATACATTTGCACACATCTTGTGTCCATATCTTTCTGTATTGGTGGTCATGCCACAACCGTGCATGTGCATGCATGCGCAAGTCATGGTATATCTGGATTAAGAGGTTGCTTTCAGCATGAAAGAAAGGCCAAATGAATGGGCTGGGATTTTAGTATGTCTAAGAGAGGTCAATCATTTGTATGGCCCTCGGAGGATGTAGAAAAAATTGAAATGGCCCTTGAGAGGAAAAAGGTTCCCCACTCCTGGCCTAACCCCACTGTACAGTACTTGTTTAGATATACCTGGGCAGGCTCTGTTTTGCCGTGGTTTCCTGGCACCTGCGGGCCGCAGAGGGGCGGCGTAGTTTTGGGCGCAGGGTTCGTACGGGTGCTTGAAATCCTTGAAAATGCTTGAAATTTGACGTGGTGTTTTCAAGGTTGGGAAAGTGCTTGAATTTGAGATAAAGTGCTTGAAAATGTAAATACTTTACTTTTACAATAAATTGCTGTCTGACTGAATAGTTCGCTTTTTAGATTAAAAGAAAATAATTGCTTCGCTTTTACATAAAACAGCTCCGCTGCGGCCTTCCCGCGCTATGCTCGTGACCTGCAAGTGTTTGTGTTACGCATTCTGATGAGAGTGATAGATGACTGTGTGCCAGGAGGTTGCAGTTTCAACGAGCGTTGGCTAGCAGAAGACAAATACAAGCCTTGGCTAAGACGAGGGTCAAGCCCACGAGTAGCCTCCTGCAAACTTTGCAAAAATAACGATGCGAGAGTCTGCGCTGACGAGCCACATGAAAGGTACGCCGTAGTAGAGCATTTTAGATTAGGCTAACGTTGCATGTTACGTTTGTTTAAGCTAACGTTAGCGAGCTGAATAGCAAACTCGATTGAGGGATAATAATAATTGCAGGGGACAATCATTTCAGAGGATCGACCTATGTTATCTGTGTTACAGTCGCCATGGTGTGGTGTTCAGAGGATGAAGCACTCACGGCATTTCGTGTTATAGTCACGAAATATAATCTATTGATTCGACACAGAGTGATTTTGAAAGCAATGTATTTCTACTGGTAGTATGTTTCGTGCCTAAACCAAATGTGACTTGCTCTATCGAAATCAGTCACATTGACCCGAAGACACATTTTCGTTTGTATTACTGGTCTGGGGGAAGCTCGCGAGTGTGTTTGTGTATTTTTGCGTTTGTGTACCGGGGAAACACTTACAAGAAACACTGGCTGTTATGCTTGCTGTGATGTTACATTAGTCCGTTCTCTGCTTGTAATTATGCCGTTACAAGCTTCAAAGTTGTATTTATCATCTGAATTTGCCGAAACAAGTTTAATATTCTGAAAGCCAATACTTTGTTTATTTGAAAACAAACTGTCTTTTATATAAAATTGAAGTATTATACAAGTAAAACTACATTTTGCTTTAATCCCATGTAATTGTAGAATGAACACAGTCTTCCTTTGAAGATGTATAAGTCAGGTGTCTTGAGTAGTCACAATTACCTACAAATCATTGTACACATTTGTAAATATTATTGTCCACTTGTGTTATGTTGTGTTCGTTATTCTCGCCTCCAGGAGAGAAGCTTAAAAGGAGACTAAATGGAGTCTCTGAGATGGTGTCAAATTGGTACTTTAATTAAAAAGAAAGGCGCGGTAGTGTTACAAGCAGAATATTGTTCGAGGGGAGAGAAAGGCTGCAGCTTCCTCTCCCTGGTGGTGGCCGTGCAGAAGAGACCTCACAAGCCTTTGTCTTTCCCGCTTGCTGGCTGTTCGCTCCTCCTCTCTGTGAGCTGTAGTGACGTAGGGGACTTCCCCCCTCGTTCTCCTGTGTCCGATATCGCGTTAAACAGATGATTTCGACATTTTACATTCATTGCTTACTTCCACATGCATTTTCTCCTCCTTATCTCTTTCATAACTTTATATGTAATACATGTTAACGGCGTCAATAGCCACTTTAATGATACTAATGGACGGTAGTCCCGGATGTCGTCATGAAGGATTTTCAGAATAAAAGCTTGGTATTGAGAACTTCCGGTTTTTTCCAGAATAAAATAGCATTTAAACTGACCGTATGTTTAAGCTACATTATGCTATTAAACATTGATTTTAATTTCTAACAGTCCCTCCTTACACACCTAAAGGTGTGTATAATACTGAAATCAATGAGTTCTTCATCTGAACTCTACATAGTACATAACTCATATCAAAAACATACAATCAAAATGGAATGTTTCGAATAGCCTCAACTTTACAAAAATACTTTGACTGTTCAAACATAAAAGCTTTCCCTTGTGCATAACTTCTAGTGTTAACATTCAATATGGTTCTTCAAAATAGCAGCAATGGCTTGGTATCAGAACATTTCTTCCTCCCTCCTTTCACAGAAACCGTTCTCATACCACGCTCAGTGTTAAGGCACTTGTTTTTACAAAGTGAAAAGAAACAACCCATTTTAAAATAGTAATGATTCTAAAATGCACGAAATCGATCATATAGAACCGTGAAAAATCATAAAAATGAAATAAATTATCTTGGACCAGTGTTATGTAATAATAAAAATAAAAATACACTATTTTGGAATAGTATAAGTAAATTGAAATGGATTCACGCTATTTTAGCATTTTATTTTGCTCACTTCTTCACATGATTTCATTTAAAGAATCACATCGGCTGGACATTCATTGAACAATCTCATCTCTGAACATCCATATCATTTAAACTCATTCAAACTAACTCATCATTTTCATCAACATCTGTATATGGGGGTGGATCGTCCTGTTCTACTAGCACTGGAAACTGTCTCCTCATGAGAAATGTACCCTCCCTCCTTTCATACCATTTAAGGTATGAAAGTAATATGTTCTCAAGAAGAGGCCGTTGTGATCAATCGGTATTTTAGGACATGGAATTAATGCAACATCTAGGCCTCCCCTGGGCGCCCCTATGCTATCCTTGTACCCTGGAGCCTAAACTCCCCCTGGGACTGGTCTCTTAGCCCTACTGGCTTTGGGGTGTTCTCCATGTTGTTTAAAAACATCATTGGCTGTGCTAATGCACAGGTCCCAGCCCAATCCTGTGGCAAGACTGAGTACAAGGTTTTAGTTCCACGATACCACCAAACATCTACTCTGGGGTACGGCACTTTAGACAGTCATTTCTGGGAGAAGATTTTGGTCAATTACAACAGTTGTAAAATTTCATCACTTAAAAGTTCCTACTTGATGACTTTGGGTGGTCTGTTCTAATACAGTGATAAAGTCCCTGAAATGGTGTGAAAACCGGTGGAATATCAATAACGCATTACACTAATTTATTTTCAATTCTGGTCTACTTAAATAACTATGCTGAGCCCTTTTAACAGTGTGTGGAACCTTGGGTGCCCGAGCATGTGATAATTACTCCCTCCTTTAACAAGGACTTTAAAAACAGAAGTCATTTCATTAATGGTTTGTAGTTCATTTCAGGAATTTTCACTCTTGGCAGATATGTTTGTCCTTTTAAATAACATCTCTAAATGTCAGGTCATCTGGCTAAATGGATGAGCATTAGGAGGTGGTGGCACTTGTCTTTTAAAACTCCTACTCTGGTGCTGTGCGCTCCCTCTGAAGCTGCAAGTAAGATTTAAAACATCTGCAGGGTGGGTTGAGCGACCCCTTCTCCCTGAACGATATTGGTTGTCGAAAATATGCACCATTAAAATGAGTGATCCAAGGCCCCGCATGTATTACTCCCAATTATACTAGTTTTTCAAAATTAAAATTTTCAATCGCTCTTTGCCTAGTGTCTTTTTAAAACTCTACATCTTGGACGACAAACAAATGTTGTTTCCACCTTAACAGTTCTCCTATGGTGATAACCATGCTAGATTGGAATACTTTCTTTGGCCTGGTTCTAGCTCTACCTTTAACATTTTCCATTCAAATAAAGATTTGCCTGCTATCTATATTGTAACAAATTAAATCTTCCCCAAATTCTCACATGAATAAGAATCTCTATAAGAATAATTTGTTTATATGATGAAAAGATTGAATAATATGTTCTATCCTCAGTGTGTTTTTAGGATTATTTTCTAATAAGTGTGTTTATGTGTAAACTCACTCACTCCCGTGTTCCTTCTCTCCCCTCTGGTTGTCAAGCCACGACCCCCTCACGTTCTGCTGGACCACGCCAACTCCTCCGGTTCTGTCCTCTCCTCAGTCCATCCGCTCTTAGATCCTCCCGCTGTAACTCTTTTCAGTGGCCCAACTGCTTTGCATTTCATCTCCTCCCTTTCAGTCTCTATGCTGTTGCATGGAGGGCGTATTCCGCTCTCATGTCCCACACTCTGCTCTTGTGCCAAATCTCGTGGCTCAGGCTGGAACTTCATGTCCTGTACTGGGACCGATGAGAGTTTGCCTCTTTGTCAGCATGCTGGTTTGGTTCTGGATGCCTCAGGTGGAGATGGTTCTGGATGCCTCAGGTCGTTGTTGGTTCAGCTCGGGTTATCTGTCTTTTCGATGGAGGAGGAGGAGTCTCCTGTGGTGAGGTCATTTGTCTGAAGATGGGGTCGTAGCGTTCTGACAGGCAGAGAGAGAGAGAAAGAGATCTCGGGACGCATTACCTATAGCTAATTCTAACACACTGAGGTAAAATATATCCAATCCTTTCCACGCTATTTTCCTAATCTTACTATCTGTCATCTAAACCCAATTAATGTCTACTAATGGTTGTGCCATATCCCTAAACATTGTTTCCACCCACTGTAACATGGCTACTCCAAATAACTCTTTCAGGAAACCATTTTCTTCTATAAATTAAAAATACCTACATGTTTCAAGCACCACATATTTCACACACTATAAAAGAACGTCCCCCTATTTTCTCCATCACTTTAAATCTCACTGTTATTTAGAACATAAGTAACTTCTGTGACTGGACATATCTGCAATGTCGCCACAATCTGCTGGGGAATTTTGTTCATAGAGTTTGTACGTACAAAGCTGTACTTGTGGGTTAGTAGCCTGTTTCTACTGTAATCATTTTCAATAATTTTGCTCAGGTCACCGGTCGGTTGTCCATAAACTTAACAGGGGGTGTTTCTGGTACATACTAAAACATGGATCCAGTGTATTTGGAGATTCCCCTAATCTGTAAATCCCCATCACTGATTATCCCGATCACTTAAACCCATCTCATCATTTGATACAAGAACTGCATATATGGGGGGTGAATCATCTTGATTGTAACCGCCTCACCTTTGGGAACGAGTATTTCTAAATCCTCCTCTTGTTGCTCAGCTGATCTTTTGGCTCTGGGGATAAGTGAAAGTCTCTGAAACACAGCTGGAGTTTTGTTAGTGATGTGGGCATTCTCTATGAGTGGACTAATGGATCCATGTCTTACTTGATATTGTACTCCCCATCCAACCAGAAAGGTGCCAAGTGTAATGAGCACAATCAACAATGCTATTCTGACTCTTATCCCTAGGGGACCCCACAATTGGTTTGGCTTTGTTCTTGACATCATCTCTATTTTATCCCTAGTTGTGTCAGTTACAGAATTTAAATAATGAGTACTATAATAACGTATAAAAAAAATGGACTCTTTTTCAGATGTAAAACAAAAAATAGGTTTTCACTTTAGTGTACAATCTATAAAAATCTATAGACAATTCATCTTTTGAGCTGTTTCTATCTTTATCTTATTTATATTTATTGTTTTGTTCCAGCTCTGCCAAATCAGTCCTAACTCCCAATAATGTTCTGGAAGTTGCCAGTGAAGGGTGACAATGTGTGAGGTGGTGTCAATTTGCTCCTTTTTCTTTACCTTTAAACCGGAGCGCGTGTGAAGTTCATTACAACTTCTCACTGTTCCGTCCACCGGGATCAACTCACTGTCTTTTGTGAACTTTCACCCTCACCCAATCACCTGGCCGAACAGGAGTCTCTTCTGGTGTCTCGTCTGATATCTCTGTAGCTTTCCTAGCCTGTGTAGACAAAACTTGGATAATATTACTCAGAGTTCTGACATATTCATTACTTTTATTCGTCTAATATCTAAAACTGGACCAGTCCCTCCTTGGAGAAGGCCCAAGCTTTGGCATACCTCTTGTTGTTATGAGACCTATTGTTAACTACATGTTATTATTTATGAACTACAACGTCACTGAAATCAACATATCTGTATAATCATGACACTCCCTCCTTTGAGCATAACATGCTCAATTAATATTGCAATGATTACCCTATTCTGAACAGGACATGTAAAAACCCTAACGTTGCATTAAATAAATATAACTTGTCCGTGTACCCATAAGGCGTACAAAAAATATCGTATGATGTATGGTTTTCTGATGGTATAAAAACATTTTAACTCAAATCTGCCATTAGCACAAAAAATCGTTTACTTGTTTCAATAATGGCTTTTGTCCTGGTGTTATGCATCATTGCTGTGAAAAACAATACCCCTGGTGTCGCTAATGCGTCTCAATAATTCTAGGATTAGAGGATTGGTTGATACTGCTGAACAAAGATATGATAAAATAATATTTCTCTAAACTAGCCGGAAAATACGAACTATTCTCACAGAGGGTGACATGTATGGCGGGCTGGTGCCCCTCACTCAAAATGAGATATTGCCTTACGCACTATATTATAAATCAGTAAAGTTACTCAAGAATAAATAAATAAAAACTGATTCTTGAAACTGTTTAAACTCTTAAGCCCGAGGGTCCCCCCAGGGGACCCCTCCCACCGTTTTTTTATGAGACTATGTCTCAGGGCTTCTTAACATTTATGAAACTATTAATGTTCCATACCCTTTTAACGCTAAGAAACTCAGCTAACTGACAATGTGAACCATTTTTAGCTAAAAGAAACACAAGAGTAATACCAAGCCTTTGAATTAGCATGGAGCGAAGAAATGCTAACTAATGCTCACGGAATTTGCACAGCACTCACGGTAGAAATGCCCTTATTACTTATCGTAACTGCACAAACAAGATATACGATTTATAGCCGAGACTCCACAGATTCCACACATGTAATATCATCACTGTAGGACCCCGAATTGCGGAGCTATCAGCCAGAAAAGAGAAAGTAAACAACATCCGGTTTCAAAAATATTACAATAATTTCGTCTTACCTTTTTTGATTTGTGATCAAAAGTTGTGTTCACCGGAATAAAAACGCCGCTCAAGGTTAATCCAATGTCTTTGTGTCACGTAGAAATTTTGACTGATAATCCTTCATCATATTTATGGCAATATACTGGGTATAAAGTTTCGCCGTCCAGGCGTGCACTTTCAGATATGCTTTGTCCGTTTCTCTATTACGTCCGCTATGGTAATGTTTACGTGGATTTGGGAACTGCCCATCGATTCTATTGGTTCTGATGGTTAAGAAAAAGGTGTAAATCACACGAATCGACCAATGGGTTCCAGAGATATGGTCCTGCGTAAAGTATAAAGAATGCCAGCCAGTTTAAGTACTTTACGCAGGCGGCTTCATTTATTGTTTACTACCTAACAACAGGCATTACAACAGGACACAGAGCGCACGGAGGACAGAGCGGACAGCAGATAACGGAATTGCAGTTTTATTGCTTATAGATTATCAGAACATTTCAAAGGGGACACAGCCACATTGGATATTAACCTATGGATTAACTACATCATCGTTTTTATCGTTTTAATGCCATTGAAGACCAGTTTAGACCAGGCAAAGACGAAGGTAAGCCATTAGCCTAGCGCATGCTAGTACCTAACTCCACTTGTTTTGATGTACGTTTTTGTTGATAACGTCGCAAGTTTGTATCTTTCAGTGTTGAGGTGGGCACCGTTAGATTCTGTGTCTTTACGATCAAAAACGATGTGTTGGATGTGCGGCTAGGATAAGTAATAAGGGAGCTAGGATAAGTAATAAAGGAGCTAGGAGTGATTTTCGGTGCAGTAATAGGTTAGCATTTTTCGCTCGGGGCTAATTCAGATGCTCACTGTTAGCATTGTGGTTTTTTTGAAAAAATAAATGAAAAAGATCAGTTAAATGAGTTTTTCCCCGTTATATGGATATAAAATATTCATAGTTTATTAAATAGTAAGGTTCCTTAGACGTTGTTTCCTGCAAATGACGCGATTTCGGTCCGTGGGGCCTATAAGTGCTATACAAATAAACTTGCCTTGCCTAAGAGGATAACAGAGTATGTTCTTATATTTTATTTTTATTTTTATTTTTTTCACAACAGTTGTATTTGGATGGAATGAATACCTATAGTGAAAATTCAAAGTAATAAAATGATTTTTACAGTGAAAAAGTTCAAATGGAACCGATGGTTCCCAAATTACCCAGAGGTGAGTCCGCCTGGACTTTATTTTTCTAAACCTCTCTAAAAAGGTCAAATTTCACTTGTTTTGCATCAATCTTGATACAGGGTACTTATTATATATTATAGTTTGGATTCCTAAAGCTTTTAGTCTACTAACCCATCATTCAAGGGTGGTTTTTACTATAAGTAATGGGTATTTTTTAGGCGGACATTAGAATTTACATGTTTTTACTATGTTCCATCTGAATTTACTTTAAAATAAAAACATCTATATTGATTCTGACACTTCTACATCCAACTCACAGATGTAACCTTGCTTTGAGAGAAAAGATGATTAATTTACCCCTTTTAGAAGTGAAGATATAGTCTTTGTTGTGTTAGTGGCATTTTCGAGCCTGAAACCTGAAAAACAGGCTCAGGGCTTAAGAGGTTAAAAACCCTACAACTTCTTCATCCAAGCTCTCAATCAGTGTTATGTTATTTAATCTGCAGCTCATTGCCTTAAAACAGATACTTCAGACCGATTATAACATTTTGTTTATGAGAAAAATGTAATCTGACTCCATAAATCACAGAATTGTTTGACTAAAAAACTACACTTCCACTAACAATAAATGAAGTTCCCCTTTAAACACAGCCCCGGTCTTCTGACGGGGTCTATCTATGTACTGGCTGGAAAATGTTGGGCCAGTCTCTGTCACTCCTTCACTGTTCTCCCGCTAACAGTCACTCTCTAGTTCTGCTGGGTTCTTGTTGACTTCTTCACTGGTTTGAGACAAGCGACCCTATTGGACACCTCCCTTTGTAGCCAGACTTCACCACAGCAGAATCGAGTTTCTGTTTTTAGGTCTTAACAGCTCCACGTCAGGTGTATCGCCGCCCCTTGAACTGCAGTCGGTGTAAACAGGAGGACTTGGTAAGGATCCTCCGTCTTGGGCGAGTACTAGGTTTCCGTCTTCATATTTTTAGTGGAAACCCGTCGTCTTGACCTCACTAGCTGTGTGGACACAATAGTTTTCTGTGTAGGGGAACAACATCACTCGTAATCTCTTTCCTTCTCATAATTACAAAAATAGTCTGCTAAATGTTCTATTCTGTGGATGCTTTATGTGTAAATGCAAATGCTACTCTCAATTTTGTTTTACATTAAACATTAAACCTCTCCCTCCTGTGGTGACAGATATGGCTCAATGTAGCTGGATTTCAAAATACCCTTGTGCTGAAGATGCATCACCTGGTGGTCTGACCCTCTAAGCTTCCTCATTGTTGTGGTTGATACAGGGCGTCAGTGGCATTTGGGTCATGTTTGGCACCCCTGTTTGTCTTTGACATCTCTGGGACCCCCTGCCTCCGTTGTCATCATGGAAACCTCCCCTGGTTTTCTGCATGGAGGGCCGTTGTTTGGTGCAATGTTCTGCGGACACTCTCTGGACCAATGTGTCAGCTGACTACATTTGTAGCAGCCTTCATCTGTTCTTCGTCTTGATCGTGGCTCTCCTCTCCATTGTCCCTTTTGTTGATGCTGTATGGGAGTGTATGCCTGTGCTTGCGGCTGTACTTGGACAGGAGCATACACAGGTGGTTGCTGTACTTGGGGATAATACTGCTGCGTCTGGGGCTGCTGAAATTGTGTAGGATCACATTCTAGTGCTTGTGGTGGGTTTTGCATTTGTTGATGCGGACACTCTCTGGACCAATGGTCCAGCTGACCGCATATGTAACATCCCACCTTCCGGAAACCCCTTCCTCTGCTTTTTTCTCGAAATCCCCCTCTGCCTCCTTGTTGGTTCTGCATCTGCTTTTCTGGCACTATCTGAGATTTAACTGTTTGAGGTGTCTGCCCTGCATTCTCTGGTTCTTCCTGAGCTTGAATTGTTGGAGGTGTCTGCCCTGCCTTCTCTGGAAGTTTCCCCTCCCTTCTCCTTGTCTTGTTCCTACAAGCTACGGTGTCTTTTGTTTTTTCTGCTATGTCTTCCCTCACTGGCAGGTCTGCTACTCGGACCACATTTATGCTGTGTGCCAATAGGCTGGCATATTCCAGATGGAGTATCAGACATGTAACTCTTATATATCTTTCTTCAGCTTCCCTCCATATAGTTAGCTGTTGTAGGCATTGTTCGTGCTCATAGTCGAGTACTGCTCTTCTATGGGCTTTTGCTGGTCCAGGTTGATCATCTGCTGGAATCAGTCCTCTAATTTGCCATTGTTCCAACAGTTTCTCCATTCTGTTCCATGTCTTTTGTCTAAGATTTGGAGCGGTTATAGCATCTGATCTGATTTTTATCCTTCCCTTGATATCTGCAGTTGAGCCTGGCTCTGCGTCTGGTCTCAACTTAGTTTGTTTTGGTGACATGTTCTCTAACTATTCGAATGAATATTATTAAGTTATCAAAGATTGAAACACTAATCCTCCGACTAGCACCTTCGTTCCTGATAAATAATATCCTATGTCATCCGAACTTAACTTTAAATCTGTTTTTTTTGTTAAAAGTTTTTTTTTTTTTTTATCATTTTTTAAAAGTTATAGTTTTTTTTTTTTTTTTTATTATTATGATTTAAGTTTTTTGTAAAATATTAATAAAGTAAATTAAAAGATAAAAATTATGCACATTTTAAAATCTAAAATGTTAAAATAAAAATTGTACAGTTATGGTTTTGACTTTTGAAATATGAAAATAGAAATCTGGTGAAAATCTAAATCCAGCGTGTACAGTGCATACCGACGTGTATGGAATTATGCAAATGCCATAATTTGTGTTGCTTCAATACATTTGTTTGCTTTTTTTGAAAAAGTATTATGTAAAGTTTCTTATCTTATAATTAGAAACCACTTGCAATCCTATCTCGGCGATGAAGCATGTGTTTATTTTAGTGCTGTCAAAATTATCGCGTTAACGGCGGTAATTAATTTTTTGAATTAATTGCGTTAAAATATTTAACGCATTTAACGCATGTGCAGAATGGCCCGCCCCATACGTGCCACCAGTGGCAGCGCCAGGGTATGGCTGGGGTAGGCTACACCCATACCGAGAAATGGCTTAGCCCCACCATGAAAAATGATGTTAAAGTAAGCTAAATAAAGTCCGCCAACTCGCGCGGAGTAAATTGCACAGACAGCAGTTAGTAAGATTGATTTCAGTAGCCACTTGTCTGGAAATACCGAAGACCAGAAACGGTTTTGAAAACTTTTGTCACGTAGTGATCGTCTTCTCAATAGAACATCTTTGATAATGTCGGTGTTGTTGCAGGAAGTCCCGACGGAGAATACTTTTGCTGTAGTACAGGGGTGCACATAACTGGTACGCCGGTTATGTGCGTAATCTGAAACTTGTGTCACAAAGCGCATTTGCGTACCGGCGTACTTGTGAAGCTTTTCCAGAAGGCGGTTAGATCACCGGACGACAGAGTCGGTCTCCGTGTGCACAGACAGGGCTGCTGTTAACGTCGGTCTGTACAACGGAATTGTGCCAAAACTACGCCAACCGGCTGCGGAGGGAGACTCCCCCCCTTCACTGGAGAACTGCGCTAAAACAGCTGATCACAACGTTCGCACTCTGTGGTCACAAGTACTCCACTAACCCCCCCCCCCCCCCCCCGTCGACTTTCCTGAAGTACCCCCCCGTTGATAGAAATCAACACGTAATGAATTAAGACCCCACGGTTTTATGATTGATAGGTGTGTGTGCTGTCTTTCATTTTGACACGCAAAAAAATGTTATAATAAACATAGATACTGTATGTTAAATGGATATATCCGCCTTCTTTCATTTATCTTTCCATTCCCACAACAATATACATAAAGAAATGGCATATTTTGGACATAGTTCGAATGGTGATTAATCATGATTAATTAATTTTTAAGCTGTGATTAATCTGATTAAAAAATGTAATCGTTTGACAGCCCTAGTTTATTTATAACACTTAAAATTAAACTTCAAAATGCTATTGAGTGTTTCCTCTATGTAATAATTCTGTACTACCAGCAGAGTGCGCAATTGTAATTTCCAGCTTAATCCACTAGGGATTACTGTTGCAAAACTAACCTCTATTTAACAAGAAGTAGCTTAATTTCCTTAAAAATATCTTTAAAATGGGAAGAAAATTACAATATGGTTAAACAATACAGCACAAAACCGCCAAAACACATGTGCAAACAGGAATACTTCAAAAATCAGACTATACACTGTTGCCTGGTTAAATACTTCAAAACTCCGTTTGGAGTTTTAGAACATACAACAATCCTTCCCTTCAATATCCAAAACCTGATTTAGCCTTCTAGTTATAACTGTGAAAAGAAGTATGATTCGTTCTTCACAAGATGGAGGTCAGGAAAATGCCTCATTGGAGTGAAACCAGCTGCATAAGAACAAACAAAGGAGTGCTTTGAATTTGCATTTCACGAAATGGCGATTGCCCCTTGGCTGTTTGTCAATATGTGGTGAAAACAAGATGGCAACTGTTTTTCCAAAACCCCAACCTGAAGAACAAAGGAATTTGAAAATACACCACTTGGCTTTCACAGGGGGGTTTTGAATAATGACTGGTTGATCTTTACTGTAGCATAAGGAGTCACTGGTGAGATATGTTGTAATCTAGAGCGTACAACGCAACCCAACACCGTTAGTTTAAAATTATAACACTTCTATGTATTTTACAATTAAAAATGGGACTTGAACCCTTTACGTTAATGGGACTTTAAACCCTTTTACGTAATATTTGACTTAAAGTCACTATGTTTTATCCGTTTCTATTAAGACACGCTATAATGGGACAAAATAAGACGCTAATCAAACACAATCAGGAGAATATCGTCTACCTGACGCACGAATGCCGCACTTCTCGTCGTAATCCACTCGCAATGTCTGGTTGTAAATAGAACAGAATAAACACTGATAAAGACTTCAACTTTACTCAGGCCTATTACAAGGACTTTTTAGAACAGACTTAAACTGCTGCTAGACAAACACTCACTTCAATTTCCTCAGCCTTTAACTGACTCTCGAGGTCTCCTCTATTCTAACAGACTCCAACTGTTTAATGAACTTCAATCATTTACGTTATAGGACTTCAACCTAAAAGCGTAAGAAGAGACACCTCCTTATAGTATGAGAAGTATGATCAGACTTAAACCGAGTACACACACAATAATATAAAACACACAAATTAATATCATGCAGGGTTAAATGCAAGGAAAAGAAGAAATTTGAACTCACCCTGCTTGCGACAAAACAACGCCACGTGTTATAGGATTGTTATAAATTTGGTTTTTTAACATTAATTGCCCAGCTATTTTGAGGAACCGGAAGCAGCCGTCCAACACACAGTCCTAAGATTGTCCTGAATAAACTATTGAAGAATTTGACATAACAGGCTTCTTCTTACCGATGGTTTGAGCTCCCTGTGTGCCGAACGGGTTGCTGGCGGCTCCGGACAACAGCCGGATGTCTAGTCTCTCCGGTCTAACGAAAATCACCCTCGGCGGCACCAATTGTTATGTTGTGTTCGTTATTCTCGCCTCCAGGAGAGAAGCTTAAAAGGAGACTAAATGGAGTCTCTGAGATGGTGTCAAATTGGTACTTTAATTAAAAAGAAAGGCGCGGTAGTGTTACAAGCAGAATATTGTTCGAGGGGAGAGAAAGGCTGCAGCTTCCTCTCCCTGGTGGTGGCCGTGCAGAAGAGACCTCACAAGCCTTTGTCTTTCCCGCTTGCTGGCTGTTCGCTCCTCCTCTCTGTGAGCTGTAGTGACGTAGGGGACTTCCCCCCTCGTTCTCCTGTGTCCGATATCGCGTTAAACAGATGATTTCGACATTTTACATTCATTGCTTACTTCCACATGCATTTTCTCCTCCTTATCTCTTTCATAACTTTATATGTAATACATGTTAACGGCGTCAATAGCCACTTTAATGATACTAATGGACGGTAGTCCCGGATGTCGTCATGAAGGATTTTCAGAATAAAAGCTTGGTATTGAGAACTTCCGGTTTTTTCCAGAATAAAATAGCATTTAAACTGACCGTATGTTTAAGCTACATTATGCTATTAAACATTGATTTTAATTTCTAACACTTGTTACCATTGTGAGTCTATTTGTATGCAGCTCTGCGTGATTTTGTGGCTACAATTCAGACTAATACACTACCAGAGGTGGAATAAGTACTCAGATATTGTACTTGAGTAAAAGTAGAAGTACCAGAGTTAGGAATACTCTGTTACAGTAAAAGTACTGCATTCAAAATGTTCCTCAAGTAGAAAAGTATTATCATCAAAATATAGTGAAAGTAGCGACAGTAAAAGTAGAGATTGTGCAGATTGGTCCATTTCAAAATAATATATATGATATGTTTTATAATGATTGATCATTAAAGTGTTCTCAAAGCTGGTAAAGGTGCAGCTAGTTTGAATGACTTTGTATACTGCAGGGTAGCTTGTGAATTTACTCCAGATGGAACTAAAGTCTGATTTAACACTTGATTATATTTCACATCATTAATCCACGTCTGTAAAGTAACTAAAGGTATTAAATACATGTGGTGGAGCAAAAGTACACCATTTACCTCTGACTTGTGTTTACTTCCAACCTAAAAGTACCTAAAAAATAGTAATCAATAATGTATTGAAAAGTTATTTGGCTGATTGTTTTATATTGGCTCAGACAGGTTATATGGGAGGCCCAGTCTACGTACAGATCACTAATTTTGAAATATTAAACTTAGTTTTCTTTTCTTTAATTTTTCATCCTCGTGTAGAAGGCTATCACGAAACACACATTTGGTTGTTTATAGCATAAAGAACATCTGATTTAATGTGAGGTAGGGAAATAATCATTTGAGTATAAGTATGTGTATATAAATATGTAATTTACAACAGCTGGAAAATGCACCTTGAAAATGCTTGAAAAGTGCTTGAATTTGACTTTAGAAAAGGTGTAAGAACCCTGTGGGCGACGAAGACTGCTGCTCCGGGGGCGAGGGCGGCGAGTCCGGCGAGTCAGACGGGAGTAAGCTGGTGTCCACAACGGAGGGTAACGTGATGTCCCCATCTGACCTGTTGCTAGGGTCTGCAGTAGATGCAGTGTTGCTGGCGTTTAGTGATGGTTGCTTTAACCATTTTCGTATAAATAATTATCCACAGATGTGTGTCACTGCTGTGGAAGCACTTTGGAAATGATGCACGCGCAGCGGAGCAGGTCACGCGCACCTGACACAATTTGTTGTTTGTATTTTTCGCGCCGTTCTCTTTTTTGAATAGAGGGTGCATAACTTTCAACTGCCCCGAAGATCCCGACGCGAAGCCTGAAGGGTAAACACACCAGGTTTACTAATCTGTCTCTGGTGTCGGAATGTCTCGCTATGTTAGTACATTCTTAAAAAACAAAACACCATTTAATTTCGGGTTAATATGTGTTGTAACTGCGTTACTGAGCATTGTAACGGGTAATATATTACCCACATTTCATTAGTAATGCGTTACATTACTTCGTTACAGCAAAAGGTAATATATTACTGTAACTCTGTTACTTTTGTAAGTCGTTACACCCAACACTGTTCACCAATGGGTAATGTTTAGATGGATTTTAGGAACTTCCCCTCGATTCTATTGGCTCTAACTGTTAAAAAGAGATGTCAATCATCAAAATCAAACGAGTGGGGCCAGAGATATGGAAAATGCACCCAAATGACTTTTTTCTAAATCTCTCTTAAAAAAGTCAAATTGCACTTGTTTTGCATCAATCTTGACACAGGTTACTTATGTTATAGTTTGGATTCATAAAGCTTTTAGTCTACAATCCCATCATTCAAGGGTAGTTTTCACGGATACTATCATTTACATTTTTTTACTATGTTCAATCTGAATTTACTTTAAAATAAAAACATCTATATTGATTCTGACACTTCGACATCCAACTCACAGATGTAACCTTGCTTTGAGAAAAAAGATTATTAATTTACCCCTTTTAAAAGTGAAGATATGGTCATTATGTTCTGGGAATGTCATTTTCGAGCCTGAGACCTGAAAACAGGCTCGGGGCTTAACAGGTTAAACAAAAACATGAAACATGACTGAGGAATTCCTTGAGGAATTAGGGTAGAAGTGCATGAAACAGACACTCTGAATCATATTTCTGGGGAATATAATACCCAGCCTATTAACCTGTTTACACAGAAATATAATAAAGGCAAAAAAAGATTTGATCTAGGCTGATCAATACAGGTATACCAAATTCCTAAACGTCATCAAGCCTGATTGCAATTCTTGGTATTCAATGGGATTGTTTTAAATTATGAAATGAACAGACTGTATACAGTAGGTTGTATTGCAAAACATTTGAAATTCTGAAGTAAAAAGGGGTTTAGGTTATAAATGTTGTTTTCTCTAATTAATAATGCTCAAGCAGTCAGGTTGGGAACCTTAAAGGCTCAGTGCTGCATAAGCTGATGTTTTACTTTAGTGAATTCCCCATGATTCTCAGGATAATGTGCTTCTGCTCTCAGAAACAAAATTAACATTTTGGTAATAATATGCATAATTAGTTCAATGCCATTACCACCAAATGCTAGCAGTTACATTGTTTTTTGATGTAAATAAAGTGCATAAGTGCATCCCACTGGGTCCCACGGTGCTATCATAATGATCAAATCAAAAGGTTGAGTGTGAAACTGTAGATCAGGGTTCCCCAATTATATTTACCAAAGGGCCCATTTTTGTCAAGCATGACAAGCTAAGGGCCAAAATGTTATGTGTCACTAAAAAGTTGTTTTACACTATGTGCAGATGTTACCTCTATTATAATTGTTGTAGTAGTGGCAGTAGTAATTAAACAAACCCTGTGTTGAGAGTAAAGGAAAAATGCATCCTTGAAACAAAATTAGCCCGAAATCAAACATTTATTAACAATAATAAATAAATGCTTTAACAAATACAAATGATTTTGCTGTGGTCTGATGGGGCATAACAATAAAACAAAAATAAAAAACAACAGAGTGAACTCTGATCAAATAGTCAGACAGGTCCACATCCAATTCAGCAAACACTGTAACACACACACACACTGGGAAAGACAGGAAGACAGAAAGAGTTTCAGTTAGTTACTTTTATAATGTCATACCAAAATACACCGCATTATTAGTTTTAACATTTTTACATATGTGTACCAAATAATATCAGGCTGTAAATAACAAATAGTATTGTTTTTTTTAACTTTATTTTTAATATATTATTTTAATGTTGTATTCAATTTGACCAGTTTGTGGGCTGTTGTTAAAAGCCCTGCATTATCCAAGGTTTTTTCTCTATCATATTAATAATTTGTTTTTAATTACGCTGCGTAGCATTTTATTTAGGAAATTAATGTATATATAAAATATAACTATAAAATGGTTATTTTTGTCTTAATAATTATTATACCACAATAGAATTGACAAATTGCAAACATAAATTGATGTTGTTCACTCACCAATCAGTGAGAGAAGTGAGAGCGGCGGGATGAGGCAACCTGTCTGATGTTGGGCTTGTATTCTGTTGTGGCAATCCTGAGGCACTGTCCAAGATGTGCACTGGAGTGTCTGTTCCTGTCCTGGCTTTTGATAGCATTCATTGAAGAAAATCCTGATTCGCAGATGTATGTTGAGGGGAACATTGTGAGTAGGAACATAGCAATAGCTCTGGTGTTTTTGAAACGAGCTTGGGGAACCACGTTGATCCAAAAGTCACACACTGGTGCATCCTTGTGTTGAGCTTTCAGCAACTCAGAGCTTCCCATCTCTAAGACCTCCATCTGAAGAGCTCCCTCTTCTATGGAAGGCACCAGCCTTTTGGCCTCTCCAGTCCACTGCCCGTCTGCTGACACAGAGAACGGCTGTCTGAGGAAGAGGAGGATGTCACCTGAGATTTTAGGGGAGCTTTCAAATCGCTCCTTGAAGTTTTCTGCCAGTTTTGACACAAAATCCTTCATTACTGGATCTTCCGGCATTTCATTCTTCTCGCAGTGCTGACGCAGACGTGGAAAGTGCAGCTTCCTCCCATGAATGTCTCTCTCCAAAAGGTGCAGCTTTGACCGAAAAGCTTCAACCGCCTCGTACATCTCAGCAACAGTGTGGTTCTTGCCTTGCAGGTTAAGGTGATTTAGATGAGACATGATGTCACACAGAAAATTAACATCTGCTATCACCTTGGTGTCAGTTAAAAAGCTCAAAAACTCATGGGCTTTTTAGCTCTGCAGGCTTGATAAGAACGACACCAGTTCATCACGCAGGTCACACACCCTCTCCAACACACCCTCTCCAACACACGGCCCTTGCTCAGCCAGCGAACATCGTTGTGTAGTAAGAGATCCTTGTGTTCAGATGACATTTCCTCTAGCAACGATCTAAAAAGGCGATGCTGCAGACTAGAGCTCTCACGCACAAAGTTAACCAGTCTCGTCACAGTAGCCATCGTTTCTTTCATTTTTCCACACAGTTTTGCGCACAACACTGATTTGTGAATGATGCAGTGAAATGTCAGAAGCGCCGGGTTAACGGCGGAAAGCCTGCTTACCAAGCCTTTGTGCTTTCCAACCATCGACGGAGCCCCATCGGTTACAACAGAGACGATTTGACTCACATTCAAACTATTCTTTTTGAAGAACTGTGTCAGCTCGTGGAAGATTATTTCCCCGGTCGTGCGCCCGGGCAGAGTAAGCAAACACAGCAGCTCTTCCCGGAATATCTTCCCATCAAAAAATCGTACGAACACAGACAGCTGTTCCATGTCGGTTCGGTCACAGGACGAGTCTATGGCTAAGGATATAGCCTCTGTTTTCTTCAAATCCGTGAGTAGACTGGAAAAACACTCCTCCGCTAAAACCTCTACTCTTCTGGTTGCCGTGTTAGCAGACAGCGGCACCTGCTATAGTAGCTCTACAACCTTTTTTTGTTGTTTTTCATCATGATTTAAAACTTCACGAGCCATGTCTATCGCACACCGTTTAATTAACTCAGCATCAGCAAACGGCTTCTTGGCTCTAGCGAGCGTCCAAGAGACGTGCAATGAGGCAGCTGTTGCGCTCTCTTGTGCCGATGTTGTTTTCGACATTGTGGAAACAGAGTGCTTGTATGATGCAAGCAAACCTGCTATCTTTTGTGTGCGCTGGTTGGATTTCTCTGGATAGTTAGCATTAAAACTGGCAGCATGAATATAGGTGAAGTGCCGCTTCAGGTTGTCTGATTTGATTACAGCTACATTCTGCATGCAAATCAAACAAGTCGGTTTAGCATTGGTGTGGTCCGGTAATAAAAAAACAATACTTCTCAGTCCAGTCAGTTTTGAACTGACGGTTCTCCTGGTCTACCTTCCTCTTCTTAGCGAATTCCATCCTGGGTTTGAGTTATCCACGGCCCGTTAGTGTCATGTTGGTCAATCGCTGGGCTGGGATGACAGGCGGCTAGCTGGCGAGCTATTGTTTATCTGTGTTTGCCGCTATTCCAGGTGGTGACGAGAAAGTCAAGCGCGCGAAGCACGTCTTGCATATGCACGCGATAAGGTCAAGGGTCAGGTTTCCGAGTGTCGACGGAGGTCAAAATAAAGCGAAATCGCGGACATTTTATGTTATAACAAGTGAATGCCATTGGTCAGCGCGGGCCATGCATTTGCCTCTCGCGGGCCGCTAATTGGGGTTGGCTGCTGGAGATACTGCTCAACAACAGCCATCTTGGCCACTTAACAGAAGTTACGTGACCAGCTGTGACTGCTGCGGTAAACACAGCAGCATAACAAAAGAGTGAAACATTTATTTTTGTAGTATTTCATCACTACACTGGTGTTGAAAAGAAGCCATGATTTTTGAAAAGGTCTCTTCGGCAGAATGTAATGATTTGCCACCACAAACCAGAACATTGCTACACTGTAAAATATTACCATGATTTCACAATATTTAGCTGTAATATTTTACAATAAATTACTGTTTAACCACTTTACAGTCTTTACCTGTGATGTTCACAATATAATACTGTAATTTAGAATTTCACAGTGAAATCAATACATTCAGTTAATTACTGTGAATGTACAGGATTATTTCAAAGTAAAATACTGTATTCAGACCATCCTCTGTGATAACCAGTGTTGGGACTAACGCGTTACAAAGTAACGCGTTACTGTAACGCCGTTATTTTTGGCAGTAACTAGTACTCTAACGCATTACTTTTTAAATTCAGTAACTCAGTTACCGTTACTACATGGTGCGTTACTGCGTTAGTTTTTTTATATAGTCAACATCCAGGCGAACAGAGTACTTGAGTAAATGTACTTAGATACTTCCTGTGTCACATGCGGAGACGGGCTGTGGGCGTGTTTGTGTTGTTTACTAACAAGACTATCATGGCGGCGGAGGAGCTCAAGTCTAGTTTCTCCACCTGGAGATATTCTCACTATTTCACTTTTGTCGAGCACAAAGAAAAGAGAGTTTCTGTTAAATGTAAGTTGTGTCCTGGGGGGTCAAAGAGCCTATCTACGGCCCAAACCAGTCATTCAAATCTCTTAAAACATCTGCAAAAACAACATGCTGGGACGAAGCTAGTGTTACAGGCTTGGCCTGTCACTTTAAGAGTAGCAGCCGCAAGGGGTTGTGGGTTTTGGAGTCTCTGTGTGTGTGAAATGTGATGGCCAAGGCGAAGTGCGGAGTTATGGAGAGAGAGACGAAAGTATAGAGAAAGTGGTCAGAAAATGAATAGTATCTAGTCTGTATGTATGCAATACAGTGTCAATATAGCTTGAAGAACGTGAATAAACGGAGGTTCTTCCCACGGCACCCGAAAGCCTCGTTTTCATCCTTTTTCCCCTCGAAATGTCTGGGCAGCTGGTTACCGGCTGACAACGAGCCAAGTCAGAAACCACCGGTGTGTATTCGAAACTACGGTTTCGGTGCCGAGATACCGTTAGTAATAAAAGGTAACACTCGTAACTAAGACCGGCACAGACCCAGACTCAGCCGACGCCACTCCACCTCCACCTAAGCAACAGCGGCTGGATTTTAACCGAGGGACTGCTAGCCAGGGAAAAGTCGATAAAGCCATTGCACGGTATGTTGTAGAACACATGCAGGCTATTGCTACAGTGGAGTCACCCGCTTTCAAGGAGCTAGTTAGCATGATACCATGTCCGGGCGGCACACGGCATATGGGACGGAAAACTTTTTCCAACTACCTGGAGAAAGAATATACAAAAATGGAAAGCCAGCTAATATCGATGCAATCCAGATTGCATAATGCATGTCAAGTTGATCAACAGATTGTATTATTCTCCAATGCAATAACAGTACTGAAATGAAGGCTATAAGGGCATTAATGGGAGCCCTTTTTTTAAGTAACTAAAACGTTACTTTTCACAGTAACGCATTACTTTTTGGTGTAAGTAATCAGTAAAGTAACTGAGTTACTTTTGAAATGAAGTAACTAGTAATGGTAACTAGTTACTGGTTTTCAGTAACTAGCACAACACTGGTGATAACACTACAAATTAAGTGATTTTCTTGCTTTTATCGCTCTTTCTAGGCTTTAAATACTAATTTCTTTCTTTGGTGCAAGTTTTACTTCAATTGAAAGGGGCACCGCTGCATGTGCCTTAAAACAAACGATGCAACATATAAATCTATGTAAAATTGAAATTGTTGTCTTGGCTTATTGTTTTCAGGTGCTTCCTTGGCATTAACCCTGAGACGGGCTCGAAAGCCAAAAAGAGGCATGGCCATTTAAACCCATTCAGCACATTCTTCAGAAAACGTGTTGACTTCGAGTGGATGTCTGTGTAGACATGTGTTACGTGCTCCCCTCCTTGTTTTATTTTCTGGCTCCGCCTCTGCCCTGCAGGGGCACCTGGGCCCTTTCTCATTTCATCAAATCCCCCTCCTCGACTCCTCGACTCCTCGGTCCTCCGGTCGTGACCCGGAAATAAATTTCAGCGCGCCATGTTGAAGGACATCTCATTTCTCTAAATGCACTTCGAGGACCGAGCATCGAGCATCGAGGAGGCTCTCTGGAGGAGCTCTAACCGAGGATACACTGATGGGTCCTCCACGGCTCCTTCGTGGAGGCATTTCCGGCAACAGAGATGTTTCAAAGAGTCGTGACGCACGGCCGGACTGATCTCAGCCAATGACAGCTCTGCATGCATCCCCTGGATATTATTTTATTAACTGCTCTCATAGCGACGCAATGTTTCCAGAGAGAACAGCTGTGATGTCCGTGCAGAAAGCAGAGCAGTGTGTATAATATATATCACTCAGTATAACAGGCCTACTCTCTTTATTTGCTGTAGTTTAGTAGATATCTACAAACAAAGAGTCCATATTTTTCTAAAACCATTTAGTGCTTCACATAATAAAATACACAACGGCTGTTAGCTGTAGGTGCGTGTGTGTGGTACAGCAGAGATGGGGACTCGAGTTTGTGACTCGGACTCGAGTCGCACTTAAGTCGCACACACAGAGACTTCAGACTTGACTTGGACTCCTGCTCAAAAGACTTCGGACTCGACTTGGACTCGTGTTTTGGGACTCGTGAACAATCATTGTGTTTTCTATTTTTGGCGTGTTAAAGGTGGGGTAGATAAGTTTGAGAAACCGGCTCGAGATCGCTAGAATTTGAAAATACACAACCGGAGAAAATCTGCCACTTCCTCACAGAGCCCCTCCTCCAACACACACGACCAATGAGGGTACGAGATAAGTTTGTGCCCCGATGGGAGGCTGACAGGCAGGTAGGCCATCCAGTTATTTTAGCCGGGCCGGCTATCGGGATGTTAAGAGCATTCCATGGAATATAACAAAAAGTGTATCTCGAGCCGGTTTCTCAAACTTACCTACTCCACCTTTAACATTAACATTAACATCATGGTAACACCATGGCGACCACCTGCAGCTGTACCGCTTGTAATTAGGTTCAACTATAAAAACTTCGAACAAAACGCCGGCGGCACCAACAAAAGGAGCGCACACTGCAAAGTCTGCAATATTAAAATCAAGGATGCTGGTGCAACAACGTCAAATTTCAACAGGCACTTGAAAACTCACCCGGAGAGGTCAGTCACATGAACGCATATGGACGGTTAGCAAACATGTTTAGCTCAGCATCAGCTATGTAATGTTAACTTAGCTTGCTACTAGCTTTGTAACTGAATATTTGAAAAGATGAGTGAATGTTTGCTTGTCACACTTGTTTGCGTTGAGTGGCGTTGACATCCAACTCTTGACATGACATAAAAAAGGTCGGTAACGTTAATCATTACGTTCCGCTGCCACCATCTACTGGCTAACGTTAAACGTAGAAAAATACATAGTTACATACATAAATACATCTGTCGGTTTATAGGCAGGTTACAGGTTTATTGTTGACCACGTAACGTTAATGTTACAGGTTTATCAGGTTACCATTACACTGGGTTTGAGTGAGAGGATAGAGGAATATGTTTATTTATAGTAGACTTAAAAGATGTCATTAGAGACCCAGTGTAATTAAACAATACGGTTGCAGAGGTCAAATTTTTACATTTTTGTCCACTGGCCAAATGGCTAGCCTAGTGAATGTTGAAATGTTACCAGCCACTCAATAGATTGCCATTGTTATTTTTGGCTGGTGCGTGCAACATACAGAACCAGCCACTTGATGATTTACCAGCATTTGGCTGGTAAATGGTGTTAATGGTAGATATCTCTTTTGGAACAGGTCATGTTTTAATATCACCAGTTCAGTATATTTCAGATAATATTGCAGCAATAGTTTTTTAGTTGCAAATGGCACAGAACAAATGTTTACTTTTAAATACTTTTAACACAGTTTCCCTGCGGGGGATTAATAAAGTATTTGTGATACTGATTTCTGATTCTGAAGTGTTTTGCTTATAAATCGTTTGCATTTAGCTAAAGTGTCCTCATATTGCATTGCAATAGCCTGTTTAAAGTGATCATATAACAAACAACTAATCAGTACTGATACTGTATGCTAATAGATATAGGAGTGATAATAATACAGTAAATGCTTTGAATTTCTTAGATATAGCTGTGCAGTATTCTTAACAGACTGGATAGCAGCAGACAATAGAAGGCTTATTACAACCAGAAGAGACATGAGACTTTTATTTTTTAGAGACTTGACTTGGACTCGTGACCAAAGACTTGAGACTTGATCAAGTCTCACCCCACAAAGACTTGAGACTTGACTTGGACTTGCAAAAAAAGACTTGTGAACATCTCTGTGGTACAGTGTGTGCGTAGATGCAGCGGACAGACAGGTCTCAGTTGGTTTGGTGTCCTCTGCTTACTTTTAATACTTGTAAATAAAACTTTTGGTCCGTCATTTATTTTCCTCATTGTAGCGACCAGAAAGGGGGGGGGGATATATCCAGTCTCTGATAGTGTTACGTTAATATGAGTGTGCTCTGTTTGATTCTGAAATCGTATATATATATGTATATAAATATATACATATATGTGTGTGTGTGTGTGTGTGTGTGTGTGTGTCCGCCCGCATCTGTAGCCTGTTATTGTCTCATTATTCCGCACTGTGAATGAATCAAAGTGGTCATGAACACATCTGTCCATCAGACAGAGGGCTGCTGTGCCTCCTGTCATCATTAATGGACGTCTCTTTAAAATGACCGCTCAGAGGAGAGGAGTTCTCATTTCTCTAACCGCCTGCTGCTTCCCCTCCTCTCTCCTCGGTTCCCCTCCTCGGCTCCTCGGCTCACATCTCCTGTGGGCGGGTGTTACGACCCGCCCCCTACTTAGTGGTAGTGGCTCGTGGGGAGACCTGCAACATAAAATAAAACACAGCAAACACGCAGCATTAAACGGCGTCTTATTTATTCCAGACACAACCGTACTCACATGGCCAACTGGCAAATGAACAAGGGCTGGAGGACAGGAAAAACAAACAAAAGGACGAAGGGGGCCTGGGCCAGCCACACCACGGGCCGTAGGACCCACAGCTTCCCTCTGCTACCCAGAGATCTAACAAATCCCTGCGGGAGAAAATAAAGCCACGAAAACCTGCACTACCTGGTCCTCCAGAGTACATAAGACACACAAGTAACACAGGGGATCTACAGATCCTAAACAGCAGAGTGAGGTAGTCCACGGACAGAGTCTTCCGGCATCTGGATAGGGAAAGAGACCTCTTCTCCTCCAGCTTCTCCTTTTAAAGTCCCCAGCTGAATGTCATTAGGACACCTGGGGGGGGAGGCGGAGTCAGGGGCGGACCAGCTGTACCTGCGCAGCAGAGAGACAGAGAAAAGCAACACAAGCACGTAACAGCGGGACTAAGTATCGAGGATAGGAGTCGAGGAGGGGAGTTAAGGCTCCTACACACGGCGGCGTGCGTTGTCGCCTGCCGGCGGGGGGGGGAGGGGGTGACTGAAACTCGACCAACAACCAATCACATGAATCTCCCGCCCCAGACACACAAGCACGCGGTTTGATTGGCTAGAGCTTGCACTGGCATATGATTGTCGTGGCGGCAAAAGTAGAACATTGCTCTACTTTTGCAGCGAGCACCGCGAGAGAAGCTACGCTTTGCTCCCACAATGCAGTTCGGCGAATCGTGACGTCACCCCATTCAAAGTGAATGGGCAGAAGCGTTGAAGCGGCAACGCACGCCGCCGTGTGTAGGCTCCCTTAGAGAAATGAGAAAGGGCCCCGGTCTGCCCCTGGCTCCGCCTCTGCCCAGGTGCACCTGATCTGCCCCTGGCTCCGCCTCTGCCCAGGTGTTCCAAATTCCACTCAGCCGTGTATATATAAAGAGAAGCTGGAGGAGAAGGATGTCTCGCCTATCCTAACGCCGGGAGACACTCTCCTTAGAATGCCATTTTGAGCTGTAGGCCATATTTTTGCAGATGTGTATATGTTCAGCCTGGAGGACCTGGTAGTTCAGTTTTCGCGGCTTTATTTTGTTTCCCATAGGGTTTATAATTTATTTCTGGTTAGGGGGGGGGGAAGCTCCATGGGTCCTACGGCCCGTGGTGTGGCTGGCTCGGGTTCCCTCCTTCTGTTTGTTCCTTTTGGCCAGTCCTCCAGACCTCTTTTTGTTTCCCGTTTCACTTGTGTGAGCAAACGGCTGATTATCAATACATTACATTACATTGCATTTGGCTGACGCTTTTATCCAAAGCGACTTACAATAAGTACAATCGACCACGAAGACACAACCTTGAAGAAAACAGAATCATATAAGTACATCAGGTTTCATAGAGCCAAACATTTCAAGTGCTACTCAACTGGCTTTAGATAAGCCAGTCCTTTATTAGTATATAAGTGCTCTGTTAGCAGTTCATTGTTAGTAATTCTATCGCTCGAAGTGGAGTCGAAAGAGATGAGTTTTCAGTCTGCGCCGGAAGGTGTGTAAGCTTTCTGCTGTCCTGATGTCAATGGGGAGCTCATTCCACCATTTTGGAGCCAGGATAGCAAACCCACGTGTTTTTGCTGATGGGAACTTGGGTCCCCCTCGCAGCGAGGTTGCAGCGAGTCGTTTGGCTGATGCAGAGCGTAGTGCACGCGCTGGGGTGTACAGTTTCAACATGTCCTGGATGTAGGAAGGGCCAGATCCATTCGCAGCATGGTACGCAAGTACCATTGTCTTGAAGTGGATTCTAGCAGTTACCGGAAGCCAGTGAAGGGAGCGGAGGAGCGGAGTGGGAACATTTAGGAAGGTTGAAGACCAGACGAGCCGCTGCATTCTGGATGAGCTGCAGAGGTCGGATGGCACATGCGGGTAGACCAGCCAGGAGGGAGTTGCAGTAGTCTAGGCGTGAGGTGACGAGAGCCTGGACCAGAACCTGCGTGGCTTTCTGGGTCAGCTGGGGACGTATCTTCCTGATGTTGTAAAGCGTGTATCTGCAGCAACGGGTTGTAGCAGCGATGTTTGCAGTGAAGGACAGGTTGTTATCTAGGGTCACACCCAGATTCCTTGCAGTCTGAGTCGGGGAAACAACAGAGGTGCCGATGTTGATCGTCAGGTCAAGAGTGGGACAATCTTTTCCCGGAAGGAAAAGCAGTTCAGTCTTGTCAAGGTTGAGCTTGAGGTGATGAGCAGACATCCACTGAGAGATGTCAGCTAGACAAGCAGAGATGCGTGCGACGTCCTGGGTCTCTGAGCGGGGAAAGGACAGAATTAATTGGGTGTCGTCAGCGTAGCAGTGGTATGAAAAGCCATGCGGGCTAATGACTGATCCGAGCGAGTTTGTGTACAGGGAGAAGAGGAGGGGACCAAGAACAGAGCCTTGAGGGACCCCTGTAGTTAATTGACAAGGGTCGGACTCGGACCCTCTCCAAGTTACCCTGTAGGTACGGTCTTTGAGGTATGAGGTGAGGAGGGAAAGTGCAGAGCCTGAAACTCCAAGTTCTTGGAGAGTGCGAAGGAGGATCTGATGGTTCACCGTGTCGAATGCAGCAGACAGGTCCAACAGGATGATGACAGTGGAGAGGGATGCTGCTTTGGCAGTGTGCAGTTCCTCAGTGACAGCAATGAGAGCAGTTTCTGTGGAGTGACCTGCCTTGAAACCAGACTGGTGCGGATCCAGAAGGTTGTTCTGATGGAGATAACAGGAGTTGTTTAAAGACAGCGCGTTCAAGTGTTTTAGACAGGAACGGGAGGAGAGAGACAGGCCTGTAGTTTATAACATCAGACGGGTTGAGAGTGGGTTTCTTTAGGAGAGGGTTTACTCTTGCCTCCTTAAGACTATTTGGAAAGTGACCAGAAGTTAGAGAAGTGTTGATGAAATGGGTGAGAAACGGTAGAATATCAGGAGCGATAGTCTGAAGGAGGTTTGAAGGGATAGGGTCCAGAGGACAGGTGGTAGGGCGGGCAGAGGTAATGAGGGTAACGGCCCCTACACACGGCGGCGTGCGTTGCCGCTTGGCGTGTCTTGAGCTTGGGGAGTTTACGCGAGCAACGCGACCAACAACCAATCACATGAATCTCTCCTGTCAATTGCATAAAAGGTTTTACATGTCACACTTTATATGATGAACATTTATGACATTAATATCTATGGTGCTATTTTACGCAACATTCCATGCTGGCTAAATACTGTCTGTCTGCTAGCTGTCCATTCAAACGAAGTACACTGGATATAAACTCCCCAAACAGGCGAAAACCTACCAGTTTCACCCACTGTCTCTGCCTCCTCCCTCCATGCCTGGCTCCTCCGGTTTGTATCCCGGTAGGTGAACAGGGACTGATCATAAAGCACCGGGTGATTCCCTACCGCTACGATTATTTTCTCCTCCATTTTTTGGCATATGAGGAAATGAACTGCGGTCTGGCTCTGGCTCTGGCTCTCCCAGCATACACGTGGTTTGATTGGCTAGCGTTTGTACTGGCAGATTTGCATAAACGGGATTTGATTGGCTGACGCCTCCGTCGAGGCGGCAAAAGTAGAACATTGCTCTACTTTTGCAGCGAGCACCGCGAGAGAAGCTACGCTTTGCTCCCACAATGCAGTTCGGCGAATCGTGACGTCACCCCATTCAAAGTGAATGGGCAGAAGCGTTGAAGCGGCAACGCACGCCGCCGTGTGTAGGGGCCGTAAGAACCTCACTTGGAGAGAGAGGGGAAAAGGAGGTTAGTGTGTGGGTGGAAGGAGGGTCTGGTGATCCAGCGGTGAGTAAAGGTGAGTCAGAAAAAGAAGAGCGCATATCATCAACCTTTTTTTCAAAGTGGTTAACAAAGTTGCTTGACAGAAGTGAGGAGGGGGGAGGGGCTTTGGGGGGGTCCAAGAGGGTGGAGAAGATGGAAAATAGTTTTTTGGGATTGGAATAGGAAGATTGGATCTTATCTTGAAAGAAAGTGCTTTTTGCCTGAGAGATCGAAGCAGAGAAAGAGGAGAGGAGAGCCTGATAGGTTAGGAGGTCGTCACGGTGTTTGGATTTCCACCATTTCCGCTCTGCTGCCCTAAGGACGGTTCTATTAGCACGCAGTGCGTCATTTAGCCATGGAGCAGGAGGGGACTGACGAGCCTGCCGAGATGTGAGAGGACAGAGAGAGTCCAGAGAGGATGAGAGAGTACAGAGGAGAGTTTCTGCAGCAGAGTTTGGAGGCAGGAGTTGGAACGAGTCAGAGGAAGGGAGGGCTGAGAGAACCGATGAGGCAAAGGTAGAGGGGGAGAGGGAACGAAGGTTAGGATGAGAAGAGATTAGTTTGTTATGTTTGGAAAGGGGTAGAGAGAATGAAATGAAGAAGTGATCGGATGTGTGGAGCGGGTTTACAGAGAGGTTAGAAGTAGTGCAGTTCCTTGAGAATATGAGATCAAGGACATTGCCAGCTTTATGAGTTGGTGGGGATGGAGACAGTGAGAAAGCAAAGGCGGTTAACAGAGATGTTAGTTCGTCTATCTTCCCTGACTGGAGGTTGAAATCTCCGAGAAGTACAGCGGGAGGGCCAGTTTCAGGGATGTGTGAGAGGAGATTATCTAATTCCTCCAAGAAGTCTCCCAAGGCGCCTGGTGGACGGTAGAGAACAACAATGGTTAATTGTATAGGATGGGTTACTGTGACGGCATGGAATTCAAAGGTGGAAGGAGTGAAGTTAGGTAGCTTGAAGAGGGAAAAGCTCCATTTGGGAGAGAGCAGGAGACCAGTGCCACCTCCTCTGCCAGTGGGTCTGGGTGTATGGGAGAAGGAATATGCTGTGGAGAGAGCTGCTGGGGTGGATGTGTTGAATGGAGTAATCCAGGTCTCAGTGAGAGCAAGGAAATCCAGAGACTGCAGGGAAGCGTAGCCAGAGATGAAGTCAGCCTTAGGAACAGCTGACTGGCAGTTCCACAGGCCACCTGAAACTAGATGTTGGATGTCAGTGGAGCATGTGGGATAGACGAGAGCAGGCCGGTTAGTGCGATTAGGAGATGCACGGGGCCAGCGATGATTGCGAGAAGACACGTGAACAGGAATGGAGAAAATACACATGATTATAGCATGAGGGGCTAGAAAACTAAAGAAAAGAAAACACCAGCGGTAATTAGCTCAATCAGAGGAGGATTTGCCTCCTCTCTGCCACCCTCGTGACTCCCGCAGGACTTCAATGTCTGTGTCAGTCTTCGTCTGTCTGACGCTGAAGCTGACGCTCCAGGAAAGAGCTACCTAAAATGGACGCCTGATTGCTGAGTTCTCACAGCTGTGGGGCCACGCCCCTCTAATTAGTTAACTCTCTACAGCTGATGGGCGACAGCAGAGTGTCCCTGCCTATATTGTAATGCAGGGTTGAGTATCCCACTGAGACCTGTGTAACAGTTTCCCTTTGAGCAGATCTGAGATTTAAAATCTCTCAAAAGCGCCGTTTTAGCTACAGTAACTACAGAACAATTATACAGAGTAGAATAAATGAAACAGAGAAGTCTAATTAAACAAGAATATAACTTACAGTGGTTGCTGCGTCAATAGGTAGTGTCGTCACCCGGTCTCGATGCACACTGAGTTCTTCAGAATTTAAATGCGGTATTGAAGTGCTTTTTAGCTGAAAAATGGGTAAGTCACGCTGTTGTACTTCACGCAATCAGCAGAGTGTCCCTGCCTATATTGTAATGCAGGGTTGAGTACCCCACTGAGACCTGTGTAACAGTTCCCTTTGAGCAGATCTGAGATTTAAAATCTCTCAAAAACGCCGTTTTAGCTACAGTAACTACAGAACAATTATACAGAGTAGAATAAATATAACAGAGAAGTCTAATTACACAAGAATATAACTCACAGTGGTTGCTGCGTCAATAGGTAGTGTCGTCACCCGGTCTCGATGCACACTCATGCACATAAATGCTCGTTACCAAGTACCGGTTATTGCGTGTATTCTTTCATGTTGCGGTTCTCAGCACGAACCACTACCGCGGAGTAGAGGTTGGGGCCGTAACAACATGTCCAAGACACTGTGAAATGTACTTTGCACTTCAATGGAGTAATAAAAAGTTAAAATGGGCATTTTCTTTGTTGATTGAGCTGATTGAATTGTGTAGTTATGGTAAAATCCCAGTTAACTAGTCAAATTTACAATATATTATCGTATTATTTACATTTTTATATTTACAGTAAATTACTGGCTTCTGTGTTGCATTACTTCTGCAGTAATAGTGTGAAAATAGAGGTAATTACTGTAATTTATGTACAGCAAGGTACCATAATAATAATAATAATAATGCATTTTAATAAAGCGTGAAGCGCTTTTCACAACTCAAAGACGCTTTACAGTATGAGGGAGGGTAGACAAACAAGGACAGGCAAACAAGTAAGTAAAAAATAAAAAAGCAGTCAAGAGGAAGTTGATTGAGATGGGGGGGCTTATGTGTAGACAGAGTTGAAAAGATGTGTTTTGAGGCGGGACAGAAAGACTGTGAGGGACTCAGAGTCACGGAGATCTTGGGGGAGGGAATGCCAGAGCCTAGGAGCTGCCACTGAGAAGGCTCTGTCCCCAAAGCTGCAGAGTGTGGATGTGGGAATGGATAGGAGTCCGGCTGCGGTGGATCTGAGGGACCGTGGGGGTTGATAAGGAATGAGAAGGTTTGTGAGATAAGGGGGGGCCAGATGGTGGAGTGCTTTGTAGGTGAGGACCAGAATTTTGTAGTTGATGCGATGGGAGACAGGAAGCCAGTGGAGGTCTTTGAGGACTGGGGTGATGTGATGCCATGATTTGGTATGCGTGAGGAGACGTGCAGCTGCATTTTGAACCCGTTGGAGTCTGTTGAGGGATGTAGTGCTGATGCCGTAAAGAAGTGAGTTGCAGTAGTCAAGGCGGGAGGAAATGAAGGCATGGATTAGTCGTTCGGCTGCGGGGCGGGTGAGAGAGGGTCGGATTTTTGCAATATTGCGGAGGAGGAAAAATGAGGTTTTGACTGTTTGGCGGATGTGAGGTTCGAGGGAGAGGGTGGGGTCAAAGATTACGCCAAGGTTGCGTGCCTGATTGGAGGGGGAAACAATGGTGCCATCGATGGTGAGTTATGTTAGTGACCTTGCTGAGGGTGGATTTGGAGCCGATTAGGAGGAGTTCAGTTTTGTTGCTGTTCAGTTTGAGGAGGTTATGTTGCATCCAAGTTTTAATAGCTGTCAGACAGGAATCGATGTGGGTAAGGGGTGGGTTATGGAGGGAGCTGAGGTAGATCTGAGTGTCATCAGCATAGCAGTGGAAGTCGAGGTTGAAGTGGCGGAGTATCTGACCGAGAGGGAGGATGTAAATGATGAAGAGGAGGGGGCCAAGTACTGATCCTTGAGGAACGCCTTGGGTGACTGAAGCTGAGGCAGAGGAGTGGTTTGGGAGGGAGATGAAGTGGGATCGTTCAGTGAGGTAGGACTGGAGCCATCTGAGTGCAATACCTTCAATACCAATGTCCCTGAGTCTGGTGCAGTGGCGGCGCTAGGGGGTGGCTACTTGGGCTCAAGCCCCGGATGTTTTCTGAAAAGCCCCGGATGTTTCACTTAAAAAAAGTTTTTTTTAAAACGTCTCGGGAGTAATGTGCAGTACCGGAGTCCACCAGAGAGGCATCCACTGCGGGACATTAGCCTGCGTACTGCGTAGCCTGCCCTGAAGTAGAAGTGATCCTTCCTAGTGCCTGACGAGTTTTAAGCTAATAGCCTATACAGTTATGGATATTAGAAAGTTATTGTCATTGAAGCAGGCGCCACAAGCTGCAGCAGCAGCAGTATCAGCAGCTGACAACAATGTCATCACCAGCAGTGAAGAAATGGATGATGTTTCAGGTTTGTGAATCTAATGGTGATATCTGCACTCTGGCTGACTGAGTAAGAAGTGAAAAAGAGTGATGTAACATTAATGTTATAGTTAGTAAACATGGAGTAACCACACTAAGTATACCCTTATATTTTAGTATGTATACAGAACATGACTAAAAATTATCCTAAGATGTAACGTGAACCCTTCATACCTCAGTCTACTTTTAAGACACTAAAATAACGTATTCCATTTTTTATTTTCGCGCGTGGAATTATACCGGCTCTCGTTTCAGTACACATAACAACGGAACTGACAGGCAACCCTCTGAATCAGACTCCGATTGGCTGTGACTGCATCAGAGTGTCCGATTCAGAAACGTGACTCTTACACTTTTTTTACGCCACAAACAAAGATGGTGGATGAGAATAGATCTATAAAACGATAAGCAATGCGCCAGAATCAAGGTGAGATTATCCGCATCCTTTAAAACTCTACGCACATTCGTTTCACCTTAATAAGTAAACGACTGTTTGAGTGAGTTAAGGCATTAGTTTGCTTCATTAAAGGGTGTTAATGAGTGTTCTCCAGTGCCTTTTGTCCGCTTCAAGGTGTTATTAAGGTAGGGTTAATGTTGCTCTCAAAGTGCACCAGATTGATGCTTTCAACTTCAATATTTTAAAAAAAATCTTCCCGGGGGAGCATGCCGCCGGACCCCCCCAGAGGAGGCGACGACCCCCCTAAAGGATGTTCGGTCCACCCCCCACTTATACAAAATGGCACTGTACCCCCCCCCCCCCCCCCCCCCCCCAACAACTCCTGGGCTAAGCTCCGGATCTCCTACAATCCTAAATCCGCCACTGGTCGGGTGAGCAGGATGTTGTGGCTCACGGTATCGAAGGCTGCACTCAGGTCGAGGAGGATGAGAATATTGAGGGAACCAGTGTCAGCAGAGGTGAAGAGGTCATTGAGGACTTTGACGAGTGCAGTTTCTGTACTGTGGTGAGGACGAAATCCAGACTGAAGGGGTTCATAAAGCTGGTTGGTTTGGAGATGGCAGTGAATTTGTTTGGCTACAATGCGTTCAAGAGTTTTTGAGAGGAATGGTAGGTTGGAGATAGGGCGGTAATTAGTGAGGGAGGAGGGATCAAGACCAGGTTTTTTGAGGATTGGAGTAACAGCAGCAGTTTTGAAAGCAGAGGGACGGTTCCATAGGACAGCGAGGAGTTGAAAAGGTTAGCAAGATAGGGGCAGGACTTCAGAAGAGGAGTGGATAGAGGGTCAAGGGAGCAGGTTGTGGGATTTGAGGAACCGATCAGATGGAGTATTTCAAGTGGGGTAACCAGGTTGAACTGGGAGAGGCGGCGCTGGGGAGGAGGAGTCAGGAGGTCAAGGGAGATGGGGGGAGAAATGGTAGTGGTGGAGGTTGGGGGAGATGCTTGTATATCAGATGGAGCTGAGAAGGAGTGGTTAATGGCGTTAATTTTGTCTGCGAAAAACTGGCGGAATGAGCTGCAAGTAGCAGAAGTAGAAGTAGGGATAATACCACAGCTCTGTACTGCTATATCACAGTAATTACATGGGCATGGCAACTGAAAAGTCACAGTATTTAGTTTTTATTTTTATTCTAATTTACTCTAAAATATCTACAGTCAATTACTGTGAAATCCATGCAACTAGTAGCCAAACATTTTACAGTGTAGCCATGCAAATGTCATCAGAATAACTATCAGAAGTCCTTTATTCATCCAATTGATGTTGTAACAGCAAAGAGGAGAACACAATAAGCGGGGCTTATAAATACATCTTTAAAACGTAATAGTTGGTCTTAAAAGTTGAGGTATATACCTGTGCTGTGTCTCAATTTGGACACTGCCCTTAGTGCATTACATGTACACTTGAATTTTGTCTCAAATATTGTTCCAACGCGTTCACAAAGTCACTGGAAGAAAAACCGCCTGTTAGCTACACTGTAAAATGTTTGGCTGTAAAATTACAGTAAATTACTGGCTACTAGTTGCATGGATTTCACAGTAATTGACTGTAAATATTTCACAGTAATTTACTGTAGATATTTTAGAGTAAATTAGAATAAAAGTACAATTAAATACTGTGACTTTACAGTTGCCATGCCCATGGAATTACTGTGATATAGCAGTACAGAGCTGTGGTATTATGGTACTTTGCTGTACATAAATTACAGTAATTACCTGTATTTTCACACTATTACTGTAGAAGTAATGCAACACAGATGACACAGCCCCTATCCATCTCTAAGGGAGTACAACAAGGCTCTATTCTAGCACCCATCCTATTCTCAATATATATAAATGACATGGAGAAATCAGTGGGCAACTCCTCTATCCACCTATATGCTGATGACACGATTCTGTACACTGCTGGCCCTTCCCCGGATACTGTCCTGAAAACTCTTCATAATTTTGGGTCTTCATCATTTCCACCCTATTCTAAGGGGAAGCATGATGGTGCCTTTTCTTTTCAATTACTGGCTTTGTGTTTCTTCACCTCTTACTCGTTTAACATTTAGGAGAGTGCATTTACGTAGTCACGTTCTGCCTCTCTTCCTCTGTTTCTGGCTATTCTTTTCATACCCTTGTTTCTCTGAGAAGAGAAGAAATACTATTCTAAAAAGGAGCTGACACACGGTGTCTCTTCACTTGTACACTTGAGGGGTCAGAGTTCATATGGTGAGGGATTCCATGAGCGATATGCGCCGGCCTTTGCCTTTACCTTGGATTTATAATATAACTGCTCGGGTCTTGATAGATTGAGTGGGGAAGTTCATGAGATCTTTCTAGAGGGTTATCAAGAATAACTTTTATCCAATGACCTTTTCCCTCTCTGTCTGTGTCTGTGTATTCTCTTGTTCCGATTAACCCAGCCAAATCTTTTTCTTGTTTTGTATCTATATCTACGCCGGGATCCGGAGTCGAGGCTGATCCTCTTGCTGTAGTCCTGTGTCTTGGATCCTCTATCCCGAGTTCTGGATTAAGTCGTGGACGTTTCGGGTCGTGGCTGAACCTGTCTCTGCGGTCCTGCCTTGGGTCTCGCCATGCTGCTTCCCTGATGGCTTCCTCAGGATTGTAGCTGACATCCTCGTGGATTCATCTTCTTATTACAGACACATGCATTTCCTATCATTCGGTCTATATGCTGTAAAATGTATTATCTCTTCGATTTACACACGGCATCTATTGCACGTCTGTCCGTCCTGGGAGAGGGATCCCTCCTCTGTTGCTCTCCCTGAGGTTTCTCCCATTTTTTCCCCTTAAACTGTGGGTTTTCTCTGGAAGTTTTTCTTGTACGATGTGAGGGTCTAAGGACAGAGGGTGTCGTTTTTCTCATACTGATATTCTGAACAATCTGTGCTGTTGTATTTGCTGTAAAGTGTCTCTACTGTAGGCTAATTTTATTATATGTACAGCACTTTGGCTCGACCAAAAATCGTTTATAAATGTGCTATATAAATAAAACTTGATTTGATTTGATCTCTGTTCTGTATCTATACTATGACTGATTGTCCTAAATGTTTTATGTTTATTATCTCGATGCCCAAGACAAATTTCTCCTAAGGGAGACAATAAAGCTCTATCCAATCTAATTGTACTTTTGTGCAAATAATAAAACAAAATCTATAACAATGTTGACTTTTAAACAGGAAGCAGCGGTTTGCTGCTATTAAGTCCCAATGTTTTTATGATCCATTAAGAATCATCTGTTGAGCAGATTCTTCTCATCTACAGCAAGGGATTTCTGAAAATGTGAAAGATTGTTGGTACCGGTGTCACATCATAAATCTATCATTGCAATTATAGTTTTGCAACAGGACCGGAAACTAAATGAAAACGTTCCATCTGTTAAATGTGTGTGCGGGTACAGATGATCAATCAAATCCCTGAAATTAAACCAAAAAGTGTCATAAGCTCCCTCAAGCTGAACAAGTAAATCATGATTTTATTTCGTTCATCTTAACTTCTACATGATGAAACAGTTTATTACGAGCCTTAAGATTGAAAATGGGGGGGGGGTTCTTCTGTCCTTGCCTGCTCCTTCTTAGCTCCTTTCTCTTCCTCCCTCAGGCACCATCAGCTTTGTATGTGTGCCCTACATCTGTTATTCATCCTTTGTTCATTACCCCAAATTCCTTCATAGGCTACCTCTTCCACTCATCTCTTAGCACTCTCCCTTCTGCAGAATAACCCCCCCCCTCATCCACTCACAGTGAAGCACTTCTTTCCTGCAAACACTGTTAATCTCCCTCCCTGAGTGGAGTTGCAGTGCTTCTCTAGTGATGAGTGTATCCAAAAACAGCATCAGTCTCAGCGATGGCCTTCACCCTGCGACCCCTGAAAGTCTGTATTTAAATAGACTCAGAACAGCTGCAAGGAAACAATGTCCAAAGAGAAAAGCAGAATCTCAATAAAAGAAAGACAAACGTGTCAGGACGTTTCCTCTGGTGGTTCATTCTGAAGCTAGTGGATGTTTGAGACTGTACCAATAGGATCTGAGGTCACAGGTGGTGACACGTGACTCCTGGTGGGCAGAACACAGGCAGCGCCAACGACAATACTGTTATAAGATATGGTTTAATTTTAGCGAGGCTAGCACACAGGCCTACGCTCCATACTCGTAGGTCTCCAAAAATGTTTACTGAATAAAAAAATAAAAAAGTGCTCCGCTCATAGTAAACTCTGTTGTGCTTCAAAACAACCACTCCCTAAACTAACAGCCGGAGTCTAGCTAGCATTTGGGACGTTTTGACGAACATTCGGCGAGCCACATTTCAGTCCCTGCTGTAGTCGCTCGGCTCCGAACATGAGCTTCACTGCACCTCTAGCCAGGCCAGTTTTCTGAATGGATCAGGCTAGGCGATCAGGCTAGGCTAAGCTGCCGATGGAGCTGCCCCATCCACACTCAAAATAACGTCATATGGACTAAATTAAAGTAGTGACCCGAAATCCGCATTATCCCCATCGCTTGATGCAAAGTTGCCAAGCCATGATATTTGCATCATGGCATTGACTTAACATGTAATCGCGCCGAATGAAATCTAGCTTCATGTCTAGTGTGAGAGCACCACTTGCGCGAGGGGTCTGTGACAGTATCGGCAGATATGGAGTCAGATTTGGGTCAATATTCTAGCGCGCAAAACAAGCTACTCACGAGCGGGAAATTACCCTCGTGCATGTTAGGGATTAATTTTGTCTTTACTTCTAGATATTTAACCTTTCTGCCTGTTGACGTTTATAACCAACCCTGAGTCTGTTATCTCCCGTAAGGAATGTGCTAATGCAGTCATATGCACTCATTCTCAGTTTTATGACCGGTCAACTCTCGGTCACAGAGCCTAAGAGTATCTCCAGATGATTGGGGATATCTCCAGTGTTTCCAGGTGTTTCCGCACCATCCCCCAATATGTGGATTAACTCTCTGTAAACTAGTTAAAAGGTTGAGAGAGAGGCTGGTCAAATTTGACATGGCAACCCACCAGTGCAGTCAGAATCTCTGGCTGCTGTGACTTGTGATGAGAATTTCTCCGGCCGATACTTGTAAATAAACATCAGTGTTTGACATCAAAGCTCCAACTCTCCTCGTGTCTCTCTGAGTCCTGACTCTCCATTGCTGCAGAAGTTTCCCTTACAGCGCGCAGATTAAACCCCCGCGAGAGGCTATGCGCTCGCTCGCGAGAGAGACAGCCCTCTTGCTCGCTCGCGCGAGTGTCAGCCTCACTCGCTCGCGTAGTCTGTCTGCGCGCGTGTGAAAAGTTTCTGACACTTTGGGGCGGAGCCATTGGACTTTGATTGACAGCTTCCAGGAAACCTGGAGTTGCCAGGTTTGATAAATGCCTGAACTACCAAGAGCCGAAGAGTGACAGCAGCAAGATCAGTTGGACGAGATTGAATGGTAAAGTTGTCCATAAGAAAACATTTCATTCGTAAGGGGTACAGCTAATATATATATATATCAATTAATTTTGCTGCCAGCTTTTACCTGCCACTGTTAGAAGGAGCTTCACCAAAGAAGGTAGCGGAACATTATAAACTGTGAATTATTTCATGAAGAAAGGAAAAGAAAAGTATTCGTAAGCTAGAAAAGCTAATTAATTAGCCTAGCATCTCTTTGGAACAAAACAAGTGGTCGTCATGGAAACTGTCCAGCATGCAAAAAAGAACTTCTCAGCTCTCAGAGCAGAGGGAAGAGAGATTGAATATCCTGCTAAATGCAAGAGTGTAAATGCAAAGGACAAACACAAGGAGAAGACACTGTGTGGAAACCCAGAGGTCCTCTTCACTGACTATGCCCAACAAAAAGAAGGAAGGAAGAAGAACAACCTCATATTCTTCACTGACTCCATCTACATCTGGAAAGATACTCTGTGCAGCAATTATGCATACGTATCCAGAGAGGGCATCGGCTCAGGAGGCAGATTAAAAATCTGTAAAGATGAACACCTTGACACCTGCTCACCATCACATACTACACCAAAGGAAAGGTCATGGTCCAAGGGAATGAAGCCAACCTGGGGTCATTCCAAGAGGCTGTTGAAAGCTGAGGTGGACACAAAGAGGATCAATGTCCCCTCTGATGTCCCCTCTGACAGCGAAGGTGATGAGAGCCCAATAGAGAACCCCAACACCTTGTCCATCTCTGCCCCTCCCACACCGGCCAGCTCCAACAATCGGCTGAAGGAGAGTATGGCCCTGCTGGAGCTGGACTTTGCAGAATTCAAAGAACGGACCCAGGCCAGGCAGTCTGGTCCCCCAGACAACACTCTGCAGCAGCTTAAAGAGGACCTCCAGCAGCTCAAGAGCGACAACGAGGCCTTGGCATCTGACCTCAGAGGAAGTGTAGAGGCACTCAAACAGGAGAACAGTGTGCTCCGTGTTCAGTTGGCCAAGGTGAGGGGGGATGCTGAGTGTAGAGAGAAGAGCTTCACCAGGCAGGTCCAGCACCTGACAGAGAAACTCTCATCAGTCCTCAAAATGACGAGTAGAGAGACACAGACTCTCCCTACCAGTGTCCCTGGCCCACCCTCTCTGCTCAGCACCCAGCCCAACAACACCCTGGCCCCTCCTGATACACCCACACAGCCAGCTGCCCACAGCCAGCTATGCCCATCCCAGCCTCCCTCTACTCAGCCTGAAGAACAAGACCCACAAGTGGTCCTGCTGGCTGACTCAAACGGGAAGTTCCTGGACCCAAGAAAGCTTTTTCCTGATAAAAAGGTGCTGTCTAAACACTGCAGCACCACAGGACAGGCCATGAAGCTGTTGAAAAAGGAGACCCTCAGGAGCCCTCAGTACCTGGTGATCCACACGGGAACAAATGACCTGCACACCCTCCGTAGGGACACTGCTGAGGCAGTGAGGAAAATGGCGGAGCAGGCCAGTAAGGAATTCCCCGACACCCGCATTGTGGTCTCCACCCTGCTGCCTAGGACAGACACCCCTCCTCATGTCATCCATGACATTAATATGGAGATCAGAAAATGATGTGCCACCTTACCAAATGTCCACCTGGCCCTCCACTCAACCATTGGCCCCTGGGACCTCTATGATGGACTCCACCTACACAGAGAGAGGGTGGGGATATTTGCAAAGACCCTCAAAGATGCAGCCCTGGGACGCAGCCCTCCCACCCCCTCCTCTAGAGGCCATATAGACCCTCCCAGACCGCTTCCTCCCCATCACCATCCCAGGATCACCACCCCTGCTGTGAGGAGACACAACAGCTCAGCCTGGACCTCCCACTCCCCACGCCTCCAACACACCCAGAGGAGGCTCCTTTCACCCAGCTCAACACCTGCACAACATCAGCAGCAGAGATATGCAGCAACAGCTGCTCCTCGTCTCCCTCCCCGCCTACAGCAGCGGAGCTATGCTGCAGTTGTAGCCCAGCCTGCTGCCACCCTCCCTCCCCCTGCTACCTCTGAACTGGGAGACATCAGGATGATACTGCACACCCTGTGCACCCGACTTCTGTCCAGCTAAGACATTACATTTGTATGTTATCGTAGTAATCAGTACAATAGTAATATTAGTGAAAATAGTTTTTTTTTTTATATATATATTTGTCTCACTATACAGGTTCATTTTGATTGTTTGTTTTTGAAAAAAAGATGCGTTCTTTTCATATAAGCTGTTGGAATATTCAGGGATTCCACTCCTCAACCTTTGAGGTTAAGAGTGAGAATCCAGAGTTCTTAGAATCTATCAAAGATGTTGATCTACTTATATTAACAGAAACATGGTGTAAAAATGATCTGCTCACTCACAGTCCTCCAGGTTATAATGAAGTCATGGTGCCCTCTATAAAATCAAAAAACATACGCAAGGGCAGAACATCAGGAGGGATCTTGGTGTGGTATAAAGGAGATCTTTGCCGTCAGATCTCAGTAGTAAAACAAGGTAAATCACACATTTGGCTAAGGTTAGATCCAACCCTGGGCATAACTGACAGGAATCTATACGTGTGTGCTATTTATATACCCCCAGTAGATTCTCCTTATTTTGAAACTCTCCATTCAGAAATCGCCTATTTTCAGGCCCAGGGAAATGTGCTTCTAACTGGAGATCTGAACGGACGAACAGGAATTGAACCTGATGTCATCGACCCACAGGGCAGCCACCATGTATTTGGTGAGCCCCCCCTGTTTACCACACCAACCGTCAGCCATCGGAACAGCCTTGACTCTGAAATCAATCAGAATGGCCAAGAGATAGTGCATCTCTGTCGGGCCTTAGGCCTGTATATAGTGAACGGGAGGTTCAGAGGGGACTCTTTAGGGAGATTCACATACTCCTCAGCTCTAGGGTCTAGTGTAGTAGACTATGCAATCACTGACATGGACCCCTCCACTATCAGTGCATTCACTGTCAGACAGCAATCCCCCTTTTCAGACCACAACCAAATCAATGTGTTCTTTAAACTCTCAGGTCCAATGAGTGACACAACAAGGGAACCCAGCAAGCTGTATACATTAAATCCTACTTACAGATGGGCCCCAGACAGTGGAGACAAATTCACCATGGCCTTGAACTCACCTGATCTGATGAATGACATGTCACTATTTGACCAACATCAATATGTTCCTACCAAAGATGGTGTAAACATGGCCATTGATTATATCAATATGATATTTCACAAGGCAGCTATTAAAACTGACCTTATCAAACAAAAGCGGAAGCCTGTTAAAAGGCAAAACGCTGACAAATGGTTTGACCAGGAATGCAAGACCATCAGAAAAGACCTGAGAAAAATAGCAAATGAAAAACATCGGCAACCAAACAACCCAGCCTTACGCATTAGATACAATGACGTTTTAAACAAATATAAATGTACAATAAGGAACAAAAAACAAAATTATACCCACATGAAACTTGAGGTTATTGAGAAAGCCATTGATCAAAATCAATTCTGGGATCTGTGGAACAACTTCAACACAAAACAACCACAAGCATTACCCATCCAAAACGGTGACATCTGGAGAGAACATTTTGAAAGTTTGTACAAAGACATACCATTAAATCTAATGAATTCAAATCAATGTATTACAAAAGAACAACTCCAAACATTAGAAGAAACTATTAAAGACAACCAAAACCCTCTTGATTTCCCAATTACTTGGGAAGAGTTGACCACACAGACACAATCTCTCCGGCCAAGGAAAGCTTGTGGCCCAGACAACATCAAAAACGAAATGCTCAGATGCAGCACCCCAGAGATGCAGGTTACAGTGTTAAAGCTGTTCAGTATCGTATTGCAGTCAGGATGTTTTCCTGACATCTGGTGCAAAGGGCTCATTTCCCCCATTCATAAGGGTGGAGACAAATCAGACCCTAATAATTACCGTGGCATCTGTGTCAGCAGTTGTCTGGGGAAATTATTCTGTAGCATTCTAAATAAAAGAATACAAGATTTCCTTAACCAACAATCCATCTTGAGTAAAAATCTAATTGGCTTCCTTCCAAAACACCGCACCACCGACCATGTATATACCCTTCACACTTTAGTTAACAAAATGGTAAGATATTCACTTGTTTCATTGATTTCAAAAAAGCTTTCGACTCTATTTGGCACGAAGGGCTCTATTATAGACTTCTACATTGTGGTATAGGGGGCAAAATGTACGATCTGGTTAAATCAATGTATTTAGGGAATAAGTGTGCAGTTAAAATTGGAGACAAACAAACTGAATTCTTCACCCAGAGAAGAGGCGTTCGTCAGGGTTGCAATTTAAGTCCCACTTTATTTAATATATATATAAATGAACTTGCTGTTCAGTTGGATCACTGTGCTGCTCCTGGCCTCTCCCTCCTAGATAGAGAGGTGAAGTGTCTGCTTTATGCTGATGACCTTGTTCTGCTGTCTCCTACTGAACAAGGACTACAACAACAGCTGGACATAGTAGACCAGTACTGTAAGAACTGGGCCCTGGCAGTCAATATGAAGAAAACTAATGTCATGGTTTTCCAAAAACGCCCCAGATGTCAGGAGAACAAATACCAGTTTACCATAAACAATCATATCATCGAACATAGTATGAGTTATACCTACCTCGGTTTAACCATAACAGCATCGGGAAGTTTTAACATGGCAGTGAATGCACTCAAAGAAAGAGCCAGAAGAGCTCTAAATGCAATTAAGAGAACATTTTATAATGTCCAAATTCCAATTAAAATCTGGCTCAAAATATTTGATAGTGTGATCCAGCCCATTGCGCTGTACGGTAGTGAAGTATGGGGTCCACTCAGTCACCAGAGCTATACCCGCTGGGACAAACATCCAACAGTCTTTACATGCAGAATTCTGCAGATACATTTTACGTGTTCAGAGAAAAACACCAACAAATGCATGAAGAGCAGAATTAGGCAGATACCCACTGATCATTAACACTCAAAAGAGAGCACTAACATTCTTTAACCACCTTAGATCCAGCCCTCGAGACACCCTCCACTCCAAAGCCCTCCAAAGCCAAGAGCTAACCCAGAGAAGAGTCCCCTATGTCAGCTGGTGCTGAGGCTAGCTGCCCCCTCTCAGAGCCACTCTGACCAGTCTCTCAACAACACTGCTCTCCAAACACCAATCACAGTCAAACACATTATAACACAATGTAAACACAACTATTTACAACATTGGGAAGAAGAAACTAAAAGCCAAAGCAGATTAGAATGTTACCTGGCTCTAAACAGAGATTATGAGCTGGCAGAATATCTCTCTACTGTCAGAGATAGAAAGCAGAGACAGATCCTAACCAAGTACAGGCTCAGTGACCACAAACTGGCAATCAAAACAGGAAGACTCAAAAGAATATGTGGTCACTGTACGACAGGTGAGACTGAGACAGAGATGCACTTCCTCCTGAAGTGCCAAACATTCAACGAAGTAAGGAGCATTTACTGGAACAAGTTGAACTCTGTAATCCCAGGTTTCAAGGAGGTTGATGACCTCTCAAGACTGAGAGTACTCCTAGGAGAAGGAGACAAGGCACATCTTGCTGCCCAATATGTATACACATGCCACAACCTGAGGGACAGTGAATGACACACACACACACGTGTTGAAATGTAATTGTATCACTGTATATATATATATCATCAATAATATGTAAACATTTGAAATGTATGTTAATGGTGTTAATTATTTTGTATTGTGATGCTTTGGCAACATTGTTTAATTTAACTTTCATGCCAATAAAGCCCCTTTGAATTGAATTGAAGAGAGAGCGAGAGCGAGTGAGAGAGAGAGAGAGAGAGAGAGAGACATTTCATGCACGTGTAAAAGCACATTTTCCGCTCGTGAGTAGCTTGTTTTCCGCGCTAGAATATTGACCCAAATCTGACTCCATAGCAGACCCCCCCCCAACCCTTATTGAACCGTGTTTTATGCTGATTTATGATCCTTCAAAGCCTACAGCAAATGAGATCTCAAGATTGTTTATCATCTCAATCCTACATTTATGTTGATCTCACCAGATTGGTGCATTTCATTTTAAAATGTTGAATTATATGACTATCATGGTTTTTTTTCCCACCTTCTCTGACTGCTTGTGTTTTTTTTTTTTTACTTACCCTTCTTTTTAGTGATGTTGCAATGTCCGAAGATTCCAGAAATTATCTTGGGATGTACATTGTTATCACAATTGATACAAAACTAAACATGTTAATTACTAATGAACCACAACTACAGTTTCACCCTGCATTGTGTGTAGATTGAACTACTTACTTAGTCAGTGATTCAGAGTGCTTCTGTGAACTTTGCTTTCTGTGAAGTGCTGCTTTTTGGAAGACTTGCTTTTCAGGTAAGCTAAGGTTATTTTAGTCCATGGTAAAGCTCTGCAGCAGCATTTCACATCATGAAAGAGATTGCTCAATAAGCACAATACCAAAAGCGGGGGCAATTATTTTGAGATAATTTCCTAAGAATGGAGAAATAAACATTCCTAAGTTCCAATATATCTGGCAAATCCAAACACCTCCTTCTCATCAGAGTGCAGCCGGGTGCCTCGTGCGTCTTCTACTCCTCAATTAAGTAAATAGATTTCCAGAATTCAATATAAATCCAGAGGGATTTAATGTGCCATATATCAAAGTTTCTCCATCCTGGCATGTTCTGATTGGAACAATTCTAATTTACCTTATAAATCAAAATCTAGCCGGGTGTGAATTGGCCCCTTCCCGTCCCGCCCTCTGTTGTCTATTGTCAGATCCAGGATCAGGACTTTGATAAAGTGAAGGTCATCAGTACTGTCTGATGCTCTGTGTTACGCCGTAGCAATCAACAAAATCTATTTTCCTCCACAGCTGCCGAGGAGGAGAAGATGGATTTGATGCACAGAGACAGATATTGATTATATAATTTCCGAAGGACAAACACGGTATCCCAACTGTTAAACCCTTTTTATCTGTCTGGGCCCTGGTGGGAGTTTCAAACACTCCTTAAGCACAAATAGATATTTTTTACAGTTATGTGATGTTCAACAGCATCTAGAGACTGTAAACTTGAGTACCAGAGAGTAAATGAGGAATTTATCTCAAATAACACATTATTTAAAACTGATTGTGTTAAATCAGAGCCGTTAGGGAACACAAAGCATCTACTGTATGTTTCACTCTAACTGTAGTTCCTGTTCTCTAAGTGTCAGTGTATGTCTTCCTTTACTTTCACTTTATATTGTGAGTGTAGAACAGTAGCAGCTATACCTGTGGTTCTGTATATATACAAATATTGCGTTATGCATTCAAAATGACCTTCATATACAACTACTTTTAAAGAAAAAAAACACATAGTAACACATTGTTACTACTGTTATGTATTAATCATAGTGTTCATACTTACCTGTGATTGTCGCATCCTGGTCCTGGCCTCACTCCCTCACCTGATGTGTTTCCCTTGCTGTTGCCTTGGTCAATGTCAGTCCGTCTTTTCTGTTGAGTGGGAAGCGTTCCAAGGGAATCCATAGTGTAAGTCATAGTTGTAGCAGTTTGATGTTTCTTCCACTAACTTAGTTGGTTGTTTATTCGTTGCTTCAGCTGTCTGTTTTTTTGCCTGTATACTTCTACCTTTTAGGTTTAAAGACTCGACTAAACCCTTTTTTTTGCCTGTTTTTGCTTTTGGGTCAAATGTTCTTGCTTAAAATTAAGTAAATTCAACATAACCATTTTTTCAGTGTGCTGATGCCAGTGATTTTGCCTGATAGTGATAGACAGAGTGCTGTAGACTGGGTCCTGAGTGAAGGACGTGTTTGGCCAACCAGTGATTGTGGACTACTTAAATGTTTTTTCTTTTTGTTTAGGTTTTTTCAATCTGCACCTGCAAGGCTAGTTGGGAAATTAAACCTGTTTAGTTTTTGCGCAATTATTTCCTTCTTAAGTCATTTCAAACTTTAGTGTGAGCATGAATTCTCACATTCATGTACGCACATAGTTCAAGTATATCATCCTTTGTATCGTTTTCTAACCATTACCGCCCTGGTATGTTAGTAGAAACAAAGGTATTTCTCCCATAGACAGGAGTTCAGCCTTGTAAAAGCACTACATGGTATGTGGACATTCATAATTGTGATAACTCCTACAATACACAGGTCTGAGTCTGAGGCCCCGTCCACACGGAGACGAAACTAACCGAGGTCGATATCAAAAAATCTTCCGTCCACATGGAATCGGCTCAAGAAACGTGTCCGTCCACACGAGACCGCTCGACCCGCTGGAGACGCTGTAGTACATATGCCGGGCCTGTAAGTGGCGCTGTACTTCCACCACAAAATACATCAAAACTACATTTTAGAAACATGTAGTTCTCCATGTCCACTTGTGGCTGATGGTTGTGGTAGAGGAGCTGTAGATATTGCACTAACATCTGTAGCATGGTCAGTAGCGTCTGGAGCACGAACGCAACCCTGTGATCCGCCATTGTTGTTGTTGTTGTTGGCGAAATGCATCAACAATGACGCGGGTGATGCGGGGGTGAGCAGTAGAGGTGGAGAGAGGCGGGGCTATGATTGTTTAGGTCGTACACACGGTGCCGCAAGCGTTACGTTTGAGGGCTCTGTTTCCGCAGTTCCGTTATGGCCTCGTGTGGACTAACCGTCCATACAATAAAGAACTATAGCGGATAACACCCGTTCTATCTCACACAGGCTCTGCCCTCTTAGACTCTATGGGTACTGTCAAAGAATATTTCTGTCTTTACTTTAGATATTTAACCTATTCTGTGTGTTGACGTTTACGACCAAACCCTGGCTCTGTTATCTCTCTTAAGGAATGGGAGGCTCCAGCTATCTTGATAAACCAGTTCAACTCTCGGTCACAAAATGGTTTACGACTGTGAGAATGCTGGCTTTCTAAGCCTCACAGACAGGTGATTGAGTATTTCCAGATATAGGGGATATCTTCAGGGTTCCCAGTGTCTACGCACCCTCCCCCAATATGCTCATTAACTCTCTGTAAACTAGTTAAAAGGTCTATCGAGAGATAGGCTGGGTAGAATTGACATGGCAACCCACCCGTGCAGTCAGAACCTTTTGCTGCTGTGACTTGTGATATGAATTCTCCGGCCGTATCCTTGCAATAAACTATCATTGTTTGACATCAAAGCTCCAACTCTCCTCGTGTCTCTCTGAGTCCTGACTCTCCATTGCTGCAGAAGTTTCCCTTACAGGTACTACTCTCATCAATGATACGCAAGCGTTCACACACTGAAGTTCTATAAACATAGCCGGCCAATCAGGGCGAGCCTACCTGAATGCGTGCGCATATAAGGCAGCTACACCTCCTGACTGTCATCCTTTTCTCTTCAGCGAGTAGAGAAAAGTAAAACGTTTGAAAGAAGAAGAAAGCAGTTATCATACCTTCACCACTTCTAGAGAGCCTGTCCTCGTGTCCTGGCTTAATAGCGGGCGCCGATCCCCACCCCCTCTGCTTCAAGTGTTTGGGGGACCAGGATATGGCCGAGGCGGTGCCATTCACGTTCGCCATTCCAGCGGGGCGGATGGCTCTGTTTGCCGGGGAGGAGAATGACGAGGCCTTGTCGTTGGCGGGCACTTCCGGGTCCGGCGTCCATGGAAGTCCACCGCCCAGGTCTGTCCGCCAGGACTTCCCCCTGGTGATGACCATGGCGGTGGAGTGTGTAGGGCTACCACTCCCCCCACCACTGATGGGTTCTACGGTCCTGTCCGCCCGGCGCAGCCAGCCTTCGTTTTGCCCCAGTTGCAAGATATCTGGCAGTGTGTGGAGGCGTCGTGGCGACAGCCACTGAAGGCGAAGGCTCCAGTGGCTGGTATGGTGGGGATCCTCAGGGTGCCGCACGGACACAGCGTGTCCCGGCGTGCCCCCCCTTGATGAGAGCCTGGCATCCCGTCTGCTCCCACAGGCAGCAGGCTGGGCGGAGAACCTCTGCCCCGCTGGACATTAGGGTCAGCGTGTTGTTGTCAGAAAACACACCTCGCCTAGTGTGATATCTCCGATTCATGCATTTCACCGTCTGTGTGAAGATGGCATTATGACGGAGCGTGCAGCCCCGTGCCGCGGTGTGTTCAAGGACCTCAGTAGATAATCGTGCCTTTCTGTGTCAGCTCCCCATGGGCCAAACTTCCTTTTATGGAAGGTTTGTCAGCGGAGTGGGCCACCAGAGAGTACCACAGCTTCTTAGCTGCGGCTCCACAACTGCTTGCATGTCCCCTAACACAGTTTTATGGGGAATGGAAGCTCAGCTGTGTACTGACAGAGTGGATGGACAGGACACTGAAACTGGGTTACTCACTCCAGTTTTGCAGCATCCCTCTTCCATTCAGGGGCATAAGAGAGGCAAATCTATCATCCCAGGAGGAGATAGGTTTTCTTTCAACAGAGATTCAGGCCCTGTTGCAAAAACAGGCTGTGTCTGTTGTGCACTCTCAGGACAGAGAAAGGGGGCTTTACTCCATGTACTTGGAGAAACCTGGTTTCCAAGAAGACAGGTGAATTCAGACCCATTCTGGATCTTCGCATCCTAAATCAGCACAAAAAGTTCCATATGTTAACCAAACAATTACTGGAACTGGTGCAGCCAGGCAATTGGTTCACAACCATCGACCTGAGGGACGCTTACTTTCATGTCAAAATTGCTCCAAAGCACAGAAAGTTTACGTTTTGCCTTCCAGGGGACAGCCTACGAGTACAACAGATTACCGTTCGGCTATTCCCTATCTCCACGCACGTTCAGCAAATGTGTAACCGCAGCGCTCCAGCCGCTTCGCGACCATGGCATGACGGTTTTATTTTATCTGAACGACCTCATAGTCATGGCCAGGTCCAGGGAATGTTCCACACAGCCCAATTGATCCTACACCTAACCAAGTTGGGGGTTTGCGGTAAATTGGAAGAAGAGCAGTCCCATACCTCACCAGCAGGATTTTGCTCAATGCAGCCCCCATCGAGAGCGAGGTGTACGGCGCCCCATCGAGAAGGAGTGCAGGCTACGTGCCACTCTGTCAGAGGACAGACAGACGTGGTGCGAGGAAGGGAGACTAGAGCCTCTGTCCGGTACATTGGGCTCTATTCTATCCTAGCTATAGGAGGGGCTTGCTCATGCCACAGTCAAGGTGTATGCAGCAGCCACCTCGTCTTGTCATGCGGGATTTGGCGGCAGACCAGTCTTTAGCCAACCGCTTATGAAGCGTTTTTTGCAGGGGATCAGGAGACGGCGCCCAGTGGTGCATGTCTCCACCCCGCAATGGGAACTGCCATTGGTGCTCGAGGCTTTGGTTACAGAACCGTTTGAGCCTCTGGAGCTCTCCTCCCTGTAGGTGCTATCATTGAGAGAGAGAGAAGCAAAAAGAAACAGCTTTGCTGCTTGCTTTGACTTCTGCCAAGAGAGTATGCGAACCGATCGCTCTATCGGTGCACCCGAGTTGCCTTCTGGTTCGTGGTGACCGTAGCAGGGCGACACTCAGACCAAACCCCTCCTCTGTTCCCAAGAACCTAAGGAGTTCTTCCAGGTCGAGGGTTATACAGCTAGACGGCTTTAGTCGTCCACCTATGCACGGCGGCGACTTGGTCTACACCAGGCCTGTTCATAAGGTAAGTATCTCTTAGACATGTCTGGCTCCTTTTTCATCGTCGGTGCTGGCTGGGGCAACACAGGACTGGTGAAAGGAGGAGGGCTGTGGTTCAGTAAGCTGTATCTGACCCCCAGGGACATAATGCACTTATGTTGTCCCATTCTCCTTAGGGACCTGGGAAACATGGTGCGCAGTAAGCCCCATACAGGGCTGGAAGACTATAGGCAGGCGGGGAGAGCCTTCCCCACTACGGTCCATGCACACTCTACACGAGGTAAGCGTGTGTGAGTGTGGGGGACATGGTGCACTTACGTTCTCCCCATGCTCCTCAGGGACTTGGGAAACGTAGTTTGCAGTGTATAGTCACTTGCGCTGGCACCTGCAGGGTGCAGCTATGGGCTTATTCAGACCAATTAGGCTCTACCCAGCCAAGTAAGCTGTGGCCCCGACTTCTCCACGGTCACAACCGAATGATAGGAAGTTGGGGTGCGGTGGCTGTTAACCAAAGGCCGGTCAGGGGCAGTGTGGTGGGTCGATGTTGTAGGGCGACAGGGCGTTTATCCATCGGGGCTCCACCCACTGTACCCATAGAGTCCAGTAGAGGGCGGAGCCTGTGTGAGATAGAATGGGGGTTACGTATTGTAACCCTAGTTCTATAAGCACAGGCAGAGCCCTCTACCTAGGGGTCCTGTCTTTCCTATGCCGCTCGCTGAAGAGGGTAGGATCACACCTGAACTGTTGAAACAACATCCACAATATTCATCTGGCTGCTATTTATATAAAATGATGTATCTATTTACCTAATATATCATATTTCAATGACTTGCACTATTTCACCTTTTTAAACTATTTTCTTGTTGTATTTACTATTTACTTGCACTATATTTTTCTGTTTATCTGTGTTTTGTGTTGCACTGTTGGAGAAGCCTGTGACACAAGATTTTCATCGACATAACTACACTGTAGCTATGTTCGTTTGACAAATAAAGAACCTTGACGGATTACGGTCAGGAGGTGTAGCTGCCTTATATGCGCGCGCATTCAGGTAGGCTCGCCCTGATTGGCCGGCTACGTTAATACAACTGCAGTGTGTGAACGCTCGCGTATCATTGATGAGTAGTACCGATAAAGTCCAGTAGAGGGCTCCGCCTGTGCTTATAGAACTAGGGTTACAATACGTAAACCCTGTTTCGTCTGTGTGGACGGGGCCTAAGATTCATTATAAATCTACTCGTGGCTCAGTATCAGGAACAATAGAGAACCGCAGTGACGCGTCCTAAAACCCGGAAGTAAGTTAGCACTTCCGGTTCCTTCATCAAAAAGCAATGCATTTTCTCCATAGGGTTTTGGAAAATAGCTCGAAATAAGGTCCGTGGTTGACACAAATTTAAGAGATAAATCACGTTTTGTTCTACGACATTAAATACATCAGCAGTGACCCCACTGGTGATTTTTGAAGAGTTTACGTGTCTGAAAAACGATGGTTGTTACCGAGTGGCTGAATAGGACTACAGAAATTGTCGAGGCCGTTGTACGTCATTACGCCGAACACGTAAACACTCCCGCTAAGTTTGTTTTCCCCCGTGTTCTGCTTCAAAGCAAGTACCTGCCTATCTTTAGTATCTTTAGTATCTGTATATCTATATCTGACCATTATAATCTGTATTTTTGAAATTGTCGTTTTTAACACCGCAGTTTTACAAATGATAGAATAATTAATTACCAGTGTTTTCCAATTTTACTCGGCAGTTCGTTTCGTTAGCTAACGTTAGCTAAAGCTAGCGCTACTAGTTAGCTACGCAATGGTTTGTTGCTTTGCTCCGGGTTGCAGCCACAGGTCTTTGCATGAAACGTGCTCGTTCTATCGTTTCCCGGCCAATGTTTTCCAAAGGAGAGTCTGGATTCATGCCATGAGGTAAGCTGACGTTTTGTCCATGTCACGGTGAAATTTAAATGATGGGTAGTGACTGTATCGCCGTTTTAGAGATGGCGCTGCTGAAAAGACCGCAACATAAGTAAAGATAATGAATAAATCCTATTAAAACCTGTGTCGCTTATATGATAAGTCTAATTAGTACAAGCAGCATAACGTTTCACCATGTAACTAAAGATTGTAGTCAGGGAAATCAGTTTGACATATTGAACTAATAACAAATCACCTCTGGCTGGCAGAGAACTCTCTGCTCCATAGCTTCTCTTGGACGTAAAATCACATGTACATTTTACATTTATATTCAATTTAATATTCCATCCCTCACATACTTTTGTATATATAAGAACTTACATTTTGTTTTTCTTGTTATGCTGCTGCAACACAAACATTTCCCAAATTGGGATCAATACAGTAATATCTTATCTTAATTAATTAAGAAATATAACTATTATAATTAGTGTAGCAGCTGACACCTATTTTCAATATGGATTAATCTACCATTTATTTCTTTAGTTCAATTTTGATCTATAAAAATGTCAAAATAGTGAAAATGTTCACGAGACTTATCAAAGTGCAAGGTTATATCTTGTTATAGCCTATGTCTTAATGCTCTTATATGTGACGTGTGACTTCCATGAAACTAGTATTTTATATCTTCCCAACAGACGAGCTGACAGGAAACCTAACACTCTAACAACCACAACATTGCAAAGGCGAGTAAATGTAAATTAAAAACGATTCACAATTTCTTAATTTCTTCTTCTTTCTTACAGTGAGGTGAAGCTGACCTTGCACTTGGTGCCAGTAAGGATGTTCCTCACGCAGGCTGAATGTTTATCCTTCCTTACTGACACAGAAGCCCTTCATTTGCAATGCTTCACTAATTGTCATTTCCCTGGCTCCGTAGGGACACTTTACCTCCAGACCATCTGGAGATGCCCCCAACACTCCTGATTGGGAGAGCCACAAACCTGACTCATTGACCTGCATCTGGGTTGCAGTGGTGAATGCCCTGACGCCCTCACATTCATTCATAGTCCCCCACTGTACAGGCAAAACACCATCAAGGGCCTGTTGTTGCCCTAGCACCCTGGCAATAAGGGAAGCAGTCACACGCTTTGACCTCAGGACAGCTCCAAAGTTGCAGGCAGTCAACCTTCCTTTCCTGAACAAATGCCAGTTTGTGTTGGTTCGCTGACCAGTGGTAGCCACCTGAATTGCCCTCTGTTGCTCCTCAGACAATGCCATGCGTGCCACAATTGCCTCAGGTCCCTGATGCCCAACAGATTTGATAATTTCAGGAACAGTAAGTGTTTCCAAGCTGTAGTGTTCCTCTTCTGGCTCCGGGGAGAGAAGCCAAGAAATTCCTGAGAACCTGCCCCCGAGTCTGTCCCTCAGCCAGTCACGATCTTCGGAGGTGGGCTCTCTTGTCAGCGGATTAAATTAGTTATTGGTTGGAGGAAATAGCTCCTCCACTGAATGCGTACGTTTAGCTGCCTTTGGCTTCTTCCACTGACAGGGGGTGTCAGTGCAGCTGAAATTGTGGATGGCAAAGATGGCTAATGCAGCCGCATGACTGCATTTCCATTCTCCACGTGGGCATTCACATTTTGTGGAGAGAATTCCCTCTTCTCCTGTAGATACCTGTGGTGGTGGGATTGTTTTATTATTTAAAATATATTTACATTTGTAATGCCTTCCCAATTATCCCTTTAATTGTTTATAGCCTACTGTATGTTTATTTCATGGATATTTCTGTGTTTTCTGGTGTGTAATATTTGTAATAAAGATTTCATGTGACACATAAAATGGATTTGTTGATGGGAATTAATGTGAATAAATTAACTCTAGGTTAACGGTACTCTTGCTATCACTACTCACCGACACTATAAACCTTGTCCCTCATGCTAGCCCTGACAACACCGGTAAGCACACCTTCATCTAGGCTGCAGTTTTACGTGTCCTGACTTGTAGTAGTTCTCTCCTCTATCTACACTCTTCTTGTCATCTTTGTAAAACGATATCAGACTGGTTATAGACACAGCCATGACTTCTAGTTAAATTCAGTGTGGCTAAAATTAAAAGCTTTGTTAAAATATGCAAGTGCGCGAAAGTCAAAGTCAGCTTTATTGTCAAAAATTCTACATGTGTTATACATCCAGAAATGTCAAAATATAGTTTCCCGCAGTGTGACATGTATACATAAAACAAAAACAAAAAGGGCCTAGATAAACGTGGTATACATTAAACAAAACAAAAAGGGTCTATACAACCGGGGTATACAGTTTAAACTGTTAATAATATATTTAAAGTGTTCAAAGTGCAGTTTCAGTGTAAGTCAGTTGAAACGATCTTAACCTCTTAAGCCCTGAGCCTGTTTTTCAGGTTTCAGGCTCGAAAATGCCACTAACACAACAAAGACTATATCTTCACTTCTAAAAGGGGTAAATTAATCATCTTTTCTCTCAAAGCAAGGTTACATCTGTGAGTTGGATGTAGAAGTGTCAGAATCAATATAGATGTTTTTATTTTAAAGTAAATTCAGATGGAACATAGTAAAAACATGTAAATTCTAATGTCCGCCTAAAAAAAAAACATTACTTATAGTAAAAACCACCCTTGAATGATGGGTTAGTAGACTAAAAGCTTTAGGAATCCAAACTATAACATATAATAAGTACCCTGTATCAAGATTGATGCAAAACAAGTGAAATTTGACCTTTTTAGAGAGGTTTAGAAAAATAAAGTCCAGGCGGACTCACCTCTGGGTAATTTGGGAACCATCAGTTACATTTGAACTTTTTCACTGTAAAAATCATTTTATTACTTTGAATTTTCACTATAGGTATTCATTCCATCCAAATACAACTGTTGTGAAAAAAATAAAAAATAAAAATAAAATATAAGAACATACTCTGTTATCCTCTATTTATATAGCACTTATAGGCCCCACGGACCGAAATTGCGTCATTTGCAGGAAACAACGTCTAAGGAACCTTACTATTTAATAAACTATGAATATTTTATATCCATATAACGGGAAAAACTAATTTAACTGATCTTTTTCATTTATTTTTTCAAAAAAACCACAATGCTAACAGTGAGCATCTGAATTAGCCCCGAGCGAAAAATGCTAACCTATTACTGCACCGAAAATCACTCCTAGCTCCCTTATTACTTATCCTAGCTGCACATCCAACACATCGTTTTTGATCGTAAAGACACAGAATCTAACGGTGCCCACCTCAACACTGAAAGATACAAACTTGCGACGTTATCAACAAAAACGTACATCAAAACAAGTGGAGCTAGGTACTAGCATGCGCTAGGCTAATGGCTTACCTTCCTCTTTGCCTGGTCTAAACTGGTCTTCAATGGCATTAAAACGATAAAAACGATGATGTAGTTAATCCATAGGTTAATATCCAATGTGGCTGTGTCCCCTTTGAAATGTTCTGATAATCTATAAGCAATAAAACTGCAATTCCGTTATCTGCTGTCCGCTCTGTGCTCCGTGTGCTCCGTGTGCTCTGGGTCCTGCTGTAATGCCTGCTGTGAGTAGTAAACAATAAATGAAGCCGCCTGCGTAAAGTACTTAAACTGGCTGGCATTCTTTATACTTTACGCAGGACCATATCTCTGGAACCCATTGGTCGATTCGTGTGATTTACACCTTTTTCTTAACCATCAGAACCAATAGAATCGATGGGCAGTTCCCAAATCAACGTAAAAATTACCATAGCGGACGTAATAGAGAAGCGAACAAAGCATATCTGAAAGTGCACGCCTGGACGGCAACATTTTATACCCAGTATATTGCCATAAATATGATGAAGGATGTTGGAGTAAACACAGTAGTGGTGGCTTAAAGCCCACCTCTGCTCCGCGCCGTTCGTTAGATGAGCCTGGTCAGATTAATAAGAGAAGGAGTTCAAAACACCGGCATAAAAGTTATAACAATAATCTGATTTTAATGGTAAAAAACACAATACAAAATACAGAGTGCCCTGTAACAGAGCACTCCGGGCTCCCCGCTCTACTGCCGTGCGATACAGGTATCGGGACCAGCCAGTCAGAAACAGGGGACGCATTTTGCATGAATAAACAACAGTATATATGGACATTTTTGGGGGCGGAGATGTGGGTCGGCTCTTCCATCCCATTTTACTCCTAAGTGAAGCGTGAGAGCCTCGGAACTAGTCAAGGTCAGAATCACTTTTTATCTTCCACCTAACTTCACTCCTTTACTTTCCCAGGGAAGATTTCACACAAACTATTCTTTCCCAAAACAATCAAACATTGTACACAGAGATATTAGTATCAAACATTGTACACAGATATATTAGTATCAAACATTGTACACAGAGATATTGGTGCTTGAGATTATACTGGCCCCAGGAAGAACCTTGAATAAGAACATGTGCATGTGCTGGTGGGGGGGGAAAGTGTATGTGTGTGTGTGTGCTGATATCTGGGTCAGTGAGTGTAAGTGTGTGTGCTGGAGACAGGAGGTGTAAGTGTGTGTGTCAGGGTATCTGGGTCATTGAGTGTAAGTAAAAAGGGTTATATATATAGGATTACTTTAAAACAGTCCCAAATAATACATGTTTACTTCAATACAGTTTAGAACAATATCTGTTTGCTTTAACCCCTCTTTTGATCTCACCTTCAGAGATCAACTTATACACAGCATTTGAAACATAACCACTGTCATTCTTTTCTACTGTCTGTTCCCCAACATTTATATAAATCCATCAGAAGCTGGGATTTAAACCTTTAGGAACAGTCCACCATAACAACTTCTTGTGACAGTGGAGGGAGACCAAAATATGTTAAAATTGTCCTTGTCGGCTGAGTCATCGTGCTCGTCCTCCTCCGACGCGTAAGCCAACAAGGGCATTTGGTACGAAGGGGAAGGGGCAGCTTCTCCCTCAAAAAATGGGATATTAAAACAAAGTTCCTCAAAAAATGGGAAAAACAAAGTTCCTCAAAAATGGGATATTAAAACAAACTCCACACCGGCTATATCAACCTGTTTCAGTGGAAAGTGTAGTCCCCTGTGCCGTCCTGGCTTGCCGTGTCTTTGTCCCCCCGATCCGCTGACGGCGGCTTCTGGGCTGCCTGCTAGAGAGATGTCTTCTGGATCCTCCTCCTCCGGCCCGCTGATGGCGGCTTCCGGGTCGATGCTGGAGAGATGCCTTCCCGATCCTCCGTCTCCGGTCCGCTGATGACGCCTCCCGGGTCGACTGCTGGAGAGATGTCCTCCCGATCCTGCTCCTCCAGTCCGCTGATGGCTGCTTCCGAGTCGACCTCCTCGTCGAGGGCCACGTCCGTCCTGATGTCGTCCACGGTCCAAGCAGGTGGTTTCCTCGCCGCACACTGGCTCCAGCTGTCCCCCTTTCCTTCTAGACGGACGGCATGAGAGATCCGCTGGGTCACTCGGTCGGGGCCGGAGAGCCTGGGGTTGAGCCACTTTGTCCTGATGACCTTCAGCCAGAGGAACTCCGCTGTGTCGGCCTCCTGGGTCCCTCTTTGGCGTCACCAACCTGTGTGGAGAAATCTGATACAAATCCCTCAAGCCTACGCTCAGGGCTCCTGGGCCCTCAGCTGTTTGGAGCCTGTTGGTGGGGTGTCTTAAAACAACAGCCGTCTGTGAACAGGTTTTCTAAATTAATTGTAGACCTCCTGTCTGCCAGTGCAGCTTCAGAATCTTAATACTTGGACTGTGGCAACAAAACAAAACTCCAACATCTCTAGGTGAACCAAATAACATATTTCAATAGCTCTGAATTTCTGACAAGCATCTGTGTTATTCTTAAATCAAATCCTTGAGATCCCATTTAAAATCTAAATATAATATGAACTGCTAATGTTTCTGGTAAAGAAACACACTAATGTTATGGATTCAAAAACAACCAAAATCATGATGCTGACAAAATGAATGATTTCCTGGTGATACTGCTTTTACCTGTCAGTGCTGAGATATTATCAAGATCACTCACAGTAGCCCCTTGGCCACTGATTCTGCATCTGTGTTACCTGTTATAACTCAATCGATATTAGAAACATGTCAACATTCATCAAACAGTATCTTATCCCCAGATATGGAGCAGGTCCATTCTAAAACTGTCAATCAATGGTCAGATTGAACAATTGAGTTGGGGCAGCAGGTTCCCTTCAGTCCCTAAATGAAAAATGTACATTGTGAATTTTACACTCCCCCTTTTTACACATGAACCTCATGTGTAACCATGGATTATAAGAAAATACCAAACATTTTCCCAAATGTACATCCATAATTTCCACAGTAAACACTTCAGTGAAATGAAGTGTTTCTCTCCATCCTTCAGTCCTAAAAGAAACAGAATCTTCATGTTTTAGTTTGAGTTTCACATTCTGCAAACTGCCACCTCCTGTGGGAGTAAAATATCATCAAGTGGATTAGAAACGGGTAATAATATGTTAGTCCAAAAAACATGCTTGGTTAGTTATTGTTTTAGAATCATGCAGTTGCACTGATCACATGCAGACATACACTCACATTCACACTCACACTGTCAGGTTGTAAAGTCAAGTTTGGTCAGGTTCGCCCCAGAGTCAGTCATTGACAGTGCCTTCTCAAGTTACACTGTCGGTCAGGGTCAAAGGTCAGTTGGTCTCAGTCTTTTTGGCCATGTGTGTGCTCTGCAGAGACTTCGATATTTCAGCATAGGCCAGTATCCTTTGTCTACAAAAATCTGTCATATATGGAGCGCCATCATTAATTAATTCCCGATTACAACTATAATTTTCCAGATATCTCTAACTTTTCATCGGAACAGCTGTTTCCCACATTTCCTGAAATGTGTTAGCCAAAAATGTCACTTCCTTATAGTACTACTACTGCAGTTTATTAACACCTAATCTATATTAAAATGTCTAATAGATCTATTTCAGAAACTTGTGCATATAATTATTATCTTGAGTCAAAACATTATTAGGATCTGTAAAGTTCTGCCATGTATTTCATAACTCATATTAATTTATCTTCAATTCTGGTCCACTTAAAGAACAATGTTAACCTCTTTAACAGTGAGTGGAACCTTGGGTGTACGAACATGTAACAATCACTCCTTCCTTTATTAAGGATTTAAAAACAGAAGTAATTTCATCAATGGTTTGTAGTTGAATTTAGGAATGATCACTTATGGTAGGTATGTGTTTACTTTTTAACATCTCTAAATGTCAGTTAATTACTAATTAAATAGATGTCCATTAGGAGGTAGTGACGCTTGTCTTTTAAACTCATAATCTGGTGCCGTGCGCTCCCTGTGAAGCTGCAACTAAGATTTTAAAAACCACTGCAGGGTGGGTCAAGTGACCCATTCTCCCTATTGGTCGTCAATAATATGCACCTTTACAATGGGTGATTCAAGGCCCCACATTTGTTTACTCCCAATTATATTGCTTTTTCAAAATTAAATTAGCTGTTTTTAATTTTAATTTAATTTTAAACTCTACATTTTGAACGACAAACAACAGTTATTTCCCCATAAAAAGTTCTCCTGTAGTAATATATGCCACAATGGTGAAGCCAATACCTCAAATTGAAATACTATATTTTGTTTAGAACTAGCTTTCCCTTCAACATGGCCTATATAAATAAATATTTGTCTGATCTTATAGAGATGTTACTAAAACTCTCCCTTTGAACTGATCAATACTGTAACAAATTAAAACACTACCAAATTCACACAATAAAAACTCTTAAAGAATAATTTGTAAACATGATAAAAATATTGAAGAATATGGTTCTACACTGTACTCCTAACTCCCAAACACCCACTACTTAAAGTCTAGTGCATACTTCCATCACGCCTCCCCCCTTTTCCATCAGTGTGTTTTAGGATGGTTCTCATTTCACCCTCACAACTTTTTATCTTTACTTATTTATCAAGTCAATTCAATTTCTTTAAATTTGGTTCTTTAAAATACATTAGTAGATACCTTGTGGAGTATTCACAATAACTAATCCTCTCTAGGATATGAAATCCGTTCATCTTTAAGCAGTTACTATTTCCTTATTTATCTTTTGTTCATGATAACAATGGTATAACAACCACACGTTTTACCCATAGCTAGTATCTATGTCAAGATTATTATGTGTGACATAATAATCAGATGTCTTGTTTGCTAAACAAGAATAATAAACTTTATTCTTTTCAGTATTCCAGACCATCATTTAAACAAGCAGCCTCTTATCTAAACACTAAGCATTAAGGTTTCTACACCACCCCCTGGGAAACTCTTGCACAATTATGCTGTAAAATCATTGCATCGTTCCTTCAGAGTCTGAACAATCTGAGACAAGCATGTCTCACGATCTTGTCATAATGAGCACAGTCAGTGATGCAGCTGTAGTCAGTGGCAGGGTCCCCCAAAAAGCTAGGACCGGCCCTGGTCAGTGGCCTTCAAAGAAACTCCCTGGCATTGGGATGAGGGAAGGAATCACTTGGCAGACACACGTTGTCCTCTGTCCAGCAGAAATCCCCCAAAACCGCAGTACCTCTTCACACCACTGTTGCCTTGACAACGAGGCACAAGCATAATGTCAATATCTCCTCAGAGATGCGTTCTTTGCACACTTCTTCTGTTTGCAGTGAGCAACTCTTCACCAACACACTGATTCAGAGAACCCAAAAGGTGGTGCACAACTATCCAATGCTGCTGTAATCACAGCCATTCAGCTACTGAGAAAAACTCAATTTAAATCTCTCTCCCAACGGGTTACAAAATAAAACGGCTGAGGTCAGGAATGCTGAAACAGGTGAATGTTAAAACAAACTAATGATAGTAGTCTGCCTATTCTTTATTACTTCAGTTCTAAGTTAATAGGCAAAACAAGGAAACTTTCCCTAACCACAGATTAATCTTTTATCTACTTGGTTATTCTATTCATTTTCAAATTGTTTATCTAAGTTGTGTTACAAGCATGGTGAGGTTGTAACAGAATACACAAATAACTGTATTCAATCCGCGCCGTATTTGAAAACTGTAATGAATTAAAATCAATGTTTAACGACGTAATATAAGTTAAATATATTGTTAAACTAATTACTGTTTTATTGTGAAGGCATCTCTGGTGAACAGCGGCCTGTGGCTTTTATTTTGAAAGGCCGTTCCGGAAATATACTCCGTAATGTGAACAGTGAGCTTGACTTCTAGAAACACGGAAAGTTACGATAACAATCGTTCTAATGCATTAAATAAAGTCATGAAAGAGACAAGGAGGGGAAAAGGCGTGTGGAAGTAAGCAATGAACTGAAAATGCCACCAATCCTCCGTTTTAACCATGGTTTTAACGTGATGGCGGACATTGAAAACCGAAGCGGGCATAAGCACCCCTGTCATACACACACAAGATTCCTTCTGACCGACAAGAGCTCAAAAACCCTTCTGCTTATCACTTACTACTCTTTGTTTTATTCATAACCTAAAAATACAATTGTGGTGAATAGCTTGCGTCTTCCTACTCTCAAAACTTCTCATAAAACCACAAAGTGACGTAACTGTGTCCCACAAAAACGGCTAAAAACACAAATTATAGTTTCTTATTTATTTCAATATCTACTTCCTCAAATCACACATTGATGAATTTATTTTCAATGTATTCACTCCAACTTCAGATCACTCGATCTTTCACTTCTTCCATGATTGACTTCGTATCTTTTATCTGACTAGGTTGATATGTGTTCATTTGTATTTATTAATACACTGGACAAATCTTGTCGTTACTTAATGTCCTTATTCTATTTATTTGAATGTTCTTAATTCAGACGTGCACACAGCATATGGTTATACACCCTGTTCGCCTCCAGAGGGCAGCAGCTGACCACGAATGAACTTCCTCTGTCTGATGAAGCTCCCAGCTTCTGCAAACCTTGTCCTGTCACTATGTTTCTGCTCTCTCTTCTCAATTATTACACAGATTCGACGTAAAAAATCACACAATTTATTACAGAATTTCCCCAGCGAGTCAGCCGTGCAGGACTAGACTACCTCACGGAGACCTCACTGGTTCACTTTGCTAGGTCAAGAATGCTCTACTTGACTCTACACAAATATAACTCGATGCCCGGTCCGGAATGCCCTACCGGACTCTGAGCACCGACTTTACTTTAGTGAGCTAAGGACTGGAATGCAATACCAGACTCTTACACACCCTTAGTGTCCTGTAGGTCCGGAATGTCCTACCGAACTCTTACACACACCTAGTGTCCTGTAGGTCCGGAATGTCCTACCGAACTCTTACACACACTTAGTGTCCTATAGGCCAGGAATATACACCTGACTCTTATACAAACACTTTCTTAAGTATTGTATTTTTTACCGTGACTAAGAACACTGAGAACGAAAATGACAACTCTAAAATGTTGTAGCAAAGCCAAATCACAGATTTTGGTAATCAACAGGTATCTGTTTTACCTTTGTATTATGTAGGACGTCCTGGTTTAGTTGTCAACGGTGTCCCGGGTGTCCTCCCCTGGACAGAAATTCGTCCACTGGCTGTCGGTGGTCCTTCTAGAGACCAGCACTCATCACGTCGGGGTCACCAGATTGTTGGAGTAAACACAGTAGTGGTGGCTTAAAGCCCACCTCTGCTCCGCGCCGTTCGTTAGATGAGCCTGGTCAGATTAATAAGAGAAGGAGTTCAAAACACCGGCATAAAAGTTATAACAATAATCTGATTTTAATGGTAAAAAACACAATACAAAATACAGAGTGCCCTGTAACAGAGCACTCCGGGCTCCCCGCTCTACTGCCGTGCGATACAGGTATCGGGACCAGCCAGTCAGAAACAGGGGACGCATTTTGCATGAATAAACAACAGTATATATGGACATTTTTGGGGGCGGAGATGTGGGTCGGCTCTTCCATCCCATTTTACTCCTAAGTGAAGCGTGAGAGCCTCGGAACTAGTCAAGGTCAGAATCACTTTTTATCTTCCACCTAACTTCACTCCTTTACTTTCCCAGGGAAGATTTCACACAAACTATTCTTTCCCAAAACAATCAAACATTGTACACAGAGATATTAGTATCAAACATTGTACACAGATATATTAGTATCAAACATTGTACACAGAGATATTGGTGCTTGAGATTATACTGGCCCCAGGAAGAACCTTGAATAAGAACATGTGCATGTGCTGGTGGGGGGGGAAAGTGTATGTGTGTGTGTGTGCTGATATCTGGGTCAGTGAGTGTAAGTGTGTGTGCTGGAGACAGGAGGTGTAAGTGTGTGTGTCAGGGTATCTGGGTCATTGAGTGTAAGTAAAAAGGGTTATATATATAGGATTACTTTAAAACAGTCCCAAATAATACATGTTTACTTCAATACAGTTTAGAACAATATCTGTTTGCTTTAAGGATTATCAGTAAAAATTTCTACGTGACACAAAGACATTGGATTAACCTTGAGCGGTGTTTTTATTCCGGTGAACACAACTTTTGATCACAAATCAAAAAAGGTAAGACGAAATTATTGTAATATTTTTGAAACCGGATGTTGTTTATGTTCTCTTTTCTGGCTGATAGCTCCGCAATTCGGGGGCGTACAGTGATGATATTATATGTCTGGAATCTGTGGAGTCTCAGCTTTAAATCGTATATCTTGTATGTGCAGTTACGATAAGTAATAAGGGCATTTCTACCGTGAGTGCTGTGCAAAATCCGTTAGCATTAGTTAGCATTTTCTCGCTCCATGCTAATTCAAAGGCTTGGTATTACTCTTGTGTTTCTTGTCGCTAAAAATGGTTCACATTGTCAGTTAGCGGAGTTTCTTAGCGTTAAAAGGGTATGGAACATTAATAGTTTCATAAATGTTAAGAAGCCCTGAGACATAGTCTCGTAAAAAAACTGTGGGGGGGGTCCACTGGGGGGACCCTCGGGCTTAAGAGGTTAAGTTGGCGTGACGTTGAAATCGTGCGACCCTGCTGCTGTACTAGCTTGTAGTTTGTTTATAGCATAACGTTAGCATTTTGCTTCTGGCGACTAGAATTATGATTCAAAAATTATAAAAGTAGGATAGACATGTGGATATTATCCGGCTGAAGACAACGTGATCCCTCTCTTAAATGTGTGTCAACCACAGACCGTATTTCGAGCTATTTTCCAAAATCCTATGGAGAAATTGCATTGGTTTTTGACGAAGGAACCGGAAGAAGTTTACCTCCGGGTTTTAGGACGCGTCACTGTAGTTCTCTATAGGCAACCAATGTGACTGAGCAGACTGATGACTCAGACTTTATCAAATAAGTCATCTCTTTTCAATTATATTCAATTTTTATTGTTTTGCCTAGAGGTTGCTATTTCAAAATGTTGGCTAGACTTCGAAAGAAACTGCATAACAATACTGAAGTGCAAAACAATCTTCATAGAAAAGGAGTGCCAGAGATACGTATCAATGTGTTAAAAAACCCAATATCAAATGTGATCAAGGAAAATATGTCAAAATGAACCTGAAGAAACAAGAATTGACTTTACTAAATGCAAACGTCCACATTTTATTGTTCTCAAAGTGACAATGCTAACATGCTAATGTTTACCATGGTCTCTAAGTATAAACAAAGTAACATTTGCTAACTAGCGCTAACGCAAAGTACAGCTAATGCTGAATGGGATTTAACTTGTAATGCAAGTTTTTGGACATAAAACAAAGTATCGCTCACGTTCAAATGTTGCCCTTTTGCAGAACTGAGGAAAGGATCACCAATGTTCGTATGATTCATCCTGACGGGGACATCAGTCTGGAAGTGAGTTAGCATATTAGCAATTCTGTTTCCCTCGTCTTGAAGTCAACGTTTTTTTGTATGTATTAGTGGTCAGATGACTTAAAAAGGTCTGATTAACACAAGCGTTTTGTTATATGATATACAAATGAGTCAGTAAATATCCCAATGGTGAATGTCCAAAGCTTCTAGCGACCTTGATGTAGTTTGCCAATAGCCTCATTTTACTTTTGGCAATTGCATTGAAACTTCACAAAGTAGTGTTGATATGTGGAGATTATCCTGCTGAACAAACATGTGAAGTACCATAAGCAAATGTTTGCCACAGTGCTTATTTCCTGCCGAAATCCAACGGACAAATCCCATTGCTTTTTGTTCACTTTCTTGTCAGCCTACAAAAAGACATCAGCACTGCACCAATATATTACACACAAAATGACCTCATGGAGGTGTTGAGAAAATAGTTGAGACTATCACTAAAGACCAACATTGCATTTGTTCTTCTTTTGTTGTGATTCAATCATTGTTGGGACATTTTATGAAAAGACATCATGATCCCAACGTCAGAAGGTTTTTTATTAACATAAATTAACACATGTAAACAAATAGTACCTCAGGCACTTTGAGGAGCTATCACATTTACCTTTTCACCCACCTGTAGCTAAATTCTCGAGCTAACCAGTCCACAACTTCACATAAACATATTCTATAAAGCCAGTGCCTGTCACAGTAAAAAACATGATTAGAAAAAGTAAGCTAATTCCCTCCCAAATTGTCTTTGCCATGCAGCTCCCTCTCAGCTCTCCTCAGTCAGAGTAGACGGTTTCATGTCCATGATGCTAGCCAGGGCTTTAAACGGCTGTCCCCAGTCACCAAGGGAGCTAAATTCCCCCGAATCGTCAATAATCCAGGACTCCTCTATGGAGCTGAGCGAGCCAGCCACCGAGCCGCAACCCTCGTAGGCGTATGTCGCCAACGAATCATAGGGCGGGGCGACGTAACCCTGCTCACTCTCCTCCAACCGCTGTGTGATGAACTCCCTGATCATTATAGCATCGCCTTCAGTCACTTTGCCGCGGGGAGGGGTTGGCGGCGCCTTGTTCTTCTTGGCAGCGATGACACTGGCTGTCTGACGGTGAATGTCAGGTGACCGTACGTTGTCGACGCGGCTGCTGAGATGCAGCAGGACGCCGTCTCCATAGCCGTTCTTCTCCTTCTTGGATATGCTGCTGTGAGCGCTGGTGCGCTGGGAGTGTGTGTTGCGCAGAGTGCCCATGTCGAACGCGTGAGTGTCAGCCTCGCCGCCACCTTCGTCGTCATAGTGAATAACATTATCGCGGATGTCCTCTTTTGATGTCATCAGAGTCTCTTTCTCTTTGCGGCGTCTCTGGCCCATGTATAATGCTGCAATGACTGCAAGACACAAAAAAATACATGTCAGAGGTAGTTAACATTGTACATACAGTTTAGTACAATACTCAAAAGATTATGTGAATAAGACCTTTTACCATACAAAGTGAAACATATACATTAGAGACTAGCACCAGTTATCCCCCATACTATACAGTCTGTCATATCCATGATAATACAATAAATGCTTCTGCATATTCCCTTCAAAGGATGATTTATTTTTGAGGGTGGTAACTTAAATCCAGTTGGTCATGAGCAGTGAACGTCTTTTCAACCGCAGTATGACTGCCACCAGAAAAACAGTGTTGTGTGTTACTGTTTTAATCTGCTGGCGTCTTTGACTAAATGGTACAGCTGATCAATGTAGCCATGAGAGTCTGGTATGTAACTTGGCAGTGCTAGTTCTAATGGAGGACCCAATACTGAACAATAGTCGCAGTGTGGCATTCAAAAACAGGACCAAGCATTTGTTATTGTACACCCTATTAAGGCTGCAATGTCTCGGCCCATTTCACTAACAACTGTATTTATGTGATATGTAAGTGTCAAAGACAAGGTGCAGCATTTTGTCTTTGACCATCTGTTGTAAAAAAAAGTTTTTGATACACTTAAAACAAATAAAGTATTCCCAGAAATACAAACGTGGCTCCTGCAGCTTATAACCCCTACCAGTCCACACTACTTACGTGTGTGATGTGTGGGGACCTGAAGACCCTACGTTTCCTAGCTTTGTGAAACTTTAGGTCTTTTGTCCTTTTTCATTCAGGGCACAGAACTTCGCGGCAAATTTTAACACATTTTGTATTATATTCAAAATGTTCTACATCTGACTCACAGTGGGTTCAGTGAGTCCTACAGCTATAGCTTGTTTACGCTTTGAAGGCCTCCTTCGGTTAGTTTAGAGAGAAGGAATCTTAATCTTTTCTTTAAGGCCCTGCACATAAAAAGGTTTGAACGAAATATATTTACATTTGTAATGCCTTCCCAATTATCCCTTTAATTGTTTATAGCCTACTGTATGTTTATTTCATGGATATTTCTGTGTTTTCTGGTGTGTAATATTTGTAATAAAGATTTCATGTGACACATAAAATGGATTTGTTGATGGGAATTAATGTCACTATTGTGAATAAATTAACTCTAGGTTAACGGTACTATCACTACTCACCGACACTATAAACCTTGTCCCTCATGCTAGCCCTGACAACACCGGTAAGTACACCTTCATCTAGGCTGCACTGTTTTACGTGTCCTGACTTGAAGTGGTTCACTCCTCTATCTACACTCTTCTTGTCATCTTTGTAAAACGATATCAGACTGGTTATAGACACAGCCATGACTTCTAGTTAAATTCAGTGTGGCTAAAATGAAAAGCTTTGTTAAAATATGCAAGCGCACAAAAGTCAAAGTCAGCTTTATTGTCAAAAATTCTACATGTGTTATACATCCAGAAATTTCGAAATATCGTTTCCCGCAGTCCCACAGTGTGACATGTATACATAAAACAAAAAGGGCCTAGATAAACGTGGTATACATTAAACAAAACCAAAAGGGTCTATATAACCGGGGTATACAGTTTAAAATGTTAATAATATATTTAAAGGGTTCAAAGTGCAGTTTCAGTGCAAGTCAGTTGAAACGATCTTAAGTTGGCGTGACGTTGAAGTCGTGCGACCCTGCTGCTGTACTAGCTTGTAGTTTGTTTATAGCATAACGTTAGCATTTTGCTTCTGGCGATTAGATTTATGATTCAAAAATTACAATTCACAATTGCAAAAGGGAAAAAAAAAAGTTTTAAGTGAACTAAATTCAAACAGTACTGCCTTTGTATGGGAACCAGTACTGAAGAAAAAGCTCTGATTTAAAAAGAACACTTAAATATCATTGAAATACATATTTTTATGCTAGCAGAAACATGGAAAAGCTGATGTGTGTATCCTAATAGCAGATCTAACATCATGACACTTCACTCCCAGGTTTGGTCTATACTAGTTTATTAATGTATGTCAGTATATGTATGAATATATCTTATATTGAGTATGCATATATTTTTGTCATATATTTCTGTCTTTATCAAGTAACTTCTCTGCAAACCTCACTCCAGCGAATACACATTTGGAATAATAGTTTGAACGAATTCGGGAATATGACATGGCTGCAGGAAGCAAATCAGAACAGTTCTAACACCATTGTTTAACTTCTAAGAAATAAGGGGACACACTGTCCCTAAGGAGTCAATAACAGGGAGTGATGTAAGTTATGTAATAACTGAATTTAAAGTTTTGGGAAATGTCTTATCCTGGTTTTCCATGCAAGTAAACAAGTCAATTTCTGAGGCGCTTGTCCCCAGTCTCTTTCTTAAAGGGGACCTATCATGCAAAATGCACCTTTGTACGTCTTTTATACATGAACATGTGTCCCCGGTGTGTCAGGGAACTCACCAAGTGTCAGAAAACACAACCCTCTCTCTTTTCCTCCATACCCAAAATCTCTAAAAACGGGGCTTTAATAGATCTGATACAGACTGATCCAGATTTGAAAATAGTCTGACGTCAGTGACGAGGAGCTCCGCCTATATGGCCAACTCTCCACCAATCAGGGGAATGAGAGGTTGCCATGGCATGGTAACAGCATGGTAACATGACGCTCATAACTCGGCCCCCTCCTTTGCAGGGGGGCGTGGTCAGCTGCAGCGCATGCAAAGACAGGGTGGAGGAGAAGAAAATAGAGCGAAATGAGGCATGGCTAAAATGCATGATCTGTTTGGTATTTTGAAAAAGAAAACGTATAAATATACCTTATCTAGGTATGGCCCTACAATATATGATTCAAATATAGCATGATAGGTCTCCTTTAAAGGTCCCATGTCATACTTTTCCGGTTATTACCCGTCCCCTTGTGTGTTATGTAGCTTTTTATGCATGTAAACGGTCTGCAGAGTCACAAACCCTCAAAGTACACCCTGTAGCGAGTAAAACTCTAACACAGAAAATACCTGTCTATGCTGCCCCAGAACGCCTCGTTGGGGATTTCTCTTTTTTCATTGTTTACTTCTTGGGTATAGTGACGTAACTATCCTAACTCCGCGGAGCCGTTGCGTTCGGACCAATCCACGGACTTCCTCCCACCCACACACACACACACACACACACACACACACACACACACACACACACACACACACACACACACACACACACACACACACACACACACACACACACACACACACACACACACACACACACACACACACACACACACACACACACACACACACACACACAGGGCCGGACTGGGACAATAAGTCAGGCCGGGAATTATACACTCAGCCAGGCCACTACCAGTTTTTTTTTGTGCCATTTTGCTGGATTTATTTGTCATCCAACATAATTAAAGGGGTACAATTTACAAACCTATTCACAATGACAGGTACCAAGAGTATCAAATAGCATTTCATCCAGCTGAGCTTTAAAATGATGCAGGGGAACCAAAATACTCAGTTTTAAAAAAATGTGCAGTGTTCCAAGCTAGAGGACCTGCACACATAACAGCTTTAGTACCTAAAACAGTCCTAGCACTTGGCACATGTAATAAAAACACATCCTGAGATCTTAGGCAATAGCTACTTGCGACTCTCTGTGAGAGCAGATATAAGATGGTGTTTTATGAATATGTATCAATGACTGAGCCTCCGAACAGTAAGTGAAGGCAGACCTGCTCTGGCATACAGGGTACAGTGATGAGTAAGTACTTTACAGTTAGTAACAAATCTCAGCGCACTGTGATAGGCGGCATCTAAGTTGATCAGGTAATGGGCAGGTGCATTCATGTAGATCAGATCCCTATTGTCCAGCACAGGTAAAAAGATCACAGAGACTAGCCTTTTCCTGTCCTCAAGTGAGAAACAGGACTTGTTTCTGAAAAAGAAACTCAGCTTTCTAAGCAGATTATTGACCTGAAGTTTAAAAGTAAGACAATCATCAAGCCAGATACCAAGGTATTTATAACAGGTAACCACTTTGAGTACTTTTCCTTGAGCAGTAACAATATCCAAAGCTGTCTCCGGTGTCTTTTTGGCTTTTGAAAATAGCATTACCTTAGTTTTATCAACATTTAAAAGAAGCTTAAGCTCAGAGAGCTGAGTCTGAATAATATTAAAAACAGCCTCCTTAATGGAGGGACCTGCACAATACATCACGGTACCGTCCGCATAAAAATGTAAAGTTGCTTCATCCACATTTTGACCTAAACTGTTGATATCGATGGAGAATAATAGTGGACCTAAAACAGAACCTTGTTGTACACCATTTGTAATGTTTAACCACTCAGAAGGAGCCCCTCAAAATGTTCACAAACCACCCCACTGCATGGCTGGATATGCCAATACTGGCCATCCTCTGCTTCAGGATATGATGATCGGCGGTATCGAAAGCTTTGGAAAGATCAATAAATAGAGCTGCACAACTCTGCTTTTTGTCTAAGATACCCGCAATATCATTCACCACTTTCATTGTCGCAGTGATGGTGCTATGTTATTTTCTGAAACCTGACTGATGTTTAAATAGGATAAAAACACCTTTACCTGCTCACTCAATAGGCTTTCAAGAACCTTGGCCAGAACTGACAATTTAGAGATGGGTCTATAATTATTTAATAAAGTGGCCTCAGTGAAGGAAAAAACCCCAAAAGGCATATGGCCTCTTCGTATAAAAGTATACAGGGGGTGGTACAATATATGAAGAGGCTCTCTGCTCTTTCCGCTTTTATTTTCTGTCACGATCTTGGTGTTATGTCACGGTTTTAGTTTTGTCTGTCTGGTAATGGGTTCTATTTCGTCCCTACTGACTGCCAGAGGTGGTGCTTTAGCACTGGATATGTCCATCGCGCGCATGCGCAGCTCGAGTACCAATAACAACAAAGTCACCTGTGACCAGTGTTGGGACTAACGCATTACAAACTAACGCGTTACTGTAACGCAACTACCTTTTGCGGTAACTAATAACGTTACTAGTTACCTATTCCTATTCAGTAACGCTGTTATAGTTACTGTGATTTAAATGGGTGCGTTACTGCGTTACATTATGTGATCCAACTGAACCGAATCTCCCTGCGGATGTAACTTACAGGCGAATACAGCGATGGAGGACCTCTCATTCACAGTACCATGGAAAAGTGAAAGTGACCGGAGAGGAGTGATGATTGGTTAACGCGGGGTAACATTTCAGGGTAAGCCAATCAGAGACAGAGTTGGGCGGGTCTTGCCTTATGGGGAAAATACACAGACACACAAACACTCTTGCTAACACACACACATACACGGCAACGCCCACCACCACCAGCACACACACACACACACACACACACACACACACTATGGCAGATGCAAGTATCAGCGAGAGCAGCAGCGCATTTACAACTTGGAGATATAACCACTATTTTCAATTTGTGGGGATAAAGGACGCAAAAAATATTACGGTCAAATGTAAACTGTGTGCAGGACAGAAAGCATTGTCCACATCGAATAACAGCAATGCCAATCTCCTGCCAATCTCCTGAAGCACCTAAGTTAGGTGCTAACATTAGTTAGGTGACCTAACTAATGTTGTTACATGTGGGGAGTTGTCTTTTCTCTTACGGTGCCGGATATGTTTGAGTAACAAACAAACTAACAACAACAAACTAACAAACGAGATCTCGCTAAGCGGTCCTACGACGCTGGTTATCAACTCGGTAAATCAAGCCAGGGTTTCTCTCACCAGCTGAGAGCGCGTTCACGGGGCGGGGTTAGCTACATTTGACCAATCACAAACAGGGACAAGTGTACTGACAGCGCAGCGTCATACTTCATTAATGAAAAGTAAACTAATATTAGACAAATATGAGCTTTAAACATACATGATTTAAACATATAATCCAGGATACAAGCCACAGAGTTGCACCTGCAAGGTGAATACAGAACAACTGGTTAAAAAATAACTAGGCCTACCGAGTGTTTGAAAGCGTATAGTTTTATGATATCACTGCCCCATCTAAGACACGAGTGGATCTGACTTTAATTACATTTGACTCGAGTGTTTCGTCAACATACAGTATGTGACACTGTAAGTGTTGCACGGCCAGATACGGCTGGAGAAGCTGACTCAGATAAGGAAATATATTATGATATTATATGATCGATGATCTGATTGATGATGTAATATGAATGATAAGTGCGACACGTCGGTGTCTTCTCTGCATACGGCAGTTTAAACTGTATTTCCTTTATCCTGTAATATGACTTGAGAGATTTAAACTCCGCACACTGAGTTGATCTATTTTCTATAGAAAAGGCGGCGGGCAGCGTCAGGTAAAAAAAGTTATTTAGCCTTCCCAAACCTGAGCCTCACGCGCCGCCTATGGGTGCCACAGAACAACACAAAAACTTGTATTTGTATTGTTATTATTTTTAAAGTAAAATAATGTAAAGAGCAGTAACTATAACTAGTTACTTTTTAAAAGTAACTTGCCCAACACTGCCTGTGACCCACGTGACACCGGCTATATCAGCCGGTGTCGTCAGAGGATCTGTTTCTTTTCATCTTCTCGCTGCGCGAGAGTACCGTGGCTACATGTTGGTAGCCTACAGCATTCAGGTTTGAACGTTTGATCTGAGGGATTGCTCTGCAAGCAGCTGGCCGCGTGCAGCTTCGCGACTGACAGTCGGAGCTACGGGTCGTTAACGCGTCCTCCAGGAGCTGTGGCCGGCTGTGCGCTGTGCAGAGCCTCGACAGACAGGTTTGTGTCAACTTGTTGCTGGTGATGGCTGTGTCCCCGCACCCTCTCCCAGCTAAATTGTCCTGATTGCTGTCTTATTTATTGTTTGGCTTAGACTTTCTGGTGACGACAGTGTTCCCGCTTCCTCTCCCATAAAGTTGCCCTTATTATGCTCTTTTGAAAGTTCTGCTTGTGGCGTTGTGCCCGAGCTATCATTAGCATTTGAGTCCCAGCTTTGGCTGCGTCTCTCATTCAATTTAGTATGGAAAGCCCAGGGTGCCATATTTTGCCCGTTTTTTGTTTAGATGCAGAGAGTAAGGTAAGTACTGGCCATGGTTACTACTGTAACTACGGTCCTAGGCCATGTAAGCACTGGCCATGGTTACCAGTGGCGTTTTCTCCTGGAGGCCAAGGGAAGCCAGGATTCCCCTGTTTTTTCGGAGTGTAGTTATAATTTTAATAAATAAATAAAAACACTTTGTTTAGTTTCGGAAATTCTTTGTTGTGTGTTGCTGCCGGCCCGTCTCTCCCCCATTCTCATTGTGTATTTTACAAAGAGTGAAACAGCGCCCCTCTAGATGTTATGGTGAAACAGTTTGCACTCTCTGCTGCGAGAGGAGGCTAGCCGAAATTGGCTTCCCTTGGTGAAAAAAAATGGAGAGATTGACCAATCAGATGAGGCTCATGTGTTGCCCCTGCCAACCTGTGATTAGTCAGGGCCATGCCAAGGGAAGGCTTCCCTTGCCTCACAATCCAATCAAATCGCATCAACTTAGTGTTGCAGTGACGCGTCCTAAAACCCGGAAGTAAGCTGCGCTCGGGTTCCCTCGACAGAAAGCAATGGGATTTCTCCATAGGATTTTGGAAAATAGCTCGAAATAAGGTCAGTGGAAAACGAACCAGTTAGATAAATGCACGTTGTGTTCAGTCGGATAATATCCACATGTCTACCCTACTTTTATAATTTTCTAATCATAAATCGAATCGATAGAAGATAGATAGCGTCACTGCACCACTCTCACCGCCGTTAGAAAGTAGCAAGCAACTGAAGCAAGTGCAATTATGGAGGGTGACGATTTGGAGTATTTACTCAAAAATAATTGTACTAAACTTCCGCTACAGCAGCAACAACAAATACAATCTGATGACAGGCCGATGCCCAAACTGGAGCTGTGTACAGAGAGGAAAAAAGGAGCGAATCGGACGTAAACGTTAAAGGTCTCCTGATTTAGTTTGTGAATGAATGCTTATTAGAGTTTCGGCTGTAGAGTGCGTGCGGACCTGTCGGTTAGATAACAGGCGTGTGTAAGTCCTGCATCTGTATGATACAAATGTGTGTAAAATGATACCGGGTGCTGTAATCACTCATCTGGTTACGTTATTATATTGACCACCACACCCCCCCCGACCCAAAAGAAAGGACGTATTATTGGCTTCCCCTAATTTTTTTCCCACGCCACGCTACTAATGGTTACTACTGTAACCATGGCCTACGGTTCTATGCGGGCTGTTCTATTCCATAGAAGCTAATTATCTGGTCTTAACATTTGTGTTTTGACTTGGTCGCTTGATTGTTAGCAGCAGCCGCTTGGCTAACACCTTGCATATACTGTTAAGCTTAATTATTTAACCCAGCCCGTGAGGGCAGTGCTCTCGCTCCCGCTCCCGGTAACATAGGGTTTTGATTGCAATAGCGCTATATCGTTGTATTACTGCTCCTAGTACTAGACTCCTAGCACTAGGATGATATGCAAAGAACAATCTTCACTGTGTGTGCTGTGTGCTCTGCATGTGCGGTTACTACTGTAACCATGGCCTACGGTTCTATGCGGGCTGTTCTCTTTCTTAGAAGCTAATTATCCGGTCTTAACATTTGTGTTCTGACTTGGTTGCTTGTTTGTTAGCAGCAGCCGCTTGGCTAACACCTTGCATGTACTGTTAAGCTTCATTAACTCAGCCGGTGAGGGCAGTGCTCCCGGTAACGCATGGTTTTGATTGCAGTAGCGCTATATCGTTGTATTTACTGCTCCTAGTAGTAGACTCCTAGCACTAGGATGATATGCAGAGAACAATCTTCACTGTGTGTGATGTGTGCTCTGCATGTGTGGCCACCTATGTTGCACATGTATTATCTTTTCAATTTACACACGGCATCTATTGCACGTCTGTCCGTCCTGGGAGAGGGATCCCTCATCTGTTGCTCTCCCTGAGGTTTCTCCCATTTTTCCCTTTAAAACTGTGGGTTTTCTTCGGAAGTTTTTCCTTGTACGATGTGAGGGTCTAAGGACAGAGGGTGTCGTATTGTCATACTGATATTTTGTACAAACTGTGAAGTCCACTGAGACAAATGTAACATTTGTGATATTGGGCTATATAAATAAAAATTGATTGATTAAAGAGGATTTCATCCTCTCAATATTATATTATCTAGTGTGCAGCCGTTTGGCTGACACTTTTAGGCACCGGCCACAGTTACTACTGTAACTACGGTTCTAAGCTGTGTAAGTACTGGCCATAGTTACTACTGTAACTACGGTTCTAAGCCGTGTAAGTACTGGCCATAGTTACTACTGTAACTACGGTTCTAAGCCGTGTAAGTACTGGCCATAGTTACTACTGTAACTACGGTTCCAAGCCGTGTAAGTACTGGCCAGAGTTACTACTGTAACTACGTCTCTATGCTGTGTAAGTACTGGCCATAGTTACGACTGTAACTACGGTTCTAAGCCGTGTAACTACTGGCCATAGTTACTACTGTAACTACCGTTCTAAGCCGTGTAAGTAATGGCCGTAGTTACTACTGTAACTAAGGTACTATGCCGTGTGAGCACTGGCCATGGGTACTGCTGTAATTACGGCTCTGTGCTGTTCTCTTCTTTAGAAGCTAGTTATCTGGTCTTAAACATGTGTGTTATTTGACTTGATCTCGCTTGATTGTTAGCAGCAGCCACTTGGATAACGTCTTGCGTGTACTGTTAAGCTTCTTTATGTTACCCAGCTAGGTGAAGGCAGTGCTCTCGCTCCCGCTCCCTCTGCCGGTAATGCGGGTGTAGCTACATCCCTTTTTCTGTTCGGCGAGTAGCAGCACCGCTCTACTCTTCCCGTTCAGCAGGTAGCTGGTGAAGGCTGTGTTCCCGCACCCTCTCCCGGTTATGCTGCATCTGGCATTCGTCTCTAACTCAACCAGTGAAGGCAGTGTTCTCGCCCCCGCTCCTGGTAGATGCTGAACTGCCTCGTTTTTACGTTAAGCAGGTAGCTGGTGAAGGCTGTGTTCCCGCACCCGCTCCCGGTTACGCTGCATCTGGCATTCGTCTCTAACTCAACCAGTGACGGCAGTGTTCTCGCCCCCGCTCCTGGTAGATGCTAAACTGCCGTGTTTATTAATCCAGCCAGGTGAAGGCAGTGCTCCCGCTCCCTCTGCCGGTAACGTGGGTGTAATTACATCCCTCTTTCTGTTCGGCGAGTAGCAGCAACGCTCTACTCTTTCCATTAAGCAGGTAGCGGGTGAAGGCTGTGTACCCGCACCCGCTCCCGGCTACGCTGCATCTGGCTACCTACATAATGGCTCATTCATGTAGCGGTATACGGGCTGCTAGCGTGCCGCCTGCCCCTCCTTCGGTTGACGCACCTCTGTATGAGGATGCCTTGTCGCTAACGGCTTCGGCTAAACCTCTTCAATGAAGAGATGGAGGACGAGGTCCCGCTCGAGGAGGCTTCCCTCTCCTCTGCAGGGCGTGGAGGACGACTCCATGGCGGCCACTATTTGTACGGCCCTGGCGCACTTGCAGATTCCGGTTCCGCAGGCCGACTTGGCTCAGGTTAGCGCCTTCTTCAGGCGTAACCCTGCCCCTATCCCCCTCACCGTTCCTCCTTCAGAGGAGTACCTGAGGGAGCTCCATGCATGCTGGAGGGACACCAGGGCCCTCTGCCACGCTGGCTCTGATGCCCGGGCCTTGGCTGCCATGCAGGATCCGGCGAGGGTGGGGCTAGGTGGCATGCCTCCCATTGAGCCTGCCATCGCCTCCCTGATTCTGGCTCCTGACGAGGCTCTAAGGCCTGAGGTCAGGTGCCCTCGGCCTCAGTGCAGACGGGCTGCTCTGTAGGGCCTACGGCGCAGCGGCCATATCGGGAACTCCCTTTCCCATCTAATGCTGGGTGTCTCCACCTCTCTGCAGCAGGCTGCGGCCGAGCCTTCTTTGCTGGGCCTCAGTGATGCATCACTGCAGGCCTTTGCCCTAATGGCTAGGGAATTGAGACGAGTTATGTCTGGTACAGCTGATATAGCCGGTGTCACGTGGGTCACAGGTGACTTTGTTGTTATTGGTACTCGAGCTGTGCATGCGCGCGATGGACATAGACTAAAGCTAAAGCACCGCCTCTGCCGGTCATCCGGGACTCATAGAACCGTAGTTACAGCCGTAACTATCGTTTTGTTTTGCTTTGTTCTCCCTGTCTCTTGTTTTCCTTCCTGTGTTTTTCCTCCTGTGTCTGATTGTCTCATTGTGTTCACCTGTTGCCCTTGTGTTTCTGCCTCCCTTACCCAGCTGTGTCTTGTCTTGTGATTACCCCTCTTTGTATTTAGTCTTGTCTTCCTCTGTGTGCCTTGTCGGTTCATTGTTTTTCCTGTCTCCCTCCATGTTGGTCACGAATCTTCCTCGTGTTACCTATGTGTTTCATGCCATGTTATTTATGTTCATCAGCTTTTTTTTTATTAAAGCTCGCTTTTGTTTTGAAACCCGCTTCCCTTTTAATCTGCATTTGGGTCCTACCTTTTGCAGAACCTTAACAGAATGAACCGACCATCTATGGACCCATTTTTTTATTTTGACTTGGATCTGTTCGATTTAGATTACTCGCTTCGGTGTCATCATGCTGAGTAGACTAGAATCTCGCCTAGAAGGGACAAAGAGGCTGTCCTCAAAAAGGCACAAATGGAGGTGGCCAACATGTCTTGGTTGAGGGGCTCGTTGCCTGAATGGCTGAGTTTTTTCACGCAGCCCTGAGTGCCAGTCTCCATTCTCGGGATCCCGCCTGGCGTTTGGAGGTCCATGGAGCCTCCAAAAGACCTCTAAGAGACGCAAGGCCAGGATTCCAGACCGTGCTCCAGCGGTTCCGGTTTCAGTGCCGGCCCACACAGCCATGTTCCCGGCTTCAGTTCCGGCCCCAGCAGCCATGGTTCCAGCTCCAGTACCGGCCCCAGCAGCCATGGTTCCGGCTCCAGTACCGGCCCCATTAGCCATGGTCCCGACTCCAGTTTCGGCTCCAGTACTGGCTTTCTGGCTGACGCCTGCCCCCCGTGTCCTGTCGGCGTACCGGCCGACTCCAGCTCCCCGTCTCCGGTTGGCTCTCCGGCCGACACCTATCTCGCCGGGGGTCCTGCCAACTCTATGTCCTGTCCCGTTGGGGGTCCCGCCAACTACTGTTCTGCCGGGGGTCCTGCCAACCCCATGTCCTGGTCCGTTGGGGGTTCCGCTGGGGGTACTGCCAACCTTGTGTCCTGTTAAGTTGGGGGTCCCGCCGTCACCTGTCTCGCCGGGGGTCCTGACAACTCCGTCTCCTGACCTGTTGGGGGTCCCGCCGACTCATGTCCTTTCTTCATCGGGGGTCCCGCCGACTCGGGGGTGCCGCCGACTCAAGACTCAAGTTCCTTTCCAGGTCCCTTCTCGGGTCCCCTCTCGAGCCCCTTTCCAAGTCCCTTCTCAAGTCCCTTCTCGAGTTCCTTTCCAAGTCCCTTCTCAAGTCCCCTCTCGAGTCTCATCTCGAGTCCCATCTCGAGTCCCCTATCAAGTCCCGTCTCGATTTCCCTCTCAAGTCCTTTCTCGAGTCCCTTTCCAAGTCCCCTCTCAAGTCCCCTATTAAGTCCCCTCTCAAGTCCCTTTCCAAGTCCCCTCTCGAGTCCCTTTCCAAGTCCCTTCTAGTTCCCTCTCAGGTCTCCTCTCAAGTCCCTTCTCATTTCCCTTCGTTAGTCCCTTCTCAAGTCCCAACTTATGTGCCAACTCCATGTCCTGTGCCGTTGGGGGTCCAGCCGACACCTGTTTCGTCGGGGTTCCCGCCAATTCCACGCCCTGTGTCGTTGGGGGTTCCGCTGAGGGTCCTGCCAACTCCATGTCCTGTTTCGTTGGGGGTTCCACCGGTTTTCCTGCCAACACCATATCGTGTCCTGTTGGGGGTCCCGCCAACACCTGCGCCGCCGGGTTTCCTGCCAACACTGTGTCCTGTCCTGTTGGGGTTCCCGCCGACACCTGCTCCGCCGTATTCCCTGCCAACACCATGTCCTGTCATGTCATGTTGGAGGTCCCGTCGACACCAGCCATTGCTCCGTCCGGGGTCCCACTGACACCAACCCATGTCTCGTCCAGGGTTCCTGTCCGGACAACACTGGTTCCTATTCCGCCGGTGGTCCAGTCGGTCACGAACCCGGTCCGTCCTTGTACCCGGCTCCCTGACTATGCCCGCCGCGGCCTTAGTCGCTTCTCTGCCTCTGCCTTGCCCCCGGGCCGTCCGCCCGAGACCACCTCCATGAACTCTGCCTTGCCCCCGGGCCGTCCACCCGAGACCACCTCCATGAACTCTGCCTTGCCCCAGGGCCGTCCACCCAAGACCCCCTCTCCATGAACTCTGCCTTGCCTCTGGGCTGTCGACCCAGACCCGTCCTCCGGACCACCTCCACCCACCCTTTTCGAAGTGTTGGACTTTGTTTGTTTTTTTTGGACGTCTGGAATCCGTCCCTTGAGGGGGGGGGGGGGTTCTGTCAAGATAATAATAATAATAATAATAATACATTTATTTTGGGGGGCGCCTTTCATAACACCCAAGGACACCTTATAGGGTTACAGATTTACAATTTACATTTACAATTTTACCTTACAAATTAAAACAGTGGATTTAGTGAAGTATCAGCCGGGGTAAGACACGACAAACAACAAGAAATTGACTACAAAAGGACACAAAAGGTTACATGGTACAGATTATAAAGAAAATGCCAGTTTGAACAGGTGGGTTTTGAATGTTGTTATGGAATCAGACTGTCGGATGTGTAGTGGCAGGGTGTTCCAGAGTCTGGGAGCCGAGCAGCTGAAAGCTCGAGCACCCATGGTTTTGAGGCGATAGCTTGGGACGGTGAGAAGATCTTGGTGTTATGTCACGGTTTTAGTTTTGTCTGTCTGGTAATGGGTTTTGTTTTGTTATTCTGTTCTCCGTGTGTCTTTCCTCCTGTGTCTGATTGTCTCATTGTGTTCACCTGTTGCCCTTGTGTTTCTGCCTCCCTTACCCAGCTGTGTCTTGTCTTGTGATTACCCCTCTTTGTATTTAGTCTTGTCTTCCCCTGTGTGCCTTGTCGGTTCATTGTTTTTCCTGTCTCCCTCCATGTTGGTCACGATCATTTTTGGTATTGTATCTTCCTCGTGTTACTGTGTTTCATGCCATGTTATTTATGTTCATCAGCTTTTTTTTATTAAAGCTCGCTTCTGTTTTGAAACCCGCTTCCCTTTTAATCTGCATTTGGGTCCTACCATTTGCCGAACCTTAACATTTTCCTGCTTATTTCTCATTCATTTGGTCTCTCTTTCAGTTTGTTAACACAACAGTTTACACCTTGTTCCGTCTCCTGCTGTATCATCAGGAGCAGGAAGGGCAGCTGCTTTAACCAGACACTCTGTGAGGCCGCTCTGCCTGACTGATGCCACCGCTGCTGCTGCTTACTGCCACACACTGCAGCCTGTTAGACAACACACACACTGCAACCCTGTCACCCCTAGATTCCACCGGGTCCGTCTGCGTCGCGGCGTTCGCAAAGATCGGCCACTCTAGTCAATGGGTGCTATTCCACAAGACGCGCCGCGTTACGGCTCAGAAGCGTATCGGCGCTGGGCTCCGTTCACAATACGATGCAAGTCTATTTTCGACGCGAGGCGTTGCAGAGGTGCCAGGCAGGAAGTGGACCGGTCAGAGCATCCAGTCAATCCCCAAAATAAACTAATTTTGCAGACCCTATCCCTCCGTAGTCTTTCAAGTAGGAGGAGAAATGCCAGCGTTCTCCTCCGGTTTACAGGCACGGTGTAAATTATATATATAGAATAATTATGATGATGAATGCATTTTTTTACCACTAAAATACAGCAACACATCTTTGATTCATGTCGTTTATAACTGGGATATTACAATTATTATTAACTTTGTCTGTACAAAGTAGCCTGTTCAGGAAATATGCCCAAATCAACAAAAACTGCGAGCCGGCACGCAAGACGCTCCGCTTCTGAAATGCTCCTGAAACGCGCCCGGTAGGGTATGACGCCGGAGGAGGCCGGACCAAAACCGCGGCGCAGCCGGACCCGGTGGAATCGAGGGGTCAGACTGATCCACACTGCAGCCCTGTTACACTGATCCACACACACATGCACTGCTGTCCATATACAGGTACTTTACTGCGTGTGAGTTGTTTTAAAGATCTCCTATCATGCTATTTTTAGACATCCCTCATATCCCTCTATTTCAGCCCTGTTAGAGAAGTGCTGATTCTGGGTCCTTAGCTTAAAAAAAGAGGAGGGGGAGCTTATTGTGCCTGCTCAGAATTCTACGGAGATACAGCTAAATGCTGCCGTGATTAAACGCCATATCATGTTCCAAACCACATCAAGGATTATTTCTGAAACAGCATGGAGCTCAAATGCATTTTTTATTTCCTGCTTTTTCACACATACTCTCTCCAGTACAGGTTAGCTCTGAGTGTTAGCGATGCTTGCTAATGTAAACACAGACCATATTACGTCCAAAACACGTAGCTCATTGTTTCTGATAGCGACGTTTCTGATAGGGTCGTGGGTCCACATTTCCGATATTACATCATATTGGCAGCCAATCTGGATCAGCTCCATTGTACCACCGTTTTTAGAGATTTGGATACGGAGGAAAAGAGAGAGGGTTTTATTCTTTGACACTTTGTGAGTTCCCTGACACACCGGGGACCAGGGGCGGACTGGCCATCTGTAGAATCTGGAGAACCACAGAACGGCTGGTCGTCAAGGGCCGTTGACGGCCGGCCGGCCCTTTTTTTAAAAATAATTTAACGTCATCACTTAAGTTGCGCTGACGGCCGACAGAGGGCGACAGCGGCCGCTAATGCAGTTGTGTGGTTCGTATCTGTCAATAACACACGAAGAAGAAAAAAGACCGGCCACACGAAGAGAAGGGATTAGACGCCGCGGGAGACAGGGAGAATGAAAAAACATGGATAAAAATCAAAGAAAACGAAAAAAAAAAAGTGGGGGCGAGAAGGCAAGAGAGAAAAAGGTGAAGTCACGAGCAGGTGAAGCATATAAATGTCGCAAATGGACAGACCTTTTTGGCAGCAGCGCTGCTACAAGCACTATCAGCAGCAGCTTAGAACAAATGCAAGATGATGAAGAGAATGATGAGGGCGCGAGTTCAGATATACAGCCAGCCTCCTGCGTTCATGATGACAGATTTGAGCTGCTGGAAGAACCAGCTCAACTGGCACATACAAGTGCAGGGCAAGAGCAAGAGGTGGGTGAGAATTATCCCTTGAACTCAGTGGCGTTTTCTCCTGTAGGCCAAGGGAAGCCCGGCTTCCCCTGAATTTTGGATTGTAGTTATAATTTTAATAAATAAATAAAAACACTTCGTTTAGTTTCGGTAATTATTCTGCCGGCCCATCTCTCCCCCATTCTCTTAGTATTTTACAAAGAGTGAAACAGCGCCCCTCTAGATGTTATGGTGAAACGGTAGATTGCACTCTGTTGCGAGAGGAGGCCAGCCGAAATTGGCTTCCCTTGGTGAAAAAAAATTGAGGGATTGACCAATCAGATGAGGCTCACGTCATGCCTCACAATCCAATCAAATCGCATCAACTTCAGTTCGTACTGTATCACCGCCCTTAAAAAGTAGCAAGCAACTGAAACAAGTGCAATTATGGAGGGTAGAGATTTGGAGTATTTCATCAAAAATAATTGTACTAAACTAAAAAATCTGATGCCCAAACTGGAGCTGTGTACAGAGAGGAAAAACTCTCTGTTTATTTAAATAATAAACAGTGGATTTCTAACATTTGACATTTCATGTGGCCGGACTGGGTCAGTTTCCAGGGCTGAATTGTAGTCCCAGTCCGCCCCTGCCGGGGACACATTTATGTATAAAAGACATCAAAAAGTGCATTTTGCATGATAGGAGAGCTTTAATGCTGTTTCTCTATGACTATTGGAAGCTAGTGTCTGACTTATTTTAGTTTCATCTCAGCTGTGTCTCACGTAATCCCAACCTAAACTATTTGCGCTTTAAGTCCGTTTTTTGGCAATATGTGATTAATGCAAGAGGATATCCAATAAAAGGCACTGGATAATATTTGTGTGTATTCTGCAAACAGTGTAGTGGAGTGTGCTGTTGAGATATACTGTCTTCTGTAGCTTAGTGTTTGGATGCATTGAGTCCACAGCTCCAGGATTTAATTTATTTGGAGAGCCAACCAGCGGAGCTGAAAGCACGCTCTCTGGATGCACTTGATGCCAGCTCGAGCCAAAATGTATTGGCCTACATTTTCCATGATGCTGTGTATTGTGTCAATGTATGTTCCAAATTCCAAATGTACCTTTCTGTGTTCACCCTACTTCTCAAAAGAATCCGAGGCTTGTGTAGAAACAGTATCACATAATCAGGGTATTCAAACATGTAACTGTATTCCCTTACAGTTACATTTAAAAAAATATGTCATCTCTTCTCTGTAAGCGATGCTGTTCTGTAGGCTAATACTTTTAAGTGTGAATCTATACGCCTACTGCCTGAATCTGATTTATGGTTTTCACTTTCTTTGGTTCATTTGTTCTGTTTTTAATTCAGCAGGTGAACCTATATGTTCATAAAATAGTGTGTGTGAGCTTAACTGTGTGTATTAAACTAAAACGGAGCATTTCCTGTCAGCTCAGATTTTATTTCTGTTTTTTTAAACTGTACCATGTGCTCATGTGTTTCAATGTTGGTGTATAGGCTGCTGCCTGAATATGCTTCATGAAAGACAGCTTTTCCTATCAATAACATCGTTTTTGATCCTAAATATCTTGGTTTCTTCTTTTCTATGGTCACATTGTTCTGTTGTCTTACATAATCTTAATTAGACATCAAACATTGCGTGATCCATATGATCTTTAATTGAAATTGAATGTCTTTACAATCAGCAGCAAGTTCCACCACACAGGTCCATCAAATCCCCCCCCTCTGCCCTCCATTATAGAAGCAGTCATCTGATCTGTGAGGCTGATCTGTGAGGCAGATCAGTGCACAGAGAAGGAAACACAACAACATCCCCTCAGGGTGTGCGCTAACAAAACCAAACAAGGTCATAGCACAGACTAGAAGCTGGGTTAATAGAAGCTTCCGTTATGTACTACAGTATATTGACATTTCAGCATGTTTAGCTCTTCGGGAGACTTAATAGAAAACCGTCTTGTGTATGCATCAGGGCTTTTCGGTGAACTGCTTGCTCCTTGAGGAAAGAAAAATGTACAGTATGGTACACCCGAGGATTGTAAAAAGGGATGAACACGGTTCCAGAATTAATAAGAGGCCCTGTAGTAGGTCAGAGGGGAATTCAAATGAGAAGACACAGTCTGTGTAATGGAAATCTATCAACTGTTCTCTTTGTGGCAGAGGTAAAGGCCAATAATACGGTGGCCGACAGGTGCAAACACGCTATAAAGGTTCGAAACATTTCCATTAGGACAAACTCTCTGAAGCTTCAGAAACAATAGAAAATATAAAAACACGAAAAACATGTTCACCAACTTGAAGAAACATGCGCAGCATTTACTCATTTCATTTCATTTCAAACCTTTATTTATACAGATAAATCCCATTGAGATCATTGATCTCTTTTTCAAGGGAGACCTGCTCAAGTAGTTCCACATGAAACCTAAAAACATAAATAGAACAACAAAAGGACATCATACAGCATCATTTACATAATTATCCACATAAACAGGTACCAATAGCTTCCGATTGACTAGCATCCAACCGAGCTTTAAAAACATTTAGTGGCTCCAGATTGTTCAGTTTCCATTTCATTTGCAGACTATTCCAAGACAGAGGAGCTGCGCATCTAAAAGCTGTCTTCCCTAAGACAGTCCTAGCAGTTGGAACATTTAATAAAACCACAGCATTCGATCTCAGGCAGTAGCCACTTACAATTTTCCGTGAGATCAGGGAGCAGATGTAGGATGGAAGTTTCCCTAACATGGCTTTGTATATAAAAATGTACCAGTGACTGAGCCTCCGTACAGTTAGTGAAAGCAAACCAGCCCTTGCATACAGGGTACAGTGATGGGTTAATGCTTTACAGTTTGTCACAAATCTTAGTGCGCTGTGATACGCAGCATCTAACTTGACCAGGCAATTGGCAGGTGCATTCATATACATCAAATCACCACAGTCCAGCACAGGTAAAAAGGTCACAGTGACTAGCCTTTTCCTGGCCTCAAGTGAGAAACAGGACTTGTTCCTGTAGAAGAAACCTAGCCTAACCCTCAGCTTTTTAAGCAGATTATTGACATGAAGTTTAAAAGTGAGACAATCATCAAGCCAGATACCAAGGTATTTGTAACAGGTAACCACTTCAAGTTTTATTCCTTGCGTAGTTACAATATCTAAAACAGGCTCTGGTATCTTTTTAGCTTTTCAAAGTGCTGCATAAACAAAATGCTCCAAAAAGAAATGAAAAAGTGATGCACACATCTTGGAAAGGAACCAGAGTGCTATTTGACGTGCGGGGCGAGGTAACCTAGCTAAAATAGTAATATTGAAAGGAATAACGCCATCACATTGTTAAAATAAGCAGGTAAATGTAACATTTTAGGTAAGTTTACAGTGAAAGATGGCCAACTTTGTAATCCCTAAACATCAACATCAATCCGGTCAGCTGTGCGTCACTTTTTTAGTGTCCCCTGGTTTCTGTTGTGTTTTGAGCTTCCTTGAGCATTTTTTATTTGCAGTGTTTTGTTTATGCAGTGCTGCACATGTTTTGTCAAGTTTGTGAAGATGTTTCTTCTTTTTGCGTGTTTTGGCAAATGTGTGTGTTTTTATATTTGCATTGTTTTTGCATCTGTCGGCCACCATACAATCATCTGTATGTAAAGATGCCTCCTTAAATCGAACTATTGAAGAAAAAGCACCATATAGAGAACATTACAATAACAAATACAGTAAAATAAAAAGACCAGGATAATTTAAGAAGATACATTAGTTAGTTCCAGCAGGTTCAGCAGCAGATGGGAGAATAATGGTGTTTTTATCGAGAGAGGTATTTCAAGTCTCTCCATGCTGTAATGTGCAGACAAACATACAGCTTTAACTCAAAGTCAAAAAACATATGAAACAGAATGCAAATAGGGCTGCAATTTTTTATTTTTGCTTATCTGTTGATGTCTTTTTCAGATTCCCGTTAATCGTGATAAGGCTGACCAAACAATACTAGGGGGGTAACCCCGAGTTTTCCCTGAAGTTAGCCGGCTAAGCGAAAATCCTGCTTCGTAGTACAGGCCTCTGGATGCAGTGACACAAATATTTGTAAATACTGTAGCCTACAGCAGAGGTTCTCAATTGTTTTTCAGCCAAGGACCCCTTACAAGATAGAGAATACACCAAGGACCCCCTCATTCTGATTTGTAATTTTGGGCTATATAAATAAAAATTGACTTGATTTGACATGTATGTCCCTTGGAATAATCTGACGTAGCCTATTTTTTACACTTCTATAGTCTTAGTTATGTGAAAGAACAACACAAGAGAAATGTATTAGAAAGATATTAGATATGTATTAAAAATATTTGCACCATCTCAACACAGAATACAATCAATCAATTAGCTGCAAGTAACACTGTACCTAAACAAAATATCAAAGGGAAATCAAGAGAAAAGTGATCATTTGAAGTGCATTTCAGAACATATATATATATACACACACACACACACACACACACACACACACACACACACACACACACACACACACACACACACACACACACACACACACACACACACATAAAGATAACACATCAAGTGTTTCACTCTTAGTTAAATGATTTATAAAAGTCTAATCACAAAATAAATGCAGGCTATAAACAATTGAACACATGCCTGCATTGCAACATATATCAAGTAAATTGCAAAACAACTGCAACTGCATTGCTACAATCCCAAACCACTACTTGTAATGGCAGCCAGCTCTGGACACTATTGGAGTGATGCAAGGCAGTCCATGAAGCTGATTGCTTCTCTCTGCAAGTGAAGACACGCAAGGTGTGGCCCTTAGTGTGGGTGGGACCTTGGACATGCATACTGCAATAGTGACAGAAACTCAGCGGCAAAGGTGCAGGTGCTGGAGTCCACGTGGATGTTAAAATCACCTAGCAGTAGTGTGGATGGGGACATGGAGCAGATTGAGGTGAGAAGCTCAGACAACTCAGACATGAATGAGGTGGAAGGTTTGGGGGGGTGGTAAATGAGGACGACCTGCTGCTTTGAGGGGGCAGCCACTGAGAAGGCAATGCACTCAAGTGAGATTTTATTCGTCACAAGCAGCTGTTTGACAGGGATATCTGCTCTGTGGATGACTGCCAGCCCACCACCACGACCAATGGAGCGGGGCTGTTGGGATAGTGTCAGCTGAGCCGGTGTAAACAAACCCACGTTTGGAACCTCTATGGACATACCTGGGTCTGCCAACTCGTAACAGCCCGAGGTATTCAATGACTGACAGACATAGAGGGGGTGTAGTGAAGTGGTTGATCCTAAAAAGTTGCGAGGCGGAGTAACGAAGCATCACGATGGTATGATGCTAACGTTAGCACAGCGTTAGCTGAATGTTTTTTTTTAGCAGACCGGGCACTTTCATACAGCCAATGTGACCCACACAAAGTGTGTGATCACAATTTTATGTTTGTATTTAATATAATTTTAATAACCTATTTATCTATGGTCAGCAGGGGGCAGTAGATGGCAGGGTAACACTGCCGTAAAGGGGTTTGTTATGATTGGCGCCTGCCGTAAACGGACTGATGTGGTGACGGAGCTGCCGTTGGCTTGCCATTCTGGCAAGATCCGCCAAATGAGCAGCAAATACTTTGGTTGTTCATAATTTCTCCTGTTTTGCAGGTCAGTTGTGTTTACATATCATGGGCGTAGGAAGCATCCTCAATGTGGGTGGAACAATTTGACGGGGGGTGTGGGCAGGTGGTGGACCTAACATCCTCTAGGGGTGTCCGGGGGCATGCTCCCCCGGGGAGAATTTTTTTTAAATGTTGAAGTTAAATGCATCTATCTGGTGCACTTTCCGAGCAAAGTTAGGGACTAAATCTATAGAAACATCTCTCAACAACACCCATGTGAAACAGAACTGTAAACAGACTTACTCTTTCTTTATGCATATTTTACAAATCACTCCCCTTTTAAACTGTATTTTTGTTTTACTGTCCTATATGAGTTGGAATTATTTCATACCTGTTATTCTCTTATTTTGTATAATGATCATATCAAAGCTGTGCCTTGGAAATACTTGTTTACATGAGATAACTTAGACTAAAGTTAACTATCTAAACCAGGGGTCGGCAACAGGCGGACCGCGGTCCGGATGCCGACCTATACGGACCCGGACCTATAATCAATACATTAATAGGGGATTTCAATTTTGACAGGGCGATTCTATTTTAACCATTACATTACATTACATTGCAGTTAGCTGACGCTTTTATCCAAAGCGACTTACAATAAGTACAATCGACCAGGAAGACACAACCTTGAAGAAAACAGAATCATATAAGTACAAGAAAACAGAATCATATAAGTACATATATATAACCGCTGCCGACAGGGGGCAAAAGAGACAAGTGAGCGATACATGGAGAGAAACACAGAAGAAGAGATGAGAGCGCGGTAGAGAGAAGCGGAGAGGAAAGTGAGTGAAGAAAAGAGTTTGCGATACAGGGAGAGAAGCGGAGAGGAGAGTGAACAGGCGTGTTAGCGGCAGACAGGGAGAGACAAATAATTACACATGGCGCTCTCCAAGAAGAGGAAAGTGGACAGTGAGAACAGAGCTTTTAACCCTGAGTGGACGGACTCATTCATGTTCATCCTGCCCACTGGGAGCACAGAGCCAGTGTGTCTCATTTGTTCAGAGACCATGGTGCTCATTAAAAGTGCCAAAACGCCACTATGAGACAAAACACAACGTGTTTGACCAAACATTCCCTCTCAAGTCAGAACTGAGGTCACACAAAATAAATATCGTTCCCTCGCAGGCTAACCGAGGCTAACCAATGAGCACCTGATGTGTGTATGAGAATGGCCCTGACACCATTTCAGCCCAGATCTAAACTCCTGGCAGGACAAGCTCCAGCTCAATTCTCGCACTGAACAGAACAAAGTGAGCGAGAGACTGCAATATAAGAGGGAAAGAAAGAGAAACTTTAAAACTGTTCAATGTGTCATGATGTGAAACGGTTAACAAAGAAAAAGAGAAACTCAAGCTGCTGCTACAATTTATTTATCTAAAATTAAGCACTTTTAAGATGCACACATTTTCAAAAGCTATTTTATTTATTTTCTCTATTTTATTTGTAAATGCAGCCCGAGAGGAATATTACACATATCCACAGTATTTTACTTTACTGTATATCTGTATAGTTGACAATAAATATTATTGTTTATGAATTGTACTTTCTTTATTTGATTGGCAGTCAGTTGTTGATTACATGCAGACGTTGATAAAGCTACAGCTACTTCAATATATATCACACTAATTCATAAAGCAACTTAGACATTTTGAAATTTTGGACCTTTGCATGGGGAGATTTTCTCTAACTGGACCTCGTTGAATTTTAGTTGAAAACCCCTGATCTAAACACTCAGAGTCTCTCTCTCTCTCTCTCTCTCTCTCTCTCTCTCTCTCTCTCTCTCTCTCTCTCTCTCTCTCTCTCTCTCTCTCTCTCTCTCTCTCTCTCTCTCTCTCTCTCTCTCTCTCTCTCTCTCTCTCTCTCTCTCTCTCTCTCTCTCGTCGTGCCACACACACAGCCAAGCTATGACACACAAATACCCAGAATAACTTTTAATGCTGTATCCTATTCTTTTCGATGGCTTTATTGTATGATATAACAGATGAACAGATCGCCACTGGGCTTACAACTAAAGACACTGCTACGCAAAACACGCAGCATGTGTACAGTAGGGATATTAAGATTCCCATCAAAAGAAACAGCATGATGGGCTGCGCAGTACTAGTAGAGAGAACCAAATATGTAAAGCACTTTTTTGTTAATTTATGATTTGCTGCATATGAGGAATAAAACAAAAATCCTCTGTCGTACCATATTGAAGTATCATTATTTTGTATCGTGTTGAATCAAATCGTATCGCAACAGGGGTGAATCGTATCGTATTGCATCGCCTGGTGTTTCAAATGTATCGTTAATGTATCGTATCGTTGGCAACGTATCGAGATGGAATCGCATCGGCCTCAGTGATGGAGATGCACATCCCTAGTGTCCAGCTCTGAGAATCTGCCTTGGTACAAAGTAGCAGTGAAAACATGGTACGGAGTTTCAATGATTTGGGCATTCTCTCAATAAGCAAGTGGAATGGATTTGATAATGAAGCACTGACACAGCGCTCTACAAAGAAGGGCGAGTGGATAGACTGATGCACGGACTTTCCACATGGTAAAAGTGGGGGGGTCTAAACTAATCATTTGAAAAGGTGGGGGGGACTTGTCCCACCCTCATATAATGGCTGTGACGGCCATGGTACATATTGTCACAAGTGTTATAAATATCCACGGTAGTGTTGTGTCGCGATGTCCTAGGGTTTGAAGTGGTGTTTGGACGTTGTTTATTGTCTTCAATGCCGCGTAGGAGACTGCCTCGTGGTTGCTGTGTGTGCGTGTGTGTGTGTAATGGCGGTCGCTATTTTAATATAGCATAACTGAGCTCCCTGATCAAAGTGAATGCAAGTAAATGTAATTGTTTACAGCTCCTGTACATTTTGTATTTACATATTTTCCCGGTTTATATCCTAAGTATTTTGTGTGTGTGTTTTGTATTATCTGGATACTAATGCTAGCACAGATTAGATAGATTCTGATGCTTTGCCAGGGAAGTTATTTAAAAGGGTTTGATTACAAAATTCTTATGTTAAGTCATGGTGTTTATTTCAAATATATTGAAGACATGAATATATATAAACATGTGTTTATATTGAAGACAGAAAAGGGCATTAACAATTGTGTGTGTGCCAAATGAATAATAAATTCTGGCACAGAGTGCGAACGTTGTGATCAGCTGTTTTAGCGCAGTTCTCCAGTGAAGGGGGGGAAGTCTCCCTCCGCAGCCGGTTGGCGTAGTTTTGGCACAATTCTGTTGTACAGACCGACGTTAACAGCAGCCCTGTCTGTGCACACGGAGACCGACTCTGTCGTCCGGTGATCTAACCGCCTTCTGGAAAAGCTTCACAAGTACGCCGGTACGCAAATGCGCTTTGTGACACAAGTTTCAGATTACGCACATAACCTGCGTACCAGTTATGTGCACCCCTGTACTACAGCAAAAGTATTCTCCGTCGGGACTTCCTGCAACAACACCGACATTATCAAAGATGTTCTATTGAGAAGACGATCACTACGTGACAAAAGTTTTCAAAACTGTTTCTGGTCTTCGGTATTTCCAGACAAGTGGCTACTGAAATCAATCTGACTAACTGCTGTCTGTGCAATTTACTCCGCGCGAGTTGGCGGACTTTATTTAGCTTACTTTAACATCATTTTTCATGGTGGGGCTAAGCCATTTCTCGGTATGGGTGTAGCCTACCCCAGCCATACCCTGGCGCTGCCACTGGTGGCACGTATGGGGCGGGCCATTCTGCACATGCGTTAAATATTTTAACGCAATTAATTCAAAAAATTAATTACCGCCGTTAACGCGATAATTTTGACAGCACTAGTATTAACGCTTTAACAGGAAGTACTAACACATAATACACCAATGTGGAAGGGCCCTGGTAGGTGAAAAAGGTGAATAAGATCTGTTAAATCTTTGAAGTGCTATTCGATTCTATTATAGCTTTACATTTCAGTCAAGAGGGTTTTTTAGTCATGTTTCCTTTAGCTCATAAAGACCTCAAAATCAACTTTGCCTCTCCTCTGTTGTTCTGGAAAAGGTCATGTTTGGCTCAGTTCTTTACGCTTGGATTAATGTAACTCTGTCGCCCAAAGAGCTGCAGTGCCTCTAACTAAGACTGGGGCCAGAAACTGGGTTACCTTCAATGGCCTCCTGTTAACTCGAGGATTGCTTTTACAATAATGGCCATGCTACAAGTCTTTTAGGGTCAGCAAAGTCCGGCTTCAACCCTTTGAGCCTTTATAAGCCTTAAAGTAGCCTCTCTATAGTCATAGAGAATATCTTTCTAGCTTTGTCAAAATCCTGAAAGACAACAAAAGATGAATTAATCAGCTGCCGGGCCACATTCATCCAGTCATCTTTTTAAATCCCTGCTATAAACATTCTTTTAAATTATTTTCTTTCATTTCTGTTCAAGTTTAATATATCCAATATTTTAACTGTCGGGGATCTTCTACTGTAGCCCCCTTTTTTAGTCTCTATTTCATGCTTGATGTTACTTGAATGGGCTGTGCATTTACAACAACTTTGCTTATTGATGAATCTTTTGAGGTCACTTATTAAGTGCAAATGGCAAACATTTACTGATCTCAGACTCCCCAATGTGGGGAGTTGCTGCTTTTTTCTCTGTTGTATATTTGTACTGAATAGGTTTTTTTTTTGTAATGTTGGTTACCGAAAATGACACATTTAAGGATTACAGGATCCTTGGAATTCTACCGAGGACTGAATCCTTCGTTGCAGGAAATTTCGAGGCTGCTCATGTGTATCCTCGGCGGTCTTAAATTACCCACAATTCTTTGCACACAGACCAATTTCCAAAATCTTTGGCGGAAAATGGCTGAATCCAGGCAGTACACATTTAAATGTAAGTATGTTCAGTGGCGTAGTGAATGTGCACATGACTTGTGTTTAAAGTTTATAGTCCGGTTGAGTTTTGCCATGTGAACGCAAACCGAACCTTCTGAAAAATGAAACAATGTAACAAACTGTCGTCTGGTGCGCACCAGAGAAGCGGACTATTCGGTTTGAATGACACCTTAGAGCGTTTAAAATGAACCTTGTTTTGACTTTGCCCCTTTTGTTGATATTTGGGGTTTATGCTACAATGTGCACCAATATGTGTAAAAAAAGGTTTGCAGACATCAAGTATGATATATGAATACATATTTTCTTATTGATTGGTGATGGTGATTTTATAATTTTCTTATGGCTGCTTATCCTCCAGGACTTTTTCAAGGCTGCAAACAGAAGGAGAACGTTTTATGTTAGTTTAGTGGTTCTGTCCTGGAGAGATGATCATTTGAAAAAATACAGTTACTCAAGTAGGCTACATCTTCGATCTTCGCAAATCAGTTATGAGTCTTCAATTAAATCGCGCTCAATAAGGTTTCATTATTCGTTCTCTGAATGCTAGGAAGGATTCTTGCCCAGCCTCTGAAGGAACTGACTCTGAAGGACATGTCCTACCAAGGAAGCGTCCTCGACTTTGAGAAGCAGCCACTAGGTTAATCTCAATATCCCTCCTCGACTCCTCTCTCCCCCTCCTCCGGGACTTGACCCGGAAATCGATCAAGACACGCCACGTCCCAATCGCTTAAATGCACACGGAGGAGTCGAGGAGGGGTGAGGGAGGAGGCTACCAGAGGAAACGAAAGGAGTAGCATGAAGCTGCAGCATCGGAGACTGCAGTTTCAGGACCGCACTCCTGGGACCGCACTCCTGGGACCGCACTCCTGAGACCGCACTCCTGGGACCGCACTCCTAGGACCCTAGTTTTTCGTGACACTGCCACCTAGCGAGTAGGAGACATGAATATGAACGACAACGCACAGAGTGTGAGTAATGTGAAGTTCTTTTAAAGTTGTATTTGTTTAACATTAATAACAATTCCGGTGTCTTGAAATTAAGTGTGATTAGCTAACGTTAACTATGATAGTCTTAAGGCAATACAAACAATCATCTGTTAGCTTATGATAGCTTCTAACAGTATTAAAGGCACTAAAAGCAATTATTCGTAAGCTATAGCTTTCGGCAAAATAAACTGTTAGCATATTTGATTATTTGTTTAATGACACTGCAGCGTGATTTTGGCAAGCCCAACTAGGTGTCCTACATTAATTGTTGATTGAATCACTAATTACAGTAATAGTGTGAGTAATGTGAATCGTGTTGTTTGTTTAAAGTTAATTCTGGTGTATTGAGTCATCTGTTAGCCTATGATGACTCGCTGCAAAACCAACTGTTAGCCTTTTTGTTATTTGTTTAATGAAACCGGGTGCTTTCAATGCGACCATCTTTATAAGGACGTTGGCACAGGCTACCGTGGAAGTGGACGGCGTGGAATCTTGGAGAGTTTTTACTCCGAAGACGGCTTCCTGGGGTACTGCAGCTGGAGCTGTTTTCTGGTGGCTGAGGGAACAGCAGACCCCGCCTCACCCCAGTGAAGAATCCTCAGTGTGGAAATTGTGCCCATCTTCTAAATAAATAAAAATTGATTCTGCACTGAAATGCCTCTCAGTCAAACTGCATGTTTATCTTTTGCAGCCAGGTGCATAAACACACTAACAGTTGTTTTTGAGTAATCAAGCACCTCTTCAAAGACACTTTTGATTTGATTTATTTCGAACATGTAATACAAAAAAAATTATTATAATAATGAAATGAAACAAGACAATTATGATACTGTAGAAACGTAAGCAGTATCAAATTGATAAACTAAATATTATTGACTTACAAATGATATATAAACAAATGATCTACCTAATTACACATCCGAAAAGGGGTGGGAAGGAGTTTACACATATTTAATCCCACCCCTTCTCCCAAAAACTAAATTAACATTTTTGTTTTCTTTTAACAAAATCTAAATGTATGTCTACATACAATATACATTTACAATTATAAATAGATGATATAATTCTTACTTCAATATATATATATATTTACGTTGTATGTCAAATTTGATAAGACAAATATAAAAGACTATCTTTTTACATCTGACATAGAAAATACATTTGTTATCAAAAAACCAAAACATAATAACAACAAATTGTTGTTAATAATAATAATTTAATTTCTGGAAGAAAAACATATTATCATGCATTTTTAGATCGTTAATATCAAGCATTACAATGTCTAAAGAGACTCGCTGTGTATGAGACTCAATCAGGACTCAATAGGCGCTAGAGTACTTTTACCCGTACTTTTCCCGTTTAGTTCCGTTAGTGCCTGGAATTTTGCGTTCACACCAAAAAGAGTACTTAGTTGAGAACTTTTACCCCCATTGTTAGTGCCTGCTAGAGAGGTAGTACTATCCTGGGGAGAAAAAAGTACCAATTTCGATTGGCTGGGCGAATTGCAAACCACGCCCCGTAAAACTCTGAAAAGTTTTGTGAAGCCGCCATTGTATTTTCTGGCATTAGCATTATTAGCATTAGCATTAGCCCCACGCACCAACGGAGAGAGAATAACTTATGGCAACACAAAAAAAAACATGGGAGCGGTGGAGATGAGGAGATGTCGGCGTTCTGGCGATTTACTCGGAAGGCTTCAGTAGAAGCTGCTGGCAGCTACTGAAGCCAGTCCCCAACTCCGGGGACTTCTGGCCGGGAACTTCGGGTGGCAGTATACGCCGTGAAGTGGTTTGCGGCCTGCCAGTAAACCCAAAGCAGAAGAAGAAGAAGAAGTGACGTCAGCGGCTTCATTTGCTTAATCTTCCCTCAGGGAACTTATTCCGGTGTGAACGCGATCTGTACTTAGTTCCATGGGGGCACTAAGTACGGCAAAGTACTTGGTGTGAAAGCGGCTATACTTGCTGGTTGTACTTTTGCGGGCATCCAATTCGCTAGGTGGCGATGTTGCAAAACAACTAGGGTCCTAGGAGTGCAGTCCCAGGAGTGCGCACTCTCCCAGGAGTGCGGTCCTGAAACTGCAGTCTCCGACGCTGCAGCATCATACGAAAGGAGACTACGCGGAAGTGTTTTCACTACTCGCGTATAAAAGCCGCTCACAGCTGGTCGATTTCAACACAGGACAACGGAGAACTGGAAGAATGAGTGGAAAAGCGTCACATAAATCTAAGTGCTCACAGCTCCGTGGGAATTATTATGTGCAATTCATTTCTTAAGGTTATACTAACAATTTAAGTAATCTTTAACCTCTTAAGCCCGAGGGTCCCCCCAGGGGACCCCTCCCACCGTTTTTTTATGAGACTATGTCTCAGGGCTTCTTAACATTTATGAAACTATTAATGTTCCATACCCTTTTAACGCTAAGAAACTCCGCTAACTGACAATGTGAACCATTTTTAGCTCAAAGAAACACAAGAGTAATACCAAGCCTTTGAATTAGCATGGAGCGAAAAAATGCGGATTTTGCACAGCACTCACGGTAGAAATGCCCTTATTACTTATCGTAACTGCACAAACAAGATATACGATTTAAAGCTGAGACTCCACAGATTCCACACATGTAATATCATCACTGTAGGACCCCGAATTGCGGAGCTATCAGCCAGAAAAGAGAAAGTAAACAACATCCGGTTTCAAAAATATTACAATAATTTCGTCTTACCTTTTTTGATTTGTGATCAAAAGTTGTGTTCACCGGAATAAAAACGCCGCTCAAGGTTAATCCAATGTCTTTGTGTCACGTAGAAATTTTGACTGATAATCCTTCATCATATTTATGGCAATATACTGGGTATAAAGTTTCGCCGTCCAGGCGTGCACTTTTAGATATGCTTTGTCCGTTTCTCTATTACGTCCGCTATGGTAATGTTTACGTTGATTTGGGAACTGCCCATCGATTCTATTGGTTCTGATGGTTAAGAAAAAGGTGTAAATCACACGAATCGACCAATGGGTTCCAGAGATATGGTCCTGCGTAAAGTATAAAGAATGCCAGCCAGTTTAAGTACTTTACGCAGGCGGCTTCATTTATTGTTTACTACATAACAGCAGGCATTACAGCCGGACCCAGAGCGCACGGAGCCCAGAGCGGACAGCAGATAACGGAATTGCAGTTTTATTGCTTATAGATTATCAGAACATTTCAAAGGGGACACAGCCACATTGGATATTAACCTATGGATTAACTACATCATCGTTTTTATCGTTTTAATGCCATTGAAGACCAGTTTAGACCAGGCAAAGACGAAGGTAAGCCATTAGCCTAGCGCATGCTAGTACCTAACTCCACTTGTTTTGATGTACGTTTTTGTTGATAACGTCGCAAGTTTGTATCTTTCAGTGTTGAGGTGGGCACCGTTAGATTCTGTGTCTTTACGATCAAAAACGATGTGTTGGATGTGCAGCTAGGATAAGTAATAAGGGAGCTAGGATAAGTAATAAGGGAGCTAGGAGTGATTTTCGGTGCAGTAATAGGTTAGCATTTTTCGCTCGGGGCTAATTCAGATGCTCACTGTTAGCATTGTGGTTTTTTTGAAAAAATAAATTAAAAAGATCAGTTAAATGAGTTTTTCCCCGTTATATGGATATAAAATATTCATAGTTTATTAAATAGTAAGGTTCCTTAGACGTTGTTTCCTGCAAATGACGCGATTTCGGTCCGTGGGGCCTATAAGTGCTATATAAATAAACTTGCCTTGCCTAAGAGGATAACAGAGTATGTTCTTATATTTTTTTTTTATTTATTTTTTTTTTCACAACAGTTGTATTTGGATGGAATGAATACCTATAGTGAAAATTCAAAGTAATAAAATGATTTTTACAGTGAAAAAGTTCAAATGTAACTGATGGTTCCCAAATTACCCAGAGGTGAGTCCGCCTGGACTTTATTTTTCTAAACCTCTCTAAAAAGGTCAAATTTCACTTGTTTTGCATCAATCTTGATACAGGGTACTTATTATATGTTATAGTTTGGATTCCTAAAGCTTTTAGTCTACTAACCCATCATTCAAGGGTGGTTTTTACTATAAGTAATGGGTATTTTTTAGGCGGACATTAGAATTTACATGTTTTTACTATGTTCCATCTGAATTTACTTTAAAATAAAAACATCTATATTGATTCTGACACTTCTACATCCAACTCACAGATGTAACCTTGCTTTGAGAGAAAAGATGATTAATTTACCCCTTTTAGAAGTGAAGATATAGTCTTTGTTGTGTTAGTGGCATTTTCGAGCCTGAAACCTGAAAAACAGGCTCAGGGCTTAAGAGGTTAATGATCTTGAACGTCACTAAAAAACAGTGGCAAACCGTGTCTATCACAACTGGACCTTCTGTAGACACACACACCCCATACTTGCCAACCGTCGCGATTTTCGCGGGAAACTCCCGATTTCATTGCCCTCTCCCGGTTTCCTCCCGGGGTCATATTTCTCCCGCATTTCTCCTGATTTCTAACAAAATTGGATTTACTCACGACTGTTTCCACTCAGACTTTAATACAGCTACACCATTGTTTGGTTTCCATGGTAGCGCATCTCTTTAGTAGCGCGCGCAACTGAAAGTCTGAGAGGGTGAGGAAGATAAGTCACAGAAAACAGAACAAGAATCGACAAAACTCCCCCCTGCTCACTCCTTTCCTGTATAACACAGGTCCAGCCCACACTTATGCTCCATCAAGACAGTGCACTTACAACTACAATAAGCATGTTAAGCTAATACAGCTCCGGCGATCCACTAGCACCCCCCGCGGTGGTTTTGAAATGCTCCCGATTTCTGAGGTCTCAAGGTTGGCAAGTATGACACACCCCCCGCCGCCAAATACCGCCAAATAATCTGTGACGCGTTTGTGTGCATTGTGTTTGTTTCCCGGGGAAACACTCACAAGAAACACCGGCTGTTGTTATGCCTGCTGTGACGTTAAGTTACCGCTTGTAATTATGCCTTTACAAGCTTAAAAGTTGTATTTATCATCTGAATTTGGCGAAACAAGTTTAATATTCTAAAAACCAAGACTTTGTTTTTTTGAAATCAGATGAAATCAAACTGTCACGGACCCTGCCGTGTTATCTATGATTACTACTGTATACGCTTTTCATTCATAATTTCAGCGGGAGCGAGAGGGAGCGGCGCTGAGGAACAGCAGAGTGCGGGTTGACAGGTGTCTGTGTTGACATTCCCCTCATTGTGGAATAAGGGAAATGCAGAGACAGGCTACAAGTGTCTTAGGTTCAAGTTAGACAACTAATGTCTGGGTTAGGGCTGCACGATATTGGAAGAAACTGACATTGCGATTTTTTCCCCCCCTACGATATATATTGCGATATGAAAACATACAGGAATTGAAGAAAATACAGTTTTTTTCGCGCAAACCATCCTTTCTTGAACTTTAATGCAATAGGTATTTTTTTAACTATATTTAACCGGATGAAGTATTTTAGTCACGGACTTCTGGTTCTGAAGTTATCAGAGCAACAAGCTGAGCTAGCTCGGTTAGCAGCGCCGAACTGCCTTGGAGAAACACATGAAACTACTTTATTCAGTGTTTTTACCTTTAATCACCGGGTCCGTTTGTTTCGGAGATTTGATTGTGATTGGTGGTTTGCTGTGCATGCAGAGCCTGCTTGTCACTCACTCAAGTACCCTTGACATGAGAGCCGCGCAAGTTTTCCTTTTGTAGCAAGCAGCAAAATAATTGTAACATGAAGTGTTGAGTTAATTTGCCTACTTAATATCGCAAGTCCTAAAAAAAAAAAATTAAATTACATTTTTTAAATCGTCACGTCCTGCAATGTGAATATCGCGCATGCGCATATCGCGGTTAACGCACGACACGATATATCATGCAGCCCTAGTTAGTTAGGGTTAGTGTTCATGACTTCATGTTTATGTCATCTTAATGGTTAATCTTAATGCACACACATTTTCTGTGCTTTCCAATAGTTTAAAATAGTTTTATTCCACTGTTAAATAACCTGTTCAATACAAACATGCCACTTGTAAAAATTAAATAACATTTCTGTGAACTGATATTTGTTTAGTGATGTTCCCTGAAAGATTGTAAAATGTCAATGAAGATGTCAGACTTAGTATATTTGTTAATAATTACATACAACACATGGAATTTGTGTGTGTGTGTGTGTGTGTTCCAAGTGAATCTGCGGCCCCCTGGTGGCCAGTACATCAATTATGTGGCCCCCACCACCATCAAAGTTGCCCATCCCTGATCTAGATCCTCTGTCTCGAGCCAGTTAACTAGCGGGCCTTCTAGAGTACCCTGGAACCGAGGGAAACTCTGAAAGAATACGCCCATTGGCTACAAATCAATATATGATTGGTTGATCAAACTGTCAGTCCAAACGTACGCTCTCATTCAGTGCAACGGCCAGGGCATTCTATCAAGGATGTAGAATACCTTGGTTGAAGGATATTCTACCCAGAGACCCAGAACAAGATCTGATTGGTTGCAAAACCACTGAAATGCGTAGTGCATGGTCCGAGAAGGACAAACAAATCAACGTAACACTGTAATATTACAGATCAACAACACAGATACGATTCTCCTTTATTCATTTTATATACATTTTATTTATATAATTAAATCGATTTTTTGTTTGCTTTATCTGAGTGTTCCAGGGTATTCTCTACCTTGAAGGCCCTGAAGGTTTGCCACTGCTAAAAAATAGCTATTAAGAAAGCTATTTTATAAATGGCGTGATCTTGATAAATAACAATCATTTTATAGTTGTGTTAAAATATTCAGTAGTTAAATTATTTAAAATTCACAGTCCTGAATGTGGGTTTGTGGTGAATGTGGGGATCTACAGCATTTTCAGAGTAAAGGCTTTCACATATAATCAGTGGCATTTTTATATGTACAAAAGTGGTGGGGCACAAACAACTTAGATGTCTATATATAAGCTTCTGCAGTGAGGTTCATGGCTGGTGAGGCACTGGCACTGACTCTTCAGGTTTACAAATATTATATTTTGACCTAAATCAAAATATAATATTATTTTCAAAAGCTTTTTTAGTCTGATGCTTCAATTAATTTTAAACAGACAGTTCAACAAAAGGATACCCACATTTTTTAATTTTATCATTTAAATATTGAATTGTTCTCTCTTAGTAAGATCCCATTTTCAATAAAATGGCGGTCTTACCTTGACTTGAAGATGAAGTCCATTTGCCTATCCTTCTGGACAAAAATCTCTATTACTTTTTAGTAAAGGTCCTCCTTATCTTCTTGTAGTTTCAAAAGTCTATCATAAATCTAATCGATAGATTTATGATTAGAAAATGATAAAAGTAGGGTAGACATGTGGATATTATCCGGCTGAACAAAACGTGCATTTATCTAACACAGGTACGTTTCCCACAGATCTTATTTTGAGATATTTTCTAAAATCCTATGGAGAAATCTCATTGCTTTTTTGTGGAGGGAACCCATGCGCAGCTTACTTCCGGGTTTTAGGACGCGTCTCTCGTCTCCTCTTCACACACCACACATTTCGCGGCACACGTACTTACAGCCAATCAGCTCTGAATTATGTGAGATGACGTATGGTGGGGAAGGCAGCTCAATGCCCCATGGTCATTATTTTTTTGCCACACACATTAAATAGGAAAATACTCTGAGCATGCGCAGTGTAGTTTTTACAGTCACCGATCACTTAGACAGTGAGAGGGAGGGGCATGATCGGGTTTTGTCCCACATGGCTCTAAACAGCTCAATAGGCACACACTGTAGACACTAATTAGAAGAACACAGACTAAAACAGCAATGTACAGACGAATCAGATGATTAAACATGATCTTAAAATATATATTATTATTTTTTGTTGTAATCATTATTTGTAATACTTTCTGCTGACACTAGGTGGGGCTAGTGCCCCTAATGACCAGTCGCCACTGCATATAATTATATTCGTATTTAAATGTACATTTTACACCAAATCGGAACACAAAAGCAGGACCAACCATCATACATTGAATTCCTTGACTTATACAGAAGAAAGATTCATTCATTTAAATAAATATTTAACAACAAATGGGCTGGTTCTAAAGGGTTATTCAGTTAAGCCTGATGAGAGGGGATACAGCTGTGCACATGTCATCATTAACAGACGTTGTTTAAAAGTGACGTTTGAGTGAACAAGGACATCCCAATTAATACCTGAGGACTCCTCTGTCCTCGAGTCTCTCGCTCGCATCTTGCGGAGGCGGAGCTAAGACGCAAGGAAGGGAAAGGAGGAGGTGAAATATTCAATTGAGATGAGCCTACTGTGTTCCCTCCAGAGGGAGTTTCTCTCCCACACATTCTCCTCAGCCTGCTCTTAGGTTTTCTGTCCTGAAGGTAACGAAAGCGAACATGAGGTTAATAAAACAACAGGAGATGCCTTTCCCCAGGCAGACATAAAGCTTTATAAAATACATTTGTATTTTATTTTCAGTGTTCCTTTAGACCTTTTCCATGGAACCTGCTTTGACAATACTCATTTAAGGCACACATTAGGGTAATTATACAGTACATGCTGCTTTATAGAGTGGTGCAGTGATAATGTATTTTTAAGGCAGACCCGGAGGGTAGTATCGCAAGGGCTCGGTATATTGCAGAAAATAAGCTTTTGTTCAGCAGGATAATCTCCACATATCAACAGCACTTTATTGAAGCGTTAACTCATTCTGCATAAATTATAAGCATAACGCTATAAACCAACTAAATCAAGGTTGCACCACCACTAAGCTAAAGGTGGACTTGTGTCAGTGTGATGACATTTAGTAGTTTATTTAGTCACTTGTTAGTAAAGGCTGTTTTTATGACACATAGAAGCTTCAGATATCATGAGTGAAGCATTTACTGATGTTTAATATTTCGTAAACTTGAAAATCTCTTCAGCTTGTGTTAACCAAAGACTTAATTTCTGGCTTCTAACCACAAATCGTAAGTGAAAAAATGCTAAATCAGTTCCGGGTTTTAGGACTCATTACTGCACCACTCTATTGCAATCCTGATTAATATGAGGAAATGTCTCTCTGTCAGGCAGGAGAGAAAGGTGGATGTTATGTGTTAGCAGCTATTAGCCCATCCTCCTTGACCCCTTTCAGCCTTCCTACCTGAATACAAAGGACACCAATAAAGAAAGCAGGATGTCCTCGAGGGGAGGGGGATTCTTTACTGACATGCTATCAGTCAGTATACACACACACACACACACACACACACACACACACACACACACACACACACACACACACACACACACACACACACACACACACACACACACACACACACACACACACACACACACACACACACACACACACACACACACACACACACACACACACACACACACACACACACACTGAGGCAGAGACCTACATGCATCTTCTTTCATATTGCAGTGAATCAGTTGTGCGAGCAGAATAAAGAAGTGTAACACACACACAAAGTGTGCTAGAAATGCACACACACACAATGAGAGATGTGCACACGTGGCTCTGTGTGTTTTCACTGTGGTTGAGCAGGTTGTTATGTAACTACAATTTCCCATAACAATGGCAGAAATGGAAAATGAAACAGTAATAGTAGGGGCGAAAATCAAGTAATTGAGTGTAATTCCACACCTCGTTGTGATAATTGGAGGCTTGTGATTGGTTGTTGGCCCCCTCTAGTGTTACATCATGTGCATGTATTCACTAAAATTGCCTCTCCTCATTATCAGCTGCAAGCCACCTTAATGTTGTATTTTATCACGTTAAAAAGTATGATCTGGATTAAAGAATATTAATTGTGCCCTCATAAAGAAATGTTTAGACCCTAGCCCTAATAACAGTGCAGGGTAAGTTACAATAACATACAGTCACAACACACTGCATACAATATGTGTTGAGTGGCTGATTTAATTTAAAGATGTGAATCTTAAGGGAATTTTAGAAATGTACATTAAGATCAAAATAACTTTTCCCACAAATACAGGCAACACGCACATGGCAAACCCTGGTTGAGAGGGAAGAAAAACCAGAAATCAAACCAAAGTTTTAGAAGTGTCCAACGGCACAAAAGGGGAACATGAAAGGCTACAATAGGTGGCCAGAGGGGAAATGAAAGTGAGGACAACAACAGCTGGACGCAGTAGGACAATGACCTGGATATGGTACTGTGAACAACTCAAGCTGGGCCTATGGAAAAGAAGCTCACACCTTAGGGCTGTAAAGATTTGAGGCCCATATAAAGAACATGAAACTTCTAATACATATGAACTATATTCTGAAGTGCTCACGTTGACAGGAGAAAGTGATGGCAGCAGTAAACCCCAAAATGTAAAAGAAGCAGGAAGGAACAGAAATGCGCGGAACATCACAACAGAAGTTATGCAGCCTAAGAAGTGTAGAGGAGCAGGACCAGGAGAAAGAGGGGGCCCCTGAAGTGCCTTTAGAAGCTGTTGGAGGAAAATAAAAGTGGTCAACTGCAGTTGCTCTATAGGGAAGTATACAACAACCGAGTAAATGCCAAAGCATTGCAAGAGAAGAACTCTTTGGCACCAGAGGCTGAGTTTGACTCGTCAGAACCTGATCAGAAGACTTTACTAGAAAGACACAGGCAGGGTCATCACAAATGTAAATGTTTCTATCCCACCTATATCACCACATCAAAGCGGAGATACTACCTGCCAGAGGAAATTGGACAAACCTTGCAGGGCTACTTTGAAAATATCCAAATTAGGTTCGCTGTAGGGGATAACTCAACAGATGGTTAGGGTTAGAGAGTAGAACTACTAGAGTTGTGGTTTAACAACGGGTGAACAATATTAGTGCCCTGCTCATTGTAGCCATTGCTCTTCTGTTCAATTCTGCAGAAAGACCAAGTTGAAGACAGATCATAATGCAGAAGGAACGACAATCACCAACATGGGCCTTCATAGGCCATTTTAACTCTGATGCTGGGCGGCTTGGAGAAACTGATCACATGGGACAGGCTTTTAAATCAGGCAAATCAAGAAGTCTGGAGCTAAAAAAAGGCAAAGTGGACAATAGAATATGATTCAAAGTCAGGTTAATTCAGAAATGATGCAGCCTTACAAGTGTAGAAAACCATAGCAAGAACAGGAGAAAGAGGATTCTCCTGAACTGTCTCAGAAAATTGTTGGTTGAAAGAAAAGAGGACAACTGCAGTTGCTCTAGGGAAAAAGTAGCTGACAACCTGAATATAGGAGTGCGGGTCTGCAGAAAGACCAAGTTGAGGGCCGCTCATAATGCAGAAGAAACGACAACCTCCAATATGGGCCTAAATCCGTGATATGACAATTTCAACTCTGTGTCAGGATCGTGACACATTACTCGGACTCAAATTAACTCGAAACATAAATACAAAAACAACTAAATATAAGAAACAAAGTACAAAGGCAAAATAATGAGGGCTGTCAAGTTAACGTGTTAACGCAAAATTATTTTAACGCAATTAACGCATGTGCATTTTTTGTCCTCGGCCGCCCCATAGTTTCAGAGCGCATCGAGTTTAACATACCATCTATACAACCCAAGCACACTGCTGATGCCGACAGCCCCGCTCTTGCCGCCCGCTTGCGGCAGACCACACTTGATAGTGTGCCGGGGAGACGCCTGGACACGTCTACGAGCAGCAAACTTTCAACAAAGCTCGCTAAATGGGTGGCTACAGCTTACAGGCCAATTAACATTGTGGAGGACGACGGGCTGCGTGATATAATTTGGGTCGCATCCAACGACTGCACTTATGAATTGTCTTCCAGAGCCACCACTGTGTCGAGAATACACAACTTGTATGAAGTCCAAAAAGCGAAAGTAGAGGAGGATTTAAGACTTCCACAGTTGCGCTCACCGGAGACTATTGGACTTCACTCAGTAATGACAGTCACCTCGGGGTCACAGCGCATTATTTTGACCCACAGTGGGAATTTTAGTCTCATGCTTCGGCAGTTATGAAAACAGAGGAGCGGCATTTTGCCGACAACTGCGCCGACACACACACACACACACACACACACACACACACACACACACACACACACACACACACACACACACACACACACACACACACACACACACACACACACACACACACACACACACACACACACACACACACACACACACACACACACACACACACACACACACACACACACACACACACACACACTTTGTATTGTATTATTGTATTGAATGAGAGAGGTTCCAGGTTGAATTGAGGCGAATATTTGTAATGTTCAGAGGTTGTTGTGTTTAATATTCATGAGAATATTTGTCATTGTTGAAATGATAATAAACAAACATTTGCATAAAGCATATTTGTCCACTCATATGTTGATGAAATATCCCTCTAAGGTACATTTAGAACAGATAAAAAATGTGCGATTAATTTGCGATTAATCGCGATTAACTATGGACAATCATGCGATTAAATATTTTAATCGACTGACAGCCCTAAAAATAATACAAGACTCTTAGTACAAACAGAATACAAGTGATTGGCTTGAAAACCATGCAACTTCCTCTGGAGTTCTTTAACTTGGAACTTGTTGTTGCGAAACAGAGACATAAGAAAAAAGCCCTGCACCCTGAATATGACTGAAATAAGTATCTTCATGTGAAACATCCACATAAACAATGTACTAGAGCAGGGGTGTCAAACTCAAGGCCCGGGGGCCAAATCCGGCCCGCCACTAAATTTGATGTGGCCCACAAGAGCTTGCAAAGAGTATACTAAGTTTATTATAAGGTTACGTGCTGCTTTACAGGATCACGTTGCCCATAAACTACATGTCCCACAATGCATCTCATTTTTTGAGATGCGCACTGAAGAAACTTGCAATTATTTGCCCTAGACTTCTGCTTTCAGACGTAGTTAATTAAGTGATTTCCTGATCTGATAATAATCCAATGCAGAGGAAATATTGTAAAATAATACATTATTTTATATATATTATATATATTTATCTATGTATATTTATATAGTCTTAAAGTTACCACCGGTCCTTTGAGAGCAACCATCATTCAAATGTGGCCCACGATGAAATTGAGTTTGACACCCCTGTACTAGAGAATACATTTTGATAGTAGATTATACAGTAATGCTTCTGTAAATATAGGTATTTTGCACACACAACAATTAGATTAATGAGCATAGCAGTCAGCAACAACAACCAAAATATGAGTGACGTAAAATAAATACATTATATACAGAGCCGGCCCGACCCATTAAGCGACATAAGCGGCCGCTTAGGGCCCCGCAGTCACTAGGGGCCCCCTAGCAAAAAAAAAAAGATAATAATCTCAGTACACCGTCGCCGTGATAAGTATGTTTAATTAATTTTGTTAATATGCCTAGATTGCCTACTCTCAAAGTCATGTATTATATTATTGAGTCAATCATATAATACATTCACCGTGCTTTACCTGAACCTCATCATGACACTAGAGAGGACGGCAGAATTGTAATTTCCCGTGTTCAGTGAATGCAACAGAGCCAAGGCACCAGACCAACCAGAGAGTTGAATGGAAATAAACATCTGTCTTATTGGCTGACAGGTACCTATCCTGTGAGCTGTGACAATGTTTAAAATAAACTGTCAGTCGGACTCAGAGTTTTTGAAGATGGACCTAAGAACATATTTTCTTAAAAAATACGACAATTCTCAAGTGGTGGCTCACACAACAACCCCAGAGCCACCACTTGAGCCAGGTAAACAAGGTATGTAAATGTCAGTAAACTTCCAAGTTATGCGAACATGTAAGCAAAGCATAAATTACAGCTACGTTGACGACGTTACTTTGAATCGCGGGGGTAAGCTAAACCGTTAGCAAGTAGCTATAGCTAGCCAGATATATTAAATAAACACTTTGTCATACAATCTAAATGTAATGTTTTTAAGCGTTACCTGGTGATTTCAAAGAAAGCTCCCTGGAAAATGTTGACTTACTGTTCGACATGAAGCTAGAAGCTACCTTACAGTACACAGTTGATACTGAGTCCTGTCAGTTAAAGTGTTTCATACTTAGCTAAGCATCAACCTAGCAATGAAATATATGGATGTTATGTGACAGTATTTTTGAGAAAAAGTCAGCAGAAATGGTGGCATGCCACGCTTTACGTGTCAACAGCATGTTTGAACGTATTTGCAGCAGTAAATGTGGCTGTTTGGCCACTGACGTTGCCATAACAACACCTGAATTTAAATGTGCAACCAGCGTTTTTAACCCGTTAACTTGACAGCCCTATTATTTATACAATATGTGTGCTCATGCTAACATCATAAGACAAAAGTTGGTTCCGTCTTGTGTGTAGTGAGAATGCGCTAGAGTAAGGGGGGCCTCCAAGCCAAAGCTCGCTTAGGGCCCCCAAAAGTCTAGGGCCGGCCCTGATTATAGATCTCATCATAATCAGACACTGATCCTGGGCTGGCGATAAATGGTCAAATGTGGTTTAAGCAACATGGACAGTGTTACATTTTGATGACGTAAATGAATAAATTCGGCCTACCGATCAGCAGAGCCACACACAGCAGAACGGCCATCAGAGCTCCGGTGCTGAGACCCGCAGGCAGGAAGACGGCCTCGGCGGAGCAGGCGAGCAGCGAGCCCCCCGCCCCGCAGGAACACACTCTGATGGTGAGTGTGGAGGTGCTGCTCTGGGCAGGGTACCCGCTGTCCTCCACCACCACAGGAAGAACATAAACCTCTTGCAGCCGCCGCTGGAAGCCCGAGCGTCGAGTCACGATGCCAGCCGTGTTGTCTGGAAACCAACAGACGGGAATATACATTTAGTTTTACTGTCACACCAGATCTGACGAACTCTGGAAGAGAACACCAGGAGAAGCTTAATGGGTGGAAGCAGGGAGAGGCATACACATGCCTTGATCCCTGCCGAGTCGAGTCACAACTGTTGATTTGTGTCAGTGCCAGAAAAACTTTTTAGGAGCAATGTGCTCATGGTATAGATGTAATTTGGTTGTGTGTGTAGACGGTGGAAGCAGGGAGAGGCATATACGTGCCTTGATCCCTGCCGAGTCGACGAGCTACTGTTGATTGGTGTCAGTGCCAGAAACACTTTTTAGGAGCAATGCGCTCATGGTATAGATGTGGCGCATACATCTTACACTGAACAAAAATATAAATGCAACACTTTTGTTTTTGCTCCCATTTTTCATGAGATGAACTCAAAGATCTAAAACATTTTCTATATACACAAAATAACCATTTCTCTCAAATATTGTTCACAAATCTGAAAAAATCTGTGATAGTGAGCACTTCTCCTTTGCCGAGATAATCCATCCCACCTCACAGGTGTGGCATATCAAGATGCTGATTAGACAGCATGATTATTGCACAGGTGTGCCTTAGGCTGGCCACAATAAAAGGCCACTCTAAAATGTTCAGTTTTATCACACAGCACAATGCCACAGATGTCAAAAGTTTTGAGGGAGCGTGCAATTGGCATGCTGACAGCAGGAATGTCCACCAGAGCTGTTGCCTGTGAATTGAATGTTCATTTCTCTACCATAAGCCGTCTCCAAAGGCGTTTCAGAGAATTTGGCAGTACATCCAACCAGCCTCACAACTGCAGACCACGTGTAACCACACCAGCCCAGGACCTCCACATCCAGCATGTTCACCTCCAAGATCGTCTGAGACCAGCCACTCGGACAGCTGCTACAACAATCGGTTTGCATAACCAAAGAATTTCTGCACAAACTGTCAGAAACCGTCTCAGGGAAGCTCATCTGCATGCTCGTCGTCCTCATCGGGGTCTCGACCTGACTCCGGTTCGTCGTCGTAACCGACTTGAGTGGGCAAATGCTCACATTCGATGGCGTCTGGCACGTTGGAGAGGTCTTCTCTTCACGGATGAATCCCGGTTTTCACTGTTCAGGGCAGATGGCAGACAGCGTGTGTGGCGTCGTGTGGGTGAGCGGTTTTCTAATGTCAATGTTGTGAATCGAGTGGCCCAAGATGGTTGTGGGGTTATGGTATGGGCAGGCGTATGTTATGGACGACGAACACAGGTGCATTTTATTGATGGCATTGTGAATGCACAGAGATACAGTGACGAGATCCTGAGGCCCATTGTTTTGCCATTCATCCACGACCGTCACCTCACGTTGCAGCATGATAATGCACGGCCCCATGTTGCAAGGATCTGTACACAATTCCTGGAGGCTGAAAACATCCCAGTTCTTGCATGGCCAGCATACTCACCGGACATGTCACCCATTGAGCATGTTTGGGATGCTCTGGATCGGCGTATACGACAGCGTGTTCCAGTTCCTGCCAATATCCGGCAACTTCGCACAGCCATTGAAGAGGAGTGGACCAACATTCCACAGGCCACAATCAACAACCTGATCAACTCTATGCGAAGGAGATGTGTTGCACTGCGTGAGGCAAATGGTGGTCACACCAGATACTGACTGGTTTTCGGACCCCCCCAGACCCCACCCAAATAAAGCAAAACTGCACGTTTCAGAGTGGCCTTTTATTGTGGCCAGCCTAAGGCACACCTGTGCAATAATCATGCTGTCTAATCAGCATCTTGATATGCCACACCTGTGAGGTGGGATGGATTATCTCGGCAAAGGAGAAGTGCTCACTATCACAGATTTTTTCAGATTTGTGAACAATATTTGAGAGAAATGGTTATTTTGTGTATTTAGAAAATGTTTTAGATCTTTGAGTTCATCTCATGAAAAATGGGAGCAAAAACAAAAGTGTTGCATTTATATTTTTGTTCAGTGTAGTTCCTACTCTTTTCCCTCACCCTATCCCAGTGGTTCTCAAAGTGGGGGGCGCGCCCCGCCAGGGGGGCGCAGACGCATGACAGGGGGGGCGCGAGAGACCAGGAGGAAAAATGGTTATTAAAACAAAAAAAGAAAAATCATATTTTGAACAATTATTGATTCGAAAATAATATGATGCAGTACTGTACTATTACGTCTGGGTCTCTGTTTCATTAAAGCTCGGCTCTGTGTGTGTGTGCGCGAGCGAGAGAGAGAGAGCACACCGGTACCGGAGATCGTTGATGTTAGCTTCTGGTGCTAGCGAGCTACGCTAACGGATATAAGAAGTTTTTTCAACAACAAAGTGGAGGAGAGTCCTCTCCTGTCAGACTGAGAGGCTCAGTGAGCTAAAGGACTCTCTGAGTGTTATCTCAGTGGGTCTCAAACGTTTTGGTCACCATTAATGTAAACAATTATTTCCGAGGCACACGTTTATATGATCATTATAGTTATAAAAAAATTGGAGTGATTTGTAAAATATCCATAAAGAAATAGTAAATCTGTTTACAGTTCTGTGTTGAGAGATATATCCATAGATCTCTTCATTTTGCTCTCAAAGTGCACCAGATTGATGCTTTTATCTTCAATATTTAAAAATAAATCTTCCCGGGGGAGCTTGCCCCCGGACCCCCCTATGTGAGGTCCACACACCACCTAGAAAAATAGCACTTTACCCCTGCTTACACCTATATGCCGTGAGCTGATTATCGAGCCTTCATTGTAACAGTCACGGGTACATTGTGTATATGCGTGGGGAGTGTTGCAGTAGAAAATTCCACTGTAGCGCCCGGGACATTAATGGGAAACCCTAAATGTTTGAGCACCCTCTATAAAACGTCAAACTACCCCACAGCACCCCCAAAATAAATTTCTGGCGCCGCCACTGAGCCTGACTATTTGTGTTGGGGGGGCCCGACTTTTTTTTTTCTCCAAAGGGGGGGCCTGACAGAAAAAGTTTGAGAACCACTGCCCTATCCTAAGGGAGTGCATGTACGTAGACACGTTGTGCATCTCCACCCAACCCTGTCTCCTAAAAATCACGTTCCCAAAGAACTAAACTGCATTCTCAATTACGTTTAGCTAGAAACGTATTTTCTCCCACGTTAAGTTTGTTATCAACGTATCTCAAATACGTTTATTTTCTACATATCTGAAAAATATTTTCTCCCACGTTACGTTAGTTATGAACGTATCTTAAATATGTTTATTTTCTACATATCTTTGCCATTTATTGTCTTGCTTATAATAATGATAGTCATTTATAAATATCATTTTAGAGCACACATTTGAAATCGACAATCGGGCTCGATATATGGTTAAATTAAAATCAGTAGGCAATTTCGCCAGCTGTTACTCTCATGAGCGAGGCAGAAAATAATAGTTTTAACATGCCAAAAAGCTGCTGTGTCGTTTATTGCACCTCAAACATTAAAACAAATCCAGAGTTACGTGTTTCTGTTCTTCCTCTAAGAAGAAAGGACAGAAACAGAAGATCTCTGTGCCTTCAGGCTTGATCGCCGTTCAAATGACAGCGTTGGTGTCCCCAAAAGTGGGCGGGGCTGTAAAGTGACGTAGATTTTACTCTCATCTATTATTCAAAACCATTCTATTTATTGTAACGTAAATTACATGCCAGTGTTTTATCTTTTTAGTTATTTGTTTTTATTTTAAATTGTATAATGTCGGACTTTTTTTGCCATCTGTGAGGAAAATAAATGGGGCTTAGAGCCTCAAAATACTGAAATCTGTATTTTTTAAAATCTTTTTTTCCTTCTAATTTGTTATTCTTTTCTAAATAACACACTGTTATTTACTCAACAATAACACACAATTATCCATGTTTTTATTTATTCGTTTATTTCTATAATCTTGGGCTTTTTAGCATGCTTTTTAACCGTAAATAAAGTCACCGGAAACAGACGGGACATTTCGAGCGATACACACCACAAACCCCACAAATCTACTGAACTGATTACCCAAGATCCTCAGCTTGAAGCTCGTTGATTGGATGTTTTAGCTGCAATGCACACTGGGATGTGGAGTTAATGCGATATGATATCCGAAAAAAATTCAGAGTTTAGGATGGCCGAAGACACTACACTACCCATAATCCCCAGCTATCGTTTGGGACTACAGTCCCGTTGACAAACCCCGTGATAAATCTTCAAGCTCTGGGATTGGATGTTGGAGTGGCAGTGGGCCAAGGTTTACGCCGAGCGTCAAGCTCTTTGAAATGGAACGAAACCACGGCAGACTATTCAAAACTGGACTCGAACTTCTCCCGAGAACTACACATGCTGGCTATAGAGTGACGAATTCCCTTCCCTTCCGGTGGACCTCCATGGGACCTTATTTCGGAAAAATTATGTATTGAAGTCAATGGAGAGAGAAAGATTATCGTTCGATCCCGTTTGAATTGTGACACGAATTACACATATGATGTTTGTCAATTTAAAAGATAATTTTGCAAGTCAAAAAAAAAAGTGTTGTAAAACTGTGAAGTAACACATTTGTTTGTGTGAAGCGCTCAATGAACTACATCTCTGGTCTCGCAGAACAACACACGTCACCAAGATGGCCGTCACTACTGTCTTGTCAACAAAACGATTGACTACCCTCACTATTACCACATTGAAACACGTCCAGAAGAATGTCATGCAAAGCTGCCTGCCTGCCTTCCTTTGATTCTCTCTGAACTGCCTGGTCTTTTTAATGTTTAATGTCAACCATGTGTGCAGATGGCATGACGTAGAAAAGATCGGCGATCGCCGTTAGCATTTATCCCACGGGCTTAAATTGTGTATTATAGAATGATCACATCGGTGACAGTACTCTTCAAAGGGTTCACGAAATATGACTACTACTCTTACTGTTTAACATTTTGGGTTACTTCATATTAAGGCTAATAAAAATGACAAGGCTGTAATGCTAACTAACGTGCTAGCTACTAGCTAGGTAGCTAACTTGATCCAGCCACTCCTGGTGCTTTCATCAGACGGGAAGCGAAAGAACGAGCAAGACCCATTGCTGGTATGATAACAACCTGGTACTGTGAAGAATTGAAGATTATATCACCTGATATATAAGAAGTGTGTTACATTTGAATGGCAGAAAGTCTTGTTGCAATTTCCAGATATTAAAAGAGGCCCCTTGAGTTTCTCTGTTAATTATCAATAGTCTGTGCAAATAACAGGGGAAGCCAAAGGGGGATTTTCCTCAGATTTAATGCAGTTACATTCTTGTTGGTTAATGAGGCATGACAGGCAGACCCATAAAAAGGCCTTGAGAATTGAGTCACACAGTTAAGGTCTGAATAAAATGTATGTATTCATTGTGCTGAACAATGCCTGTGTTTGTATTCTATTGACTTCTCTGCTGTATTCTTTCATGTGTGGGTACTAAATTGCTACAACATTGTGGAGTAGTTAGCTTAAACATGTTTTATTACTCTGTGCGAAATTAGGAGCAGGTTTGCATGACAGGAGACTAAAGATGTGGGGAGAGGATACATTCTTATCTAAACACAAGAATGCCAAGTAGCTGGAACGATACATGTCTAAAATGTATGTGTGTGTTTAATTACTTTGTATCAATAATAATAGTCTGTGTAACAAGGAAGTTGGGAATATGAGGAGTAAAACCATTGTATTTGGAGTAAGATGTGAGCAAGGGAATATTCTTTAGACACAATTCAAGTCTCTGGAATGTTGCAGAAAGGGTGTGTGTGAAAGTCTATGCAAGAATGTGTGATAACGGACACCAGATGTGTTTTGCTACAAACTAAGAGACTCTTGTTTCCGGGTCCTCTGCTGGCTCGCGCTGATTCGCTACGACACGCCATATTTTTGCATCTCCCAATGAGATAACCTGAAAAGAGGAGCATCTGACCCAGCTCCTCCCGTTCTGTTGTAGTATGTAAGCTTGTTCTGTCTTTGGTTCGCTCTCTTTCCTCCTGCCGTCAAGATGATGATGTTCTCCCGGCAGTAGGACCAGGGCAGGGGTGGGCCTACCCCTTTGTAAATTGTATTGTATTGGTACCTTTTATAATTAAAACAGATTATTGTTTAACTGGTATTTTCTGATTTCCTTCCTGTTATGATTTAAGCAGCTCACCAAACGACACGCGGGGCCGAGGTGGGTTTTAAAACCACTCAGACGCCAACAGTACTAAGCACACAGGCATCTTGTTAAAGTTATCTTATCTTAGCCAGCCCCATATAGATAGATTATATCTATATGGCGCTGATCTTAGCTATCTCTTAGTGGAGGAAAACAATTGTGACATCACTTACGCGACTCTGGGATTTGTAGTCTTTCTAGTTGCGTGTTGTTCATAGTCTTATATTTCAACAGTTTTACGACAAACTGTGACTTTTTTGACATGGAAATGTTTTTTTAAGATTGACAAACATCATATGTGTAATTCATGGCACAATTCAAACGGGATCGAAAGATACGTTTTTTCTCTCCATTGACTTCAATACATTATTTTTCCGAAATAAGGTCCCATGGACCGGAAGTAGATGGGCGTGACTTCGCCATTCTATTGTGTTTCGCAACATGTTCTCTATGGCACGTCTCTACTGGGAATTGTAGTTTTAAAAGACGTTTTTTATTTTTCCCAAAATTAGAAGTTGACAGTATTAAACTGTGTACAGTCTAAATATTTATCTGCAGATCTCTATAAAGTATATTAATTACTCGTTATTCTCTACTAATAGTTAATTAAAGACTGTATAATGGCTATTTTCCACATCGATTTCAAGATTTCCAAAGGTTTATTGATATATCATATACACAACTACGGTGTAGTTATGCAATGAATGAAACACTTGGGTCACAGGTTCCTCAACAGTGCATTACAAGACATCTATCAATATGTGTATACCTCCACCATTAAACTGTCAAATTCTGCACATTTCTTATACTATCTACATACATAAGAGTATAATTAATGTGTATACTATAAGTTAAAATAAGTGCTTCAACATAGTTAACATTGCAGGAAAGCAATATATTAGACGTTATGTACTTTGTCAGGCTTAATATGTATCTGTAGATAGATACCTCCAAAGCTTTTTTCTTATTTGAAAGAAGACCTTGACCTCAAGTATTCTTTAATGTGTTAATAAAGGTTAATTAGTTTGTCTGTTTTGCACATCCTCATATTAATATCTTTGTACATCCTGCACTAAACAGTTTTATTATAGAGATCACTTACAGTCTCTTCTTGATTTTTTATATTCTATATTTCTATCATTGACCTTCTACTTTCCCCCTATGAAAGTATGTACTCTTAATATTTTTTTCATCAAATATCATTATTCAACAAAAATAACATTATTCAACAAAAATAATTCAATAACGTGCTTTAACCACTAGGCGGTGCACACAAGGTACACACAGCATACTAATAATAACTTTCAAATCAAATCAAAGTTTATTTATAAAGCACATTTAAAAGCGATTTTTGGTCGGGCCAAAGTGCTGTACATGTAATAAATACTACAATCACATAAAACACATTACTACTTAACTTTATTATTAGTGTAGGACACTTATGTATGTATAACATCTGAAGATGTGTAGTTTTATTCATGTTTTTACATAATTTTACAGGATATTGCTATACTATTTCTCAGGTTTTACTTCTACACATTAATATCTGATTTGTAAAACATCACAGACAGAAAGGTATATCCGTCATTTAATGGTAAGCTATTGAAATTGTGATTCCATAGATGTGTCTCCCATCACCCAAATCCCCTGACTATTCTCTCAACTCAGTATTTACATTCTTATATTCAAAGAAAATCAGTAATATCTTTAAAAACGACTTGTCCTTTTCTATCAGCTGTGCACCGTTATGGTGTAAATATAACCTATCTACCAATTGGATCAAATATAAAAGTCAGCCGAATGACTATTGATACGGCAAGGAGACGTATTTTGTGAAAACAAATGTAACATGTTGTTTAATTGTTGATATATTTATGATCCACGTCACATATTCAGTTTTGGCGGCAGTTCTTCAAGTGTGTCCAGAAGTCTTCACATCAGGGCTCTATAAATAAAGAACTACGGCAGATGTGTAATATTTAATGCAGCCCGAACCGTGTTTCTGTGCCGTTATTGTCACGATTCTTATGTCATGTCCAGTGTTGTGCTAGTTACTGAAAACCAGTAACTAGTTACCATTACTAGTTACTTCATTTCAAAAGTAACTCAGTTACTTTACTGATTACTTACACCAAAAAGTAATGCGTTACTGTGAAAAGTAACTTTTTAGTTACTTAAAAAAAGGGCTCCCATTAATGCCCTTATAGCCTTCATTTCAGTACTGTTATTGCATTGGAGAATAATACAATCTGTTGATCAACTTGACATGCATTATATGCAATCTGGATTGCATCGATATTAGCTGGCTTTCCATTTTTGTATATTCTTTCTCCATCAAAAAGTTTTCCATCCCATATGCCGGACATAGTATCATGCTAACTAGCTCCCTGAAAGCGGGTGACTCCACTGTAGCAATAGCCTGCATGTGTTCTACAACATACCGTACAATGGCTTTATCGACTTTTCCCTGGCTAGCAGTCCCTTGGTTAAAATCCAGCCGCTGTTGCTTAGGTGGAGGTGGAGTGGCGTTGGATGAGTCTGGGTCTGTGCCGGTCTTAGTTACTAGCTTCGTCCCAGCATGTTGTTTTTGCAGATGTTTTAAGAGATTTGAATTACTGGTTTGGGCAGTAGATAGGCTCTTTGACCCGCCAGGACACAACTTACATTTAACAGAAACGTTCTTTTCTTTGTGCTCGACAAAAGTGAAATAGTGAGAATATCTCCAGGTGGAGAAACTAGACTTGAGCTCCGCTGCCGCCATGATAGTCTTGTTAGTAAACAACACAAACACGCCCACAGCCCGTCTCCGCATGTGACACAGGAAGTATTTAAGTACATTTACTCAAGTACTGTACTTAAGTACAATTCTCATCTCTGTTCGCCTGGCTGTTGACTATATAAAAAAACTAACGCAGTAACGGAGTAACGCCCCATGTAGTAACTGTAACTGAGTTACTGAATTTAAAAAGTAATGCGTTAGAGTACTAGTTACTGCCAAACATAACGGCGTTACAGTAACGCGTTACTTTGTAACGCGTTAGTCCCAACACTGGTCATGTCATGGTTTTAGTTTTGTGTGCCTGGTAATGGGTTTTGTTTTGCTGTTCTTTTCTCCCTGTGTTTTCCTCCCTGTCGTTAGTTTCCCTGGTGTGTCTGATTGTGTTCACCTGTTGCCCTTGTGTTTCTCCTTCCCTGCCCGGCTGTTTCTCGTCCTGTGATTACCCCTCCCTGTATTTAGTCTTGTCTCTTCTTGTGTTCGGTGTTGGTTCATTATTTGTCTTTCCCTTCATGTCACGCTCCATGTTTGTCCTTGAAGTTTTGGTCCTGGATTATTTACTCATGCTCCCCTGTTTTGGTAATGCTAAGTTTGTCTCTTGTTTTCTTTTGTCATCGGCTTTTTTTGTAAATTAAAGCTTGCTTTTTGGGTCCTACCTTTTCCACGCACCCTGACAGAATGAACCGACCTGTAATGGACTCAGCAGTTTCTTTTTCGTTGGCTCAACAGGCGGATCACCTCAAGTACGCCCTAGAGCAGGTGTGTCAAACTCAAGGCCCGGGGGCCAAATCCGGCCCGCAACTTCATTTTAAGTGGCCCGCAAGAGCTTGCAAAGATTATAATACGTTTATTATACGGTTACATGCCACTTTACAGAAGCACGTTGCCCATAAACTACATGTCCCGCAATGCATCTAATTTTGTGACATGCGCATTGAAGAGACTTCAATTTGCCCTAGACTTCTGCTTTCATACGTAGTTAATTACGAAGTTATTACCCTATCCAATAATAATCCAATTCAGAGGCAATAATGTAATATAATACATTATTTTATATATATTTATATATGTATATTTATATAGATACAACCGGCCCTTTGAGTACAACCATAATGCTAATGTGGCCCGCGATGAAATTGAGTTTGACACCCCTGCCCTAGAGTAAATTTTGTATACTTGGTTGGCAGCCTCATCCAGATGGGCTAAAGAGGCTGCTTTGAAGGAGGCACACCAGGAGGTTGCTCGCAAGCCCTGGCTCAGGAGCTCGTTGCCTAAGTGGCTTAACACTTTTACAAGCAGCCCTGAAAGCTTATCTCGAGCAGGGCTCGCAGCTAACAATGTCCCGATGTCCCGGGGACCATAAAAATTCCTACTGGGACACAAATCTATTTTGTCCGGGACTATTTCGGGACAGTGAAAAAAAAATTCAAAGTAAACTTCAAAATGGGTGTTATTTGCAAAGTCATTGGGCTGTCAAATCATAGAATGCATTCTACGTCATCCACTCTGCTGCTGACTGCTGCTAGACTCGAGTCGCGCCAATGCAACGGTCACGACAGAAAGAAACAAGAAGAAAGAAATGCTGAGGTGGTTGAATAAGCAGCCCCCTGGCCCTGATGCAAGCCCCAATGCCAATTCTGCCGACTCCAGAAACGAGAACATCCCAAGTCCTGGTCATGATGCATCGTCTTCCACTGTGGTAAGTTAGTTGTCTTAAGTGTCAATGTTAGCTAGCGCTCGCGCTAACTAACGCTAGTGCTAGCGCTAACTAACGCTAGCTAACGTTAGCAACTGAAGTGTGCCTTACAATGCATACAAACGTCCTAAAATGCGGTGTCATGTTCTTTTGAAGTTTGTGAAAATGATGTGAAATACAGTTGATCAGAATAAGAGGTGTAGCCTATCATTTTTGTATTTTCTTTGTCAGTCAGTCAGTCAGTGACCAGGCTAGAATCTTTAGCTGCAAAAACGTATGGCATTTAGCTAATCATTTAGCTTTTCATCTTTTTTTAGTGTTTTATTTATTTTTTGGTCAAGAACGTCAGTCAGATTGGGTGACGATTAGAAAGGGTGTCGCATGGTAATTTTAGTTTGTCAATCAACTCTGGTATGAGAATAATGTGTCATGTTAAGAGAGAGTAATGTTCCAGTTGTTTTTGTGCCTAGCTAATCTCCCAGTAGATGTTGCCCTTCAAAGCAAGGCTACAATGTGCATTAGACTAGTGATGGCACGTTCAATGGCACACTCGCTCGAAACGTGTCTTTAACAAGAACAAACTGACCTGACCATTGTGCATGTCTGCATTTTTTGGGATCAGGGCTCCCCCAACAGGCCGAAAAAAATATGTGTATATCTGTTAAAACCAAAGACTAAACTAATACTGTAGAAAATATCAAAATGACTAAGATTATAATGCTCATACAAATGTTAAATTTCACCACTTTTGTAATAACATTTATTTTACAATTGATAATGTTTTTGTCTTCTACATCTATATTAAAACAAAACAGGGGTCTGGCTCAAAGACATCATCAGGGCTTTAAGACAAGGTTTTATACAACATTGTACCCTACTATATTATATTATTATAACATGAACATATGTTTTGTCTTAACTAAATTCAGGAGCTGCAAGTGCCCAAGGTCAAGGACAGAGCCAGAGGAGGCTATGAGAGGAAGAGGAAGTGGCTTCCTGAATGGAGGCAACAATACCCCTTTGCCGAGTTTGATCCAGCTGCCAAAATGATGTACTGCTCAACATGCAGATCCTTCCCAGCAAAGGCCAAAGACAGTTCTTTGTTCATCGGTGTAAGTGGCGACAATGTACGTGTGAGAACACTAAAAATGCACGTCGTTACATCTGCTCACAATGATTGTGAGAAGGCTCTCAGAGTAAGGGAGAATCCTGAGATCGCACCTCTGCCAAGCTGTCTTCTAAGAATGGATCAGGGTGTTAAAGAGAAATTAATCAAGCTATTTAACATAGCATACTATGTTGCAAAGGAGGAGGAACCCTTTACAAAATTTCCCAAATTAGTGAATCTGCATTTCAAGAATGGCCTTAACTTGGGAATCACATACAAAAATGACCACGCTTGTCAGACATTCATAGACAACATAGCTAAAACCATGAACAAGTCTTTGGAAGAGAAGATAAAGGCTGCAAGATTTTTTTCTATAATGTCTGACTCTTCTGTTGACCGATCAGTGCAGGACCAGGAGATAATTTATGTCACCTATATTGAAAATGGTCTACCCATCAACGTCATGTTGACTATGGTGACATTGCAGCATGCTAACAGCCAGGGCATCCTAGACGCCATAATGTCTGGACTTCACCAAGCTGGGCTCTCAGAAGATGACCTAAAGGCAAAGTTGGTTGGGTTCGGATGTGATGGGGCCTCTGTGATGATCGGGCACAGAAATGGAGTATCTGCCAGGCTGAAAGAGATGTTTGGATCGTTGGTGACCATCTGGTGTGTGGCTCATCGTCTTGAGCTGACCGCATTAGACAGCATGAAATCTTTTCCAGCTCTCACAGAACTGAAGAAAAGTATCAACGGAATCTACAAACACTACCATACATCAGCCAAAGCTACCCGTGAGCTCAAGACTGTGGCAGAAGCCCTCAACATACATCTGGTCAAACCAGGGACTATCGATGGTACACGGTGGCTTCCGCATACACTCCATGGTTTGTCAGCCCTTATCAGGAACTACCAAGCCATCCTTTTCCATTTGGAGAGCCACACAAGTGACATGCATGATAGAGAAGCAAGTGGCCTCATGAAGGGGCGGGCCAGCCACACTGTGAAAGGACTTAAGCAATTCAAGACAGTCATTTTTGACATTCTCAGTGAGCTGAAAGACCTAAGCCTTCTCTTTCAGAGGGATGGGCTGACACTACAGATGGTATCAGATGGACTGCAGAAGACGACCCTGGCTCTTGTAGCCATGAAGGTAAACAAAATTAATAGTTGATAAATAAACTCCCTAGAGAGAATTGTGTATGCTACAGTGTATGTTTAGTGATTGTGACAGTGAAATACTTTTTTCTTTTATCGTGTATTTCAGACAGTCCCAGGCCAGCATCTGAAGCAGTTCCTGGATGAAGTGGGGCCCTTTCCTGGAAACATGTACTCTGGTGTACAGCTCGACAGGAAACAAGTGGATGATGACAACCTCCACAAAGTGAAAGAAAAACTTATCAATGGCTTCTGTGACTACGTCACCACACGGTTTGGTAGCCTTGATGATGGTGTCTTTAAAGCTGCTGCCACCATGTTTGACCTTAGCAACTGGCCAGAGGACATCACTGACCTGGCTACCTTTGGCCTGGCTGATCTTGAGACTTTTGTCTCTCACTTTAAGGGAATTCTTGAAGCATGTGAGGACTTCATATCAATTCAAGAAGCGAAACGGGAGTGGATTGACCTAAAGGTACTCGTGCATCGACACTTCAGGCATCTTCAGTCTCAGGTGTTATGGCAGAGACTTTTGCAAGGTGCCATAGGGAGGCCTGAACAGTTTCCCCACATGCAGATGATCATAGAGATACTGCTTGTGTTCCCGATGTCAACATCATGCTGTGAGACCAAATGCTAAATTCCCTCCTCCGTATATCTCTGCATGGCCCTGAGGTTGAGGACTATAATGCAGAGCAGGCAGTTGAGAAGTGGTGGCAAAGTGGCCAGAGAACACGACGACCCATGTTTAGCGACTAAATACATGTAAATAGTAAATGTGAAGTTCTGTTTAGATAGATACATTTATTAAACTGTATTATGGAACTTCTGTTTTTTTATTATCATTCATACCACTTTTATTGCCAGATAGAGGGTTCCGATCATAAAACACAGAGACCATACAGCCATACCATATTGAATTGAAAAATACAAATCAGAATTCTTCAATGTTGACATGACAATGATAAATTAGGCTGGATATTGAGAAACAATAGAAAAACATGTCTTAAAACAACTCTCTTCCCTTCTACTCTAGGAGAGGCAACAGATCAGACTAATATTCATATGTGTAAAAGAATAAGTATTTTAAACTTACATGGTGGACCAGAGTCTATGGTGTGATGATTAACTGACAAATTATATGTATTCTGCATAATTGGGGGGGCGACGATACAAATTTAAATTTGGGACACTGCTGGTTATATCCGGGACAATACAAAGTAGAATTCGGGACAGTTGTGGGACACTGAGGAAAAAAGTTAATTTCGACCCCTGGTCTCGAGCCTCTGACCCTTTCTTGGGGTCTGGCCTGGCGTTTGGAGGTCCATGGAGCCTCGAAAGGACCTCTAAAAAACGCAAGGTCAGGAAGCCAGCTCGTACTTCTGTTCCGTGCCCAGCCGCCATGGTCCCTGCTCCAGGACCGGCCCATACAGCCATGGTTCCGGCTCCAGTTCCAGCCATGGTTCCGGCTCAAGTACTGGGCCCAGCAGCCATGGTCCCGACTCCGGCTCCTTGTCGCCTGTTGGCTCTCCGGCCGACGCCAGCTCCCCGTGTCCTGTTGGCGTACCGGCCGACTCCAGCACCTCGTCTCCTGTTGGCTCTCCGGCCGACGCCAGCTCCCCGTGTCCTGTCGGCGTACCGACCGACTCAAGTCACCTCTCCAGTTCCCTCTCGAGTCCCCTCTCGATTCCTCTCTCAAGCCCTCTCTCGAGAGTCCCCTCTCGAGTCCCCTCTCAAGTCTCCTCTCGAGTTCCCTCTCGAGTCTCTTCTCAGGTCCCCTCTCGAGTCTCTTCTCGAGTCCTCTCTCAAGTCCCCTCTCGAGTCTCTTCTCGAGTCCCCTCTCAAGTCCCTACTCTATGTCTTGTCCCGTTGGGGATCCCGCTGACTACTCTTCTGCCGGGGGTCCTGCCCAACCCTATGTCCTGTGCCGTTGGAGGTCCCGCCGACTACTCTTCTGCCGGGGGTCCTGCCAACCCTATGTTCTGTCCCGTTGGGGGTCCCGCCGACTACTCTTCTGCCGGGGGTCCTGCCAACCCTATGTCCTGTGCTGTTGGAGGTTCTGCTGGGGGTCCTGCCAACCCTATGTCCTGTGCCGTTGGAGGCCCCGCCGACTACTTTTCTGCCGGGGGTCCTGCCAACCCTATGTCCTGTGCCATTGGAGGTCCCACCGACTACTCTTCTGCCGGGGGTCCTGCCAACCCTATGTCCTGTCCCGTTGGGGGTCCCGCCGACTACTCTTCTGCCGAGGGTCCTTCCAACCCTATGTCCTGTGCCGTTGGAGACCCCGCCGACTACTCTTCTGCCGGGGGTCCTGCCAACCCCATGTCCTGTTCCATTGGGGGTTCCGTTGGGAGTCCTGCCAACTCTGTGCCCTGACCTGTTGGGGGTCCCGCCGACACGTGCTCCGCCGGGTTTCCTGCCAACACCATGTCCTGTCCTGGTTTGGGTCCTACCTTTTCCACGCACCCTGACAGTTATGTGATGACTTCCAAAGAGAAAAGCAAGAACACTCGGAATAAAGTATTTTTTTTTAAATGTTTTCGGATATCATATCTTATTAACACCATATACCAGCGTGCATTGCGGCTAAAAGATCCACTCAACGAGCTTCAAGCTGAGGATCATGGGTAATCAGTTCAGTGGGTTTGTGGTGTGTATCGCTCGAAATGTCCCGTCTGTTTCCGGTGACCTTATTTACGGCTAAAAAGCCCAAGATTATAGAAATAAACGAATAAATAAAAACATGGATAATTGTGTGTTATTGTTGAGTAAATAACAGTGTGTTATTTAGAAAAGAATAACAAATTAGAAGGAAAAAATACAGATTTCAGTATTTTGAGGCTCTAAGCCCCATTTCTTTGCCTCACAGATGGCAAAAAAAGTCCGACATTATACGATTTAAAATAAAAACAAATAAATAAAAAGATAAAACACTGGCATGTAATTTACGTTACAATAAATATAATGGTTTTGAATAATAGATGAGAGTAAAATCTACGTCACTTTACAGCCCCGCCCACTTTTGGGGAAACCAACGCTGTCATTTGAACGGCGATCAAGCCTGAAGGCACAGAGATCTTCTGTTACTGTCCTTTCTTCTTAGAGGAAGTACAGAAACACGTAACTCTGGATTTGTTTTAATGTTTGAGGTGCAGTAAACGACACAGCAGCTTTTTGGCATGTTAAAACTATTATTTTCTGCCTCGCTCATGAGAGTAACAGCTGGCGAAATTACAGCCTCGCCTACTGATTTCAATTTAACCATATATCGAGCCCGATTGTCGATTTGAAATGTGTGCTCTAAAATGATATTTATAAATGACTTATTATAAGCAAGACAATAAATGGCAAAGATATGTAGAAAATAAACGTGTTCATAACTAACGTAACGTGGGAGAAAATATTTTTCTAGAAGATATGTAGAAAACAAACGTAACGTGGGAAAAAATACGTTTCGAGCTAAACGTAATTGAGAATGCAGTTTAGTTCTGTGGGAACGTAATCTTTAGGAGACAGGGTTGCTCCACCTCTGTTCCTTACTTCTTACCGTGTGTGTGTGTGTGTGTGTGTGTCAGAAAAGATACATGCTGGACGGAGATGCAGCCTGACAAGGTAGAGACCATTAAGGCACCTTGTTCCTGTCACACACACACGCTCCAGTTCCCATGGTGGCTGCAGGCTGGTGTGTCTCACTCTATCTGATGTGATGCTGACTGTATAAGTACAAACACACAAAACATCAGAAATGTAGCAGTGCCTGTTGGTGAGGTGTTGAAGGGCAACAGGAAATGTCAGCGCCAAAGCAACACATTCAGTGGGTATGGGGGAAACGTTAAAGATCACCAAGTGTTTTCATTTTGTTTCTGCAATAACATCTCTGGTACCATGACATTGAAAAAGCAGCACACGGAGGATATGAGCTGCCATTTCACAGAAAGATAACATTGAACAAAATGAATTCCATTAAATAAACTATACTGGGGGATTATACACGACAAAATGAACAAGGCCCAGGGGCCTCATTTATAACGCCTTGCGTAGGATTCACGTGGGAAGGTTGCTTACGTAGTACAAAGCAAAAAAATAGGTACAGACATTTTCCCACATTTTCCGATTCACAAAACATTGCGTACCGGCGAGGGAAGTGCGTACGGTACTTCCTACGCCTGTTTCCCTTTATAAATCACAATCGACTCGAAATGCGTCGCAACTTTCGCGGGCTTCACGTAACGCCCATATTTGCCTATAAATAGTAAAAGAAACGCTCATTCATGCATTTTGACTGACTGCATGAAGAAGATCGCAGGAAATGACGACAGAACAGATAAAAAAAGACATCTCACACCGTGTCAGATTTTGGTTATTTTGGGGAGGTCGAGACAAATCATATTGTTTGGTGGATGCAGTTTGAACCAGAGTAACAGCATGGAGGTCGGATCGTCCCCAAAATAAATAAATAAGTGGTTCGAAAAAGGATAATGACAAAAAAAATACACATAACCTAACCTTCCTCAGGCAGTGTGTCTGTACCGGGGACAGGAGACCCCCCCCATGATGAGAAACTGTACGAAATGATCGGGGAATCCCTCCGGAATGGAGTCATGACGACTGGATCTGAATTATTTGTTTGTATTTGGTGGTTTGTGTTACAGCTGTCGATCAGAAACTATATATCCATAATCCACCAGTTAAAGGAAATACAACTAATGTGTTGTTATATTAGCTGTACAATTTATCACATATGGTGTTCTTAGTTTCCATACCTCCTGTGTTTTACGAGCGACTTATCAAGTCTTGGCAAACGGCATAAAACACGATTAAACGTGATAGTATATAAAACCATGCTCGTATCTACAACCTATAGAAATGCAAAACGGCGTCAGTTTAGACGTAATTCTGTCCTCCTGCTTACCGCATCATTTATGAGAAAACATTTTCACATAACATAACATTAACACAACATATTCGAGGTGGTTTTAAATAACATTTCCGTATTTATTTATTTCTCCAAGTTATGTCTCAAACAGGCGTTGGTTTAATCATTTTAAGATTGGCTTTAATCAATGTTTGAAAATGAATTCTTCATATATGATAAATGAGGTAACATTCTATTTATGGTATTATTTCCACATATTTCTCTCCATTCTTCCTTCTGTCGCAGTTTCTCGTCTCTCCCGTTTTTGTGCTTGGTGCGTACGCATGGGTACGAGTTTGCGTGGAGAACCGCACATTTTCCCGTCAAGTTTGTTTTTTATAAATCACAAACATTGCGTAGAAACTGGCGTACGCCATTTTTTGAGCGTATATCCCTTTATAAATGAGGCCCCAGGACCGCCTTGAAACTGGACATCTCATTTATTGAATGCACAGGGTCAGGGAGTAATGGATTACTTGTAACTGGATTACGTTATCAGGATACAAAAAAAAGAATACAGTTACTTAAAAAAAAAAAATGGGATTACTAACGGGATCGCATTGTTACAATACATTATTTAAAAAAATATCTAATAGGTGAAACTTAAGAGACCACTGCAGCATTATCAGTTTCTCTGGTTTTTCTATTTATAGGTATGTGTTTCAGTAAAATTCATTTTAATTTAATTCTGTTCTATAAACTAGTGATTTCTCTGTGCTGGAATTCAACAGACACTGGAATGGAATGGCTGCCATACATGTAGAGATTGAGATTTAAGAACAATTTGGAGTGATCTAAATGTTTTCAAATATAATACAAATCTATAATTAACATTACTACTTGGCAGGCCTAATTTTTGTACACACATTTTTGATACTGAGGTGATCCAAAAGTAACTAAGTATTCAGGTTACATTACTTATAAATAGTAATACATACATTAGGTCACCGGTAATACTAGTAATTGTAATAGTAACTAGTAATTGTAACGGATTACATTTTTAAGGTAACTCTCCCAACCCTGGTGAATGCTGACTTGTAATGTAAAGTGCTTAACAGAGTGATATATATGACTATTTAACAGCGACGTGCAGTCAGGGGAGGCAGAGCCTCACCTGTCATATTCCAATGTAACGGAAAAACAACTAAAGAAAAACTAAATAGTAATAATAATAAAATGTCTCCACTGATCTGTGTTGTAAATGTGATTTATGTATGATTCCAATCGCTTTTTATAGTCAAAATCAGCTAATTTGTCGAGCTCCGCTACAACTACGGGTAGCGATGAGAAGTGAGGCAGGGACGAGCTCTGCCTCACAGAAGCCCACAGTAACTTGCTGGAGCGCGGGCACTAATTTAACGCGGGCACTTATTTTGTGAGCGCGCTCAAGCCAGTTACTGTGGGGTGAGGTGAGGCACAGATGAGCTCTGCCTCACCTCAGAATGCGTCACCCCACAGAAACTGTCTGGAAAGCGGGCCCTAAGCGCATGCCTGCACCATCTCACTGTATGTCACCAATGTAATGTTTGTAGATCCCTTTATTACATTTATCCTCGCCATCCATAGTCTCTAAATAACTTATTTCACGTATATATGATATTTAGGCTCGCTGGTCTCATCGTACAACGGCAATGAAAAAAGCACCAGGAGAGGCAGCCACAACCTCTGCCGCACTGAAGTGACCCCACAGGTTCTTGTTGCTACTGTTATTCTACGCAGAGACGGTACAAACAACAAACTAGACTTTTGAAACTAGAGGAAGATAAGGAGGACTTTTACAAAAAAGTAATAGAGATTGTTGTCCAGAAGGATAGCATGGACTTCATCTTCAAGTCAAGGTAAGACCCCAATTGTAATGAAAATGGGATCTTACTAAGAAAGAACAATCCAATATTTAGATTTTGGGTAGGCTATCCTTTTGTTGAACGGTCTGTTTAAAATGAATCGAAGCATCAGACTAAAAAAAGCTTTTGAAAATAACCGAATATTTCGATTAAGGTCAAAATATAATATTTGTGACTCTGATTCTGAGTTAGTGCCTCACCAGCCATGAACCTCACCGCACGTCACTGCTATTTAACATTAATCCCCTTCTTACTTACTTCCAAAGTCCCGCACGGTGAAGTTCCTGTTGCGCAACTCTTTGGGGGCCTTGAAGAAGAACCTCTGTCCCACGGGGGGGCGGTCTCTGTCCAGGGCGCTCAGCGTCTGGATCACCTGCTCACACACAACATGCTGCATCACACTCAGCGTACAGGGGCATGGTGATGGTGTCAAGTTTTCATATAGAATTAAGCAGACATGGCAAAAGTACTGACTAAACTTCTTTACTCAAGTAAAAGTAAAGAAGTATGGGCTTGTACTTAAAGGTGGGGTAGGCAAGTTTGAGAAACCGGCTCGAGATACACTTTTTGTTATATTCCATGGAATGCTCTTAACATCCCGATAGCAATGAATATCTGAAGTGCTTTGACAAAAAATCCATAAAAAACCGTCATCTGTGGAAGCCGTGGCGCTGTAAAAAGCACGACCAATCATCTGAGCCGGCCCGGCTAAAATAACTGGATGGCCTACCTGCCCGTCAGCCTTCCATCTGTGCACAAACTTAACTCGTGCCCTCATTGGTCATGTGCGCGTTTGTGTGTGTTGGAGGAGGGGCTCTGTAAGGAAGTGGCAGATTTTTTCCGGTTGTGTATTTTCAAATTCTAGCGATCTCGAGCTGGTTTCTCCAAAATTACCTACCCCGCCTTTAAGTAAAAACCAACTACCAAACTAACTAACTACCAAATGTTTTAAAGAGTAACTGACCTCACTTTATATTAATAAAATGCTGAACAACGGCAACATTACAACGTTTTCATTGGTCCCTCTTCTTTAGAGAAGACCAGGATGGATACACGGATCGTGTTCAAATCAATAGGCACGGAATGACTCTAAATAATAATGATCACGCCACCAAACACAGATTAAAACTAAAGTAACCAGCCTGTTTGGAAAATGTAAGAAGTAGAAAGTACAGTTATTTGTGTTCAACATGTAAGAAGTAGAAAGTACAGGTATTTATGTTCAAAATGTAAGAAGTAGAAAGTACAGGTATTTGTGTTCAACATGTAAGAAGTACAGGTATTTATGTTCAAAATGTAAGAAGTAGAAAGTACAGGTATTTGTGTTCAAAATGTAAGAAGTAAAAGTAAAAAGTTGTTAGAAAAATAAGTAGTGGAGTAAAGTACTGATACCAGAAAAATGTACTCAAGTACAGTAACGAAGTATTTGTACTCCACTACTTCCCACCACTGGAATTCAGTTGTGTACACCCAGTTTGAATGACTCATAGTAGATAACACGACCTAACTCATATATCAAAATGGTTTAAAGGTGGGGTAGGTAAGTTTCAGAAACCGGCTCGAGATACACTTTGTTATATTCCATGGAATGCTCTTAACATCCCGATAGCAATGAATATCTTAAATGCTTTGACAAAAAATCCATACAAATTTCATCTGTGGAAGCCGTAGCGCTGTAAAAAGGCTAAACGGATTGGATTGCCGCCCTGTCTGTCAGCCTTCCATCTCGTGCACGCACAAATGTATCTCGTGCCCTCATTGGGCGTGCATTGCAGCAGTACTTCAATGACTCGCCAGCAACAGGCGGCCACTTTCACCAGTCTGCTGACGTCATGTGCGCGTTCATGTGTGTTGGAGGAGGTGCTCTGTAAGGAAGTCTGAAGGAAGGGGCGGATTCTTTTCGGCTGAGTACTTTCAAATTGTAGTGCACTCGAGCCGGTTTCTGAAACTTACCTACCCCACCTTTAAGTAACACACGTGTTTCTCCTTTTCTTCACATACTATCAGCAGTTTACCTGTCCCACTCTGGAGTCTTCACACACAAATGTCTGTGAGGGGGGGGCCAGCTCGGGGGGGAACTCGTTCACGTCCAGTACGTCCACTGTCACCGGGACTTTAGTGGACAGCGTGGGGTTACCTGTGAGGGCAGGAAGCATACAGTCAGTGACACACATTCATTCACAAGTTAACGCTACAGAGAGGACTCTATGAGACATCAAGTGTGTGCGTGCGTGCGTGCGAGTGAGAAAGGGTGGTCCCAGTACGTGATGATGTTTGAATTAGTCCCCAATGCAATTCAAACCCAGTTTGTGTGTGTAAGATTCCCAATGCAAATACCAACTACTTTGTGTGTGTGTGTGTGTGTGTGTGTGTGTGTGTGTGTGTGTGTGTGTGTGTGTGTGTGTGTGTGTGTGTGTGTGTGTGTGTGTGTGTGTGTGTGTGTGTGTGTGTGTGTGTGTGTGTGTGTGTGTGTGTGTGTGTGTGTGTGTGTGTGTGTGTGTGTGTGTGTGTGTGTGTGTGTGAAGATGATGACAGGAAGTCATACACTGAACAAAAATATAAACGCAACACTTTTGTTTTTGCTCCCATTTTTCATGAGATGAACTCAAAGATCTAAAACATTTTCTAAATACACAAAATAACCATTTCTCTCAAATATTGTTCACAAATCTGAAAAAATCTGTGATAGTGAGCACTTCTCCTTTGCCGAGATAATCCATCCCACCTCACAGGTGTGGCATATCAAGATGCTGATTAGACAGCATGATTATTGCACAGGTGTGCCTTAGGCTGGCCACAATAAAAGGCCACTCTGAAACGTGCAGTTTTGCTTTATTGGGGGGGTCTGGGGGGGTCCGAAAACCAGGCAGTATCTGGTGTGAGGGGTAGGGTAATGTTGTGAATCGAGTGGCCTGTGTTCGTCGTCCATAACATACGCCTGCCCATACCATAACCCCACCACCACCATGGGCCACTCAATTCACAACATTACCCTAACCCTACCCCTACCCGTCAAACCAGATACTGCCTGAACAATATTTGAGAGAAATGGTTATTTTGTGTATATAAAAAATGTTTTAGATCTTTGAGTTAATCTCATGAAAAATGGGAGCAAAAACAAAAGTGTTGCGTTTATATTTTTGTTCAGTGTATAACATCAATGCCTTACTCATATAAAGCACATTATTATTTCACTCACTTCAATAAATGTGTTAATTATTGTTTTTGTTTTAGCAGGTATAATTCTCTTGGTGCACTGTGCAGTGTCTACATTCTACCTCTGCTCCTCAACGTTTATTTGACCGTTGAAGCCAAAGTTCCTTTGCAAATTAATATTTTGAAAACCTCCTATATAATGACACCATAAAACATCAAGCATAATTGTATCATCAAATACCTTAAAATACTTGACGTTTGCTGCTTCACAACTATCACATTTCTGCTTACAAGTGTATTAGTGTAAGCAGATATCAGAGTGATATTCTATAATATTTGATAATATAACAAAATAACATTCTCCCTCAATTATGAGTATGTTTACTTTTGAAAATGGACATGTGGATTTGTTTCTCTGGACATCCACATTTTGAAACAGCTTTTATGTTTTTAATTTGTTTTCTAATATCCACTCACTAGTTTTTCCTGACAACACACTTTACATAAGACGATGTAGAAAATGTTTTATATGTTACATAATTTAAGTAATAAATATTTATATATTTTTCAATTTTTTACTTCTAAACCGATCTGTTCTAGCAGTAGCTTACTGAACAACCTCCGGCCACCAGATGGAGCCAGATACTAACCAGACATTACATTAAAGCCCCCTGTACAGACAGCTGAGTTCAGTGTATCATATACTAATAATAAAGATAGTCTTAATGGTGCACGTATTATTATAACAACATAAAAACATTATTCAACTAGTCAATTCAATTTAACATGCCAAACTTCAAATAACTTGTCATTTCTTTATCTGCAGATGTTTCTGATTAGAATAGTTTTTAAATGTTGTTTTAAATGTGATGATGGCTGGAGAGGCTGTAATGTGGGGAGATCACAATATTTATATCACCATTGAATGCCTTGCTCAACAACCCTTTAACATGTGGACATTAACATTAACAGTGCAGAATCACAGTTTGATGAAGGGACATGTGGCTATGATTCCAGAGTGTGTGTGTGTGTGTGTGTGTGTGTGTGTGTGTGAGCGATGAGCAGAGCAACTGTGAGACAAGAATACACACGCAAGAAGAACCACAGTAACTATCTACTGTATTCGATAGTGTTCAAAATCCTATTAATTGAACAGGACAGCAGTCTCAACGTGCAACAAGATAACAATATGAGTTCAACAAGCCAGACTATGACATCAAAATGACCTAAAACCTTTTGATTACTGTCAGAATGTTGTTTTACAACAGAAGATAACATTACATTTGTTATACGCTTTTATCCAAAGCGACTTACATACTCAATAATGTGGACAATCCCCACAGGAGCAATTTGGGGTGAAGTGTCTTGCCCAGGGACACAACGACATGCTGACTGCAGTGGGACTCGAACTTGCTACCCCCTGATACGAAGTCCAGCACACTATCCACTGAGCCACAGCCGCCCCATCTAACCAGATAACTTATTTTGTTGGGGTTTACTGTTAAATCTCAGTATTAAGCCTCGTTTAGACTGCATTTATTTCTCGAAGGGTGATTTCAACAATACAGTACCTAAAAGATGCTAAATGATTTAGTCCAGTCCAGAAGGTGTGTTTTCCATCATGCCCCGATAATATAATATTTAAAGTACACTCTAGATCCCTTGCTCTGTCCACGACTATTACAGAGCATATAGTGTACGTTCACAAAAGTTCAAAAGGAAAAAATGCCACTGTAATGCAAGGGGCCTAAATGTAGTTCAAAAATGTGTGTGTTGTGGACTCTCACTACTGTTATTCCCAATAATGTTTTGAACTGATTTGGATTGTGTGACAATAGAACAGATAAGACACTGGTCAGGTTAGCAATAATATGTCACATCTTTTTAAGTTCAAGCCTTAACAAATGGGTTAAACCTTTCCTTTCATGTACAAGTCTGAGTATGAGTGACACAGGGTTTGTACAGGTGCTTGAAATCCTTGAAAATGCTTGAAATTTGACGTGGTGTTTTCAAGGTTGGGAAAGTGCTTGAATTTTGGGAATGGTGCTTGAAATTGAGATAAAGTGCTTGAAAATGTAAATGCTTTACTTTTACAATAAATTGCTGTCTGACTGGATAGTTCGCTTTTTAGATTAAAAGAAAATAATTGCTTCGCTTCTACATAAAACAGCTCCGCTGCGGCCTTCCCGCGCTATGCGCGCGACCTGCAAGTGTTTGTGTTACGTGTGACCTGGGCATTCTGATGAGAGTGATAGATGACTGTGTGCCAGGAGGTTGCAGTTTCAACGAGCGTTGGCTAGCAGAAGACAAATACAAGCCATGGCTAAGACGAGGGTCAAGCCCACGAGTAGCCTCCTGCAAAGTTTGCAAACATAACGATGCGAGAGTCTGCGCTGACGAGCCACATGAAAGGTACGCCGTAGGAGAGCATTTTAGATTAGGCTAACGTTGCATGTTACGTTTGTTTAAGCTAACGTTAGCTAGGTGAATTGCGAACTCGATTGAGGGATAATAATAATTGCAGGGGACAAACGAGCCCGGTTTTTTTTTTTTTTTGCGGAGGGATCTAGATCGGCTTGAAGGCACATTATGCAATGTGCACATTATCCCGCTTATTACACGGCCACATTCTCAACAAAGTAACGACATGACTCCCAATATTAATTGAAATGCTTTTATGGATTTAGAAAATGATTTTATTGATATAAAAAATAGTTTTATGTATTGATTTAAATTGACATGCATCCGCTAAGAAAAGTAGTCCGTTGTTACTGTTTGAACTAACGTAGCAACGGCAGGAACTGAGGTTACCTACTGTAACCCCAGCTTCTATGAGTAAATGGCGCAGCCCTCTAAGGCTATCGCTATTGGATTATCCCCCTGCGCCCCCGCGCAGCACTGAAACACTTGTAGTCCACGCCCACCCGCTAGGTGGGCCCCACCCTCGGGCCTCCTTCCGGTATAAATAGGAAGGAGGCCCGGCAATCTGCTCCCATACAAAATAACTTTTCTTCATCTATTCGTAGAGCCAGTGGGGCCCCGCACTTAGAGGGCTGCGCCATTTACTCATAGAAGCTGGGGTTACAGTAGGTAACCTCAGTTCTATTTCGTATATGGCTTCGCCCTCTAAGGCTATCGCTATTGGGTTAAGGGCGAAGCATGATGTAGTCTGCGCCCCACTGGGTCCGTCCGGCACTAGAAGCACAGACACACCTGCTCATTAACACCCCCTGCCTGTTGTGCCATGCGTAATGGCGCATCACCGTCCCTGGAACATAGCAAAACATGCCTATCTTCCCGACGGGGTGAAGGCTGGGAACAATACATACCGGCCGCTGTGAGAAAGTAGAGACGAAGGTCCCACATTGTCCAGCGATCATAGAGGGGGAACAGCAGCTCTCTGCGTGTCAGACAGGTAGGAGAGCGCACAGCTGGATCCCTGACGTCACTCACTCTGATCAGGCACTCCGTACAAAGTGTGTCAGAGGAAAAAGGAACATCCCTCCTATAAGAGGGAAAAAGGGCCGCTCTCCGCGTGCCGAGAGGCAGGAGAGAGGCGCACAGCTGGCTCCCTGACGTCACTCACTCTGACAGGACATCCAGTACAGGGTGTGTCAGAGAGGAAAGGGAGACATCCCTCAAATAAAAATGAATACATGAACAGGGGGAAGACCAAGATGCAGCAGTGCAAATATCTTCCACTGACATTCCTCCGTGCAAAGCCGTGGAGGAGGAAATTCCTCTGGTGGAGTGCGCCTTGATATTCTCCGGGGGCTCCACCCCAGCGGAGACAAATGCCTGTGACACAGCCTCACACAGCCAGTGTGACAGCCGTTGTGCAGACCGAGGTTGCCCGATCGAGCGCTCTCTATAGTGCACACACAGGCGCTGAGAACGGCGCCAGGGCGCCGTGCGCGCCACATAGCAAGACAGCGCGGGCACAGGACAGAGGAGACGAGACCTAGCTTCTTCCTCCGACCTCTAAGGAGGGGGAATAAGCCAGCCAGGGTGATCACTCTTGACCTAAAAGAGTTGTGATGACCTTAGGCATGACGCCGGGTTAGGGCGTAAAACAGCTGAACTGCCATCTCCTTGGTTCCGGAGACATGACGGAGCCACAGAGAGAGCAGACAAATCACTCACCCTTTTCTCTGATAGAGCCAAAAGTAGTACTACTTTGGCTGAAAACAGTTTAAGGGGAACCTGATCAGGTTCAAATGGGGCTTTGCTTTAGTGCGCGTAACACCAAAGCCAAATCCCACTGAGGCGCCAGTGTGCGTGACACAGGTCTGAGTCTCCATACTCCTCGCATACAACGGCTGCTGCGTTCTGCGAGCCCCTCGGTTAAATTTGCCGGGAATATACATTGCTCTGATGGAGAGCAACGTGTGTGCGTGCCCAGAACAGCAGCCGTCCTGGCTGCGTTTAGAAGCTGCGCAGATCGTACTCCTCCCTGGCGATTGTGGTAGGCTGCTTCCATAGCCGTGGCCTGTTGTCTGTGCAAATCAACACATGTTTGATTATACAGCAACGGGGCGACTCCCCCGTTCTTTTCCGAGATTTTTGAAAAACCGCGCAAGACACTGTTCCTGGGATAACGGGAGTGTTTCTTGTATCTCATGGAACTGCTGGGGGGGAGAGGCTTCTCTGTGATGTGCCGTAATGGTCGTCATGGTGACGAGCCACGCCATCGCCGCTGCCCGTGAGGCAAAAGGGCTGCGAGGGAGTTTCCACACGCTGCATTTCACTCCGTCTGTCATCATGAGGCGTGTACACGCCCAGAGGATGAGAGGTGTGTGTATGCTGTCCACACGAGGCGTTATAACGGTGCTCGTGGATTTATTATGACCGTGTGTAGGAGGCATATCTGGGACAGAGGAATGCCGCGAGCTCTGCAGTTTATAAACCAATAGGTTAAAAACAGCAGGCTTCTGCAGCGAATGAACCACCTCTGGAGTGTCCCCCTGTTGGAAGAGACCCAAGGGGATCATCACGTGACCAGCTGACGCCAACGCAGAGCAGCTGCGTCACGGAGAGGGCTGTGTGGGTTGTGACCATAGACCAGTGACCACCAACTGGCGGCCCGCGGGCCACATCCGGCCCGCCAGACATTCTCATCCGGCCCGCACGACGGGGGTGACTGTGGCGTTGGCGGAGTGGTTACTGCGTTCGCCCCCCACCCATTTTTTTTTACAACGTCTCGTGAGTAAGGTGCAGTACCAGAGTCCAACAGAGAGGCAGCAGCTGCGGGACTGCGTACTGCGAAACCTCCCCTTCCTTGAAGAAGAAGAAGAAGAAGAAGTGATCCTTCGTTGTGAAGAGTCTGCTTTGTGCGCTCCGCACCACAGCAGCAGCCCCGCTGCGACAGTGTCCAACAGAGAGGCAGGAGCTGCGGGACAGTAGCCTAGAAGCAGGGTTGGGTTGTAACGGAATATATGTAACGGCGTTACGTAATCAGAATACAAAAATCAAGTAGGCTAAGTGTATTCAGCTGGCGTTACATTTGAAAAACGAGTAATCTGATTACAGTTACTTTCGTAAACCTGAAGTGAATACATTTTGGAATACTTATTGGAATTATTGGTGGAAAAGTTTCCTCACAAAATGTAATATTCATTACCGGCAGAACTGTGTGCACACTGCACAGCGCTGCAGCATGTCTGTGAGCGAGAGAGAGATGCAGCGTGTCTGTGAGGCCCCGCCCCCGCACGCAGATGAGAGAGAGAGAGATCTCTTTTAAACTATATTGAAAGTTAGAAACGGAGATGGTTCTATAAAATGTGCAAGATAACGTTTATGTAGCATTTCTTTATTGTCGAAATGATGACATTTATAACGGGATCAAATCAAAGTGAATGGCCTGCTGCTGCTGAATGCATGGGGCAAGTGACTGGAACAAGTTTGAAAAGTTATTACATCGTTTCAGATAATAATAATAATGATAATTCATTCTATTTAGGGGCGCCTTTCAAAGCACCCAAGGACACCTTACAATTCATAACATATTCTAAGGAAAGGTTTACAGTAGGAGAATGCAGTCCGGGTGATGTTTTTTATGTGGGGTGCAGATGAGAGGGAGCTGTCCAGAATGACACCAAGATGTTGTGTTTGAGTTCTTGATAAGCCATTAAAACAGTAAAACAAGTGTCTCCTGCTCACCAAAACATACCCATCTGTTATGGAAAAAGAAAGTATTCCAAAAGTATTCTAAAAGTAACCTGAACACGTTACTTTTATAAGACACGTAACTGTAACTGTATTCTGATTACTTTCAGAGCATGTATTCAGTAACTGATTACATTTACAAAGTAACCCTGCCTAGAAGTGATCCTTCGTTAGCGTGAAGAGTCTGCTAAGCTTTATGCAGTACCTGTACCCCCCCGGCCCGCGATAGTGTCTATTGGATACATTTTGGCCCTTGGACAAATGTAGACGTAGTGTCCGTGACGTCACCCATAGGATTCTGCAGAGTTGCCGTGAAGCCCTTAGTAGGCGGAGTCGGCCACTAACGGCTCGACTGTGACGTCAGAGTCTAATCCCGCCTGCTCCAAATAAGGGCAAAGAGGCGGAGCCGAGGCGGGACCTGCTGCCTCCGAACTGGAAGTAAACAGAGCTAGCTCAGGCTAAGAAGCTAAGCTAACATGACATACATGCATACCAAGTTACTGCTAACAGTGTAGTTCCCCTATATAAACATTACATTCATAATCAAATGAGACAATCTGCAAGAGAATTAGCTATATTTTGTTATTCTTAATGCTTGTCATTCACACATTGAGAAAAGACGGACTCCACCGCCCGGACCTAACGGAGCCGCAGTGGGCTAGCTCCGGGACGCCGGCTGGAGCTAGCCCCCTGCGGCTCCGTTAGCTCCGGCGGCCACCACTGGGATAATTGGGTCCCCTATTAACATTTGCTCCCGTTTAGCATTATGGGCGTCATAGCCATAGACTATAAAAGTCTTACCCAAGGCTGAATTATAAACTAAAATGTATATGTATGCATAAAGGGTTACGTCCTTAGCTGGCTAATAAGTAACAAGCTAAGCTACCAAGCACACAAACACCTGCGAACGGGGTTAACATGTATAATTATCATTTTAGACTTCTTGGAAGTTCTGTTAGTACATTCAAGCGCACAGCACGACATTTTAATTGTCTGGTATTTGTAACAATATTCCCGAAAAGGCACAATCACCACGAACACGGCTAAAGCTAAAGGGTCAAGTCAATACTATGACTAACTAACGTTGTAGCCTCTATGGTTTTAGCCTAGCAGAGTGGACAAGTTGCTGGCATATACATGTCCATCAAAGTGACCACGCCCTAATTTATGCAAAAACGTTAAGACCTAATATAAATAAAAGGGTCGTGTTAGAAAACAATTCACTCACAGATTCATAATGATGAAGGTGGAATCTAACTATATCGATAATAATATTTATTGCATCCATGGGTAGAAACATGTTTTTTTCTGCTGTAAAGTTGGGCATTTTAACATGGGGGTCTATGGAAATTGCTCCTTTCTGCAGCCAGTCCCTAGCGGCCCATGTATGAACTGCAGTGTGTGGCACTTCCGTATTGGCGTCCCGGCTGTTCCCCAGAGTTTGCCGCTTGGTTGTGACATGCCGGAGGAGAGCTGTCAGTTTGTACAGCTGTACATGCTGGGCCAGCATGTACAGCATGTACATGCTGGGCCAGCATGTACAGCATGTACATGCTGGCATGTACAGCTGGCGAATGTCGTCCGCCTGTTCCGCGGCCATCTTCATGGACACCACCATGGCGTGGAACTGGGGTCCGAGCAGCCCGTCCGGGCTGATTGGAGCGTCCAGTAGCACTTTTCTGGCCGTCTCCGTCACAGACGCCTACTTCAGCCCGCGCGATCCTCGCCTGGGAGACAGCGACGGACGCGCACAGAGTGAGCGCCGTGCTGGCCGCCTTGCTGGCCGCCTTGCTGATTTCCTCTGCCTCGGTGGTGGACCGCTCTACCAGTGTCCCCACCGAGTTGGAGAGCCGCGCGATGTTATTCTCCGCCGCGCTGTGGTGACGGAGAGGGGGAAAGCATGTTCGGCCGGCAAGCTGGCACCCAGCTCCGACTCTGTCTCCCCCGTCCGGGGGAGAGGAGGGAGGGGAGAACCGAACGGTGAGGCGGGGCAGGAGTTGCTTCTTCGGACTCCTGCCCGGCACTCGGCCCCGTCCGCGGGCTCGTAAGCCTGGACGGGCCAATCGTCCTCCTTGGCCACAGCAGCAAGAGCGTCTGCTCTCCGCTTCCTGTCGCCCGAGGGGAGACGAGCGCAGTGTGTGCATGCTACCTGCTGGTTTAGAGCCGCGTACGCGTGCTCTGACCCCAGGCAGGATTCGCATACTGCTTTTATCTCTGCTGGTCATAACTCATTATGAACCCAGAGCCACATGAGGGACAATCACGGACGCAGTTGTCATGATGATTCTCAATTGCTGTGCTTCAGTAACTGCTGGTTGCTGAAGAAAAGAGGGAGCAGATTGCGGTATAAATAGGAAGGAGGCCCGAGGGTGGGGCCCACCTAGCGGGTGGGCGTGGACTACAAGTGTTTCAGTGCTGCACGGGGGCGCAGGGGGATAACCCATTAGCGATAGCCTTAGAGGGCGAAGCCATATACGAAATAGAACTGCTTCGATAGTGTTTTTGAGGAGCTTTTTGATTACAGATTTGAAAACATCGTTGCTCGCTTTAAAAGTAGCACAATTCATTATGTCAAACCTTGGAAAGTATCTAGATATCCCTGCCCTAATGCCAAAGTAACTGGCAACTGAATATGTGTCGCCGTTTTATGTCTATGTCTGGACCGCTGCGTAAAAAGGAGGGTTTCTGCCCCATTACTTCTCTTCTTACTTCTATAAGAATAAAACACGGAGATCTCTTTTGCTCCCCCTCTTCTGACAGCCCAGCAGCTGATCTCAAAGCACGCTCCCCTCTCCTGCAGGGGGGCGTGGTCAGCTGCAGCTCACAGAATCAGCCCCTGCAAAAACAGCACTGGAGTTATGCTTGCTGTGACGTTACATTAGTCTGTCCTCTGCTTGTAATTATGCCGTTACAAGCTTCAAAGTTGTATTTATCATCTGAATTTGCCGAAACAAGTTTAATATTCTGAAAGCCAATACTTTGTTTATTTGAAAACAGATGAAAACAAACTGTCTTTTATCTAAAATTGAAGTATTATACAAGTAAAACTACATTTTGCTTTAATCCCATGTAATTGTAGAATGAACACAGTCTTCCTTTGAAGATGTATAAGTCAGGTGTCTTGAGGAGTCAAAATTACCTACAAATCATTGTACACATTTGTAAATATTATTTTCCACTTGTTACCATTGTGAGTCTATTTTTATGCAGCTCTGCGTGATTTTGTGGCTACAATTCAGGCTAATACGCTACCAGAGGTGGAATAAGTACTCAGACCTTGTACCAGAGTGTAGGAATACTCTGTTACAGTAAAAGTCCTGCATTCAAAATGTTCCTCAAGTAAAAGTAGAAAAGTATTATCATCAACATATAGTGAAAGTAGCGACAGTAAAAGTGTTCATTGTGCAGATTGGTCCATTTCAGAATAATATATATGATATGTTTTATAATGATTGATCATGAAAGTGTTCTCAAAGCTGGTAAAGGTGCAGCTAGTTTGAATGACTTTGTATACTGCAGGGTAGCTTGTGAATTTACTCCAGGTGGAAGTAAAGTCTGATTTAACACTTGATTATATTTCACATCATTCATCCACATCTGTAAAGTAACTAAAGGTATTAAATACATGTAGTGGAGGAAAAGTACACCATTTACCTCTGACTTGTGTTTACTTCCAACCTAAAAGTACCTCAAAAATAGTAATCAATAATGTATTGAAAAGTTATTTGGCTGATTGTTTTATATTGGCTCAGACAGGTTATATGGGAGGCCCAGTCTACGTACAGGTCACTCATTTTGAAATATTAAACTTAGTTTTATTTTCTTTAATTTTTCATCCTCGTGTAGAATGCACACATTAGGTTGTTTATAGCATAAAGAACATCTGATTTAATGTGAGGTAGGGAAATAATAATTTGAGTATGTGTATATAAATATGTAATTTACAACAGCTGTAAGCTGCTTGAAAAGCTGGAAAATGCACCTTGAAAATGCTTGAAAAGTGCTTGAATTTGACTTTGGAAAAGGTGTAAGAACCCTGGTGACAGACACAGACATGTGAAATCCCACATTACTCTACTGCTGAGAGAAACTCCCTCTGGAGGGAACACAGGGATGTTAGCCTTTGCAGACTATTTGTGACCCGCTCTATCGAAATCAGTCGGAAGTCGCAACGGCTCATTTCAGAATAAACGTGGATTTACGTACAAAACTATTTTTTCAGGGTTCGGGTGTTTTGTTTGATTTTAAACAAACAAAGTCTTGGCTTTCAGAATATGAAACTTTTATTTCCAAAATCACACGATAAATACATTTTTGAAGCTTGTAAAGGGACGAAGACAGGCACCTCTCACTCGCAATCTGCTCTTCCGCAGCGCCGCCCCCCCCCTCCCTCCGGCTGAAATTATGAATGTAAGAGTATAGTAATCATAGATAACACGGCAGGGTCCGTTACAATTTGTTTTCATCTGATTTCAATTAAACAAAGTCTTGGCTTTCAGAATATTAAACTTGTTTCGGCAAATTCAGAGGATAAATACAACTTTCAAGCTTGTAACGGCATAACTATAAGCGGAGAACGGAGTAACGTAACGTCACAGCAGGCATAACAACAGCCGGTGTTTCTCGTGAGTGTTTTCCCCGGGAAACAAACACAATACACACAAACGCAAAATTACACAAACACACACACACATATACACACACACTCGCGAGCTTCCCCTCCAAACGAAAATATCTCCCTCCGTAGTATTTTGATCATTTTCTCCACTAATAATCAATCAGATCGATGGATTCCAGAGAAGAGGAAACTTTGAAGAACTTTTTCTCAAAATGATGACTCGGTGACAATCATTATATAATGTGACATATTTCGCTTAATATTTGGAGTACAAAAACAATCCTGATATCATTAGAAAGCTAGGAATATCCTCTTTCCAACAGTGTATACAACTCAAAATGTGTCTTCGGGTCAATGCGACTGATTACGATGGAGCAGGTCACATTTACATGCACACAAACCTATAGAACACACTAGAGGAGAGAGAAAAACCCAAAAAGCACAATCAATTCTATGAACTTATTATCTATGAGTATGAATTTAATAGTCCTGACTCTACTTGTATTTCAGATTTTTAAAGAATACAACCTCTAATATAGGAGGTGAACCTCTATCCAGCCCATATGGAGAAGTCCAGGGTACATTGTGCGGCTATAGCAAAAAAGTTAGCAATGTGGTGTCACACAACACATAGTGGACGATGAGCTCCGGGCTGTTTGTCCCCTGTGTCAGATACAGGTTGTGTGCATCGTGGAATACTTACTGACTTTGGTTGCCACAACAGTGATAATGTGCTGATCTGCTGTCTCTCTGTCCAGAAAGTCATTGGTGGAAATGGTTCCTTCAACAGTGTCAATGTCAAAACAGCTGTCGGACTCTGTCTGCCACTCCAAGGAATACCTGCAGAGGGGAGAGGAAACATGGAAGGGAAACAGGAGAGGAATTACAGGCCAACATTAGAGAAATGCTCTCACTCCTGCAGTCGGGCACAGTCAGTTTAAGGACATATTAGAAGAAATGTCGCTCAGATGGTGCACTCAATTTGCCTTTGAAGCAATTTACTGTTTCTTTACTGCAGTGAATACATGCGAACATAGGATCATACTGTGTCAATGTTATCTAATGTTTCTATTAAACATGGTAATAAGAATATAGTTCCTGTTGGAGTTTAAAAACCGTTATAATATATATATTTTTGTAATAATCCAGTGTTTTAGTTTTCATTTTTCCCTTTGGTGTTTAAAATGATACAAAAAAGCTCTGAAGAAGTTTCATAAGTGTACATTTGACTTCCCCAAAGTCTAAAACATATATCTCTATACGAAAATCACCAAAATTGATCCAGTGTTTAAAATTAGGTGGTAAAATACTGTTTATAGGCTGTAAATGCAGTGCCTGACGAGCTTTTTTAAATAAATGACCCCAAAGGGATGAATGTGGACATTTTGATGCCTGTATCTGCAGTACTAACTCCCGTAACTGACCCACATTTTACTTCAACTTTTACCTGAGGAATACAATATAATTGCAAACCAAGGCATTCCTAAAGGCTCCAGGTGTGCTTTCCTCTTACACACCGGTTACACTGGTTGTGTATTGGTCTTTGAACGTGGGTGACCCACACTGAAGAACTGTCCTTGAACAAATCTGCAACATTTGTAGACAGTCCACTAAATGATCCCCCAACAAAGTCAATTGATTTTCACATGTCTCTGTCATTTCGTAAGAGTTCAGGAGCCTTTGATCTTAAAAGCATTCAGTAGACAAAGTTCTCAAGGATTAATAAATGTTAGTACTGTGAGTGAGTACTTTCCAGACTTTTCAAACCCTGTGATGAGACTGTGTCGTCGCATTATTGTCTGATTTGACTTCTCAATGTGTGCTTTAGAAGTGATTGTGATAGCACAAAGACACTCATTATATCACTGTTGTATATTTTAATATTTTAAATCAGGTTGAACATTTTGTTTACTTTAAGATTATTTACAACATTTATTTATCTGTTGCACTTTTTATGTTTAGATGCTGTTGTTTACTGTAGTACAGTTCAGTTTGAGGTCAATTGCTCTTCGTGTATTTTTACCAGTCTATGATGTTACCGGTTTTATGTGAAAGCACTTTGTAACTATGTTTTGAAAGAATACAAATAAATAAAGTAAATACTAATATTTAAACTTGTGATTAATCATGATCAATCATAGATTATTATTGCGATTAAATCAATACATGTTTTCAATTGATTGGCCTGCTTCTCATAATACTGAATGTAAATCCTCTTAAAGAGCCTGTGACACGAGTTTCCCCCATCATCCAAACCCATCAATTTGAGTAAATATTGTCCCCTTGAAAACCGTTACTGAACTGATTTTGGATATTTGTACTTTGATAACCATTAATCTGCCCTTCAATGTTGACCATTTTCTGGATCTTCTCGGGGATTCTTCAAGTCCCGCCAAATTATGGGTGACGTCATTGCAGGCACAGCGCTCCAGCTGCACCGTTCAGGATCCCAGCATCTGCATGTAAACGCACGATGGCGCACACAGCAGCAAACTCAGACAGCGATGACAGTTTAATTTTGAACGTGTCTGAGAGCTCATATGAGGCTGAAGGATCGGTTTATGTTGTATCTGTTAGAAGTTTAGGAATTAGGTGCGTCAATATGGGCGATCATACGGTCATGTAACCAGTGGTGGACTGGGACTAAAAATCATCCCGGGACTCTCGACCGGCCCACTTCGGTACCGCTAGTAAATTGTCAACGGGGGGAGTGGGGGATGTCAGGGGCGGCGGGTGCTGTAGGCTGGGGAAGGCTAAGCCTTCCCAAATATTTGTGTCACTGCATCCTGGTAAAATACAAATATAATGTCTGTGTCTTTGACATTAGCGCTGCTAGCCACCTGTGCCCTGTACTACGAAGCCAGTTCAACATACCCTGGATATGTTTGAGAAACAAACAAACTAACAACAACAAACTAACAAACGAGATCTCGCTAAGCGGTCCTACGACGCTGGTTATCAACTCGGTAAATCAAGCCAGGGTTTCTCTCACCAGCTGAGAGCGCGTTCACGTCTAAGACACAAGTGGATCTGACTTTAATTACATTTGACTTGAGTGTTTCGTCAACATAATGTGTTGCTTACAATAATACTTCTGCATACAGTATGTGACACTGTAAGTGTTGCACGGCCAGATACGGCTGGAGAAGCTGACTCAGATAAGGAAATATATGATATATTATGATATTATATGATCGATGATCTGATTGATGATGTAATATGAATGATAAGTGCGACACGTCAGCGTCTTCTCTGCATACGGCAGTTTAAACTGTATTTCCTTTATCCTGTAATATGACTTGAGAGATTTAAACTCCGCACACTGAGTTGATCTCTTTTCTATAGACGCCGGAGGCGGGCAGCGTCAGGTAAAAAAAGTTATTTAGCCTTCCCAAACCTGAGCCTCACGCGCCGCCTATGGGGATGTACTAGTGATTTATCCGACCGGCCCACTTCGGTACCGGCCCATCGGGATTCGTCCCGATGGCAGTCCGCCACTGCACCCAGCCCACGTAAACTGTCAACGGGGGGAGCCTCGCTGCGGGGAAACGGTGGACCTAGTGTCCCGATCGGAGTGGGAATAATAATAATAATAATAATAATCCGTGCATTTTATCCATTAATTTCCCCAACATTGTGGTAAAAAAAACACACGTTTAATCCATGTTGGTGTACTACAACTACAAAAAGCATCGGTTTGTTTTCTCATCAGGAAATGCAGACCGGCTCAAACAAACGATTTTTAATCATCATTCTCACGATCATTTAATGTATCATATGTTTGCCGAATTGACATGAAAGCACTAATAAATGTAGTTTCATCCACTTGAGTTTACAACTACAAAAATAATCGATTTGTTTTTATATCACATCCTACGGGAGGAAATTCAGCAGCTCTCACTACCGATTTGTAATCCTAATTTAATCATCATCTTCACCACGATAATTTATGTTTATGTTCGCCGAATTGACATGAAAGCATTGACAAATATGAATATACTGTAGTCAACTTCATTAAAACGTTATTAACGTGCCTAAACTCAGTAATTCACCATTTCTACGCATGACAACACACTTTGTCCGTGTTTCGCTCTCTCACCGCACAGTGAAGCGTTCCCGCATTGACGTCACTTCCGGCTTCCCCCAAAACTTCAAAATGAGTCAAAGGAATTTCCCCGCGATGTTCGAAATTATTGATATTTATCGGAACGGTATCGCATCTTCTTTTTTAAACTGACTGTTCGAGATGACTAGTAGCCCAATATTTCATTGCACAACAGTTGTTGTTGCCCCATGGGGCCCGCCCATCCAGGATTTGGGCCCGCTGTTTTAATCAGGGCTGAATACCACATTTTTATTGTTTTATTATTATGTTTATTGTTGTTATTTGTAGGGCTTTGTCCTAATATTTATTTTTGTATTAGTTTAATATCATTTTTTTATTTTGCTAGGAAATTCTGAATGAAAGGCTGCGCGCAAGACTGGTTTTTCGCTGGGTTGAGTCGTGTGGGTTTTTGAGTGAGATGCGGCACAGCAGCCTGTCAGTTAGTTTACTCTTGCTAGTGGTTCACGAAAGGAATATGGCAACTCAGCGCAGATGCAGGCACATTAGAAGAAACCAGTTAGGCCTACGTTACCAACGAGCAAGCAAGTCAGCTGGCAATCAATTATATGTTGAAGAGAAATGTACTCTCAAGCCGGCTCTCTCACAAACTCCTGCTCTGTGACCGCTGCAGGCTCTCTGCTTCGCTCAATCTCTCTCTCCCTCCCTTTCTCTCCATCGCTCAACCTCACTCCACCTCTCCACCCTGTGTGCGCTCAAGTTTGCCTGCGTTACAAATGTGCCACAAAACCAACCAATGGATACATAAGACCGTCAACAGACTTATGGCAACCTAAAACCCCTCTCTTTCAACAATTCACGAGCGCCTCCCCCCCCCGTTGACAATTCAGATTTCCCGGGAAATGTAAGTGTCGTGGTGGGCCCGCCCTGGTAAATCAAATGCCCGCCCAGAGACGTATGTCTGCCGCCGGGTCTGGTTGGGATGCTGTCACAGGCTCTTTAATGTAGCCATGTTTATGTTTTCTTGTGTACTTGTGTTCTACCTGACGGCGCTGCTGCTGGCGTCCAGGTCCTGCGCCGTCACCGAGCCGACGATGGTCCCTGGGGGCGTGTCCTCGTACGCCTCCAGAGAGTAGGACGGCTGGACGAACACAGGGGGCTCGTCCACGTCCAGGACGCTCACCTTCACTGTCGCAGAGTCCTTGAAGGGCCCCAGGTGGAGGAAACGGGGGTCCAGCTGAGCGTTGGACGCCTCCACCTTGAAGGTGTACGACTTCTTGGTTTCATAGTCAAGAGTCTGCAGGAACACAAACAGAATGCAGCTGTTAATGCCTTCTGTCTTACACATACTTTACCGTTTATTTTACCTTTTAAGCTTTTTTTATTCAGCTGTATGCATGTAACCACAATTATTGTGTGGGTGAGCTACACTCAATACTGTGCCTGAACGAATCCTGTGACACAAATGGAGGACTAATGCAAGCTGGTGCTGATGTGCTGCTTGTGCTGTTTAATAAAGATAACACTTTAACCTCATTCAGTTAAATATGTATATACTAAATGTGCTGCATATACAGTATAATGTGGATGTCTTAACCATTTGAATTCACATTTATATTGCCAAAAGAAAAGACAACCCCTCCCTTTTAACAGTAATATCTGTAATAAAAGTTAGATGTGGCATAATTTTAGACATTACATTGTGTACTAGGATTTATGAGAAAAGTTGAATGGTTATCAAATATTACTATTTAATAATATTTAGTGAGTTCCACAAAATAACAGTATTGCTAGCCATCCTGAATTCTGAATAAAACAAGTGAATATTGAGGCACAAAATCACACACAGAGCAGATCTGACAAAGACGCTATTCGTCCACAGTGATGACCTTTTGAGGGGCTATTGCTCCAACCTGAAAAAGAGCAACCTCCCCCCCCCCCCCAAAGGTGAAGCCTATATTTATTTTACTAACCAGATAAAAAAGATATTGCAATGATCCAACCATCTGTCAGTACAAGAGCATGTTGACAAAAAGCAACCAGCGAAGAACACTACTCATCCACATCCCATAAACATATTTCCATTCCTGCATTTCAAGCATGAGTCCAGGATATCCTGCCTTATTGTTGCATAGCAACCATTAATGCATTATAATTAGTGCTGTCAAAATTATCGCGTTAACGGCGGTAATTAATTTTTTGAATTAATTGCGTTAAAATATTTAACGCATTTAACGCATGTGCAGAATGGCCCGCCCCATACGTGCCACCAGTGGCAGCGCCAGGGTATGGCTGGGGTAGGCTACACCCATACTGAGAAATGGCTTAGCCCCACCATGAAAAATGATGTTAAAGTAAGCTAAATAAAGTCCCCCAACTCGCGCGGAGTAAATTGCACAGACAGCAGTTAGTAAGATTGATTTCAGAAGCCACTTCTCTGGAAATACCGAAGACCAGAAACGGTTTTGAAAACTTTTGTCACGTAGTGATCGTCTTCTCAATAGAACATCTTTGATAATGTCGGTGTTGTTGCAGGAAGTCCCGACGGAGAATACTTTTGCTGTAGTACAGGGGTGCACATAACTGGTACGCAGGTTATGTGCGTAATCTGAAACTTGTGTCACAAAGCGCATTTCCGTACCGACGTACTTGTGAAGCTTTTCCAGAAGGCGGTTAGATCACCGGACGACAGAGTCGGTCTCCGTGTGCACAGACAAGGCTGCTGTTAACGTCGGTCTGTACAACGGCATTGTGCCAAAACTACGCCAACCGGCTGCGGAGGGAGACTTTCTCCCCCCCCTCCCCCTTCACTGGAGAACTGCGCTAAAACAGCTGATCACAACGTTCGCACTCTGTGGTCACAAGTACTCCACTAACCCCCCCCCTCTGTCGACTTTCCTGAAGTACCCCCCCGTTGATAGAAATCAACACGTAATGAATTAAGACCCCACGGTTTGATGATTGATAGGTGTGTGGGCTGTCTTTCATTTTGACACGCAGAAAAATGTTATAATAAACATAGATACTGTGTTAAATGGATATATCCGCCTTCTTTCATTTATCTTTCCATTCCCACAACAATATACATACATAAATGGCATATTTTGGACATAGTTCGAATGGTGATTAATCTGATTAAAAATTTTAATCGTTTGACAGCCCTAATTATAATATGACTTAGACTTAGACATACTTTATTGTCATTTCAACAAGACACAGTGTACTATTAAAACAAAATTTCGTTGTACTGGCTTACAGGAACAGGACAATATAAAAACTTGCTAAAATTGTACATATAAATAAATAATAGTGACGTGGTGCTGATAAAATTAAAGATAAAGTGTGTGTTTAAAATATAAAGACTTACTATACATATAAATAAAATAGACATACTATATAGAAAATATGTGCGCTTTACACAGCGTAATGTAATCTCTGTGTTACTGGTCTACTTAATATTCAGCAGTCTGATGGCATGGGGGAAAAAGCTATTACAGAATCTGACTGTTCTGCTCTCAATGCTGCGGATATTAATAAATATATTAAAGAGCCTGTGACACGGGTTTCACCCATCATCCAAACCCATCAATTTTAGTAAATATTGTCCGCTTGAAACCGTTACTGAACTGATTTGTGATATTTGTACTTTGATAACCATTAATCTCCTCTTCAATGTTGACCATATTCTGGATCTTCTTGGGGATTCTTCAAATCCCGCCAAATTATGTGTGACGTAATTGCGGGCCAAGAGCTCCAGCTGCACCGTTCCGGATCCCAGCATCTGATGGCTTTTTCAGAATTCTTATCAGAATTCTCTGAGTTTTTATCAACTTTGGTACTGAAAACAGATAAAGTAATTATCGTAGGTGACTTTAATATTCATGTTGACGATGATAAAAATAGCCTTACTGTTGCATTTAACTCTATATTAGATTCTGTTGGTTTTTGTCAGAGTGTAAATAAACCAACCCACTGCTATAATCACACTCTCGACCTTGTTCTGACTTATGGTATTGAAATTGAGCAACTATTAGTCGAACCACCTAATCCTGCTTTATCCGACCATTTCTTAGTAACTTTTGAAGCACTGTTACTAGACTACAAAGCATTAGTCAAAAGCTCCTGCAGCAGAAACCTATCTGTTAGTGCTATAGCCAAATTTAAGGAAGAGATTCCACCAATACTTAACTCGATAGCATGTCTGCATGTAGGGGAGGAAACTTATACAAAATGTACACCACCCCAAATTGATCATGTTGTTGATAGTGCTACAGATGCGCTGCGAATAAAATTAGACTCTGTTGCTCCTTTGAAAAAGAAGAAAATAAAACAACATAGATTAGCTCCATGGCATAATGCCGAAACCCGCAAAATAAAGCAAAAGTCGAGACAACTTGAAAGGATATGGCGTTCCACTAAACTTGAAGAATCTCATTTAATTTGGCATATTACTCTCAATGAATATAAGAAAACACTGCGTAAAGCGAGAGCAGCCTACTACTCTTCATTAATAGATGAGAATAAGAATAATGCAAGATTTCTTTTCAGCACTGTAGCCAGGCTGACAGAGAGCCACAGCTCGATTGAGCCTTCTATTCCCATAGCACTCAGTAGTAATGATTTTATGTGCTTTTTTAACGATAAAATTGTTACTATTAGAAACAAAATTAATGACCTCTTGTCTTTGACCAGTATAGTGTTATCAACAGCTCCCGGAAACGTAAGTTCTAATATTACACTAGATAGTAAACTAGAATGCTTTTCAGCCATAAACCTTGAACAATTAAATTCAATGATTCTCTCTTCTAAACCATCAACGTGTATGTTAGACCCAATTCCAACTAAGCTGTTGAAGGAAGTTTTTCCATTAATTAGCACTTCTTTATTAAATATTATGAATATGTCTTTATTATCAGGCTATGTTCCACAATCATTCAAAGTAGCAGTGATAAAACCGCTTCTTAAAAAGCACAACCTCGATCCAGAGGTTTTAGCCAATTATAGACCTATTTCTAATTTTCCGTTCCTCTCAAAAATTCTTGAGAAAGCAGTCGCAAAACAGTTGTGTGATTACTTAAAAAACAATGATTTACTTGAAGATTTTCAGTCTGGCTTTAGAACACATCATCGCACAGAGACTGCTCTGGTTAAAGTCACAAATGATATTCTAATAGCCTCTGACAAGGGACTTGCCTCTATTCTTGTTTTGCTCGATCTCAGTGCTGCATTTGATACTATCGATCATGATATCTTATTGCAAAGACTAGAGCACTTAGTTGGCATACAGGGAACTGCTTTAGGCATTTAGGTCCTATCTATCTGAACGCTCTCAGTTTGTACGTGTCAATGATGAATCTTCCACGCAAACCAAAGTTAGCCATGGAGTGCCACAGGGCTCAGTGCTCGGACCTATTTTGTTCACATTATATATGCTTCCGTTAGGCAATATTATAAGGAATCATTCTGTAAATGTTCATTGTTATGCGGATGATACTCAACTATATTTATCAATCAAGCCTGATGAAATTAATCATCTAAATAAAATTCAAGACTGCCTCAAGGACTTAAAAACGTGGATGACCTTAAACTTTTTGATGTTAAACACGACCAAAACTGAAGTTATTGTACTTGGCCCGAAGAATCTACGAAACAAATTATCTAAAGATATACTAACTATGGATGGCATTAATTTGGCCTCCAGTGAGACTGTAAGGAATCTTGGTGTTATATTTGATCAGGATTTATCCTTTAACGCCCACATAAAATCAATTTCAAGGACCGCCTACTTCCATCTACGTAACATTGCAAAAATCAGGCATATCTTGCCTCAAAACGATGCAGAGAAACTAGTCCATGCATTTGTTACTTCAAGGCTGGATTATTGTAACTCTTTATTATCAGGGTGTACCAAGAAGTCAGTCAAGTCGCTTCAGTTGATTCAAAATGCTGCAGCTCGTGTACTAACCAGAGTTAGGAAAAGGGACCACATTACTCCTGTTCTGGCTGCCTTACACTGGCTCCCTATAGGATAGAATTTAAAATTCTTCTTCTCGCCTACAAAGCCCTTAATGGGCAGGCGCCATCTTACCTTAAAGAACTCATTATACCCTACTGTCCTACTAGGGCATTGCGTTCCAAGAATGCAGGGTTGTTGGTTGTTCCTAGAGTCTCTAAAAGTACAATGGGAGCCAGAGCCTTTTCTTATCAAGCTCCACATTTGTGGAATCAGCTTCCAGTTTGTGTTCGGGCGGCAGACACCCTATCCGTTTTTAAGAGTGCGCTAAAAGAGCCTGTGACACGAGTTTCCCCCATCATCCAAACCCATCAATTTGAGTAAATATTGTCCCCTTGAAAACCGTTACTGAACTGATTTTGGATATTTGTACTTTGATAACCATTAATCTGCCCTTCAATGTTGACCATTTTCTGGATCTTCTCTGGGATTCTTCAAGTCCCGCCAAATTATGGGTGACGTCATTGCGGGCACAGCGCTCCAGCTGCACTGTTCAGGATCCCAGCATCTGGATGTAAACGCACGATGGCGGACACAGCAGCAAGCTCAGACAGCGATGACAGTTTAATTTTGAACGTGTCTGAGAGCTCATATGAGGCTGAAGGATCGGTTTATGTTGTATCTGTTAGAAGTTTAGGAATTAGGTGCGTCAATATGGGCGATCATACAGTCATGTAGCCAGTTGTGGACTGGGACTAAAAATCATTCCGGGACTCTCGACCGGCCCACTTCGGTACCGCTAGTAAATTGTCAACGGGGGGAGTGGGGGATGTCAGGGGCGGCGGGTGCTGTAGATAGTAAATGTAAATATGTAAATATTTGTGTCACTGCATCCTGGTAAAATACAAATATAATGTATAATGTCTGTGTCTTTGACATTAGCGCTGCTAGCCACCTGTGCCCTGTACTACGAAGCCAGTTCAACATACCCTGGATATGTTTGAGTAACAAACTAACAACAACAAACTAACAAACGAGATCTCGCTAAGCGGTCCTACGACGCTGGTTATCAAGCCAGGGTTTCTCTCACCAGCTGAGAGCGCGTTCACGTCTAAGACACGAGTGGATCTGACTTTAATTACATTTGACTTGAGTGTTTCGTCAACATAATGTGTTGCTTAAAATAATACTTCTGCATACTATTGAAGATTATTATTATCATCTGATATTTGGGAAGTGTGTTACATTTGAAATGGCAGAAAGTCTTGTTGCAACTTCCAGATATTAAAAGAGGCCCCTTGAGTTTCTCTGGAAATTATCAATAGTAGCAGTTAAGTGAATACTGTTTAAACAATACCTGTGTTTGTGTTTTGTATTGGTTTCTCTGTTTTATCCTTTCATAAATGTGAGGACTAAAACTTGCTCAAACATTCTGGGGTGCTTGGAGTTTTATTGCTCTGTGGGGGAGGTATAGATGGCAGGGTGAGAGTTGGATGAGAGTTCCTTCTGCTTAAGATCTCCGGTATGTCATGTTTCAGGGAGGTCAACATATCTTGAATAGTATATGTGTGTGTTTAATTACTTTGTATTCATAATAAGCAGTCTGTGTAAACAGAAGCTGAAAATATGAGAGTATTAATATGTATTATCTTTGTGAACAAACGGATATTATGTGGACAAAGCTCAGGCCTCTGGAATGTGCAGGAAAGTGTGTGTGTGAAAGTCTGTGCAGGAAAGTGAGATAACGGACGCCAGATACATTTTATTACCATCTCAGAGACACTTGTTTATTATCCTGGCTGGCTCGCGCTGATTCGCTAAGAAAAGTCATCTTTTACATCTTCCAATGAGATAGACTGACTCGGCTCCTCCGGTGATTTTTGGGTATAAAAGTTGGGTTTGAATTTAGTTCATTCTCTTTTCCTCCTGCTGCCAAGACCGAAGAATCCCACCAGCACGAGAAACTAGAGCAGGGGCGCTCCTAATTATATTGATTTGTATTGCATTGTATTATTGCCTTTTATAATTAAAACAGATTATTGTTTAACTGGTATCCTGGTGTTTTCTGATTTTCCCTACTGTTATGATTTCAAGCAGCTCGCCAAAACGACACGCTGGGCAGAGGTGGGTTGTAAAAACCATCTTCTGCCGCAACAATACAGTATGTGACACTGTAAGTGTTGCACGGCCAGATACGGCTGGAGAAGCTGACTCAGATAAGGAAATATATGATATATTATGATATTATATGATCGATGATCTGATTGATGATGTAATATGAATGATAAGTGCGACACGTCGGCGTCTTCTCTGCATACGGCAGTTTAAACTGTATTTCCTTTATCCTGTAATATAACTTGAGAGATTTAAACTCCGCACACTGAGTTGATCTCTTTTCTATAGACGCCGGAGGCGGGCAGCGTCAGGTAAAAAAAGTTATTTAGCCTTCCCAAACCTGAGCCTCACGCGCCGCCTATGGGGATGTACTAGTGACTTATCCGACCGGCCCATTTCGGTACCGGCCCATCGGGATTCGTCCCGATGGCCAGTCCGCCACTGCACCCAGCCCACGTAAACTGTCAACGGGGGGAGCCTCGCTGAGGGGAAACGGTGGACCTAGTGTGCCGATCGGAGTGGGAATAATAATAATAATAATAATCCGTGCATTTTATCCATTAATTTCCCCAACATTGTGGTAAAAAAAAACACACGTTTAATCCATGTTGGTGTACTACAACTACAAAAAGCATCGGCTTGTTTTCTCATCAGGAAATGCAGACCGGCTCAAACAAACAATTTTTAATCATCATTCTCACGATCATTTAATGTATCATATGTTTGCCGAATTGACATGAAAGCACTAATACATGTAGTTTAATCCACTTGAGTTTAAAACTACAAAAATAATCGATTTGTTTTTATATCACATCCTACGGGAGGAAATTCAGCAGCTCTCACTACCGATTTGTAATCCTAATTTAATCATCATCTTCACCATGATCATTTATGTTTATGTTCGCCGAATTGACATGAAAGCACTGACAAATATGAATATACTGTAGTCAACTTCATTACAACGTTATTAACGTGCCTAAACTCAGTAATTCACCATTTCTACGCATGACAACACACTTTGTCCGTGTTTGGCTCTCTCGCCGCACAGTGAAGAGTTCCCGCATTGACGTCACTTCCGGCTTCCCCCAAAACTTCAAAATGAGTCGAAGGAATTTCCCTGCGATGTTCGAAATTATTGATATTTAACGGAACGGTATCGCACCTTCTTTTTTAAACTGACGGTTCGAGATTACTAGTAGCCCAATATTTCATTGCACAACAGTTGTTGGGATGCTGTCACAGGCTCTTTAAGACCTTCCTTTTTGATAAAGCTTATAGTTAGGGCTGATTAGATTCAGCCCCTAGTTTTGCTGATATAGGCTTAGTTTGTCGGGGGACATCTTACTTCTTCCTTCTCTCTGTCTATACCTGTGTACTCTCATGTTCCGATTAACCCAGCTTCCCCAAATTTCTTTCTTTTTGGTGTCTATATACGCTGGGATCCGGAGTCATGGATGATCCTGCGGTCCTGTGTCCTGCATCGCGAGCCCTGGATCTTGAGTCGTGGCTGTGGTCCTGGATCATAGGTCCTGGATGGATATCCTCGTGGATTCATCTTCTTATCATAGACACATGCATTTCTAAACATTTGGACTACCTATGTTGCAAATGTATTATCTTTTCAATTTACACACGGCATCTATTGCACGTCTGTCCGTCCTGGGAGAGGGATCCCTCCTCTGTTGCTCTCCCTGAGGTTTCTCCCATTTTTCCCTTTAAAACCTTGGGTTTTCTTCGGAAGTTTTTCCTTGTACGATGTGAGGGTCTAAGGACAGAGGGTGTCGTATTGTCATACTGATATTTTGTACAAACTGTGAAGTCCACTGAGACAAATGTAACATTTGTGATATTGGGCTATATAAATAAACATTGATTGATTGATTGATTGATCTGCATGCAAACGCACGATGGCGCACACAGCAGCAAGCTCAGACAGCAATGATGACAGTTTAATTTTGAACGTGTCTGAGAGCTCATATGAGGCTGAAGGATCGGTTTATGTTTTATCTGTTAGAAGTTTAGGAGTTAGGTGCGTCAATATGGGCGATAATACGGTCATGTAGCCAGTGGTGGACTGGGACTAAAAATCAGCCCGGGACTCTCGACCAGCCCACTTCGGTACAGCTAGTAAATTGTCAACGGGGGGAGTGGGGGATGTGCTAGTTTGTGACTTATCCGACCGGCCCACTGGGATTCGTCCCGATGGCCAGTCCGCCACTGCACCCAGCCCAGCCCATGTAAACTGTCAACGGGGGGAGCCTCGCTGTGGGGAAACGGTGGACCTAGTGTCCCGATCGGAGTGGGAATAATAATCATAATCATAATCATAATCCGTGCATTTTATCCATTAATTTCCCCAACATTGTGGTAAAAAAAACACACGTTTAATCCATGTTGGTGTACTACAACTACAAAAAGCATTTGTTTGTTTTTTCATCAGGAAATGCAGACCGGCTCAAACAAACGGTTTTTAATCATCATCCTCACGATCATTTAATGTATAAATGTAGTTTAATCCACTTGAGTTTTTATATCACATCCGACGGGAGGAAATTCAACAGCTCTCACTACCGATTTTTAATCCTAATTTAATCATCATCTTCACCACGATCATGTATGTTTATGTTCGCCGAATTGACATGAAAGCACTGACAAATATGAATATACTGTAGTCAACTTCATTAAAATGTTATTAACGTGCCTAAACTCAGTAATTCACCATTTCTACGCATGACAACACACTTTGTCCGTGTTTGGTTCTCTCGCCGCACAGTGAAGCGTTCCCGCATTGACGTCACTTCCGGCTTCCCCCAAAACTTAAAAATGAGTCGAAGGAATTTCCCCGCGATGTTCGAAATTATTGATATTTATCGGAACGGTATCGCACCTTCTTTTTTAAGCCGACGGTTCGAGATTACTAGTAGCCCAATATTTCATTGCACAACAGTTGTTGGGAGGCTGTCACAGGCTCTTTAAGTCCTCACAGAAGACACATCAAAAGGCAGTGTGTTGGTTATTGATGTCCAAGGACACTGATTGATTTGGACACAGAGACGTTGATTTCCATTCTTCCTCATGCGTCTCTGAGTGAGTGGACAGGAGAAACATGCAGGAGACCATTTGATATGGAAATGTAGCTGCCAAATGTACAAAGACATTCATACACATATCACACTCAGTTTGTATCATGATTCATGACGCTCACACCTGTGCACATCCCTGAGCTCCACTGTTGATGTACAGTTTACCAAATATACGGATGTTCTAGATTTACTTCTTAAAGTGGAGGAATTCTCTAGAAGGCAAGCACCAGGCTATTATATTGCCAGGTATAGTACCGGAGAGAAAAACAGAAATCATTTCCACCACGTCTCCAGCCCACACAAACGACTCCGCCTTTCATCCACTCCCAGCAGCCCTGTGGGAAACACACATATTGTGGTTTCCCACAAACACCCCCCTTTCAACCGCCTCTACTAAAAGATAATGTAAAGAAATAACTAGCATGTGTTGTATTTTGAAGACCCTACGCCTTTGCATCGATGCTTGCACAAATGTTCAGATGATATGTATATGGGAGCACAAAACGTGCAAATATATAAATATGAATGAGTTGAATGTGGTGATGTTACACGTACCGGACACATGTATCTACAATAAGCACATTAAAACTACATTTTATAGCATTAGCAAGGATTTATAAAACACTTTGGTAGGTAGCATATGTCGATAAGTGAATATTGGCGTGTAGATGTTTTCAGGCCTAGACTCTTGTCATTCATGAGACATTTTTTGCATATTGTAGAATATATGCTTGAGTTAAAGCTACTTCCTGTTTGACTGGGAGGGCGTTTGACGGAGAGCAAAGCTTTTAATAACTTTTGATCTTCAAGGTCTAAGATAGTACTGACACAATTTTGAAATTGATCAGATTACATTTGTAGGAGGAGTTAAAGTACAGAACCTGTAATGGGCTATCTATTTTACATAAAATGCACATGAAGCCCAAACAGCTACACATTTAAATAAAGCAAGCTGGCTTTTTAATGATGTATGGTTTCTGTAAAAAAAAGTCACATCTGAATGAGTTTCTTTCTTAATGTTAAAGAGATCAAGTTGGTTGGTTGGTTAGTTAGTAGAAAATGTTCAAGTGATGAATTGGGCTTAGGCTACTTTAAATCATTTGTTTAAGGGAATGGACATTTTGGCTATATTGCCCAACCCCTTCACATGACTGCAGCAAAGTTGCACTGTTCGCAAAAAAGCCCCACCGAATCATATCTGTTTTCACATTTGAATTGGTCCTCCCTAATCCTTTCATCAGGTTTCATGAATATCTGTCTAAAAGATGTCATTAATCCTGCTGAGACCGACAGACTACAGCTGCCTTCATGTGACCAGCGCTCAGTCTGCTCTGTGCTGACAGAGCATGTTTGTGAGGAGACAACATCGCGCACTGATGGAAATTGTCACAAATTACTACACTCAAACTTCAAATGACTTCATCTTTGACCTCGATTGACATGCGCAACCAATCAGATAACAGCTGTCTGAGGCAGCGCAAGCTAGCAGGGGAGGTGACCATAGCAAATCTTAACAAGCTGTTCTCAGCGTAAGGTTCTGCTAAATATCCTCTGAAGGCAGCTTAACTGAGCTAAACACCTACGTTTAGCTTTAACTTTAGTCCCTAGTCAACCCTGTCAGAAATGTAATCATGCATTCAGAGGAACACTATCTCGTCCAAAGGCCTGACCTTAAACATTCCCACTCACTTTGCTAACACGAAATGATACTGAATGTGAAGTTGAACCGACTGTTTTAAGGCAATGTGTGCTAGCTTAGCCCATATATTATTCAGCACATCTAATTTTAATTAACTTAACCTTGACAGATGCCTCTTTGTCTCAAACAAGGGGCAGAGACAGAATGTTCTGAGAACTACAGATTCATGGGTCTAAAAAATAAGAACAGTAGCTGGTAGTATTGTGCTCAGACAGACTCTGAGGTGTCGGCTCTGATTTAGAGGACAGTCTGAAATAAAAGTCTCTGCTCTCTATGTTAAAGCGCTTGATTTGATGTGACATGGTTTCCCTCTGGACGCAGCATTAACTACGAAGTTTTCTTTAGTCCTCAGATGACTCCTTTTGAAAGAACGCTCTGAGATCTGATTTTGTTTTTAAACTGCCGTGATCCTCCTAAGGCAAGTCTCTTATGTTCAAGTTTAGAAATCCAAATGATCTCCCCCCTTATTTGTTTTCCTTCTAATGCCCTCTACTCCCTCCTCTTTCTTTTCCCTTCCCGATTCTTCCTACTTAAATCAGCACTAAAATACAATGGCTGCAAAATATGGAATGTTTTTTGTTGCATGCATGACACGTTATTTATCCTAAAAGCTTGGTAAAATGGAAGGTTAAGAGGAAGAATGGGATCACAGCCACATCAGCAAATTCCTCCCACTCTCAAATCAATAACGAAATGCTGGTGTTTGCAAAGGTTGCCTTTGGTTCTTGTTTGCTATTTGGTGACTAATTTAGAAAAGTCACAACACATCCATCAAACAATGCTGGCTTTATGCTTTCAGATTGGTTACAGTTTAGCCCTTTTCCCACTGAAATTAGTTGCTTTCTAGTTTCATGCGGGTGCTAGCTTTGTAGCATTTTGGGAACCACTTAAGAACCTTTCTTAACTGACTAATGGTAGCCCCGTCATGACGGCAGTGTTTACGTAGCTGCTTTTCTCAGCAATGCCAGCGTGAGTATCACAATACAATCACAATAAAACAGGTGAGTGGTGGAGTGATAATGTATTTCCAGTGGTGGCGCCAGGGTATGGCTGGAGTAGGCTATAGCCATACCAAGAAATGGCTTAGCCCTACCTTAGCCCGACCATGAAAAATTATGTGAAAGTAAGCATGTTGAGAACACGGATTGCGAAAATCTACCGGTCGTGTCCACAACACACAAAATGATCCTGCTGTAACAACAAGTGCACGTTACTGACGCAATATGGTTGAGACCATTCGGGCTTATGCTAGAGGGGTGTAAGGAATAGTCTAAGTAGTGGGGGAGTTTTATACACTAAAGGTGTGGAAATTCTCTCGCATTATAATATCAGCGCGGTCAGATCAAAATGCCTCCGAATGAAATTTGAATAGACCTACAGCCAATCAGAGCAACGAAACGTTGGGTCTGCTGCATCATGCATTACTGATATGTCACGTTCACAGTGAAAAGTCCCCAAACTCGCGCCGAGTAAATTGCAGACAGACAGCAGAACTTCTAGGATTAATTGTATATTTCGGATGGATAGATTTGTTCTTAAACACCCTCGCATTGAGGTACAACAAGTCGAACAGGTGCCAGAGTCACACAACCCACCTGAAGAGGATGCCAGCCAGCGGGGACCCGATGGGATTGGAGAGGCCAGAGGTGGCGAAGATGAGGAAAATGTGGAGCAGGAAGCCGCTAACGTTAGCGACATCAGCCAAGGAACTGAGGCTGCTAGCGACATTAGCCACGGACCAAGATGGACCAAAACGTCCAATTCGAAAACATTATCCGTCAAGACAGATTGGAAGCCAGCAACGGTCTTTTAATGGGGCCTGGTTTGACACATACAGCTGGGTCGAATATTCAGTTGAAGCTGACTCAGTGTTTTGCTTTGCCTGTCGTCATTTTTTGGGTGCTGGGAAGCGATTCCATTCCGAGCCTGCCTTTACCAATGGATTTAAAAACTGGAAAAATGCAACAGGAGCTTTCAAAAAACACAACGGGAGTGCAGTACACAGGTTTGCCATGGAGGCATGGGCTGAATTTAAACAGACAACGAAAGATGGCTCAAGACTGGGAAACATGATAGATGCAGGTCATTTAAAACTTGTGAAAGAAAACCGTGAGTACATGAAGGCCGTGGTGATGTCCTTACGTTATACTGCATGTCAAGGCATTGCACAGCGAGGTCACCGGGAGCAGGAGGGTGAGGAGAACTCGGTTAATAGGGGAAACTTCCGAGAGCTGCTACACTTAATTGGTGAATTTGACGTGACTGTAGCAATGAAACAACAATCCTCAAAATGCTAAATACACACATCAAGACATCCACAACGAGATTTTCCAGATAATGGCAGATATGGTCCGAAGTGAAATAAGTGCAGAAATTAGGGAAGCTGAATGTTTCGGCCTAATGGTTGAGGAAACCAAAGATGTCAGTAAAAGCGAGCAACTGTCCATCGTTGTACGTTATATAAAAGGAGAACAAGTGCGTGAAGAATTCCTGCACTTCAGACGCACAGAGGGCCTGGACGTCGACTCGCTCCTCAGTACCATCAAACAGACGCTCAGCCAATGCAACATCGACCCACACATGTGTGTTGGACAGTGTTACGATGGGGCTGCTGTCATGTCGGGAAGCAAGAACGGTGTACAGCAGAAGTTTAAAAAGGTGCCAAATGCTTTGTATATCCACTGCCATGCACACAGATTAAACCTTGTGTTGGTTGATGTGGTCCGCAACATTGAAGCAGCAGCCTACTTTTTTGAAACTGTACAAATGCTGTACAACTTCTTCGCCAACTCAGTTGCCCATGATATTTTCATAAAGAAGCAGAGAGAAATGGAGCCAACTTCACAACCAGTTGAACTTAACCCTTCTCTTGCGTTAGGTCATACCCCCCTTCCCATGCTATTTTCGGTCAAAATTGACCGGTGTGTTTTGCACAGTGATATCTCTGGAACCCCTTATCCAATTTTGATGGTTGACATCTCATTTGAACAGTCAAAGCAAGTAGAATCAAGGGGTGACGGACAGAATGACACCAGGGGTGAATTTCATATTATTTTTGGCAGTAAGTTCAAAGATAGTGCTTACTGTATATTATAAAAATGCTTGCCATGTAGGCTGTGTTTACTGGAGATGGAAATGCTTTAGTTGGTGTTGTGGCTGAGATTATTCCCGTTCCAATGATGTATGGGATGTATTGATTTGATACAAGCAAGCCAGTGTTTCATGTCATGGTCCGGACCCACCGGTGGGCCCATCAAGTTCAGCATTCACTGTGATGAATATAAAATAAGACACTGATACTGTTTTCTTCAATGAACATTTATTGAAAGAGAAATATACCATAACAGAACGTGTGTGTGTGCATGTGCGTGCTCACGCATATTCACGCACATAGTTGGCAATGCAAAATTGTGGAATGTCACCTCAGGCTCCTCTCCCTCAGGGGCTTCTATCTCATGGGCCTCTCCCTCAGGGGCCTCTCCCTCAGGTGCCTCTTCCTGGTCTGTTGTAGGCTCATAGTGTGGGGGGGGCTGTGGCTAAGTGGATAGAGTGCTGGACTTCGAATCAGGGGGTAGCAAGTTCGAGTCCCACTGCAGTCAGCATGTCGTTGTGTTCCTGGGCAAGACACTTCACCCCAAATTGCTCCTGTGGGGATTGTCCACAGTACTGAATGTAAGTAAGTCACTTTGGATAAAAGCGTCTAACAAATGACATGTAATGTAATATAATAGTCTGGATCGCTGTTGTCTTCCATTTCTGAGACATTTTCCTCTATCTCCTCTTCATCTGGTTCAAACTTTCTCACGCATTTAAAGTGAGAGGTTTGTGTTTCTCGAGGGGCACAGAGCTTGCACCTGTGAGAAGGTATGATACATTGTATCATACAGCCCGAGAAAGGGAGAGGTTCCTGTAACGCGTGTGTGTGTGTATGTATATAGATGTTTTCCATCTGCAGGATGAACATAATACACTCAAACCCATTCGTTTTCTATGGCGGTCAATTCTGACCGAAAACATCAAGGGTGTTTCACTGTTGAATAAATCACTCAACATTCAATGCAAGTGGTGATCATCAAGTGTATATGTTCAGAGGCCTAGTGTGGAGGATAACATAAGATATTGAGGCAATTGGATGAAAAACACAATATTTATGATTAAAACAAAAGTCATTCGGTCACTTTTGACCCGAAACGCAAGAGAAGGGTTAAGAACCGGAAACACGCTGGTCATGTCAATATACAGCGCTGGTGGCTATCCGCAAATCACTGCCTGCAGTAAAGGCAACATTTACAGATGTCTCAGCCCAATGCGTGGAGGAAAACGGAGGCCAGAGCGGTGAGTGGACTAATTGATGAGCAGTTTGTCTTGCTTCTTACGCTTTTCGAGGATCTTTTCCGTGTCACAAAATTCATGTCTGACCAGCTCCAATCTCCCAGCCTTGAGCTGTCCTCCGCAATGGACTTGGCTGATTCGGTCATAGCGACACTGACAGACAGACGCGCAGAGGAGTCATGGAGGGAAATTCGGGACAGAGCAAGCGACCTGTGCACCAAAGCCAATGTAAATCACAATGAGACACCCGAAAGGAGACAGGCATAGCCTCCTCGACATCTACAGGAGTTTGTTGTGGAAGCCCAAATCAAACGCACACCAGTTACATCCCTAGATGCGCTGCGCACAGAGTGTTTCTACCCAGTAATCGACAGACTTGTGGATGAAATGAGAAGACGTTTCTCAACCGAGGCCGGTGGTGTCCTATCCGGAGTCTCGGCACTCAGCCCCAAACATGCATCCTTCTTAGACAATAAATGTCTGCAACCCATGGCCAAGTTCTATGGAGTGACGGAAGATAACCTGACCCCAGAGCTACACCAGGTTAAGCGCCTACTGGAAAGAAAGAAACAACAGGGACATGAACTGAAGGACACAGCGGAATTTCTGGCTTTAATGCGACCCTACAAGGATGCCTTTACGGATTTACACAGACTCATATGCATTTCCCTGACTCTGCCTGTGACCTCTGCTGGCTGCGAACGCAGCTTCTCCTGTCTCCGTCGCATCAAGAATTATCTAAGAAACAGCAGTGGTGATGCACGGAACAGCAACCTGGGCCTGCTGGCTATCAATAAGCAGAGGAGTAAGGCACTGGATGTCCAGCGTGTCATTGACATTTTCGCTTCCAACCACAACAACCGGCGGATCGTGCTGCTTTGAGAACGTCAATAGTGAGTTCAGTCAGACAACTCACGTGTTTCTTTAACATGTTTATTAGAAGCAGCATATAGTTAAGTTTGGCGACTAGGCTCGGGCATCATCACTCCATAGATATACATAGCACGATGAGTGATGATTAAATAACTAACCCCCGAGCCTACAGGTGGAAGCTGGGGTGGAAGCTGGGGTGGTGGTGGGGCAGGCAAGCAGCAGCGACGTAGAGGTAGCTGCGGCAATAGCAGCAGCAAGCAATGCATGGAGAGAGATCTGGCAGGTTAAATAGAGCGGCTTATTAAGGAGACTCTGTTTGGTTGGTTGTAGAGTGGCAAGGGGCATTATGTATGAATGCAGCATAAGTGCTCGAGTTGACTGCCTGAACTAGCTCGCAGGCTTCGCCCCATTTTTGAATATATTTTGTAATAATGGGTTTTGTATGACAATAGAGACACAGGCCACCTGTTGTGTGCTGTGTCTGTCTCTCTCTGTTTACCTGTGTCTGTGTGTCTCTCTCTCTCTGTCTCTCTCCCTCTCTCTCTCCCTCTCTCTCTCTCCGTGTCAATTCTATATGCCAACTTTTCTTGTTTCTGCTGCTGCGTAGCATGTTGTAACAACGTGGAATTAGCAGAATAGGCTATTGTATTGTTTAACTCACACCTGTTGCTCTCGATGTAATTTAGCTGATAAAAGGAGACTAATAAAAGCCTCACGCGTGGCGTTTCACTGTCAATGGGTTCGATATAGCGTGTATGTAATTACATTACAAATACTGACTCGAACCCCACCACTGTATGGGTTAGCCCTACCATAAACTACCCAACAAAAATATTCTGGCGCCGCCACTGTGTATTTCCAAGCCGACCTGAGAGTTAGCATCGCAAGGGCTCCCTTGACAAAAAGCAATGGGATTTCGCCACTGGATTCTGGCATATTTTAGAAAATAAACTCTCTAGCCAAGTCATGTTTATGATACTTAACACGTTTTGTTCAGCAGGAGAATCTCCACAACATTTCTGGCAACATAGTGACGTAAATAAATGTTCTCTGTTATTACGTGGATGATGTTAGCATAGCCACCAAAGCCAGTCTAACGACACTATTAAGAACCCAGAAACGCAATAATACTTGTATTAAAAATGCATTACACATTATATGAAACTTTATTTTGCGGGACATTAACCGGGTTTACGTATGCCATATTAATTATTCACTGTAAGTGTTTTGAATGATGTACAGGTTGCTATTATCGCAACATTATTATCTGATGTAAAGAGAGTGTTCTCCATGTATCCAGGGTGAATGTCTAGATGTTTTATCACATTAGAACAGAGCTGTATTCAAGCTGTCATGGTTATTACACATTTTCAGTTCTTCTTACCTTACCATCAATTGGAAGGAACCTTATTTGATAGCTGTTTCTTAAAGTTACTTAATCTAAAAAATGCTAATGTGCCTCTTGTTGTACTGATGGAATTAGTTATTTGGAAATAAACGTTATTCTACATTTTTGGTAAAGGATTCCACCTAAATGTGCCAGTGTGTTTTTGGAGATCTGGAAATTTTTTGGGAATCACCATGCAAGCTAGTAAAGTAAATGTTTCAAAAGCAGTTAATGAACAGTCGATGACAAAAGTACCTTTTTCAAGACTACAATTCCCTCTTGACTTTGGCCACTAGAGATGATGTCAAACATGTTGCCCTCTTCTCCTGGAACAATGGTATAATCCACCTCTGCATTGGCACCAGCATCCGGGTCGTAGGCTCGAATCCCTCCGACTGCCGAGCCCATGGACGCAGACTCTGGCACCCGCAGGTGGAAAATACCTGAGGTCATGGAAGAAGAGAGGGGAAAAGGGCAAAAATAAATTAAGGGTTGTTCAAGAAAGAACATCAAGCATCATCTAATCAGTCACAACAATCAAAGACCCTTTCATCCATCCAACAATCACCCATCAGCCTCATTGTGGAGACGGTCTTACTCTTAGCGAAGCGAGGCGGGTTGTCGTTGACGTCTCCAAGGGTAACGTTGATGGTGGTGGTGGAGGCCAGCCCCCCCAGCAGACCTCCCATGTCCTTGGCCTGGAGGAGAACCTGGTACTCCCCTTTTATCTCCCGGTCCATGTTGGCCAGAGCAGTCCTGATCACTCCTGGAGGAAGAGGAGAGGTTTGAAACGGGTATTCCTTATGATAATGGACCCTCCATATAGAAGGACAGACATACTGTGGATTCTGACCTTCATTAGGACACAATGTTATGGTACTTCATACTTTAATGAAGCTCTAATTAGGCCTAAATGCCCCCTGCCTCTCTGTTGGCAGCCTTTGATCAGGAATGAACTGGCATGGAGTTAAAACATCAGGAGAAGCCATTTGAAGAGTAAATAAATATACAGATGAAGGACAGAGAACTGAAAGGGTCCTTAAAGTATTTAAAGCAAGGTGGAGGAAAGATTCCCTGCTGTGATTCAGTTGTTAGAGGGGTGACCTGTGGTGCTTTACATGTTCTAGTTTTAAATTTGATTAAATGAGGATAACTATATTATCAAGTGAAAATCCATTTGAAAGGGAAATATCCTTTAAACCCTTTTTAGCACAAAACTCATTCTTTAATTTAGGTACATCAAGGGTGCCGTGCTATGGATAATTATTTAATTAGAGAGGCACAATGCGGGACGAATAAGAAAAATACAAGGTTAGAGATTTTAACATCTTGAGGTTAGTATAAAGTCATGACGTACAACAAAAAAACATTGAGTAACTTGGTTAAAATGTTACGATATAATTAAACACTAAACAAAACACATTCTTGTTAAATGCCGCTCAAGTTAAATCACAGTCTTTGCTCCAACTCAATCACACATGATAACAAGCTCTACACAATGGGCAAAGCTCAGTGTTATAGGGGCACTGGCCCCTATTCTATACCATTTATTTGCTGATCCTGGACCATCAGAACCTCCTCTTGCTGCTGTTACAGAGGACCCAGCAGTTCTGCTGAGAGAGTCGCAAGTGTTGGAACTCGCTGAGTTTGAGTTGTTCAGTGTTTAGCGGAAGAAAGCTTGGTCAACCTCTTTGGTTGAATACTAAATGACTTAACGAGGACCAGCTGGAGGGATTATATCCCCACCCTGACCTGGGACCACCTTGGAATTCCCAAGACAGAGCTGGTTAACGTGGCCAGAGAAAGAGAAGTTTTGGAACCCCTTCCAGAACTGCTACTGTACCTCCACGCCCCTTTGCCGATAAGCGGTTGACTAGGAATATATAGATAGATAGATGGATGGATGGATGGATACAGGCCATTTGGCCCTCTAATCCACTCCATCATGGCCGGTCTTGGCTCAGTCAAATGAATAGAGAGGGAAAATAGCTCTGGATTCTGCTTTTAGCTACTTTTACAACTTTTAGCCTCTAATGATTTAAATGACGACTACACACGTTTCGATCCATGATAGTTGATCTACCTAAAAGAAAACTCATACGATGATTTACTGACATGTCTTTTCCAAAAAGAGTATTTTTGGGCTAAATTACGTTAAATGACTGATACGGAAGTTGTTGGACCACCATTTGGCCACTATAAAGATTTGCTTTAACTGCCGGCTCACTTCCTGGGGGCTTGCTTCCAACATGCTACCGCTCTGAGCAGAGAGGTATAGTTTGTCTCATGCCTTAGTCCTTGATGCTTTCTGGATTTAAGGAGGCAGGATGTTGACTCATGCTGCTCCTTATGGAAAATCCAACATGACACTCCATGTTCAGAAACATTTCTGATCGGTTGTCTGTTAACACTAGAACCGCCAGAGGTCGCTGTATACCTAAAACCGCCAACGGGTAAAATGTACCCGCTATTGATTTTCAAGGTACAATGTTCTTTTATTTATCATACAGAACAGTGAGTTTTGATCGCACAGGGATGAAACTCATACCAATAGAATCTGTAGACTCTCAGCTTTTCATATGATATAGTTTGTGCAGATAACATGAAGTATAAAATATCGCTAAGAATGCTGATTTAAACGCTTGGTGTTAGACTTGTGTTTTGTTAAGGTACAAATCTCTATCTATAACTATCTATCGATCCATCTGTAATGTTCTGTTCTATGGACATATAATTGTCTACATAAACAGATGACGCGGACTACTTCTCTCATTCCGAGTGTCCATCTTTATTCAACTGTCACGTAACCTGCACACATGCATTACGTCCTCAACGTGAGCTCAGTCATCCAAGATCTTGTATTCTCCAAGATGTTACACTATCTATCTGTCTATCTCTCTCTCTATCCATCTATCAATATATCTATCTATCTATCTATCTATCTATAAGGAACCGCAGTAGACAAAAGGCATTGCTATAGCAACACGTCATATTTACGCTGCATTTTCTATGAGGTAAATATTACCCGCTGGCGAATATAGGTATAAATGGCAATTTTTGGGCGATTTTTTCAATCTGACTTCCTATTGACAATTGTTAACAACAGAGGGTGCTACATAACACACTTTCAGGAAAAGTCACGGACTGGGAGACTTTAATATGTTATTGAAAACAAGTTACATACAATCAAAAAACAGCTGCGGGTAAAATGTACCCGTTGGCGGTTCTAGTGTTAAAGGACTGAAAATATTAACGTGCCTTTCTGAACATGTTTTAGAATTCCGGTGCATGACTCACTCTGAGAGCCCCTCTCAGCATCATGACCCGTCTCACCTGTCTTGGGGTCCACAGAGAAGTACGGCTGACCGTGAAGGATGCTGTACACAATGCGGGCGCTGTTACCGTACGTGGGGTCATCTGCATCTGTGGCCGCCACCTGGGTCACATAGGTTCCTACAAACACACACACAGAAACACACACATGCTTATAAGTTTCCCTTTTCAACATAACCAACCAACACATCTTTGTATTGGAAATTGAGATCACAAGGTTATAATCTTGAGGAGAAAATCATTATCTTGTTTTCATCAGAAATTCAAGTTTTTTTTCTATCATTAGTTCATTACAACAAAGATTATTGCTTTTTAGAGATAATGAGATCCTTTTAGTAAAACCCAGAGTAAATGCCATATGTAAAGGGCTGCTGTGAGCCTCAACCTCATTTAAAACTTTAATAAAACCAAAGAAACTTGAGTGGGCTTATATGAATACTCGGGCGTACAATGGACAATAGATTTTTTTTAACATTTATATTATTAAACATTTTCAAAGACAAAAACATACGGACAAGGACATGGCTCACACACATCACAAATAGGACAGGACAATAACATGAAGGGTGGGGGCCGGGGTAGGGGGATTACAGTGTCAGTTACATTTTATGTATGCATATGGCATTGTATTTATTCATGATTTGCTTCATAATATAGATATATTTCATCGTTTCCTCATTATTATTATAAAACAAAAACAAAAATGTATAATAGATAAATAAATAGTAAAATATATATACACACATACACATCTCTTCCTTTTCTGATTAATTCACCTATTCATCCATTTCCCATTTAATTTAACTTCTTTCATTATTATTACCATTCGTTTCTTCATAGCTTATTTCTCTTTATTTATTATTATTATAATTAGTATATTTATTATTGGCAGCCGAGATAGTTTGGGTCCAGGAAAGCCCTTATCTTACCAAATCTAATCAAATCAAGTTTTATTTATATAGCACATTTAAAAACGATTTTTGGTCGAGCCAAAGTGCTGTACATAAAATAAAAATAGCCTACAGTAGAGACACTTTACAGCAAATATAACAGCACAGATTGTTCAGAATATCAGTATGAGAAAAACGACACCCTCTGTCCTTAGACCCTCACATCGTACAAGGAAAAACTTCCAGAGAAAACCCACAGTTTAAGGGGAAACAATGGGAGAAACCTCAGGGAGAGCAACAGAGGAGGGATCCCTCTAATCCCAAAGCCTGTTGTCTGGCTTAACCAAATATAACAGGGAGAAAGCAGCTTCTTCCATACTTAAGATGTTTAGGAAGCCCTCCAGCCATCTATTTAAATTGAAGCAGTTGGGCTTTCTGACTTTCCAGTTCATAAAAACGAGGCGTTTAGTTGAAAGGCATGCTAGGGCTATAAGTTTACTTGCAAATGTTGATGTTATGCAATTGAGCGGGGATCCCAGCAAGCATGCAGCTGGAGTTAAGAGTATCTCTATGTTCAGGATCTCAGCGAGAGTATCTCCAACTACGTCCCATAAAGATTTTTTAGTATGAAGTACCATAACATTGTGTCCTAATGAAGGTCAGAATCCACAGTATGTCTGTCCTTCTATATGGAGGGTCCATTATCATAAGGAATACCCGTTTCAAACCTCTCCTCTTCCTCCAGGAGTGATCAGGACTGCTCTGGCCAACATGGACCGGGAGATAAAAGGGGAGTACCAGGTTCTCCTCCAGGCCAAGGACATGGGAGGTCTGCTGGGGGGGCTGGCCTCCACCACCACCATCAACGTTACCCTTGGAGACGTCAACGACAACCCGCCTCGCTTCGCTAAGAGTAAGACCGTCTCCACAATGAGGCTGATGGGTGATTGTTGGATGGATGAAAGGGTCTTTGATTGTTGTGACTGATTAGATGATGCTTGATGTTCTTTCTTGAACAACCCTTAATTTATTTTTGCCCTTTTCCCCTCTCTTCTTCCATGACCTCAGGTATTTTCCACCTGCAGGTGCCAGAGTCTGCGTCCATGGGCTCGGCAGTCGGAGGGATTCGAGCCTACGACCCGGATGCTGGTGCCAATGCAGAGGTGGATTATACCATTGTTCCAGGAGAAGAGGGCAACATGTTTGACATCATCTCTAGTGGCCAAAGTCAAGAGGGAATTGTAGTCTTGAAAAAGGTACTTTTGTCATCGACTGTTCATTAACTGCTTTTGAAACATTTACTTTACTAGCTTGCATGGTGATTCCCAAAAAAATTCCAGATCTCCAAAAACACACTGGCGCATTTAGGTGGAATCCTTTACCAAAAATGTAGAATAACGTTTATTTCCAAATAACTAATTCCATCAGTACAACAAGAGGCACATTAGCATTGTTTAGATTAAGTAACTTTAAGAAACAGCTGTCAAATAAGGTTCCTTCCAATTGATGGTACGGTAAGAAGAACTGAAAATGTGTAATAACCATGACAGCTTGAATACAGCTCTGTTCTAATGTGATAAAACATCTAGACATTCACCCTGGATACATGGAGAACACTCTCTTTACATCAGATAATAATGTTGCGATAATAGCAACCTGTACATCATTCAAAACACTTACAGTGAATAATTAATATGGCATACGTAAACCCGGTTAATGTCCCGCAACATAAAGTTTCATATAATGTGTAATGCATTTTTAATACAAGTATTATTGCATTTCTGGGTTCTCAATAGTGTCGTTGCGGCGGCCCGCAAGTGCCAGAGGACCTCGGGAAAACAGAGCCTGCCCAGGTATATTTAAAAAAGTACCCAACTCGCCTGTACAGTGGGGTAAGGCGCTCATTTTGCAGCTCATGGTTTCACAACAGAGATTGGCTGGAATATTCCTCTAAAAAAGATGCCATCTTCTGCTATGCATGTAGACATTTCGGTCTTGAAAGGGGAGTGATTTGTAAAATATCCATAAAGAAATAGTAAACCTGCTTACAGTTCTGTTTCATATGGGTGTTGAGATGTATCCATAGATCTCTTCATTTTGCTCTCAAAGTGCACCAGATTGATGCTTTTAACTTCAATATTTAAAAAAAAATCTACCCGGGGAAGCATGCCCCCTAGAGGAGGTGAGGACCCCTTAGAGGGTGTTATGTCCACTCCCCATTTATAAAAATAGCACTTTACCACTGCACCCTCTCTAATCTCAGATGCACCCTTAGTCATTTTGTTCTGGAACTGGGCCTGTCCCCTGTCAGGACATGTGTGGATCCTGGGACATTATCCTCTGCAACGCCTTTCTCACCCATGTCCATCCGTCCACATCCAAAAGCTGGACCAAGGAAGCAGACCACAAAGGGGAGAAAAAGAAGAGAAACCGCTGTCCTCACAGACACTCCTATGAAAAATCTACTCAAGGCTGAGAAAAAAAGATCTAACGTAAAGAAGTCTAAAGCAAATAAAAAAATCAATTTCTGCAACAACAAAAAAAAAAAACAAGAAGCACAAGATGCAGGACTCATCTGATGAAGATGAGGCCCAATACTGCATTGTGTGCCTGGAGAGCTATTCCAGGTCCAAGGAGATCTGGCTGCAGTGTTGCTCATGTAAAGCCTGGGCACACAAGGACTGCACAGATGGAAGTGCCTTTTACACCTGCCACAACTGTGAACCTGATTAATTCTGGTGTTCTGTTTTAAGTTCTGTTCATTGTTTGATGGAGGATGTGTGAAACCCCATTAAAATCTTGTTACCTAATTTGAACTTTCCCCTATTTTTTGTCATGTAGTGTGAAAAAAAGGTAACCGTTATTAACATGTTACAACCATGCCTGGCATGTGCTACAACTGTCCCTGTACACAAGGACAGTTGTAACAGTTGAGTTTTAAAAAAAAAATACATTTTCCAACCTGTACTTATTTCATAAAAACATCTTAAATACATTGTTTCAGTAGCTGACATATTGATAATGTATAATATAGCAAAATGGCTATTCTATTGTAAATGTTTTTTTACTTATTGGGGAAAAACCCAAAAAGTGTTGCAACTATCCCTGGTCTCCCTATATTATTCAATGGGTTACCGCCCGCTGTGAATATTGGGTTTTTCCATAATGGGCATGAAGGGAGGGAAACACCAGTGATGCCAAGCCTCCTTTCTACAGATTTAACCACACTGATAGAACATTGAATTAATGGATTATTCAGACTGGATTTGGGGGAGTACCATCATTAATTTAAAGATATTGATTTATTGTTTTCTGTAATTATGTGTCCTTCCAGCCAATCCCAATGGACAATAGATTAACAGGGTTAGGGTTATATATAAACTGTATGTACACAGTTGAGCTGAAAGCACTAATTTAATCATAATGTTGAATTATAAAAAAGAATCAATGAATTAAACAGAGTGTGCAGAGTTTGTCTAACACTAACTCTTAACCCTAAGTATACCCTAACCAGTTGTATTTACTGTGTCTTGTTTGCACAATGTACTGCCTTATTAATTTTGTATTATTTTAAGTAGATTACAGATGTGTGCAGCACTACCGCCAATACAACAACTCACCTTGGAATCAAGACCTATCATATGCATATCAGTAAAACAGTCACAGACACACAAAATATATACATTTTTGGAGAACTTCAAAGTGCTCAGTTTTGAGAGTTGTTTCCTTTGCAGTTTTGGTATGAGCCTTAACTCTTATTTCATGTAATATGACCCCAAATGCAAAACCATTAGGCGCTTTCACACCAAGTACTTTGCCGTACTTAGTTCATCAGAACTCTTTAGTACAGAACTCTTTAGTTCTGATGAACTAAAGAGCAGATCGCGTTCACACCGGAATAAGTCCTTGGGGGAGAATTAGGTAAATGAAGCTGCTGATGTCACTTCTTCTTCTTCTGCTTTGGGTTTACTGGCAGGCCGCAAACAACTTCACGGCGTATACTGCCACCCGAAGTCCCCGGCCGGAAGTCCCCGGAGTTGGGGACTGGCTTCAGTAGAAGCCTTCTGAGTAAATTGCCAGAACGCCGACACCTCCTCATCTCCACCGCTCCCATGTTTTCTTTTGTGTTGCCATAAGTTAGTCTCTCTGCGTTTGTACGCTGGGCTAATGCTAATGCGAGGGAAATAAAATGGCGGGTTCACAAAACGTTTTGGGAGTTTTACGGGGCGTGGTTTGCAATCCGCCCAGCCAGCTTGGGTTGATGCCAACACAATGAGCTTTAGAGAAAATCTGATTATCTTCCATATGTGATCCAGATCATACCACCCCAGGGTGAATGAAAACTCAGTCCAAACCAATAGAACACATCACATTTAAAAAACGTTATAACTATGGGCTTAGATTAGTCTCATATTACATAAAATGCACACAGAACGATTCACACTTGTATTTCATGATCCACAAAAGGATTCACACGTGTTTTTCAATGCACACACAAATGTGTTCCATTTCATATACATGTAAATAAAATCCCAAAAAAGTTTTACATATGTATTTTTGAGCCACACATATTTGTTTTCCGTTTAAACCGCTGAACCTGCAAACACAAACCGCTTTCTGTGCATGGATCGCTGTGCATTCGTGGGTTTTGGACAGCGCCAAATGTGTAAATGAAGCGCTACATCATGAACGCAAGAAATCATACCCTCGTGGGGGCACGCTCATGTGATTGGCTTAGAATGGAGGAGACATCTGATTGGCTATAGATAGAAACAATGACAAGTACGAATCGGGTGACTGTCAGGGGAGTCTCAAAAAATCCACACACGAATGCACAGCGATCCATGCACAGAAAGCGGTTTGTGTTTGTAGGTGCAGCGGTTTTAAATGGAAAACAAATATGTGTGGATCAAAAATACATATGTAACACTTTTTTCTGTATTTGGATTTTATTTACATGTATATGAAATGGAACACATTTGTGTGTGCATTGAAAAATAAGTGTGAATCCTTTTGCGGATCATGAAATACAAGTGTGAATCCTTCTGTGTGCATTTGTGTAATATGAGACTGATAAGTCCATCTATAACAAACTCACTACGTTTGTCCTTTTCAAATACCTGAACAATAGGCGCTTTCACACCAAGTACTTTTCCCAGGAACTTTTATTTCTTGGAACTATCTAGTAAATCACGTTCACACCGGAATAAGTCCCTGAGGGAGCCGCTGACGTTTCTTCTTCTTCTTCTTCTTCTTCTTCTTCTTCTTCTTCTTCTTCTTCTTCTTCTTCTTCTTCTTCCTGGAGCATGCTGGGAGATTTTGGAATGTGAGTGAAAGAGAAGAGCGAGACTTTTGTGTTATATTTTGTTTATTTTGGTGTAATGGGTTTAAGTTCATATAGTTTATCGGTGGTAGTTTGATTTGCTTTACTTTTCGTGCTTTTTGGTGGTGTTTGTGGGGTGTTTTGAGGGCTTCTCCTGCCGGTGTCTTGCCGGCCGGCGTCTGACGCCATGGTAAATGGGGAGTTTGCCAAACACACGCGGAAGCACGGCATTAAAATCTCAGCTGGCTTCCCATGCACTGTGGAGGAGATCGGGCTGGCTGTGGGAGAGAAGGTCGGGCACAGCAGCATTAAGTCCCTGGCGCGGATGAACAGTGAGGTGGTGATCTTTCTGGATCAGGTGGAGAAAGTGAACCGCGTCATCGAGACAGGCATCACGGTGAGAGAAATGTTTGTACAGGTACAGCCGCTGATGCTGCCCGCAACCAAAGCTGTACTTTCTAATGTCCCTCCCTTCATAACTGATGAGTTCCTCAGTAGAGAACTGTCCAGACACAGGAAACTTGTTTCTCCAGGGAAAAAGATGCTGTCTGGATGTAAGTCTCAGTTACTGAAACACGTAGTGTCTCACCGCAGACAAGTGTATATGATACTGTGGTGACCACCTATTAATACACTTGTGCTGCCCCTTTAAGAGGGCCTGCAAAGGGTTTTGGGTTTTGCACTGTGTGTCCATAAATGCTTGCCGTAGTTTCCTGTTTCTGGCTGTCTATGGAGCACATGGGTTGTTTCCTGTCTACTAAATCCTTGCTCAAATCCTAGGGTCTTTATGTCCTCCAGAGCTGTCCCACATTGGCGACAAGAATACCTTGCAACACTACAACCAAGAAGAAAATGGCAAGCAGATAAGCCTCTTTGCAAATCGGAGACGTTGTGCTTCTGAAGGACGGACAGGTCAAAAGGAAGGAATCGCCTACTGGACTTATAGTAAATACCTTTCCTGGTCAAGACAACAGGGTCCGTAAAGTGGAAGTACGGGTGATTAAAGAAGGTTCTCCCAGGGTGTATTCAAGACCAGGCTCTGAAGTTGTTCTCCTTCTCAAAGGGACTTAGTGGTACATTATACCAAGCGGGGAGTGTGCTGCCCCTTTAAGAGGGCCTGCAAAGGGTTTTGGGTTCTGCACTGTGTGTCCATAAATGCTTGCCGTAGTTTCCTGTTTCTGGCTGTCTATGGAGCACATGGGTTGTTTCCTGTCAACTAAATCCTTGCTCAAATCCTAGGGTCTGTATGTCTTTTTAAAAAATGGAAATGAAAATGGAACTTAATCAGTAAACATCCAAAACTGTACTGCTGTCTCCTGTGTGTTTATTTCCGTGTTAAGCTATCTGCCTAGCCTGCAATCCGAAAAGTATTCTTGCGAGGGCAGAATAACACTGGTTCATAATTCACACATGGAACTACAGTTGGGGTTTTGTTTCCACACGGACATGTTTTGTCTATATATGTTGTGTGCCCTCCTGGCTTCTCTCTCTTCTTCCCGGACTGCAACCGGACAACAGCTCTTAAATAAAGTTCCCTTTTGCACCTTCATTGCACCGCCTCTGATTCCCTATCTCTCGGCACTACACTGGTGACCCTGACAAGTCTCGAGAAGTTTCCGGGACGGACCCGAACACGGCAAAAGGAACTCAAGTTTTTTTCTCGAAATGCCGGGGATTTTTTGGAATCGTCCGTGGCTGCCACCGGCACACGGACTGAGGCTCGGTGCGCGCCCCGCAGAAGAGCTGGGGACGTTGCTCGCCATTCCCGCATCAGCCTTCCATCCAACAGGGGGACGATGCACGACCTGCTGGGTCGACCAGCAACCCGATTGCTACCTCGTGGGCTTGTTTCTTCGGGGCGTGCGGCTGCACGTCCCGGCTGCGCTAGCTGACGACGACTAGCGGCTAACCACGAGGGGCTAACGACGGCTAGAAGCTACCCATGGCTGCCGGCTAGCTGCTAACGGCTGTCGACATATTTCTGTTAACATCTGACTGTTAACAATTTTTTTTTCGGTGCCGGAGAGGAGGTTCGACCAGCCGGTTGACCTTGTGTGGACACTCTCACCTTTTTCACCACCTTGACGGCGGTTCCAGATGCCACACACGTTTTCATCGGCGCCTGGGTGGTGCACTCCTGGACCCCGTCTCGCCTCGACGGTTTCGGACGTCGCCCATGCTGCCATCGGCCCGTGGGTGGCCTCTCATCTGTCCACGGCTCCTTCCTCCCGGGGGGACTGCTCCTCTCTTCCGGGGATACCTCGACACCTGCCGAGGACTTCGTGCCCGCCGCCGCTGCGCGTCTGCCTGCGGCCGGGTTGCGCTCCTTCCTCCCGGGGGGACTGCTCCTCTCTTCCGGGGATACCTCGATGCCTGCCGAGGACTTCTTGCCCGCCGCTGTTGTGCGTCTGCCTGCAGCCAAGTTGCGCTCCTTCCTCCCGGGGTGACCGCTCCTGCCTCCGTGGGATTCCGCTCCGTCCTTCCGGAGATTTCATGCCCGCCACCGCTGTGTCTTCACCTGCGGCCGGGCAGCGCTCTTTCCTGCTGGGTTCGCTACGACACCTACTGCGGCCTGCCCCCAGTGGGGGTGCCCTCGTTAGGGCCCCTACCCTCTCCCAATTTAGAGACAATGGACGTCCATTCTCGGGAGACGTCTGACAGTGGTGCGGTTACCCAAAGTGACAGACCTCATTTTACCTCTATTTAGAGGCAATGGACGTCCACTCTCGGGAGAGAGACCTCCAGCATGTGTCCCTGAAATGGGGACTCAGGCTTATTTCACACATCCAGGACAGAGACTGGGGAAATCACCTTTCTGTGGCCCCTCCAAGACCCCCAAAGGACGGACTACAGACCTCCAGCATGTCTCCCTCACATGGGCACTCTGCTTATTTCACACCTCCAGGAGAGAGACCAGTAATGGCACCTCTATGTGGCCCATCACAGAGCCCCAAAGGACGGACTAATGACCTCCAGCATGTCTCCCTCACATGCGCACTTCCATAACCTTGCACACCGCGAGTCCCCGGGCCCCCGGACTTAAGCACTCCCCCACGGACTAAACCCAGATGATCACACCCTACAGAACCTCATGCCCCTGGTAACCCTAAAAGGGGGGTGGATTTTGCGGTGCTTTACCGTCCGCCCATCGGCATCCATATTCGGCCTTCTTCACGGCACCACCACCCCCCCTCCTGTGGAGGATGTTCTCATGCCCCTGGTAGGGCTGCACGATTTTGGGAAACAATCTAATTGCGATTTTTCTGACAAATATTGCGATTGCGATTTGCGATATTTATTTTAAAGCAACCCAACGGAAGTTTATTATAAAATGCGGCCATAACTCCGGCTAGGAAGGTTGTATCAACGTACTCCCGTCTCTAGCACCCCCGCAGCCCGAGCTACGAGTGAAAGAACTAAACTTACATGAAACTTCCGTTGGATTGCTTTAACGTCAAGCTTCAGTTTAAGATTCACCCTGTAATAGATGTAGAACATGTGATGGAGCATTACTAACCTGACTCAGATGCTTTGTTTCACCAAACCATCTAGGAAAGCTCCATTGGAAGCCATTTGGAAAGGGCAGGCACTTTCAAAAATACTTGGCAGGTGATTGGATCAATCTGTCTATCACCTTCTATCATGGGCCACTTCTGATTGATTAACAATGGCTGGTACATGTGGAGCACAGCACTTCTGATTGGTGTGGATGACTGACACAAAAGAAAGAAAAAAAAAAGTTTAAAAAAATCGCAGGCTTTGTGATTTGATAATCGCATCATTTAAAATCGCGATTTCGATTTAAAATCGATTAATCGTTCAGCCCTAGCCCCTGGTAACACTTAAAGGTGCTGTGCCCGGTTTGCGGTGCGGTGGTGTTGCACAGGGTGTGGGTGATTATGTCCTGGAAAATTAGGTGGTGGTTTTGTGTGAAGCAGAAGAAAAGGGGGATGGGAGAAAGAAAGTACAAATACAAATGAAAAAAACCCTGAAATAATCAAGGTGATTTGGCAAAAGAAAATGTAGAGACAGGTGAAGTCAGTAAAACGCATATGGAAGAAACAGGAGAGGAGAAGAAAACTCAGTGGCGTTTTCTCCTGGAGGCCAAGGGAAGCCAGGATTCCCCTGTTTTTTCGGATTGCAGTTATAATTTTAATAAATAAATAAAAACACTTCGTTTAGTTTCGGAAATTCTTTGTTGTGTGTTGCTGCCGGTCCATCTCTCCCCCATTCTCAGAGTATTTTACAAAGAGTGAAACAGCGCCCCTCTAGATGTTATGGTGAAACAGTAGATTGCACTCACTGTTGCGAGAGGAGGCCAGCCGAAATTGGCTTCCCTTGGTGAAAAAAATGGAGGGATTGACCAATCAGACAAGGCTCACGTCATGCCCCTGCCAACCTGTGATTAGTCAGGGCCATGCCAAGGGAAGCCAGAGGTGGCTGGCTTCCCTTGCCTCACAATCCAATCAAATCGCATCAACTTAGTGTTGCAGTGACGCGTCCTAAAATCCGGAAGTAAGCTGCGTTCGGTTTCCCTCATGTTTCCCCCTACAAAAAAGCAATGGGATTTCTCCATAGGATTTAGGAAAATAGCTCGAAATAAGGTCAGTGGAAAACGAACCTGTCAGATAAATGCACGTTTTGTTCAGTCGGATAATATCCACATGTCTTCCCTACTTTTTTAATTTTCGAATCATAAATCTAATCGATAGAAGATAGATAGCGTCACTGCACCACTCTCACCCCTGTTAGAAAGTAGCAAGCAACTGAAGCAAGTGCAATTATGGAGGGTGGAGATTTGGAGTATTTAATCAAAAATGATCGTACTAAACTTCCGCGACAGCAGCAACAACAAATACAATCTGATGACAGGCCGATGCCCAAACTGGAGCTGTGTACAGAGAGGAAAAAAGGAGCGAATCGGACGTAAAACGTTAAAGGTCTCCTGATTTAGTTTGTGAATGAATGCTTATTAGAGTTTGGGCTGGAGAGTGCGTGCGGACCTGTCGGTTAGATAACAGGCGTGTGTAAGTCCTGCATCTGTATGATACAAATGTGTGTAAAATGATACCGGGTGCTGTAATCACTCATCTGGTTACGTTATTACATTGACCACCACACCCCCGACCCAAAAGAAAGGACGTATTATTGGCTTCCCCTAATTTTTTTCCCACGCCACGCTACTGAGAAAACATGGGGTGAGCAGGTGGAGGTTGCTGAGATGGAGGAAGAGGAGGTGGCAGCAGAAATGATAGATAAAAAAAAGACTGCTACTAAACGCAGGAGAAATAAAAAGGATGTATCAACTGTTGCAAAAAGCAGTAAATTAGTGAGTGAGGGAAAGGAAGAAAGAGAGCAAGAACAGGCGGATGAGAGTTGGGATGATTGTGTGTCTGACAGCAGCGATGTGCCAGGTTTTTTGAGCAGTAGTCAACAAAAAAAAATGTACTCAGGTTTCTCAACACCAATGAGATGGATGCTCCCACTAGCTTCTTCTTCGGCCTGGAAAAAAAGAATGGGCAGAGGCGAGTGATCCACTCACTGCTGTCAGACACAGGGCAGGAAATAACAGAGCCAAGCCAGATCAGGAGGCGAGCTGTGAGCTTTTATTCCACCCTCTACACAAGTGAGTATGAGGAGAGGGAAACTCTGTCTGAGGGGTTCTGCAATGAACTACCTCAGGTCTCCCAACTCACAGCTCGAAGGGCCGTTAACGATCCAGGAGCTGCAGACCGCCCTGCAAGGCATGCAGGGACGGCGGACTGCTGGTATCGATGGCCTCTCCGTAGAGTTTTATAAAGCCTACTGGGACGTCTTGTTACATGACCTTTTAGACGTTTTTAATGAAAGTCTGGCCTCTGGCTCTATGCCGATGTCCTGCAGGAGAGCGGTGATCACGCTGCTACCAAAAAAAGGAAACCTGCAGGACATCAAAAACTGGCGCCCTGTGTCTCTGCTGTGTGTGGATTACAAACTTATGTCCAAGGCTTTGGCCACCAGGCTGGGGAGGGCTGTGGAGCAGGTCATCCACCGGGACCAGACCTACTGTGTGTCCGGCAGGTCCAGGGTGGACAATGTCCACCTAATTCGAGATGTTTTGGAGGTCTCCAGCTCATTGGGCATTAATACTGGTCTGATTTCTCTAGATCAGGAAAAGGCTTTCGACCACGTTGAGCACAGCTTCCTCTGGAAAGTAATGGAGAAGTTTGGGTTCAGCGCTGGTTTCATAGCCAAGATCAAGGTGTTGTACAATAATATTGAGAGTGTGCTGAAGTTCAACGGTGGGCTGTGTGCTCATTTTAGAGTGTGTAGAGGGGTCCGGCAGGGCTGTGCTCTCTCTGGCATGCTCTATGCACTCTCCCTAGAACCCCTCCTGAACAAAATACGCTCCAAACTGGAAGGGCTGTTTTTACCTGGTTTTAATGGAAGCATGGTTTTATCAGCGTATGCAGATGATATCATTGTTTTTATTAGAGACCAAAAAGATACAGACATTTTAGTTAACATCGTGAGGGAGTTTAGTTCAGCATCGGCAGCGAGGGTGAATTGAAAGAAAAGTGAGGCCCTCGCTGTCAGTGAGTGGAGTGGCGGTCTCCCAGTTCTTCCCCAGAACATGACATGGAAAAAAGATGGGCTAAAGTACCTGGGTGTGTTCTTGGGAAACACAAATATAGTCCTGAAGAACTGGGAGGATGTCATAGGAAAGACAGAGGGAAAGCTGTCCAAGTGGAAGTGGCTGCTCCCTCAGATGTCTTTTAAAGGTAGAGTGTTGGTTTTAAACAACCTTGTGGCATCCCAACTGTGGCACCGTCTTACCTGTGTGGACCCTCCCTCTGTGGTGGCTGTACTCTTCCAGCCGCCTCCCTTGTGTTTGTTTTCCCTTTCCCTGTCTGTGTGGGTGTGGTGGCTGTCACTCCTGGCTCCCGGCTCAAACCTCCACCTGCTGCAATCAGCTTAGCACCCTCCTCTACTACACACCTGATTCCCATCAACATTTAGAAATGGCATATCAGTGGAGGCTCCACAACCTGTCAGCGCCAGATCGTTGTTTAAACCACAGTGGTAAAACTCTCAGCCTTCTTAGCCTTATTAGCTATTTTCCTCAACACTGAATATTCTTCTTACGTGTTCTTCTTGTGCTCCAGGATCACTCTCCGGACGCCGTGCTGTCATCACCAGCCGCCACCAGTCGCCATTTCCAGCCGGATTACTCTCCACGCTCCTCCACCTCAAAATAAACCTTTTCCAACACTCTGCCTTGTCCTGCGTTTGGGTCCTCTCGGATAACGTAACACCCTCAGGCTTACTAGCCCAGATACAAAAGAAATTGGTAGATTTCTTTTGGGAGGGTCTACACTGGGTGCCACAGGGGGTGCTGTTTTTATCTAGAGAGGAGGGAGGACAGGGCCTTATCCACCTGGCCAGCCGAACAGCCACTTTTAAGATACAGTTTTTACAGAGGTATCTGACCGGCCCGGCTGATTTGGTGTGGAGAAATGTGAGCAGCTGCATTCTCCCACGCGTGAGTAACCTGGGGCTGGATGCTGCTCCGTTTTTAACTGATTTAAACATGTTAAAGTTAAGTGGGTTACCTCTTTTTTATCAGGGTGTTTTTAAATCTTATGCCCTTTTTAACCATGAAAGGTGTCCAAAGACTGACTCTCTGTACTGGTTGTTGAAAGAGCCTCTGATTCACAAAGCCAGGTTGGACGTCAGCAGCAGCGAAACGCCCGGCCTGACGGTGGCGCTGTGCCGATCCAAGACCCTGTGCCTTCAGCAGTTGGTGGATGCAGTGTGGCCGGAGCTGAGCGATGCCCGGGCCTTGGGCTCTCTGCTGGGTCTGCACTCTGTCCGGGTGGCCGAGAGGATCCTACAACTCTGGAGCCAGATCCTCTCCCCTGATGACAAGACTGTTAAGCGGCTACGGACAGGGAAGAGCCAAGCCGGACCCAGCAAACCCTTTCCCGGAGATCTACCTGAGCCCAGGGCTCGGAGAACTGACCGGCCCCCTGCTCAAGGTCGCAAACCAAGGACAAATGACTATCTACAAAGCTGACAAGAAAACACTATACATGAACATTGTAAAGACGACCAACAAAAATGTGCTGAAGGACAGGGCCTTTATACAAACCTCCCATTAAAAAACGTACTGCCGACCTCCAGTGGAGAATTTTACACGGTGCCATCGCCTGTAATTATTTTATCTCCATTATTAATCCTGCTGTTTTTAACAAGTGTCCATTTTGTGGTTTTCCATGTTTTTACAGAGTGCAAGAGACTCACGGGTCTCTTCTCTCTTTTAACATTGGTTTTTAGTCTTTTTAGTATAGCTTTTACCGAGAGTGTTTTTATCATGGGGGCTCCATATAAAAAGACGAGCAAGGAAAAGTGGCAGCTCCTGACGAAGCAAAAATGGCCATTTATTTAAGCAGGAGAAACAGGGTTGAAAATAAGAAAGCGGAAGAGGCAAAAGCGATCTGGCTGTGCAACATCAGAGCCAGACTCTGGTTGGAGCATCGTTTTTATAAGCACATTGGGGATCTAGACGCTTTTAAACAGCGTTGGTTCTATGATGATAGTGTGTTCTCTTATCAATGAAGATTTGCACTTTGCACAAGTTTTTAAGCATAGGTTTGTATTTCAAGTGATTTGTTTTTTAATTGCACAATGAAGCACTTTATTTGAAGAATGTATAATTGATCAATGTAAATAAAGTGTTTTTGCAAAAGTCAAAAGTCTTCTTCTTCTTCAAACAACTTCACGGCATACAAGTTTTACGGGGCGTGGTTTGCAATTCGCCCAGCCAATCAGAAATTGGAACCTTTTTCTCCCATGAAAGTACCTGCTCTCTAGTAGGGACTGAAAAGGTGCATAAAAAAAGTTTCAAAAGCTATTAGACAGATTGCTATTATTTCTTTCAAAATTGTAATTTTTCACAAGATAGACTTGAATCAAGTCGGTCTTCCTGCAGAACCAAAGAAATTCATATCAGTACTACCTTCTTTGATGGTAATATTACATTGCTATTATGCTAACACAACACACTAATACAATAAATACTGTTGCTACATATTAGCATGTTAGGACTGCGGTTGTGAGGATGCTAGCATACAAGTTTTCAATAATTAAACCTTAACTCTAGGAAAAACAGAATGACTTTCACAAGTATAGGAACATCTTTATGAAGTTTCACTTTGTTATGAAATTCATATTTTTAAATTGGTGGGCTGCCTCTTTGAGAACCAGCATAAAGCTGTACAGCTACAGCTAGCATTCATTAAACTCTCTTCAAAATGTATCAGCCCTTGACCCAAACAAAATAAGTGAACTTGTGTAGCAAAATATTTAAAAAGTTCTCACAACAAAAACTTATAAAAGATCACCTTTCATGCTATTTTTAGGCAATAGCAGATCACCTGCTCTAGCCATGCCTCATATCCCTCTATTTCACTTCCTGTTTCAAAAGTGCTGATCTTGGGTATAAAGCTTTAAAAAAAAAAATATTGGAAAAAAGAGGGGCGGAGCTTATGCGGGAGATTCTACCGGCAGATACTGCCGTGATGAAACGCCATATCATGGATTATCAAGGATTATTTCTGAAACAGTATGGAGCTCAAAGGCTTTTCTCTCTTGCCGGTTATACCACAAGGTGAGTTCCTTTTTATTTCCTGCTTCTTCACACACATGCTCTCCAGTACAGGTTAGCTCTGAGTGATAGCGATGCTAATGTAAACACCGACCATATTACGTCCAAAACACTCGGGCATTGTTTCTCATAGCAACTTTCTGATAGGGCCGTGGGTCCACATTTCCGATATTACGTCATATCGGAGGCAAATCTGGATCAGCTCCGTTGCACCCCCGTTTTTAAAGATTTGGGTACGGAGGAAAAGAGAGAGGGTTTTATTTTCTGATGCTGCGTGAGTTCCCTGACACACCGGGGACACATAAAGTGCATTTTGCATGATAGGTCCCCTTTAAGGAGAAACAATGCAGTGAGATATAGGGTCTTGAATAGGTTTTTAAGTCAAACACTCTTGAAAGCGTCTTATTTTCAGTTGTATCTCAGATGAAACATTTTTCTTTACATCTTTTTTGGAAAATCACCAACATCAGAAAACTGAAAACCTTTGAGGCTTATTTTGTAACAAGGAGTTAGTTCAAAATAAGTTTTCCAAGCTAATTGCAAGATCTGATCTAAATATCCCATATTATAAATCTTACCAAGTACATTTTCACATTTTTTTACTTATTTCAGGCGAAAACAGTGTTTATATGATTTTTTACTTGTTTTTGGAGCAGCATTTATTCTAGTGCTATATAAGTCAGGAAAAGAGAAATATGTTTGTCTGCATTTATTCATAGCAGACAATTCCTCATAGGATTATGTTTTCTAATTTATGGATTCGGGTTCTGTTTGCTACCTCAGCTAATCTGCTATATAGTTTGTTTCTCTATTCCACTGCAACAGAGACACACTGGGGTCACACTCTGTTCTCTTAGAGCACTTTGGGCCTCAGCTGAAGCATTAACAGCTTAAAGCCTAAAGACCTTGACTGTTAAATTACCTCTCAGTAATGGCATTTAGCAGACAGATGGTCCACTAAGTCTGGCTTAGTGCACTGTGTGTGTGTGTGTGTGTGTGTGTGTGTGTGTGTGTGTGTGTGTGTGTGTGTGTGTGTGTGTGTGTGTGTGTGTGTGTGTGTGTGTGTGTGTGTGTGTGTGTGTGTGTGTGTGTGTGTGTGTGTGTGTGTGTGTGTGGTGCAGATATAACTTACTTCATCCTCCTGAACTAGTAACCCTTACCCTAAGGAAACACGATTCTGTCTGACGTTATTTTTGTCAGACAAACCAAAATCAGATGACATTTCTTTGGCTCTTTTTACTTTTAAAAAAATGAAAAAAGTCCATCCATTTTCAAATGTTGTGCAGTTAGATTTTTCATTGTTCACAATATTTCTATCAGAACGATGATGTCATGTCTTCAGTCCATCTAACACATGCTGAAGTATTATACCACAAATAATACCGGCCAGATGCCACGATACATATATATATATACATATATCATACGCAAGGCGGCCGCCTGCAGAGATCTCCCCGTTCCCCTAGCTCAGGAGAGGTGTGCTCCGGACGACATGACCGGAGTTTATTCGCGGGTGCTGACGGTCAGGAGTGACCCGATCTGGCCACGCTTCCCGGCCATCAGGAGGTTCCAGGAGGGGGCGGCGGCGAACCCGAGGACCCCGAAGGCTCCGGTGGCCACATTTGTTCCTCTCACCAAGGTGGAGGGGTTCACAGATGCTGGTTTCCCAGCCACCCCTTCTCTGGAGCCGAGCCTGACGGCGTTTTTTGGGGTAAGACAGGCCAACATAATCGCCGGACGGCGCCCTACGTTGAGCTCCCCCAGAGACCAGTATGCCTTTCAGGTGGCGGCGAATAACATCGCGCTGCTCTCCAACTCGGTGGTGACACTGGTAGAGCGGTTCACCGCAGAGGAAATCAGCAAAGCGGCCACCACGGCGCTCACTCTGTGTGCGTCCGTCGCTGTCTCCCAGGCGAGGATTTCCGCGTGGGTGACACAGATCCAGCGCCACCTCTGGCTGCAGCAGGCGTCTGTTACGGAGATGGCCAGAAAAGTGCTACTGGACGCTCCAATCAGCCCGGACGGGATGTTCGGACCCCAGTTCCACGCCATGGTGGAGTCCATGAAGACGGCCGCGGAACAGGCGGACGGCATTCGCAGCATGTACAGCTGGCTCCAGCCGGCTGAGCGCCCACAGCGGCACCAACGCCCGCAGCAGCTGCGGCGTCCACGCCGGCCACAGGAGGCCGCAAGCGGAGAGACGCCCACAGCAACCGCCTCGGCGTCAGACTCGCCCTTCGGCGGCTGCAGGGGCTCCCTCCCACGTCTCCGCTCCCCCGCCACCCCAGAGACAGGGTCTCCCGGCGGCGAGTCAAAGGGGAGTGAGGCTCCCCCGCTCCTGGTCTGCTCCGCGAGAGCCTCCGAGGAAGCAGAGCCGGTAATTAAGCCGGCTGCCACTAATCTGTTGATTAAGTAGACAGCAGGGCTCGCTGCAGAAGCCTGCTGGTTTTAACCTATCGGTTAATAACCTGCAGAGCTCGCGGCATTCCTCTGTCCAAGATACGCCTCCTACACACGGTCATAATAACCCATGAGCGCCGTTATAACGCTTTGTGTGGACAGCACTGCGCACACCTCCACTCATCCCCTGAGCGTGTACACGCCTCATGATACAGGTTTCGTACGGGTGCTTGAAATCCTTGAAAATGCTTGAAATTTGACGTGGTGTTTTCAAGGTTGGGAAAGTGCTTGCATTTTGGGAATGGTGCTTGAATTTGGGATAAAGTGCTTGAAAATGTAAATGCTTTACTTCGCTTTTTAGATTAAAAGAAAATAAATTAGTCGGAGCGAGTTTAATTGCTTCGCTTTTACATAAAACAGCTCCGCTCCGGCCTTCCCGCGCTATGCGTGTGACCTGCAAGTGTTTTTGTTACGTGTGTAACCGACCTGGGCATTCTGATGAGAGTGATAGATGACAGTATGCCAGGAGGTTTCAGTTTCAACGAGCCTTGGCTAGCAGAAGACAAATACAAGCCATGGCTAAGACGAGGGTCAAGTCCACGAGTAGCCTCCTGCAAAGTTTGCAAAAAATCGGCGCTGACGAGCCACATGAAACTTACGCCGTAGTAGAGCATTTTAGATTAGGCTAACGTTAGCAAGCTGTATAGCGAACTCCATGAGGGATAATAATTGCAGGGGACAATAATTTCAGAGGAGCGTACCTATGTTATGTGCGTTACAGTCGCCATCCTGTGGTGTTCAGAGGATGAAGCACTCACTTGTAATTCAACCCAGTAATTCTCACGGCATTTCGTGTTATAGTCACGAAATATAATCTATTGATTCGACACAGAACGATTTTAAAAGCAATGTATTTCTACTGGTAGTATGTTTCGTGCCTAAACCAAATGTGACTTGCTCTATCGAAATCTGTCACATTGACCCGAAGACACATTTTCGTTTGTATTACTGGTCTGGGGGAAGCTCGCGAGTGTGTTTGTGTTTGTGTACCGGGGGAAACACTCACAAGAAACACCGGCTGTTGTTACGCTTGCTGTGACGTTAAATTACTCCGTTCTCTGCTTGTAATTATGCCTTTACAAGCTTCAAAGTTGTATTTATCATCTGAATTTGCCGAAACAAGTTTAATATTCTTTTGATCGCACAGGGATGAAACGTATAACAATAGAATCTGTGGATTCTCAGCTTTTCATATGATATACAGGGCTCGACATTATAAATGGCCCGCTGGCCCGGAAGCACTATTTAGACACCCCGGCCAGCATAACGTAATTTCAACTTGCCCGCTCGGGCCACTAAAAATATTGCTTAAAAAAAAAAAATGGTCCTGTGGTATTGGTATTTTGACAAGCAATTTTGTTAAATTGTTTTGTTTATTAACGCTACAACATAGCGTTTCGTGAGGCGGTTGTCATTGTTGGGTGAAAAGCAAACAGCTGTTTGCTGCAGCGCGAGCAGTCTCCCGTGAGCGGGAGCGGGCTCCTTCACTACCAGTGGCGGTTCTACAGGGTGGCAACTGCCACCTCAGAAAAATGCCTTGCCACCCCAGCTGCCACCCCAGTTGGCAGCTTTGTTTTGAAAAAAAAGTTGTGGCTCATCGGACATTTATGAGAGAAAAGCTCTAATGTCCGAGTGCAAGTGACTACAGCACAAGACGTGAGCCTTGTAACCCCTCCCCCGGCCCTGGAACGAGCATGGAAATATGATTGGCGGCGATTTCATTTGAACGGGGGACAGCGCAAAACGAGAAGCATTCGGACCCAAGTAGACGGAAGGAAGGAGGTATTAATGAGGTATTTGCGGTCAGTGGCGGCGCCAGGGTATGGCTGGGGTAGGCTACAGCCATACCAAGAAATGGCTTAGCCCCACCATGAAAAATGATGTTAAGGTAAGTAAAATAAAGTAAAGTAAATAAAATAAACTCCGCCAACTCGCGGAGTAAATTGCACAGACAGCAGTTTGATTTCAGTAGCCACTTGTCTGGAAATACCGAAGACTAGAAACGGTTTTGAAAACTTTTGTCACGTAGTGATCGTCTTCTCAATAGAACATCTTTGATAATGTCTTCTGGCCAATCAGAATCACGATAACGGCGTGGTGTTGTTGCAGGAAGTCCCGATACATCGATACAACATTAGGTGTTGATAGAAATCAACACGTAATGAAATAAGACCCCGCGGTTTGATGATTGATAGGTGTGTGGGCTGTCTTTCATTTTGACACACAGAACAATGGGGGCTATCCTCCCTTATCCACAATGTAAAGTCATTCACACAGCCTCTTCCCTCTTCTCTCTGTGAGGAGCAGCAGGTTCAGCTTTCAGAACAACGTAACAAAAAACTAAAATGGCATTAATTTTTTTAAATATGTCGTGTAGTAATAGATGTATTTATTTTTCTTCTCAAGAGAGTACCAGAATGTGTATTTTATGTTAGTATTTCAAAAAATCTCCTGGGGGAATTCCCCCAGACCCCCCTGCAGAGGTTGGGTTTTCAGCATGTCAACTCTTTCACTTGTGGGGAAATTGCAGGATTGGCTCCAGGTCGCCCTTTTTATTTACTACAAGACAAATGTGCCTTTTTATTTCATACATTTGGATTGAGACAGGGAAATAATCTAAACCTCACGCATGGCGTTTCACTGTCAAGGGGAGCGTGTATGTAATTACATTGCAAATACTGACTTGAGCCCCACCACTGTATGGGTTAACCAGAGATTACCCAACACAAATACTCTGGAGCCGCCACTGTTTGCGGTCTACAATGACAGAGAAGAGCCTCTCAAGTTTGGCCTCAAAAAACTGTTTCAAGTCCTGAGAAAGTCAAATAAGACAGTGTGTAAAACTACACTGCCCAGCCAAAAGAAAGTAACCTCTTTGATTTAACTAGGCCAGTAGGTAAGGACTTTCCACTGGATAATAACTGCAGCGATGTATATGTTTTAGCTGAATACATGTTTTTTAACCCTAATTGATGCAGTTAGTCTCTTCTTTAATGTTTGTTCTTTAAACAGTAAAGTCAAGGTTGTAACTGTTTGCAATGAAGTTGTGGGGCGCTGAACTGTTCTTTTGATTCTTTTGATATATGATAGTAATTACTTGTCTTTCAAATTTGAAGGAGGGTGAGCAAGCATCTTGAGGAACATTCATCATTAACTCCTCCAAAAAATATAGTTTATTTAATAATAACACTGAATATGTGAATCATAACAGTGATAGGAATAATATGATTGTTAATATTATCATATTCATACAGACAAACATCGATGAGACAGTTAATTCATGTACTTATTGCAGCAGTCTGCATAGATTTGGTACCCCTGCTAGTCTAAGAGTGAGACAAACTCATTCAGTTATTGTTCAGTTAAAATTCATTAAATGATGTCTGCCACCTTATATATTTATATGTAAGGCTTTACTGATGTGCCACAATAATGTCACCTATGTTATTGAGTTAAAATATCAATATTGTGGCTTTCCAACTTAACATTGATTGATATGACTGCGATTAAATCAGCATATACTTCTGCCAGGGGATGCCACCCCTGAAATTCTCCTGCCACCCTCTTGCCACCCCATGAATATTTTTCTAGATCCGCCCCTGTTCACTACAGACTCTCTCTCTCACTCACTCACACTCTCTCACTCAATCTATAAGGAACCGCAGTAGACAAAGGGTGTTGCTATAGCAACACGTCATATTTATGTTTACACCTATGGTTTACACGCAAAATCAATAGCGCGAAAAGGGGTGGGGTCAATATGACCTGCTGGCGGAAATAGGTATAAATGGCAATTTCTTCAATCTGACTTCATATTGACCATTTTTAACAACAGAGGGTGCTACATAACACACTTTCAGGAAAAGTCACGGACTGGGAGACTTTAATATTTTATTGAAAAAAAGTTACATACAATAAAAAAACAGCTATGGGTCAAATTGACCCGATGGCGGTTCTAGTGTTAATCCCATGTAATTGTAGAATGAACACAGTCTTCCTTTGAATATGTATAAGTCAGGTGTCTTGACTAGTCAAAATTACCTACAAAACATTGTACACATTTGTAAATATTATTTTCCACTTGTGAGTCTATTTTTATGCAGCTCTGCGTGATTTTGTGGCTACAATTCAGGCTAATACGCTACCAGAGGTGGAATAAGTACTCAGATATTGTACTTGAGTAAAAGTAGAAGTACTCAGATCTTGTACTTGAATAAAAGTAGAAGTACTCAGATTTTGTACTTGAGTAAAAGTAGAAGTACCAGAGTGTAGGAATACTCTGTTACAGTAAAAGTCCTGCATTCAAAATGTTCCGCAAGTAAAAGTAGAAAAGTATTCTCATCAACATCTAGTTAAAGTAGCGACAGTAAAAGTAGTCATTGTGCAGATTGGTCCATTTCAGAATAATATATATGATATGTTTTATAATGATTGATCATCAAAGTGTTCTCAAAGCTGGTAAAGGTGCAGCTAGTTTGAATGACTTTGTATACTGCAAGGTAGCTTGTGGATTTATTCCAGGTGGAACTCAAGTCTGATTTAACACTTGATTATATTTCACATCATTCATCCAGATTTGTAAAGTAACTAAAGGTATTAAATACATGTAGTGGAGGAAAAGTTCACCATTTACCTCTGACTTATGTTCACTGCCACCTAAAAGTACCTAAAAAATAGTAATCAATAATGTATTGAAAAGTTATTTGGCTGATTGTTGTATATCGGCTCCGCCAGGTTATATGGGATGCCCAGTCTACGTTACGATGGATCACTCATTTTGAAATATTAAACTTAGTTTTCTTTTCTTGAATTTTTCATCCTCATGTAGAATGCTATCACGAAACACACATTTGGTTGTTTATAGCATAAAGAACATCTGATTTAATGTGAGGTAGGGAAATAATCATTTGAGTATAAGTAAGTGTATATATAAATATGTCATTTACAACAGCTGTAAGATGCTTGAAAAACTTAAAGTGCTTGAATTTGACTTTGGAAAAGGTGTAAGAACCCTGAGATAAGAGCCAGAGTGAAACGCAGCGTGTGGAGGCTCCCTGGCGTGGCTCGTCGCCATGACGACCACAGAACATCTCGAGCATGTGTGCCCGCTCTCAGAGTGTTTCTCAGAGTGGCAGCGCGTGTGTCTGATGGACAGATGGATGAGCAGGCTGATCAAGCAGAGGGTACACCCTGCAGTTCACCTTCCTGCGTTTTCTCATTTCAGGGAATATCAGACCAGACAATCGTCTGCCGTTCGGATATTTCCTGGCTCCTCGCATTTTTGTGTAGAGAAGGCTGGAGCCACTACACAGAGGAGGGATGAGAGTGTGTTTTCCTCTGGACGACCTGCTATTTGCTGGCTCGCTCCAGGGAGGAAGTCGCTTTACAGACGGTACATCTCGTATCGCATCTGTCAAAGCCTAGGTTTCATAATAAACTGGAAGAAGAGCTGTCCTCTTCCCTCTCAGACAATCGTTTATCTGGAGTGGAATTAAACTCAGCCAGCATGAGAGCGCGGCTCTCGCGGCAGCAAGTGGAGGAACTGACAGCTCTCCTCCGGCTTGTCACAACCCACAGCCCTCTCCGTGACGCAACTGCTCCGCGTTGGCGTCAGCTGGTCACGTGATGATCCCCTTGGGTCTCTTCCAACAGGGGGACACTCCAGAGGTGGTTCATTCGCTGCAGAAGCCTGCTGTTTTTAACCTATTGGTTTATAGACTGCAGAGCTCGCGGCATTCCTCTGTCCCAGATATGCCTCCTACACACGGTCATAATAAACCACGAGCACCGTTATAACGCCTCGTGTGGACAGCATGCACACATCTCTCATCCCTTGGGCGTGTACACGCCTCATGATGAGAGACGGAGTGAAATGCAGCGTGTGGAAACTCCCTCGCAGCCCTTTTGCCTCACGGGCAGCGGCGGCGATGGCGTGGCTCGTCACCATGACGACCATTACGGCACATCACAGAGAAGCCTCTCCCCCCAGCAGTTCCATGGGATACAAGAAACACTCCTGTCATCCCAGGAACAGTGTCTTGCGCGGTTTTTACCCCCGCTATTTTTCTAAATCTCAGAAAAAAACGGGGGAGTCGCCCCGTTGCTGTACAATCAAACGTGTTGATTTGCACAGACAACAGGCCACGGCTATGGAAGCAGCCTACCTCAAATCGCCAGGGAGGAGTACGATCTGCGCAGCTTCTGAACGCAGCCAGGCGGCTGCTGTTCTGGGCGCGCACACACGTTGCTCTTATCAGAGCAATGTATATTCCCGGCGAATTGAACAGAGGGGCCCGCAGAGCGCAGCAGCCGTTGTATGCGAGGAGTACGGAGACTCAGACCTGTGTCACACGCACTGGCGCCTCAGTGAGATTTGGCTTTGGTGTTACGCGCACTAAAGCAAAGCCCCATTTGAAACTGATCAGGTTCCCCTTAAACTGTTATCAGCCAAAGTAGTACTACTTTTGGCTCTATCAGCGAAAAGGGTGAGTGATTTGTCTGCTCTCTCTGTGGCTCCGTCATGCCTCCGGATCCAAGGAGATGGCAGTTCAGCTGTTTTACGCCCTAACCCGGCTTTTATGCCAAAGGTTATCACAAGCTCTTTTAGAGTCGAGAGTGATCACCTTGGATGGCTTCTTTCCCCCTTCTCACAGGTCGGAGGAAGAAGCCACGTCTCATCTCCTCTGTCCTGTGCGCGCTGTCCTGCTAGTGGCGCGCACGGCTGCCTTGCGCCATTCTCAGCGCCTGTTTGTGCATTATAGAGAGCGCTCGATCGGGCGGCCTCTGTCTGCACTAGTGTTGCACGGTGTACCGATACTTGAACGGTACCGCGATACCCTGCCGTTAAAAACTTTACGATTCCTCCATTTCATTAGTATCGGTACTTTAAAGAGCCTGTGACAGCATCCCAACAACTGTTGTGCAATGAAATATTGGGCTACTAGTCATCTCGAACCGTCAGTTTAAAAAAGAAGATGCGATACCGTTCCGATAAATATCAATAATTTCGAACATCGCGGGGAAATTCCTTCGAGTCATTTTGAAGTTTTGGGGGAAGCCGGAAGTGACGTCAATGCGGGAACGCTTCACTGTGCGGTGAGAGAGCGAAACACGGACAAAGTGTGTTGTCATGCGTAGAAATGGTGAATTACTGAGTTTAGGCACGTTAATAACGTTTTAATGAAGTTGACTACAGTATATTCATATTTGTCAGTGCTTTCATGTCAATTCGGCGAACATAAACATAAATGATCGTGGTGAAGATGATGATTAAATTAGGATTAAAAATCGGTAGTGAGAGCTGCTGAATTTCCTCCCGTAGGATGTGATATAAAAACAAATCGATTATTTTTGTAGTTGTAAACTCAAGTGGATTAAACTACATTTATTAGTGCTTTCATGTCAATTCGGCGAACATATGATACATTAAATGATCGTGAGAATGATGATTAAAAATCGTTTGTTTGAGCCGGTCTGCATTTCCTGATGAGAAAACAAACCGATGCTTTTTGTAGTTGTAGTACACCAACATGGATTAAACGTGTGGGTTTTTTACCACAATGTTGGGGAAATTAATGGATAAAATGCACGGATTATTATTATTCCCTCTCCGATCGGGACACTAGGTCCACCGTTTCCCCGCAGCGAGGCTCCCCCCGTTGACAGTTTACGTGGGCTGGGTGCAGTGGCGGACTGGCCATCGGGACGAATCCCGATGGGCCGGTACCGAAGTGGGCCGGTCGGATAAGTCACTAGTACATCCCCATAGGCGGCGCGTGAGGCTCAGGTTTGGGAAGGCTAAATAACTTCTTTTACCTGACGCTGCCCGCCTCCGGCGTCTATAGAAAAGAGATCAACTCAGTGTGCGGAGTTTAAATCTCTCAAGTTATATTACAGGATAAAGGAAATACAGTTTAAACTGCCGTATGCAGAGAAGACGCCGACGTGTCGCACTTATCATTCATATTACATCATCAATCAGATCATCGATCATATAATATCATAATATATCATATATTTCCTTATCCGAGTCAGCTTCTCCAGCCGTATCTGGCCGTGCAACACTTACAGTGTCACATACTGTATGCAGAAGTATTATTTTAAGCAACACATTATGTTGACGAAACACTCAAGTCAAATGTAATTAAAGTCAGATCCACTCGTGTCTTAGACGTGAACGCGCTCTCAGCTGGTGAGAGAAACCCTGGCTTGATTTACCGAGTTAATAACCAGCGTCGTAGGACCGCTTAGCGAGATCTCGTTTGTTGTTGTTAGTTTTTTTGTTACTCAAACATATCCAGGGTATGTTGAACTAGCTTCGTAGTACAGGGCACAGGTGGCTAGCAGCGCTAATGTCAAAGACACAGACATTATACATTATATTTGTATTTTACCAGGATGCAGTGACACAAATATTTGGGAAGGCTTAGCCTTCCCCAGCCTACAGCACCCGCCGCCCCCGACATCCCCCACTCCCCCCGTTGACAATTTACTAGCGGTACCGAAGTGGGCCGGTCGAGAGTCCCGGGATGATTTTTAGTCCCAGTCCACCACTGGCTACATGACCGTATGATCGCCCATATTGACGCACCTAATTCCTAAACTTCTAACAGATACAACATAAACCGATCCTTCAGCCTCATATGAGCTCTCAGACACGTTCAAAATTAAACTGTCATCGCTGTCTGAGCTTGCTGCTGTGTGCACCATCGTGCGTTTACATGCAGATGCTGGGATCCTGAACGGTGCAGCTGGAGAGCTGTGCCCGCAATGACGTCACCCATAATTTGGCGGGACTTGAAGAATCCCCGAGAAGATCCAGAAAATGGTCAACATTGAAGGGCAGATTAATGGTTATCAAAGTACAAATATCCAAAATCAGTTCAGTAACGGTTTTCAAGGGGACAATATTTACTCAAATTGATGGGTTTGGATGATGGGGGAAACTCGTGTCACAGGCTCTTTAAGAATGACGGGGAAAAGTACTCCGGTGAGAAAGCGCTGTTTTAATAAGAGCCGTGTGTGTTCAGCGCTCTGCTTCCACTCCCTGCACTGCAGCCGTGCCTGCAGTCCCTCCCCTCTCAAGCACGCTCTAAGTCCCTCCCCTCTCAAGCACGCTCTAAGTCCCTCCCCTCTCTCATGCACGCGCTAGCTGCCAGAGCATGTGAGAAAGCGAGAAGCATGGCTGCAAGTGGGAGTGCAACTGCCGCTGCGCCTCGGCTTGTTGACAAAAAAGACGCCAGAAGCGAAATTTGGAAGTATTTGAGCTATATCTCTGACAATGAGGGCAAGCCTACGGACACCACGAGGCCTGTCTGTGAGACATGTTTTAGATCCCTGCAAACCAAGGACACATCAAACTTCGCTAAGCACCTCGCCAACCGGCATCCAGACAGGTTAGCGAATGTGATAGATAACATAATTACATCATGCTCATGCCCTCAAATCTAAGTCAAACCAGTGTAATTTATTTTGTGAGAAAATAAACGTTTTCGTAGTTTGCCGAGGCAATTAATTATAACTGTCTATGGCTATCTTTTTAGCTAACTTACCAATATGGTTCTGGTTCTGGTGTGAAATAAAGCACAATAGTTACATTTAAGACTGTTTCCCTTTTTTTAAGAAAAGTATCGAAAGATAATCGGAATCGCAATATCAAAACCAAAATGTTGGTATCGTGACAACACTAGTCTGCACAACGGCTGTCACACTGGCTGTGTGAGGCTGTGTCACAGGCATATGTCTCCTCTGGGGTGGATCCCCCGGAGAACATCAATGCGCACTCCACCAGAGGAATGTCAGGAAGACATTTTCACTGCTGCATCTTGGTCTTCCCCCTGTTCATTTACTCAATTGTATTTGAGGGATGTCTCCCATTCCTCTGTGACACACCCTGTACTGGGTGTCCTGTCAGAGTGAGTGACATCAGGGACCCAACTGTGCGCCTCTCTCCTGCCTCTCGGCACGCGGAGAGCGGCCCTTTTTCCCTCATATGAGAGGGATGTTCCCTTTTTTTTTCTGACACACTTTGTACGGAGTGTCTGGTCAGAGTGAGTGACGTCAGGGATCCAGCTGTGCGCTCTCCTGCCTGTCTGCACGCAGAGAGCTGCTGTTCCCCCTCTTTTTGTCACTGGGCAAAGTATGACCTTCGTCTCTACTTTTTCACAGCGGCTGGTATGTATTGTTCCCAGTCTTCGTCCCCTCATGGAAAATATTCATGTTATGCTATATTCCAGGGACGGCGATGCGTCATTACGCATGGCGCAATATGGGTTATAATCTGAGCAGGTGTGTCTGTGCTTCTAGTACCGGGCGGACCCAGTGGGGCGCAGACTACATCATGCTTCGCCCTTAACCCAATAGCGATAGCCTTAGAGGGCGAAGCCATATACGAAATAGAACTGAGGTTACCTACTGTAACTCCAGCTTCTATGAGTATTGGCGTAGCCCTTTAAGTGCTGGGCCCCACTTGCTCTACGAATAGCTGAAGAAAAGTTATTTTGTATGGGAGCAGATTGTCGGGCCTCCTTCCTATTTATACCGGAAGGGAGCCCGAGGGTGGGGCCCACCTTGCGGGTGGGGCCCACCTTACGGGTGGGCGTGGACTACAAGTGTTTCAGTGCTACGCGGGTGCGCAGGGGGATTACCCAATAGCGATAGCCTTAGAGGGCTACGCCAATACTCATAGAAGCTGGATTTACAGTAGGTAACTTCAGTTCTCTTAACTTCCATCCTTGCGATTGTAGCAGGATGATAGTCCTAATCCCTTGTAAAGCATATTCTCCTCGTTTGGCTCTTGTGAGCATATCACCACCAGGGGGCACCCTATAAAAGGGCAGAGGTTTCTAGCTGGCTGTCTCTTGTTTGTTGGTACACAGACCCGCCCCACTTGCGTGTTTGCCGTGTTTGCTTCCGCCACCGGTGCAGGTATACTATGTTGCAGTAGCATTGCTCGCTTCAGGAAAGGTTCTGCAATTTGACAGCGTATTGATGTTTAGCCCTGCTTTGCCTCACCTAGTGGAGGATCCTCTAGGTGCAGCCTGTCAACGCAGCCATAAAAAGCATGAAGCTCTCCCCTCTCTGCGTCATCGATAGGAAAGCCTGATCGGTATGTGCGCTGTACGCCGATCTATTTAGTCAATCCACCTCATTACTTTTATTGATATTAACGCTGTATTTGTATGTATTCATAAACTTGGGCCAAACCAATGGTTAAGGGACATCTGCTGTTTTGCTTCAGCGGAGAAAGTATGTTTATCGGCAGTAACGTCACAACTGCTGTTGATCCTGCCTAGATGTTTGGGCTACCGCTACCACATTATTGCTTCTGATTGCTGCTTCTGGCCAGCTTTGCGTCGCCTACTGCGGAGGCTCGCTCACCAGTTAAAGTGCTGCTTTAACTGCACGCCTTCCTGTTGCCTTGCTTGGGCCGACACTCGAAGTGTGGAAGTCACTGAACTCTGGGGCTAACTCCCTCTATAACTTGTCCTTACTTTGGCCAACTTGATTTAAATTAGTTTGTTTATTTTATTCTAGTTAATTGTTTATTTTGTTTAATTGAACCTTTTCTCTTGTGATTTGTTTTATTCTTAAATGTTTACACACGTTATCATCTGCTTATGAGAACATATTTGATATTGTGTTTGTTTATTACTTTGATTTTCGTATTTAGCCCCCATTTAACTGTGTTTCCCTACTTAGTTACTGAGAGCTGAAGGTGGTGGAGCTGGTGTCCAAGGTGGTGGTTTTCCTCTCTTCTTTTGTGTGTGATGTGCTCCCCCGGGATTTGATTTCCTGCACGTATGACTGGGGTGATTTAAGTTTGGTTTGTTTGGGGATCCTTCCACTCACTCCTCGACCCTATCCCCCCACTGGTAAGCCTCAGTCCCTAATTCATTTTTCCCCTTTGTGCTACAGCCCTGTGCGACTGTTTTGAACTGCATTTTAACTATTGACTAATATTTCCTTGGGTGAAACTCCCAAGGTGGCGTTGTCGGAATTGTGAATGGTGTAATCAAACCAACTTTAAAAAATACATTCACCTATCCTCCCCTCTGCGGCTACTGCCACACGTCCCTCACTTGCGTCTTTTCCTTGTGTCTTAGTCCTTCCCACCAGGGAAGCATGGAGAGACGCAAGGTAACCACGAGAAGGGAGAAGAAGCAGGTCCACAAACATGTTTACACCATCTAGACACTGAACCTTATCCCAAATATATTATCTGAGGTAACCAAACAAGAGTGTACTCTGGATGTATTCTAGATCAATTCATTCCAGTTTTGATGATCAGGTCTAATACCGAGTGTCAGAGCCAAAATGCTTCACACATTTGTAATTGGTAACTTGTGGCATTTATTTGACGTTTAGTTGCTGTACCAAGTACCTAAGTACAGTTTGCTACAGTCCTTCTATTTGGACATTGACTAACATCATTAAATGTTTGTTTTATGCAGATGGTAAGGTAACATATGTTCAGAGAGGCTTCATGTCCCACCTGTTGGAGACATCTCGGGGACGTTTGCGCTGTAGGGAGCGTCGGGAAACCGTGGCTCGTTGTCATTGATGTCCTGCACCTTGATGATGAACTCAGACTGAGGCTCCAGAGGGAGGCCTGTGTGCATGTCAACCGCCTGGGCCTTCAGTGTGTAGTACGACTTTACCTCCCTGTAAAATATCACATATTTCATAAATGCACCAATGTTGATGTCCAATAGAGAGACTTTGTTCACTGAAAACTAACGACACTAACCATACACACACTTCTGTTAAGTAAATAGAATTATTCTTACCCATGTGGGTTTCAGGACTTTAAAACAGTAATTAAGGTCATTTGATGGCGCGCGCTGTGTGTTTTCTGCCTCTACTCTGGATCATGAATTATACAGCAGCTGTCGACAGTTATTACATAAAAGAACGGTCTATTAACAAGAGCTGATGTTAGCTCTATTACACCAGCTGGCTAAATGACCTCAATGTGAAAGAATGGCAAGGTTAGCTATACATGATACACATAGTCATTTAAATGTAGCTCGTATTACAGGAAGTCAATACAATTTGTAAGGTAAACTGTACAACTATGCCTTCACATTAGAGTACATCAAGTGATGTACTAGGAACGTTTGCTGGGTGACATAACGTTGAACCGGAGGAAGCCTTTCGACAGATGATACCGAGTGCTACGTTAGCATGAATAATGGAACTTTGTGTTTTTTCCCAAAGTGCTAACAGAGATCTTAGTACATTATGTTAGAGACAGCTTCCTTTTTGTGTGTGTAGATAATATAAACACCTAGTGCTGACCTGTGTATTGCATAGAAAATATAGGACTACAAGTCCCACAGCCACAAAAGGGGAAGACACCGATGAGGCACATGTCCCATTCTGTTCAACCGATTAATATGTAACAGAAACTTTTGGGCAACCCAAGTTAGCTTTTAATTTCATTTGAATTTCTTTACATCTTTTGTTTAAATTAGTTTTCTCTTGTTCAGGCCTATTTTCTTTATTTAAATATGTATGGTTTTTCTTGTGTTTAAAAAAGCAGGACCATTGCATTTACTTTTATTTATAAAGTGAAAATGCTGCACGAAGTATAACTAAAGAAAACAGACATTCCCATAATAAAAAAATAAAACAAATAATTGAACATTTAACTATAATTTTAATTGGAAACACTTTAGATCAGCGTTATATCACATGTGAATAGTCCATTAGAACTACTGTATATAAAGTTCTCAGTATTTCCCCTAAAGTCAGTAATTGGTTCAATAGATAGAGTACACACATGTCAGTTCACCTACATGGTCATTCATGTATGTTTCTCTCTTTTAGATAGCTTGCTTTTATTCTGAACAATAGGGGTCCGATGATAATGTTCTGCTTGAATTTAAGGGATAGTTTTTATGTTTGAAGAGGGGTTATATGTGGTACCGCATGGAGTGCTGCAGCGATTACATATTTTTGAAAGCTGAATCTGATGTTAGCATCACAAGGGCTCCCTCGACAAAAAGCAGTGAGCTTTTCCCATTGGATTTGTAGAAAAATTATATGTGGGCAACACATGTTTAAGATACTTTTCACGTTATGTTTAGCAGATGAAACTCCTCATATTTACACCACTTAGTGATTTTTGAATCTGCAGAAGTAAATAGCTAAAGTTGGGCTATAAACAAACTACATCACGGTGAGATTACTTTATTTAACCACCGCTAAGCTAAAGGTGGCTCATCTTTGGCGTGATGACGTTAAGTAGTGTAATTTAGCCTCTGTTTTTAAGTCACATGGAAGCTTTGAATGAGTGGTGTAATTACATATTTAATGTCGTAGAACAAAACGTGAACATCTCTTCAGCTTGTGTTAACCACAGACCTTATTGCTGGTGTCTAACCACACACACATTAAAAACCATTGACTTTGAGACGAGGGAAACAGAGATCGTAACATACTAACTCATTTCTGGGTTGTGTGACATTGACATCAGGACAGCAGAAAGCTTACACACCTTCCGGCGCAGACTGAAAACTCATCTCTTTCGACTCCACTTCGAGCGATAGAATTACTAACAATGAACTGCTAACAGAGCACTTATATACTAATAAAGGACTGGCTTATCTAAAGCCAGTTGAGTAGCACTTGAAATGTTTGGCTCTATGAAACCTGATGTACTTATATGATTCTGTTTTCTTCAAGGTTGTGTCTTCCTGGTCGATTGTACTTATTGTAAGTCGCTTTGGATAAAAGCGTCAGCTAAATGCAATGTAATGTGTGACTCATTACTGCACCACTCTATTACCTACATTATTACTGCATTGTTATCATTATAGACGGGCACTGACCTGTCCAGCCCCACCAGAGCATGGATATCTCCTGTGATCTGGTCAATGTTGAAGATAGACCCCGCCCCCTCTCCTGACAGAGTGTACTTGACTGCGCTGTCTCCATGGTCCATGTCTGAGTGTAGCTGCAGCAGGGGAGAAACAGAGAGGAACAGGACATTAAATCATATCATGGAGCTCCTAACGCTCCAAATACAGCAGGAACCAGTCACAATAAAACATGAATCATTTCAATATCACTATTTATCATACACTCATTTGAAAATAGAACATATGTGACCTGCTCCATCGAAATCAGTCGCTTTGACCCGAAGACACATTTTGAGTTGTATACACTGTTGGAAAGAGGAGATTCCTAGCTTTCTAATGATATCAGGATTGTTTTTGTACTCCAAATATTAAGCGAAATATGTCACATTATATAATGACTGTCATCATTTTGAGAAAAAGGCCTTCAAAGTTTTCTCTTCTCTGGAATCAATCGATCTGATTGATTATTAGCGGAGCAAATGATCAAAATACTACGGAGGGAAGATATTTCCGTTTGGAGGGAAGCTCGCGAGTGTGTGTGTGTATACGTGTGTGTGTGTTTGTGTAATTTTGCGTTTGTGTGTATTGTGTTTGTTTCCCGGGGAAAACACTCACGAGAAACACCGGCTGTTGTTATGCCTGCTTTGACGTTAAATTACTCCGTTCTCCGCTTGTAATTATGCCGTTACAAGCTTGAAAGTTGTATTTATCCTCTGAATTTGCCAAAACAAGTTTAATATTCTGAAAGCCAAGACTTTGTTTAATTGAAATCAGATGAAAACAAACTGTAACGGACCCTGCCGTGTTATCTATGATTACTATACTCTTACATTCATAATTTCAGCCGGAGGGAGGGGGGGCGGCACAGCGGAAGAGCAGATTGCGAGTGAGAGGTGCCTGTCTTCGTCCCTTTACAAGCTTCAAAAATGTATTTATCGTGTGATTTGGGAACTAAAAGTTTCATATTCTGAAAGCCAAGACTTTGTTTGTTTAAAATCAAACAAAACACCCGAACCCCGAAAAAATAGTTTTTTACGTAAATCCACGTTTATTTTGAAATGAGCCGTTGCGACTTCCGACTGATTTCGATAGAGCGGGTCACATATGTTGTTTACTTAAAGCTTTAATGAGTTCCAAATTAATTATGGTAATTTTCAGCATTTGTTTTCTTTGCTAAAGATTCTTCAGAAAACCTTAGAGGCAAAAGATGTATTAGCAAGGCAACGACGATTTGATATGCTAATTATATAAAGAAAGATGAATGAGATATTTAGTACATTTAAGCTTTTTTTAAATATATTAGTGCGACCTGGGGGGAAAACACACCACACACACATCATTTACTTTAAACCTTACTGATAAATAATGCCTAATAGAACACAGATCACATACACACACACACACACATTCCTGCTTGCTGCGTTGTGCAAAAAATAACCTTTATTTGTCGCAGATGACCAGTGAAGACCTCCAAATTAAGCTCCCTAGTCGTCATGGGAACAGTTATAACCACTTTAGGTCAGGGTGTCCCCAAAAGCTTAATTTAGGTATATTGAATAGATTTCTTGATGTCAAACAAAGGAGACATAAAACTAGAAACAAGTACTCAAATTATTTGTATTGCATGAATTAAAAAAAAAAACCTGCTTTTAAAAAGAAATTCTAAATTTGTTCTTTCCTGTACTTGTTTTCCTCACTCTGTGTTCATGCACGTTACCTTATTCCAACATTAAAACAATAGTTCTGTCATTACACGACAGAACATAGATATAGTACATATGTTCATACAAGTGTGGGGAGTTTATATACATAACTGTGTCAACTATACTCATTAAACAAACTAAACGTCAACCAACAAACATTAGCCGTCTTTAGCTAGTGTTGGTGATTCACAGCCATGCTCCCATGATGTACTTCCCTTATAGCCCAGAGTTAGCTTTTCTTCTTCTCGTAATTTACACCTCAAACAAAAATAACGTGGTGTTAATATAATATACTGCTGAACAAAACATGTAAGTGTCACACAACTGTGTTTGCCACAGAGCTTATCTTCTGCAATATTCCAAAATCAAATTGAAAAATCCCTCTGCTTTCTGTCGAGGCTCATCACTGCTCCACTCCATCATCTGAGACAGGTGGAGCTCAAGTGGAGCGGTGCAGTCGATCACATCAGGTGGCCTGTTGCCTGATACAGGAAATGGGTAATTGTGTTAGTCCATAATCTCTGAACCAGCTGCCTTCTCAGGAAATCGCGTTCTATTTAAGGCGGGGCCTCGCATATGACGCACACCTGCACACCTCTTAGCCTGTTCCACAATTCTTCATTTTCCGAGGCTAGGAAGGATTCTTGCATCGCTTCTGAAGGACCTGACTCGGAAGAGTCCTAACAAGGAAGCGTCCTCGACATTGAGAAACACCCTCGATGTCCCTCCGAACAATCGAACAAGTATGAGAGCACTCTCATAATAACGTAACACCAGGGTTCGAGTTATGTGGGAGCCAATAGGAGCTGAGCTCCCATGAAAGCGGTGAAATCATACATCTGTGGGGGTCGCTAATACATTACCAACAACCATTATCTAAATCACAAATAATACATGTGTCAATGTAATGAGTATTATTTACGTTAACGAGGTAAATAGGCTAAAAGAAAAACACGTTTTCCAAAAGAACTACGTATTCTCTCTTGAATGACAATATGCCTGCACTTCACCTCCAATTGCGCAATCTATGCCTGTGAGCGTGCTGCGCAAGCAGAGATGATGTGTGTGTGCATCATGGATGTATAATAAGAACTGGATACAGCGTGGGAGGCGGGGCCTCATTCATTCCTATGAGAGTTGCTCAACTTTTGAGAGAGCGAAACGTCACAGATTACCCGGCATGCCTGAGAAGTACCCGTATGTGCACTCAGAGCATGCGCAACTTTAACCACGCCGCCCAAAAGGCTCGTTCACATTAAGCACGTGAATTTGCGTACACGTAACAGCACCGCGCGTCCATGACAGCATGGTACTGGATTTATATTAACGAGGCGGCAGTTAGCAGCTAGTGGCTAGCTAGTACATTATGCTAAGTTACACATCAATCGTTATCAGGGTTGCCAACTCTCACACATCTGGCGTGTGACACACGCTTTCACTCTCAATCTCACGCTCTCACGCTGCCCAAACTATTCTCACGCCAAAAACAAGAATACCGAAGAATAGAAACGGTTTTGAAAACTTTTGTCACGTAGTGATCGTCTTCTCAATAGAACATCTTTGATAATGTCTTCTGGCCAATCAGAATCAAGATAACGGCGTGGTGTTGTTGCAGGAAGTCCTGACGGAAAATACTTTTGCTGTAGTAGATCTCTATATACATCGATACAACATTACGTGTTGATAGAAATCAACACGTAATGAAATAAGACCCCACGGTTTGATGATTGATAGGTGTGTGGGCTGTCTTTCATTTTGACACACAGAACAATGGGGGCTATCCGCCCTTATCCACAATGTAAAGTAATTCACAGCCTCTTCCCTCTTCTCTCTGTGAGGATCAGCAGGTTCAGCTTTCAGAACAAAGTAACACAAAATTAAAATGGCATTCCTTTTTTTTTTTAAATATGTCGGGTAGTAATATATATATATTTTTTTTTCTCAAGAGAGTACTAGAATGTGTATTTTGTTAGTATTTCAAAAAATCTCCTGGGGGGATTCCCCCAGACCCCCCTGCAGGGGTTGGGTTTTCAGCATGTTAACTCTTTCACTTGTGGAGAAATTGCAGGATTGGCTCCAGGTCGCCCTTTTTAATTACTACAAGACAAATGTGCCTTTGTTTGTGTGTGTGTGTTTCATGTATAGGCCTCTCACGATAATTAATTTTGTTGGATACATTGTCCCGGAAATTATTGTCGGCACCGTTGTATGACCATTTTAGACCACTGACATAATGATAATATATAATAATAATTCAAGTACATCCTTACAAACTGCTAGTCACATCCTCATGTAAATGGCAATTTATCGAGTTCATTTGTATTTATCGTACGATAAGTCAAGTAATTGCTTATCGCGACAGGCACACAATAAAACAGTGGAAACAAACATGTGTTTGACTTTCATTAGTGAATGAAACTGTGTGTCCTTTATAGTCTGTGTCCACTATGTGTATTTGTATATATTGTATATATATCCTATATATATATGCTAAGGTCCCGCTGCTGACACGATAGCAGTCATTTTGTGTGCATATGTGTAATTAAACCCATGATATCAAAATCTCACTCCAGCCAGGTACCCAAAGTTGGCAACCCTGTCGTTATGTACTTTTATATTACGCTGACATCAGGATCTAGTGATATCCAAGCAACAGAGCTTCATTTAGCATGATACTTGTGTGGGTTGTACATGAAACCACTTGGTAATATATGAAAATGTGCCTGTTATGATCAATTGTGAGTTAAAACTTTATCTAAAAAGTAAAGCTGATGATGGATTACTGTGGTGGAGTTAAAATAACAATAGCCTATTTCTTTTTGAAATGTGATGGAGTAAAAGGATAGTAACTGTGATTATTCATGTTAAGTAGCCCACAAGTAACTAAAACAATGGCAAGTGCAATAAGAAGCTACAGGAACGTTAATCTACGTCGGTAATATTAACTTTATTTAATACAACATTTACGGTACAAGATTTACATCATACAGCCCATGTAGTATAATATTTTACAAATGATGAATTACAGCAAACATGTGCAATATATCCATTATTACAGCTCCGTGGGCTGGCAGTAAGGTGATATGGTCCGTTGTTATTGTGCATCCATGGGTAAAGAGAAACTCATGTAGTGCTGAACACGTAACATGAACGTGCCGGGCGGCGCGGTCCCGTGGGTTAGATGCGCGTTCATAATGCCGAGGGAAATAACTCTCAGAATAACGTTATTAGCACATTTTTACAACTTGAGGAACGAATGTTTTTAATAAGGGCTATACAAACGTTCATACTGGGTAGTTTATTTAGTTTAAAAAAAATTATCCAACGAGTTACAGACCACTCTTTCCCAATGTAAGTCAATGGGAAAAAGTGTTTCCAGGCCCAGCAACCTAAAGGAAGTGTCGTACCGCCGTTTGACGAGCACGAATATTCTCATCAGACTCCGGCGCACTTCCTGGGGGCTTGGTGTGCATAGTTTCACCTTTTCATATTTAAGTTTGTGGCAAGTAGAGGGCTGCTGTGTGTGTGTGTGTGTGTGTGTGTGTGTGTGTGTGTGTGTGTGTGTGTGTGTGTGTGTGTGTGTGTGTGTGTGTGTGTGTGTGTGTGTGTGTGTGTGTGTGTGTGTGTGTGTGTGTGTGTGTGTGTGTTAGTTAAAGACCCCATAACCGAAGTGTACCGAACGAATATAACGTTAAACGTAAACAATTGAGAATGTGAACAACTTCTTGGAAGTAATCTCAGGTGCTGCGTCGCAGCATTCAGAGTAATTTGCTCACATTGGGTTCAACGCGTCATAGAGCGAGCAAGTCATTTCATTGGACGAGAGAGGCATACTATGAGAGCTGGTCACAGGGATGCGTTCAAATTTAGTCAGTCATTTGAGGAACTGTCGAAATGGCGAACGCAGATAAAGTTGAGCTCGAAAATCCTCCAGCATCATTGAAGTCTCCGGTTTGGGAACATTTTGGTTTCGCAGTTACGTACAAGGATGACGGACAAAGACAGGTGGACCGAACCAAAGCTGTTTGTCGGCATTGTTCAACTAAAATTGGTTACGCGGCTGGCAATACATCAAACTTGCACACTCATTTGAAAAGGCATCACCCGAACGTGAATATCACCGGTACCAAAAGAAAAAAGACTGAAGTGCAAACCCAACTCCCGCTAGCATTTAAGCCTCCACCACTCGAACAAGTTCAGACCGAGGCAAAGCTATTACAAACGCCAAATATCCTTATGTTGCCATGTTAGCAAAGCGCTACTTGGCTGTATCTGCTACCTCTGTCCCTAGAGAGGGTGTTCGCCACAGCAGGAGACATTGTTAGTGACAGCAGATCTGCCCTTTCGGCAAGCAATGTGGACAAGTTAATTTTTCTTTAAAAAAACATGAAAATACAATGACAAGCAAGTTCAAATACAGATGATTTCAGTTCATCGAAATGCTGCATCTTAATGTTTATTTGATTATATTTTGTATTTATTTGAGTGAATATTCAGTTTAATAATAATTAAAAAAAATATATATATATATTTTATGTTTTGTGATAATTGTTTCTGCTGTACCGAAAACGTACCGTGACCTAAAAACTGAGGTACGTACTGAACAGAAATGTTTGTGAACCGTTACACCCCTACCTACCACACACACACACACAGCTCCTAAAGCATATAATATATCAGGATACAGCCGTTGTGTATTTTATTATGTGAAGCACTAAATGGTCTTAGAAAAATATCGACTCTTTGTTTGTAGATATCTACTAAACTAAAGCAAATAAAGAGAGTAGGCCTGTTATACTGAGTGATATACACACTGCTCTGCTTTCTGCACGGACCTCACAGCTGTTCTCACTGGAAACATCGCGTGGTGATGAAAGCAGTTACTGAAATAATATCCAGGGGATGCATGTAGAGCTGTCATTGGTTGAGATCAGTCCGGCCGTGCGTCACGACTCTTTTAAACATCACTGTTGCCGGAAATACATCCACGAAGGAGCCGTGGAGGACCCATCAGTGTATCCTCGGTTATAGCTCCTCCAGAGAGCCTCCTCGACGCTCGGTCCTCGATGTGCATTTAGAGAAATTAGATGTCCTTCAACATGGCGCGCTGAAATCCATTTCCGGGTCACTACCGGACGGTCGAGGAGGCGAAATTAGAGAAATTAGAAACCTTCACGGTATGGGCTCTGGCAGTGTTTAAAGACTGGTTAATGGAAAAGATAATGTGAACAGACTTGGACAGCTACAGAAAACCTCCATCAGTGCTGCGGACATTTTAAGTTACGTTGTTGCGCCGCAGTTCCAGCTGTTGGTACGCAGAGGAACGGACAATTTTTTTCTTACCAGAAGAAATTAAATCATTTAAAATCATTATGGTGAGTCGAGTCGTTGGTTTATTTAGTATGTAACAGTGTGATTAGCACTTGAGTCTAGCACCATGCATACTGTACCTCTGTTAGAAAAAATCCCACATTTAAAAATGTACAATATGCACCTACCTTTCCAACATACTGTGGATCAGAGCCCATGTACTCCTCCAGGACGAAGAACTGGTTCCACACCCATCCTCTCTTGCTCCGCTGGAGCTTCCACCTCCCACGTCTCCCCAGCCTCGTCCCGTCTTCCAGAGACGGGACGTCCCCGAAAGCCCTCATTCTCTTACCTCCGGCCCCCCCCCTGGCTGACATCGCTCCAGCCTTAGTCCTGCTTTGGAGCTCAGCTTGCAGGGGGGTCTGGGAGCTGTAGTCCAACAGGAAACAGGTTCCCACCAGAAACAGGAAGACATATTCCCTTGTGATCATCAGGGAATATCGCTGTTAAAAAAGCAAATAAAAGTTTGAAAAGCTGGCTACTTCCAGCTTAAAAATGGAAATGCATCCAAAAGTGGATTCGTTCTGAAGGTTGGCATTGGACAAGGTGTTTAAATTCCGATATGACCGAGTTGTTGAGATGAATCTGTTGTTACATCGTCCTTGCTGAAGCGATAAAGTCCTTCGGTTGGAGTAAGGAGTTGATGTATTTGTGTTTGAAGCAAAGCGTCTTTGATTGTTCTTGAGATACCCAGATGACCACCTTGTCTTCTCAGTCCTTAGCTTAGACACCTAGAGGAAAAGTTGAAGAGAAGACAATGTTGAGTGTGAAAGTTCATAATTGACCTTGGGACAAAACATGATATCACATGAACAAATATTCATAATTCTGTCCAATGATGACTGCTGGGCTAGTTTCAAAACAAGTGAGCAATTTTTTTATCACAAAAAACATCAATATGACTTATTATCTGTGTTCCGACAACAGAGTGGAGCTTTGTTTGCTCCTTTAAAAAAAAGAAAAGACAAATGTGTTCGACAACGAAATAGCTCTAAATGTAAAGCAAGTTTAATTATACAGCACATCTAAACACATGGGAATGGGGATCTTCCATTTAAAGTGATGTTTAAAACCCAGTTAATTGGGCTAATTTTTTATTTTGCTTCAGTTTATAATCGTAACACATCGAAAAATTCACATGAATTTTTCAATACATGATGCACTTCCACAAACAACAACCAACATAATTATTACATTCAAATGAAGTACATTATTCACGTTTACATTAACTTTGGATAATAACACGGGAGAAATGAGCGGAAGCGCTCTCTTCCTCTCTCCCCCTCTCTCTCTCACCTGACAGCCTGTCAGTATCGTCTGATCCAGTAATGAGTGACCCGACAGTGAAGAATAAACATATTTATAACTAGTTTAGGTTGTTCCAGGTACCCGTAGGCCTTTATAGAGAGCACCAATCGCACTATTAAGAGTGAATATCGGCCGATCGATCGGAGCACCCCTAATTATTAATGTGAGTCTTTTATTTAGCCACACTGATTAAACTTAAACAGGACATGTGCTACACACCCATGGATGAAAGGAAAATGAAACTCACAGAAGCATAAATTACGATTACTAGGCTATATTGCGTATATTTAAGAGCCATTTGAAATATTACCACCTTGGTTTAAGCTAACGTTAATAGCCATGTTAGTTCATGCAGCTGTCAATGAGCAAGACCTGAGGTGGTTGATTCACGACACCCTTGCCAGCGTAAAAAGTATGGCAAATAAAACTGTGACTTTGCTCCATGTTGGACAGCGATCCTCCAGACTGTTGTTCTGCTCCAGCACGATGTGCTACTACGGCTACTATTAACGTAGCCTAGCTATTATGTAAGGTGCTGGTATATATATGTATATATATATGTATATATATGTATATATATATGTATGTGTATATATATATATATGTGTATATGTATGTGTATATATATATATATATGTATGTGTATATATATGTGTATATATATATATATATATATATATATATATATATGTATGTGTATATATATGTGTATATATATATATGTATGTGTATATATATATGTGTATATATATATATATGTATGTGTATATATATGTGTATATATATATATTAGTGCTGTCAAAATTATCGCGTTAACGGCGGTAATTAATTTTTTGAATTAATTGCGTTAAAATATTTAACGCATTTAACGCATGTGCAGAATGGCCCGCCCCATACGTGCCACCAGTGGCAGCGCCAGGGTATGGCTGGGGTAGGCTACACCCATACCAAGAAATGGCTTAGCCCCACCATGAAAAATGATGTTAAAGTAAGCAAAATAAAGTCTGCCAACTCGGAGTAAATTGCACAGACAGCAGTTAGTAAGATTGATTTCAGTAGCCACTTGTCTGGAAATACCGAAGACCAGAAACGGTTTTGAAAACTTTTGTCACGTAGTGATCGTCTTCTCAATAGAACATCTTTGATAATGTCGGTGTTGTTGCAGGAAGTCCCGACGGAGAATACTTTTGCTGTAGTACAGGGGTGCACATAACTGGTACGCCGGTTATGTGCGTAATCTGAAACTTGTGTCACAAAGCGCATTTGCGTACCGGCGTACTTGTGAAGCTTTTCCAGAAGGCGGTTAGATCACCGGACGACAGAGTCGGTCTCCGTGTGCACAGACAGGGCTGCTGTTAACGTCGGTCTGTACAACGGCATTGTGCCAAAACTACGCCAACCGGCTGCGGAGGGAGACTCTCTCCCCCCCCCTCACTGGAGAACTGCGCTAAAACAGCTGATCACAACGTTCGCACTCTGTGGTCACAAGTACTCCACTCCCCCCCGTCGACTTTCCTGAAGTACCCCCCGTTGATAGAAATCAACACGTAATGAATTAAGACCCCACGGTTTGATGATTGATAGGTGTGTGTGCTGTCTTTCATTTTGACACGCAGAAAAATGTTATAATAAACATAGATACTGTATGTTAAATGGATATATCCGCCTTCTTTCATTTATCTTTCCATTCCCACAACAATATACATAAATAAATGGCATATTTTGGACATAGTTCGAATGGTGATTAATCATGATTAATTAATTTTTAAGCTGTGATTAATCTGATTACATTTTTTAATCGTTTGACAGCCCTAATACAAATATTACTTTTTATCCATGTGCATTAAAGTTACTTTTTAATAAATAAAAAAAATGCACTGACTCTTTGAAACGTGTCATACTATTAATATCCAGTGTTTCTATGCAATTATTGAAGTTACAAAATAAACATTTTAATTACATAAATGATTGAATTTCAGTTTTCAATTAAACCATTTTCAAAATATATCAACATTTTCACAGCTTGAACCTCTTTTTGTTACCAGTTTAATAAGTGCATGGACCACTATTAGCTCTGTGAAGCAATTGTAGTCTGCATGAAATCATTTTTAAATTGGTTCTGGTCTATAATTGTCATTTACGTATGCATGGGTTACCCAAGAGTCCTGCAGGCCCAGAGGTCACATCATCATTTTGACTAATATATATTTGTTCTAATAGCTGCCAATGCATTTCCCCTGCCATACAAAATAAAATAACAGCTGTGTTATAAAGCAATGTGACATTTAATAACCAGTTTTATCTTAAAGTAAATGAAAAACATCCCAATATTTTGAACAACATAAAATCTAGACTAGAACAGTTTAAGCAACTTATTTAAATGCTTTCCCCCTGATTTATAAATCTTAAATATATATAAATCTCTTTGACACACGACTCTAGTTTAGTGCTACTTAATATTTTAAATACCAAACAAAAATAACATTTGAAATGTGCATTTATTGAAGCTGAAGGTGTTTCAGTGGGCCTTATAGACCCAGATCAGCAACATGTGCCCGGTCGGGATTTAGAAGAACTTTGGGAACCATCCCTCGCTCTTTTGGGGGATCTGGCTCTCAGCGTCCTCGACCTGCGACTTCATGGCGCTCTCAGCTTTCTGCGAGTCCTGCTCCTTCTCCTTCTCTTGCAGAGTCCTCTGGAGGCTTTCTGTATTCTGAAGGAGGGTTGACCTGTCGTTCTGCCACTGACGCGATTCCACTCCAACTTCTGCTCAGCCTCTCTTAGGGCGTCCACCAGCTTGAAGTTGGCCTGTTTTTGCTCCCTGAGCAGAGGCATGTAGGAGGTCTTTCTTTCCTCGGCCTCCGTCAGCAGGGAGGCTTTTTCCTCCTGCCAAAGGAAGAGCTGATTTCCAAGCTTATCTTCAGCTTGTTTCAGGAGCACTGCCATTTTCGTTTCCTGCATCTGCAGCTCGGAAAGATGGGTGCGATGGGCTCCCTTAGCTGTGAAGTGAGGCACGTTTTCTCCTTGCGCCACTGGCGATTTAGGCTCTTAAGCTCCTGCTGAGTCTGTCTCAGTGCAGACTTAAGCTTTGTTTCTTTTACCAGTTGAGTGTCAAGGGCAACTGTTGATTTTTGGAGGTTTTCTGTGGCCTGAAGAAGGGTTGACCTGTCGTCCTTCGACTTGATGCGATCACGCTCCAACTTCTGCTCAGCCTTTGTTAGTATCTCACTGAGCTGAGTCACATAGGAGGTTTTTCTTTGCTGGAACTCTGTCAGCAGGGATGCTTTTTCCTCCTGACAAAGGAGAAGGGCAGCTGAGGATTCTTCTGCCTCATGGAGAAGGCTTCTGGAGAGACTCTGAGCTTTCTGCAACTCCTTCTCTTTCTCCTGCAGAGTCCTCTGGAGGTTTTCTGTGGTCTGAAGGAGGGTTGACCTGTCGTTCTTCGACTTGATGCGATCACGCTCCAACTTCTGCTCAGCCTTGGTTAGTATCTCACTGAGCTGAGTCGCATGGGAGGTTTTTCTTTGCTGGAACTCTGTCAGCAGGGATGCTTTTTCCTCCTGACAAAGGAGAAGGGCAGCTGAGGATTCTTCTGCCTCATGGAGAAGGCTTCTGGAGAGACTCTGAGCTTTCTGCAACTCCTTCTCTTTCTCCTGCAGAGTCCTCTGGAGGTTTTCTGTGGTCTGAAGGAGGGTTGACCTGTCGTTCTTCGACTTGATGCGATCACGCTCCAACTTCTGCTCAGCCTTGGTTAGTATCTCACTGAGCTGAGTCGCAGGGGAGGTTTTTCTTTGCTGGAACTCTGTCAGCAGGGATGCTTTTTCCTCCTGACAAAGGAGAAGGGCGGCTGATGATTTTTCGGCCTGCTCCTGGAGAGTGGTTTTCTCCAGCTCCAAGCGGCGGCACTGCATCTGTGAGACACATTCTGCCTTTTCCAGGGCAACTTGGAGGTTCTTGTTCTCCTCTCTCTCTATTTGGAGATAGCTCTCCAGCTCCACCTCCACATTGGTCTTTGACACTGCCAGAAATTGTCTCTCAGCATGAAGCTTATTCTGAAGGGCCTCTTTCTCTTCCTTCATGTGCTCCAATGAAGCTTTCTGGTCCTTGTTTGTGGAGGTCAGTTGCATGACATCTTTCTGGGCTTGGCGAAGCATGGGGCAGATCTTTAACAGCTGAGTTTTCAGATGCTCTTGCACACTGCTGCTTTCAGCCAGCTGGGCCTTCAGGCCACCAATCTCTTTCTGCATCTCTTCTTTCTCAGGGTAGCATTTGGTGACTTCCTGTCTTTCTCTTAGAAGATCAATGAAGTTGGCCAGTGAGTCCTCTTGTATTTCCAGAAGGACTCTGCCCTCAGATTTTCCTGGGGTGATCCTCGCTTCACTGTCCTGCAGTTTACTCTGGATTTCTTCTTCCAGGTAACTCAGGTAGAAGTTAATGGGAGGGTCAACCTCAGTTGAGTCGAAATCAATGATTTCCATTCTCCAGTTTAAGTTGTGAGAGTACATGTCTTCTCTGAAACGAGCTGTTTTCTGAGTGAAGTTTGAGTCTCTAGTCCTAGACTTAAAGGGTTTTAAAGTTCTAGAATCCTACAACATCATTCGGCTTTGATGGTCATGGATTCTATTCTTTCATCAACATTCCAAGTGTCACATGATCATCAAAGAATTGATGTGTCCCTTAGAATGAAACATTTGCGGAACACACACAAACACCCTAACAACCAGAACAATTATTTCCCCAAAGGCTTGTTCCCCGGCGAGATAATAACAATGAATTAAATGTATGTGGAAGATTTGATGATATACTTCTTAGTGTAAACCAGGGATCACCAACTACATTTGTCCAAGGGCCAAAATGTATCCAATAGACACTATCGCGGGCCGGGGGGGTACAGGTACTGCATAAAGCTTAGCAGACTCTTCACGCTAACGAAGGATCACTTCTAGGCAGGGTTGGGAGGGTTACTTTGTAAATGTAATCAGTTACTGATTACTGAATACATGCTCTAAAAGTAATCAGAATACAGTTACAGTTTTGTGTCTTATAAAAGTAACGTGTTCAGGTTACTTTTAGAATACTTTTGGAATACTTTCTTTTTCCATAACAGATGGGTATGTTTTGGTGAGCAGGAGACACTTGTTTTACTGTTTTAATGGCTTATCAAGAACTCAAACACAACATCTTGGTGTCATTCTGGACAGCTCCCTCTCATCTGCACCCCACATACAAAACATCACCCGGACTGCATTCTCCTACTGTAAACCTCTCCTTAGAATATGTTATGAATTGTAAGGTGTCCTTGGGTGCTTTGAAAGGCGCCCCTAAATAGAATGAATTATCATTATTATTTATTATTATTATCTGAAACGATGTAATAACTTTTAAAACTTGTTCCAGTCACTTGCCCCATGCATTCAGCAGCAGCAGGCCATTCACTTTGATTTGATCCCGTTATAAATGTCATCATTTCGACAATAAAGAAATGCTACATCAACGTTATCTTGCACATTTTATCTAACCATCTCCGTTTCTAACTTTCAATATATTTTAAAAGAGATCTCTCTCTCTCATCTGCGTGCGGGGGCGGGACCTCACAGACACGCTGCATCTCTCTCTCGCTCACAGACATGCTGCAGCGCTGTGCAGTGTGCACACAGTTCTGCCGGTAATGAATATTACATTTTGTGAGGAAACTTTTCCACCAATAATTCCAATAAGTATTCCAAAATGTATTCACTTCAGGTTTACGAAAGTAACTGTAATCAGATTACTCGTTTTTCAAATGTAACGCCAGCTGAATACAGTTAGCCTACTTGATTTTTGTATTCTGATTACGTAACGCCGTTACATATATTCCGTTACAACCCAACCCTGCTTCTAGGCTACTGTCCCGCAGCTCCTGCCTCTCTGTTGGACTCTGTCGCAGCGGGGCTGCTGCTGTGGTGCGGAGCGCACAAAGCAGACTCTTCACAACTAAGGATCACTTCTTCTTCTTCAAGGAAGGGAAGGTTTCGCAGTACGCAGTCTACTGTCCCGCAGCTGCTGCCTCTATGTTGGACTCCGGTACTACTCTCGAGACGTTGTAAAAACAAAATGGGTGGGGGGCGAACGCAGTAACCACTCCGCCAACGCCACAGTCACCCCCGTCGTGCGGGCCGGATGAGAATGTCTGGCGGGCCGGATGTGGCCCGCGGGCCGCCAGTTGGTGGTCACTGGTGTAAACTATATAGAATTAAGCTTTATTTGGAAACAAAGAAAACTTAAAAAGTATAAAACACTGATGGTGTTACGGCCGCCGCCTCTCCGGTCGTGTTAACTCTGCGTTGACTGTGTTTTATGTAAATTAGCTGTGCGGTTGCCCCAAGCCCCCAGGAAGTGAAAACTACACTTCCGTTAGGTTGCTGGGCCCGGAAACACTTTTTCCCATTGACTTACATTGGGAAAGAGTGGTCTGTAAATCGTTGGATAATTTTTTTTAAACTAAATAAACTACCCAGTATGAACGTTTGTATAGCCCTTATTAAAAACATTCGGTCCTCAAGTTGTAAAATGTGCTAATAACGTTATTCTGAGAGTTATTTCCCTCGGCATTATGAACGCGCATCTAACCCACAGACCGCGCCGCCCGGCACGTTCATGTTACGTGTTCAGTACTACATGCGTTTTACCTTTACCCATGGATGCCCAATAAGAACGGACCCATATTGCCTTACTGCCAGTGAGCCCACGGAGCTGTAATAATGGATATATTGCACATGTTTGCTGTAATTCATCATTTGTAAAATATTATACTATATGGGCTGTATGATGTAAATCTTGTACCGTAAATGTTGTATTAAATAAAGTTAATATTACTGACGTAGATTAACGTTCCTGTAGCTTCTTATTGCACTAAGAAGCTTATTGCACTGTATATATATATATGTATATGTATGTATGTATGTATATATGTATATGCATGTATATATATATACATACATATATATATATATATGTATTAGTGCTGTCAAAATTATCGCGTTAACGGCGGTAATTAATTTTTTGAATTAATTGCGTTAAAATATTTAACGCATTTAATGCATGTGCAGAATGGCCCGCCCCATACGTGCCACCAGTGGCAGCGCCAGGGTATGGCTGGGGTAGGCTACACCCATACCGAGAAATGGCTTAGCCCCACCATGAAAAATGATGTTAAAGTAAGCTAAATAAAGTCCGCCAACTCGCGCGGAGTAAATTGCACAGACAGTAGTTAGTAAGATTGATTTCAGTAGCCACTTGTCTGGAAATACCGAAGACCAGAAACGGTTTTGAAAACTTTTGTCACGTAGTGATCGTCTTCTAAATAGAACATCTTTGATAATGTCGGTGTTGTTGCAGGAAGTCCCGACGGAGAATACTTTTGCTGTAGTACAGGGGTGCACATAACTGGTACGCCGGTTATGTGCGTAATCTGAAACTTGTGTCACAAAGCGCATTTGCGTACCGGCGTACTTGTGAAGCTTTTCCAGAAGGCGGTTAGATCACCGGACGACAGAGTCGGTCTCCGTGTGCACAGACAGGGCTGCTGTTAACGTCGGTCTGTACAACGGCATTGTGCCAAAACTACGCCAACCGGCTGCGGAGGGAGACTCTCTCCCCCCTTTACTGGAGAACTGCGCTAAAACAGCTGATCACAACTTTCGCACTCTGTGGTCACAAGTACTCCACTAACCCCCCACCCCCCGTCGACTTTCCTGAAGTACCCCCCCGTTGATAGAAATCAACACGTAATGAATTAAGACCCCACGGTTTGATGATTGATAGGTGTGTGTGCTGTCTTTCATTTTGACACGCAGAAAAACGTTATAATAAACATAGATACTGTATGTTAAATGGATATATCCGCCTTCTTTCATTTATCTTTCCATTCCCACAACAATATACATAAATAAATGGCATATTTTGGACATAGTTCGAATGGTGATTAATCATGATTAAGCTGTGATTAATCTGATTAAACAGAAACAGCATGAGTGCGAGGAGAAGGTTTTAAGCTGGAACATGGGAAATCTGTGCAAGCAGCAATATATCTGAGTGCAAGCATACAGTTTGAGCAGAAGGAGAGCAAATCTAAGCGCAAGCAGGCACTATTTGAGTGCTATGACAGTTTGAGGGAAATAAATACATAGGCTAATCTGAACGTGAAATCAATAAATGATGCTCTCAAATTGAAAGACCACGCTCTTGAATAAAGATAGGGAATAACCTCAATAGTTCTGCTGCCCCTTACAGCATCACACAAGCAGAACATCATGGACCAGTGCTCCTTGGAACAAGAGACCGTGAACTGCCTCTTGTGTTTGTGTGTGTGTGTGTTCTCCACAGAGCCTTTAGCCTAGTCGGGCGAGTAACCTAACAGAGTAATAAAATCATTTTAAAGGACAATGCGAGTGGAGAAGTACTTCAAAGTGGATAACCTTGCAGATTTCGATGTCCTAGATCTTTCAGGCAGGTTGTTCCACGGGCTTCAAAGCAAACATTTTGTCTCATGATATATAATTAAGTGTGTCTTGCATTTTCTTGCTGAAAATATGTATGTATTTATACAACAATGTGCTCTCTAAACACATTACAAGTGTGTTGTTGATGATAGATCTGAATAATATGTGTTACTCTTACACTCATTTTGTACTTAAGTGAAAAGTAATTTAATTGCTTATTGACATACTATTACATTCCTTTATAAGATCTATTTTGTTCTTATCTTTCATGGTTTTCCATTCCAACACATGTTTTAAAATGTGTTAATATGAAATACAGAGCCCTCACCCATTGTAAACACACAAGGACAATAGTTCTGGCTGCTTTAAGATGTTACATGATAAATGCATGTTTAGAAAACCCCAAAAATATGCAATGCGGTTGACCTGACAATAGGTCTAGAATAGGTTGAACTAAAAGTACCTCCCCAGTCGGAGAAAGGTTACACTTTTCAGTAATACTGTATACTTCAATTTGTGTTAAAAAAAGAATGATCATTTCAATCCATATTTTGATGACGGTCATCATAGACTAAATTAAGTAATTCATCCATCCATTGTTCTATCCATCCATCATAAAGAGGGCATATCAAAAAGATACTTGTGTGAATACGGCCCCGGAGTATTCCCTGTGACAGTAAGATCCCGCCCACTTGCAAATGGGTGATTGGCCCTCCTCATGTAGAGCGTCTTTCTCAGCTTGCACAGTGAAACTGGATTTGGAAATTAAAATCAGCACAGTGTGATTTGACTCGAGGCCAGAAGTAACAGAAACACCTGACAAGTCAATCGTCTTCTCACTACTGCCCCCTGTGGCTGTGAGGGAAAGCAGCAACTGCAATGAGAACAGCAACAACCAGCGCCATATAGATAGAAGAGTTACGACAACGGAAGTCCAAAAACGGTTATCGTCACGTGGTTCATGTAGACGAGGATCGTTCCCCGGAAGTTCATGGCGGGCAATGTGAATGCATTGATAACAGGAGATAGAACTACGATTTTTGGTAATTATTAGTGAATAAAGGTTTTGATTTGCAATATTTATACAACAAATCGATATGTGTATATTTACATCAATATGTTTTAAAAAATAAAATAGAATTTGCTAATATTAAGTGATAATATTAGGATTAGTGTGAACAACTAGTTTACATGTTAGGCTAACAGTGCCTTGGTTAAAGAGCCTGTTGCTGTTTATTTATAGCTTTGAATTCTTTAAAACCAATATTATCTTCTTAAACTTGTATGGTAGTCAGGAGCATCACTTTCTAATGTTTATTGATATATTTAGAGGGAGGGGATCTAAAGTAATGCTTTAAAATTCAGATTAGATTAATTTCTACCATTTTCTTAAATTCATGGTAGTTTCAGTAATCCCATGGTAATTGAGGACACAAGTTATATAAATGACTAATGTCATCTTTATGGCTTTCAGAAAGGACAGGAGACCGACAGGTGACTATCAAAGGACTAGCAGCAGCAGCAGCATGATGATGATGATGATGATGTTAAATGTGTTGTTTTAGGAACATCCATTGCAAATACATGGAATTCAATAAACATTGAATAGCATATCATGCAGTTAGTCTGTGCCTTTTCCTCCGTGTTGTCCTGGTTTGCTGTGCTGCCTCCTAGTCGCCACCATGGTTTGCTGTGCTGCCTGGGGATGCTCCAATCGCTCAGAGAAAGGAGTACGAATGTACGGCTTCCCCACTGACACGGAGTGGAGGAAAAAATGGCTGGCTCAAGTCAGCAGGAGCAATTTCACGACCAACAGCAAAAAAATATGTGATGTAATTATATACAAACACTGCATTTGCACTTTTTCACAAAACGAAAACCACACCATTGGGAAAGCTTAATGTTTTGTTTAATACAAAAAAACAGGGAAAGGCTTGAAAAACACTGAGAGTTGAGACTCAGGGTGCAGGGTGAGGGTCTCAGTGCAGGTATTCAGGCTCCATTGAATCCCCCTCTGGTTCTTGTGCTGAAAGAGGGAGTAACAGACAGGAGAAAGGGTTATACACACCTATATAGCACACCTATTGGATGGGAAATTTCCTTGGGGAGATAAGGTGTTTACTTATATAAAACAGTAGTATTAAACTTACCTTGTGTTTTCACTCTCACTTAAGTCCCTCTCCCTTTGCCATCAATCCAAAATCAGCTGAGCTGCAACATTATACGGACAGGTAATAATCAACATAATCACAAGGACACAATATGGCTCTGCTAAAAACACTCACTCTTACACGCACCAAAGTTATATTTATCTAATATTTAACTCCCTCCACCCACGCATACAATCCCGTTTAGAAGCCCCTCTTCTCTAATTCAACAACGTTGGACGAAATGACATTAAGAGAACGGAATTTACAATTAAAAGGCTGTTCAACGTGTGTTGCTAACTTGCTTCGGTATCCTAGCTTAATCTGTTATCTGTAAACGTTCCCTAAATCTACTAATTTAGGGATAATCCACTGACATCCTTTAATACACATGTTCATTTGAATCAGATGTACTGATAATATCCGCAATATAAATCTTTAAACTTCTTCTTACCTTTAAAAGTCCGTCACGAACGGTCTATTATGCTGCAACTCTACAGCTCTGCTAGCCTTGGCGCTAACTTCCGGGGAACGATTGAGAGGCTCCACGATCCGCCATTGCTGTAAAAAAGTGGTCCATTGGAGTGAACAGAGATGACGTAACTCTCAGTCTATATGGCGCTGGCAACAACCATCGGCACCAGGGCAACAGTGAGCAATACAGCTGCATAGTATGTATTATATTAAAATTGCAGGCAATATCTTTGTAAATTAGCATTTTCCACATCTATATGTAGGTAAACATTGTGTATTTAAAATAATGTGTTCAGGTATATACTAGTAACTTTTACCACATCTCTGACAGCTTGGGATGTTTTTAATATTCAAATGAAATTAAAAGACCCCGGAAATATTTAAAACCATACAAATGTGAGGCGCCTAAAATAGTCAACCTGATGAAGATATAAGATTCTGATGGAAGGTTTGCTGACGAAGCATGAATGTAAGTAAGAAATGCCACTTGGAATAAGCTGCTTGGAATTTTTATGGTGAAACTGTGTCCAAATGGAAAGGTGTCTACCGTAATATTCCATGCACCACTTAACACTAAGAAGCAAATTAATGATCCTGCCAATCACACATCCAGGAGACAGCCAGCAGGAGCAGAGGAACCTGAAATGATGATGGGAAAGTCCCAGGATCACAGGGAGGACATTAGCAGATTATAATGACGTTCTAAAGCAGGGGTGGGGAACCTCCGGCCCCCGGGCCGTATACGGCCCGCGAGACCATTTGGTATGGCCCTCAAGGTAATTTTATAAACACATGCAAAAAAGAAAAAAACTAAATAAATCTAGACCGCAAACAAATTAAACAAAGCGAGTGCCTGTTTTTCCTGGCCAAGGTCCTTGAACACAACACGAGCCTAACGTGTCATCACGTGGTATATGTCTCGTCTGACAGGAGTGCAGTTCTGACGAAGAGCACCAGAACGCCGCTCCGGCACTTCCAAGCAGTACCCATAAGGAGCCGTACACATGCCGCAGTTTTTGCGTGTCTGTGTCTTTAGTTGAAAGCCCAGTGGCGATCTGCTCATCTGTCATACTGATCATACAGTCAATAACTTTGTTGTTATTAGCATCTGGTTAGCTCGCTATGCTAACTAATATAAGAAGCTTTTTCTACAACCAGTGAGGTAAAGGCACATCTTTATATGATCATTATAGTTATAAAAAAATAAGAGAATAAAGTAAACCGGTATAAAATATACTACAGTAAAAAAAAGTTGTTATTAATAAACGAGAATACAGTTTGAAAGGGGAGTGATTTGTAAAATATCCATAAAGAAAAAGAAATTGCTTACAGTTCTGTTTCATATGTGTTGAGAGACGTATCCATAGATCTCCTAATGTTGCTCTCAAAGTGCACCAGATTGATACTTCTAACTTCAACATTTAAAAAAAAATCTTGCATGCCCCCCGGACCCCCCTAGAGGAGGTTAGGTCCCCCCCCCCATTTAAATCACGTCCACATGGATAGGAAACTAAATACATTTGCACACATCTTGTCTCCAATATCTTTCTGTTTTGGTGGTCATGCCACAACCGTGCACGTGCATGCATACGTGAGTCATGGTAAAATATCTGGATTAAGAGGTTGCTTTTTCTTTGCACAGCATGAAAGAAAGGCGAAATGAATGGGCTGGGATTTTAGTATTTTTAAGCAGAGGTCAATCATTTGTACGGCCCTCGGAGGATGTTGAAAAAATTGAAATGGCCCTTGAGAGGAAAAAGGTTCCCCACTCCTGTTCTAAAGAGTTGATGGCATTCCCACAAGTAAAATCACACCTTTTAAGAAAAGTTTCTGACACTTTGGGGCGGAGCCACTGGACTTTGATTGACAGCTGCCAGGAAGCCCGGAGTTGCCAGGTTTGATCATTGCCTGAAATACCAAGAGCCGAGGAGTGACAGCAGCAAGATTAGTTGGACGAGATTTATTGGTGAAGTTGTCCATAAAAAACTATTATATTCGTAAAATGTACAGCTAATATATATATATCAATTAATTTCATATAAAACAATATATTTTTGAGTGGGCTGTATCTGTCGAAATCTGCTAGCTACTGTCTGCTGTAATCACCTACAATATGTAGGAAACATGAAGGTCCAGTGTTAACAACTAGAAAACAAGTTAACCTAGAGGCCGTTTTATGATAACGTTTTGGTATAATTGGCAATTTTTATTTTCAATATTCAATGAATAATAAATCTTAGGTCACAGGAGGCTCCTCCAGCAGTGCAACACAATAAAACAGAAAAAATAGTACAAGTAAATACAAAAAGTGAAATAGTGGAATAGTGCAATAAGAATCTATATGCAAGTGATTGAATATGATATATTAGATAAATCATTTCTAAATTTCAGCCAGATTAATGTTGTGGATGTTGTTTCAAAAGTTCAGGGGCCTCATTTATAAAGCCTTGCGTAGGATTCACGTGGGAAGTTTGCTTACGTAGGACAAAGCAAATAAATACGCACAGACATTTTCCGATTTACAAAACACTGCGTACCGGCGTAGGAAGTGCGTGCGGCACGTCCTACGTCGGTTTCCTTTTATAAATCACAATCAACTCGAAATCCGGCGCAGCTTTTGCGGGCTGCATGAAGAAGATCGCAGGAAATGAGGACAGAACAGCTAAAAAAGACATCTCACACCGTGTCAGATTTTGGTTCTTTTGGGAAGGTCGAGACAAATCACATTGTTTGGTGGATGGAGTTTGAACCAGAGTAGCAGCATGGAGGTCGGATCGTCACCAAAATAAAGATACAGCCCACTCAAAAATATATTGTGTCATATCAAATTAATTGATATATATATATTAGCTGTACACTTTACGAATGTAATAGTTTTTATGGAAAACTATCATTAAATCTCGTCCAATTAATCTTGCTGCTGTCACTCCTCGGTTCTTGGTAGTTCAGGCAATGATCAAGCCTGGCAACTCCGGGCTTCCTGGCAGTTGTCAATCAAAGTCCAGTGGCTCCGCCCCAAAGTGTCAGAAACCTTTCACGCGTGCGCAGACAGACTCCGCGAGCGAGTGAGGCTGACACTCCCGCGAGCGAGCAAGAGGGCTGTCTCTCCCGCGAGCGAGCACATAGCCGCTCGCGGGGGTTCAATCTGAGCGCCAGGGTCATTTAATGCGTGTGTAAAAGCACATTTTTCGCTCGTGAGTAGCTTGTTTTGCGCGCTAGAATATTGACCCAAATCTGACTCCATAACAGGGATTTGCAGCATGCATACAAACCTATAGAATACACGACAGGAAAGGGAAAACCCCCAAAAGTATAATAGACCCTCTTTAACTAACATTGTTTTGTTTTTGTGTGTGTGTGTGTGTGGTGTCGTAGTAGCGAGAGTATTTAGGCCCAGTTTCTTTGCTGTGATATTTAAAGATCCAGACAGCGTCACACTGACTCAGGATCAGCAGCCGCACACGAAACCACAGCAGCAATTTAGAACTATTTAGCTTAGACACAGCACAACAGAATGAAAAGTGTGTGTGTGTATGCGTGTGTGTTTGAGAGAGCTCCCTACAGACTGTGTATTCGTGAGAAGACAGTCTGTATATTTTTGTTATCTCATTCCATTCTATATTTATATTCTGTCCATGCTTCAGAACACCATCACACACTGTACGTTCCGACAACTGCTCAATGTTTCATAAATGATTAAACATATAGTCACTATAGCATGAAGTACCTTGTGCATGAGTAGTCATCATTTATCAGTAGTATGTTTTTACATGATTGAAGCATTTAGACTTCAAGTCCACATCGGTTTGTCTCAGAAGATGTTGCCTCTTCTGTAGATTTTCATTTCGAAGTTGTATTCTCTGATTCTGTTCGGTGTTCCTCGACATAGAAACACAATAGTCTCATGGATAATTCAGAAGTCTTTCAGTTTGGTATGGCCAACATCAGTACCCATGTACCTCAGAAAACAGTGAACAGAGAATTACTGCAGGGAGTTTAAAGATAATTGGAAGAAACCCCTCTTGAAAAGGTTTTTGCAAAGTGGCTGCAGCCTCCATGTTGTGGGCGGACTGAGCGTTGTTGGTGCTATTAAGCAATCAATCACTCAATCAATCAATCACTCAAAAAATACGTATTAATCCCAGGGGGAAACAGGTAGGAGGCAGGACGTCACAGAGACCCTCTAAAGCAGGGGTCGGCAACAGGTGGACCGCGGTCCGGACCCAGACGCCGACCTCTACGGACCCGGACCTATAATCAATACATTAATAGGGGATTTCAATTTTGACGGGACGATTCTATTTTAACCGCCGCCGACAGGGGGCGATACAGGGAGAGAAACACAGAAGAAGAGACGAGAGAGCGGCAGATAGAAGTGGAGAGGAAAGTGAGTGAAGAGAATAATTTGCGATACAGGGAGAGAAGACGGAGAGGAGAGTGAACAGGCGTGTTAGCGGCAGACAGGGAGAGACAAATAATTATACATGGTGCTCTCCAAGAAGAGGAAAGTGGACAGTGAGAACAGAGCTTTAACCCTGAGTGGACTCATTCATGTTCATCCTGCCCACTGGGAGCACAGAACCAGTGTGTCTCATTTTGTTCAGAGACCGTGGTGCAAGCACACTCGGAATAAAGTATTATTTTATTTTAAGAAAATGTCTGTTTCCGGTATTTGTTTATGACGATGTGATGTGAGATGTGAGACTGGGTTGGAGAATTGCACAGGAGAATATAACGTATCTATGCCACAATTTTAGATGCGGATTTTGTTAAACTAATACGTTTGCGCTGTGGACCAACACTATAAATTGACAGGGAAGGGGGTAACAATAAAGATAACACCATTAAACAGTTACACAACATAACAGAAATAATATCGATAGCAGCGTCCCTAGCAACCACCTTGGTAACAATGAAAACGTTGAATGGACACAATTTCCTGAAGTAATCTTCGTAATAACTAGCAAACTAAAGATCATGTACATCCACTGCACACATAATCTGAAATAACAACTCATATTTCTCGCATCAAATGACATAAAAACGCATTTTAATGGCCAAACTAACCATTTTCCACCGAGAATAAAACGAATGTCAGCCATGTTTTTTTTTTCTGCAGGGAGAAATTTGAAGATCACGTGACATAGACACCAGCCATTGGAGTGAATGGTGAAAAAAAACGTAGGGATCTTACAATTTCAGAGGCGTTTTTGTAGAAATACTACGTCCCAAATTGTGGACCAACGTAGTTTTTTTGTGAGACTGGGTTGACTTTTCCCATGATGAGAGGGCATTCTAATATAAAAATACACATAAAGATACCAAAACAAAGGTCTAATTTTAAAATATATTAATTTATGTATGTATTAATAGATATGATTCAGCTAAAAAACGACCTGACAGCACCAGATGTATGGGTGTGAAGTGCCAACTGCAGACATGATGGATGGGAAGAGACTCCTGCGACTTCCTGTCACCAGCCTGGTTTCTCCCTGTGGAACATGCTTGGCATTCAGGGGTCATGGCCATTGAACACAGCTCTGTGAAATCTGCCATGTTTTTGCTCACTCTCACTTGCATGACCACACAGAAAAATGAATTCAGAGACGTGGTTAATTATTTTCCAGGCCATCAATACATAATGTTTTCTTGACAGTAAAAAAAAAGCCTATAGCCTACTCTTGCACAGGCTTGTATGAAGACTTAAGATAGAACATAAAGTTACTATTTTCTAATAGTGTTTTGCAGAAATTACCCGGTGAAGAGGGAATCTGTTTTTATTGGTTAATGGAATTGGAATAATCTGATTAGAGGAGTTTATCTTGTTTTGAGGAAAGCTAATGAATTATTCATGAATACAACATTAGGAAGACCCTGGAAACATCATACCATAAACTGATCCTTACTCCAAGTTAAACAAACACCGGTACAGTGGAAATAGCTAATATTGATTAAAATATTGTGACAGATTGGTTCCTATGCAAATGCTGTGTATATAATTTGCTCAAAGTAATAAAGTAGTCTTTTTATGCATGACAACACATGATACAATATGTATTCATTTCTGTGAGATTACTTTTTCATGTATACAAATGTGAATTAAATTGTAATTTGCATGAGAAACAAAGAAAAACAAAAAACCTGTAATTATTAGTTGTTTGTGATCATTTGATCCAACTGGGTTGACACAATCGTCTTTTGTTGAGAATAAAAGAGATTGCTTGTATCCCAGTGTTTCTTCTTTCCATACACCCACACTGCCACATAATGTTGACCGTACAGATTCCCCACTCGCTGCCCCGGTTGTAACTCCAGTAAAGGAGGCAGCTAGTGCGCATGCGCGGGTGAGAGTGATAAACCGTGCTATGCGGGTACAGGGATATTATGGCCGGCGTAGCAGGGTTAGGAAACACATAACGCAGAGTGTAAAAACTCTGCTTGATGCATTTCACTGTTTGGGTGAATGCATCATGGCGGAGCGCACGCTCCCATGAGAGCGCGCCGCGGTGAGTTCAAGGACCTCAGTAGAGAGTCGGCCCTTTCTGTGTCGACCCCCCATGGGCAGAGCTTCCCTTCACGGGGAGTTTTGCGGCAGGACGGGTCACCAGAGAGTACCACAGCTTTATCGCTGGGGCCCCACAGCTGATTGCACATCCCCAACACACTGTTATGGGGAATGGAAGCGCAGCTGTGTGTTAACGGAGTGGATGGACAGGACGCTGAGACTGGGTTATTCACTCCAGTTTTGCAGCATCCCTCCGCCATTCACAGGCATAAGAGAGGCAAAGCTATCATCCCGAGGGGAGATAGGTTTCCTCTCGGCAGAGGTGCAGGCCCTGGTGCAAAAAGAGGCAGTGTCTGCTGTGTGCACTCAAGACAGAGAGGAGGGGCACTATTTCCTGTACTTCCTGGTTCCCAAGAAGACAGGCAAATTCAGGCCCATTCTGGATCTTCTTAGCCTGAATCTCCACATTGCACGCAGAAAATTCCAGATGTTAACTATAAAACAGTTACTGGGACTGGTACAGCCAGGCGATTGGTTCACAACCATCGACCTGAAGGACGCATACTTTCATGTCGAGATTGCTCCGAAACACAGAAAGTATTTGCGTTTTGCCTTCCAGGGGATAGCCTACGAGTACAACAGACTACCGTTTGGCTACTCCCTCTCCCCACGCACGTTCAGCAAATGTGTGGCCACAGCGCTCCAACCGCTGCACGCCCGTGGCATGAGAGTTTTCTTTTATCTGGACGACCTCATAGTCATGGCCAGGTCCAGGGAACGGCCAATGTTTTACACAGCCCAATTGATCCTACACCTAACCAAGTTCGGTTTTGCGATCAATTGGAAGAAGAGCACCCCCATACCTCACCAACAGGCGAGGATATTTAGGAGTGGTGCTCGATGCAGGCAGGCTACGCGCCACCCTGTCAGAGAGCAGACAGGCATCCCTGCTTCGGGCAGTTTGCAGACTGCGACAGGGGGCAATAGTGACAGCTTTGACCATCATGCAGACTCACGTTGTGGTCCCACTCGGGTTACTGCATATGCGCCGCCTGCAGAGGTGGTTCTCCAGCCTGCGTTTATATCCCAAGAGGCACAAACGGCATCTGGTGACCATCCCCCCCCTCAGTGGAGGGCAACCTCCGGTTCTGGGGGTCCCCGGATCACCTCCGGAGGGGGTCTCCACTGGGATGGGTGACCTCCTACATCACAGTGTTCACGGACGCATCCGGAACAGGATGGGGAGGGACCTGCCTGGGGAGAGCTATAGGTGGGCACTGGTCTCTAACAGAAACATGGCACAGCAACCTCCTAGAGCTACGGGCAGTAGTGTTGGTCCTCCAGCATTTCAAACCCTTAATCCGGGGGAGACATGTAATGGTCAGGAGCGACAACAGCACCACAGTGGCTTATATCAACAGGCAGGGCGGAGTCCGCTCCACCGCTTTGTTGACCACAGCGGAGAAACTGTGGTTATGGGCTTCAGAGGTGGTGTTATCTCTGAGAGCCCTCCACATTCTGGGTCTGGAGTACAGGGGAGCCAACCTCATGTCAAGGGGCGGACCCCTGCCAGGCGAGTGGGCGCTTCACCTGGAGGTGGAGAAGCAGATCTGGGCCCTGTTCGGGAGAGCAGAGGTGGATCTGTTCGCCAGCCGGCGCAACAGCCACTGTGCCCTGTGGTTCTCCATGGCTCTGAGCGACGACCCGCCCTTGGGGTTGGACGCGTTTGCACACGAGCCATGGCCAAGGAAGCTGCTTTTCGCCTTTCCACCGCTGCGTCTCATTCTCCCTCTCCTGTGAGGCGAGAGTGAGGCGAGAACGTCTGTCAATCATCCTAGTGGCTCCGGACCGCGTCGGAGCGCCGTGGTACTCAGAGATGACACAGATGAAGGTGGGCCAGCCCTGAGGGCTTCCCCAGTTCTGGGGGGCGATGTCTCAAGAGGCAGGTGCAATCAGGGCCAACTTCTCCAGGCTTGGCTCCTGAGAGGGATAGGCTAAGACAGGGTGGATAGTCTGATAGCGTTATTCAGTCTATCCTGGCAGCTAGAGCAGGATCCACCACAGCCTGTTACAGGCCGAAGTGGCTAGGATTCCAGCGATGGTGTGAGGAGCGGAAAATAGAGCCCCTATCGTGTGAGTTGGGATCTATTTTGTCGTACTTACAATTACTGGTGGACAGAGGGCTGGCACATTCCACAGTGAAAGTGTATGCAGCAGCCATCTTGTCCTGTCATGAGGGATTCAACGGCAGGTCAGTCTTTTCTCAGCCACTGGTGTTGCGGTTTTTACGGGGGGTCAGGAGGCTGCGCCCAGTAGTGCACGCCTCCGCCCCGCAGTGGGACCTGCCGCTGGTGCTCGAGGCTCTGGTCTCAGAACCAATTGAGCCTCTGGAGCTCTCCTCCCTGAAAGCACTATCGTGGAAGACAGCATTGCCTTAACGTCAGCCAAGAGAGTGTCCGAGTTAACCGCTCTATTGGTGCACCCGAGTTGCTTGGTGATCCGGGGTGACTCAGACCGAACCCCTCCTTTGTGCCGAAGAGCCTAAGGAGTGCGTTCAGGTCGAGGGCTATTCAGTTGGGGGGCTTTAATCTTCCACCCCATAGTGGGGCTAGGGAGGCTAAATTGCACCTCCTCTGCCCGGTGCGTGCGCTAGCATGTTATGTAGAGCGCACGGCTGCCCTTAGACGCACTGAACAGCTGTTTGTGTGCTTCACCGGGGGCGGGGTGACCGGGAAAGCCCTGTCCAAGAAACGCCTGCGAGGCCCGAGGGGAGGCAGGCTGGCCCCGCCCAAGGGGGGGTCGCGTGATGATTAAAGAAAAGAAGTACAAAAAAACAGTGTTTCCCACATCATTTGATTCTATTTGTAGGGACACCTACAAACACCGCCATGCAAATGAGCCATCATCTCATTAGATATGTGCATATTGTAATAATTTCAGGAACACAATTCTGAACATTGGATAATGTCAGGTTTGAAATTCTCGTTTCATTTTGTAGTCACACAAAAGTTTTTTTTACAGAACGGATTTTGGATGTTTCTTTTTATCACTCCATAAATCAGAAAATATTCATTTTCGCCATGTTTTTAGTTATAATTCAGGCTATGAATGATATATGAACAAACCCTTCTGTAAAAAATGTTAGTGAATTTAGGAGAAATCTACAGACGCAAATAGACAAACTATAGTAAAATAAACACCTAAATGTGTATGTTGTACATTTTCCTTCCAAAAGCCTGAAAGAAAACTAGAAAATAGAACAAAATATGAAAACCGGTGTTTTTGCCTGCCGTGTCTCGCCTTAATGAGTGAGACATGGGGGAGTTGAGGATCTGTGGGGTTTGTATGTCGATGTATAGGAAACACTGTTATTTGTATTACTATTATTAATAATAACGTGTGCATATACCTTTTTCAGGGGCGGACTGGCCATCTGTAGAATGTCTCCCCCCGTTGACAATTCACATGGCGGGGGGTCGCCAGTCTCTGGCACAGTTAATTTGGGGGTCGCGGGCTGAAAAGTTGGGAACCCCTGCTCTACACGAGCTATGGCTGTGTCAACAGCCTTATTTAACGGCGTGAGTGTGGAGGATATATGCACGGCGGCGTCTTGGTCAACCTGGCTCCTTTTCATCGTCTGTGCTTGCTGGGGCAACGCAGGACTGGTGAGGAGGGAGGGGGGCTGTGGGTCAGTGGGCATCTGACCCCCTCCCCGGGCGTAATGCGCTTACGTTTCCCCCGAGCCCCCCCAGAAAGCCGGTCAGAGACAGTGAGATGGAACAGTGTTGTTGTGGGACGACAGCGCGGGTATACATCGGGGCTCTGTGAGAGATATAACGAGGGGTTACATAGGTAACCCTTGTTATATAAACACAGGCAGAGCCCTCTACTCAGGGGCCCTGTCTGTCCTATGCAGCTTGCTAAAGAGAAGTGTAGGATGACAGTCAGGAGGCGAGGCCTCCTTTAATGCGGTGAGATGCGCGCATTCAGGTATGCCCGCCCCGGGGGCCGGCTACGTCTATCGAAGTCTCAGTGGATGAATGCTTGCATGATATGATCAAGGGGAGTACCCATAGAGTCCAGTAGAGGGCTCCGCCTGTGTTTATATAACAAGGGTTACCATACGTAACCCCTCGTTTCATGTTAGCCTGCGCTAGCACAGAAAATGAAGACTTTAAAACCAAGAATAAAGAAGACTTCTACAACAAAGTCAGATAACTTTCTCCATAAGGATCAGCCACTGGACATTATTTTCAAAGTAAGGGTAAGACCATGCAATATGTATTTTCATTTGCATTTAAATAGTGGAAGTGAATTCGCCTTTTTGTGTTTTAAAGAATGCTGCTATCAAAGCCTAACCAATAGGCTAGTAATTGTGCAAGCTCCCGATTGAATGGTGAATTTAAGCTGGGTCTATGGGGTTCAAGCGGCGCTTAAATCTTTATCTGATACTAGCCAGTGCTTGCATCTTTTGACATCACCACATGTCACTTGTTAACACACACATATTGTTTTAGAACAAACTAGAAGAACTGTGACTGTTCTTAAACATCTTCACACTAACACACTGTTATTAAGGGACTTGCTGGTGAAACGTACAGAAGTCATTAGGTTCAAACTTGGAAATCCAATTTTGATACATTACACTGATAATGTAATTTCATCAATATTTAATAAAAACAATAAAGCAACTGAGCAGAAGGAGAGAGAGTGGAGCATGCAGAGGGAAGGACGACACACACACACACGCACGCACGCACACGCACACACACAGAGAGAGAGACAGCAGGGAGAGACAGGTGCAAATCCCACAACCCAGAAGTCATCAATCTTCCACTGAGGTGGAACAGGAAGAGCGGCCCAGTCGGAGCCACACAGACACTCTGCCAATGTTTTACCCTCCTTTATTTAACGATAGCAAGAGCAATTCAACAGGATGTTTTTCCCCGCCCTTTATTGTTTTCCCATTCATCCTGTGGCAGCACCAACTCAAAATTATAATCCTGGGGCCTCAAATCCAAAACACCTCCTTATATGGCATTGTTTGAACACTGATCAATGAAATAGGAAACAACACATATTCTAATCATAATCAGCATCAGGACTAACAGCTCATGAACACACCACCACTGACACCACAGTCAGATCATCAACTTTTCAACTTGAGAAATGTGACAATCCATGGTAAAATGTTAACGCACCATTGGCTCTGAGGGAGGTCTACGTTCTCAAAATGCTATACTAGTTTAATTATAAATGTATAATAACACGTGTGCACTTTTTGTGAGATTTAAAATCAGGACCTGTTGAATACTCTATTCTGATTAGTCAATTTGGACATTCAGTGGTTTGCAATTTTTCGCTAGTAGACCACTGCTAAGGAGGACAATCTGATCAAGTAACTACAGTATATACAGTCCGTCAGGGATGAGCGAAGCAGGCAGGACCCAAATGCAGATTTCACAGAAAAAACACCTTTATTCCAAGGTTAATGAAACAAAACAGAACTCTTCCCTGTGAACAACGTCAAGACACACAAGGAACTAACAAAGACAGACAGAAAAACCAGAACTTAAATACACACAAGACTAATCAAAGCAACAAGAGACAGGTGAGGAGGGAGGAGAAAACACAGGGGCACCAGGTGAACACAATCGGGTAATCAGACAGGAGGGACCACAGACAGAAAGCAACAGGCAAGACAGGGGGTGAACACTCTTCAAAATAAAACAGGAATCCAAAGACAGAAAAAGACAAGACAAAACAAAACACAGACAGATCGTGACACAGTCAACCCCTCAGTACTTAACCATTTGCAAATCCATCTTTTACCCACCTTTTGGCCTCCTGGAATATCAAACCTAAACATATGTCTCAGTTAACACATATAAGACAACAAATATAATTAAGTAAAAGGTGTAAAAGGCAATCAGAGTATAAGACATTATATACTGTATGTATATGATTATAAATGATGATATGGTAATTTGACACAACAGGGAAATCTGCCGATACCACATGAACGGTCATGGACACTTATAACATGTTTTCTTTTTTATTGTTTTTGCTATACTGTTATCCAAAATGAACTGTCAAAGTAAATTATTTTGCATGGAAAAAAATGAAATGTATGTTGTGCTTTTTTGTGTTTGTGTGTGCTTCACTTAACCTTCATTGGCGTGTATAATAGTGATTACACATGTGCCTAAAGGTGTGCTTTCAGAAGGGATTAGGTAAGATTTTACCCTGGAATCCATTATGAATGACCACATCTGTGTTCCTCTGTTGCTGAGGGCAAACACTGCTGTATTAGCAGCAACATCACTGCTGTGCACATCTGGCTGCTCCACTGGGGCATGAAGTGACCAGGTTCTTTACAATACAATAGAGTATTCTAGATACTAAGATACACAATGCACTGCATTTTATCAGAGTGTACGTTATCGAGCACTTACATCTTTTGTGCCTCAGTTTATTTTGGTGTCTAATTTTCTCTCTAGTGGCCATGAGCACTTTACAGTATACAGTGCATATCATTCATGATTTAGTATGGATCATGTATGTATGTATGTATGCAGACATTTTGAGGACAGATTTGAGGCACAGATAAGATGTTTCTGGTCCAGGATCGACACAACACTGAAGTTACAGTAGCAACAATCTTAAAGAGTGAAAACCAAGGCACTCCTCATGCGTCTAAACATTACTCAGAAAGCGAAATACATTTAATGTACTATTATTTCTGTCCATTCCACATGGGGATTCACATTAATATGTTAGTTCTTGGAATGTAAGACGAATAGTTGCATCCAACATTGGGAAATGTAGTGTTATTCCAGCTTTGTGTCAGAAGTTTTAGTTTGTGTCTCTCTTCTTTTAACATGACACCCTTATGTTCAAAGCATGATCTCTACAAAAACCTTGCCTGCAGAGACCAGGGTTGCGGTCAAATTCTCGGGAAGGTTCCTAATGAGGGGGAAATGACTCAGAAGTACCTCAGTGGCAGCCATGATAAGAACTGTTTGGACTCACTAGATCAGGGCTTCTCAAACTCCGGACCAAGGTCCGGATCCGGGCCGAACTGCAAATCAATCCGGACCAAACCCTGTGTCCCTTTAAAAAAAATAAAATTATAATTTCTGATTCTGATGTAAATTAAAGTGGACCTATTATGCTATATTGGAAACATATATTGTAGGGCCATACCTATAGAAAACATGTCTGTGAAGTTGTTTGCTTAAAATACCAAACAGTTCACCCATTGTACCCATACTGCTCATACCCCTCTTTTGCAGCCCTGTTAGAGAAATGCGGATTCTGGGTCCTTAGCTTGAACAATTCTGCTGTGATAAAACGCCATCCTGTTCTAAACCACATCAAAGATTATTTCTGAAACAGTATGGAGCTCAAATGCTTTTTCTCTTGCGGGTTTATCACAAGGTGAGTTCCTTTTTTTATTTCCTACTTTTTAAACACATGTGCTCTCCAGCACAGGTTAGCTCCGAGTGTTAGCGAGGCTTGCTAATGTAAACAAAGACGAGATAACGTTGAAAACAGTCAGGCATTGTTTCTGATAGCAATTTTCTGTGGGTTCGCCACTGATTTGACGTGAGATCGGCAGCAAATCTGTATCCGCTCGTTGTACCCCTGTTTTTAAAATATTTGGGTACGGAGGAAAATAGAGTTTTTTTACTTTACTGGCATTGATCCGGACCATTGACCTTGTATAAAAGTCACAAGTGGACCTTTAACCAAAAAGTTTGAGTACCCCTGCACTAGATGATATACACAGTGATAGATGTGTAGGCCTAACAAGTTATGTATATATTGCATACAATTGTATTTATTCAAAACGTTTTCATAAGATCAAATGTATTGGGATTCATGTCAATGCATACATGTGGACAGGAAGGTGATGAGTACAAGCAACCATTAAGATACACTATTACATTTATTTTGAATTCAATCCAACCTTGGTAAAGAAGGATATTCTTTTTTAAAGCTTGCTGAAGTAAAGTTATAGTCAAAGTTATAGTCATTAAGACATAGATTTGACCGCAACCCTGATCTATTTCCCAACTAAGTATTGCAATGTAACTTCTATGCAGATGATATCATGAGTTATGTCATAAAACAACAGGAAACATTCTTATGCATCCAATAGTTACAGAAGAGCATCAGAAGTAATGATATGTCAGATAGGCATGACAATACCCATTGAACACCTGGCTGGAAACTTTCAATTTAAAAAGGTGTTTATTTTAACAGCCTGCTTTTCCTGTGCATTTCCTGAGCCTGTTTACGCCATTTAACACATTGTATTTGATTCATTACTCAAGACAGCTATCATGCTCCCACTGTGATTTTGTTTTAGCTTAAAGTTAGGGATTAAAGGGCATTTGTGACCTTGGAAATGGTAGTTTGATGAACAAATCCCAAATGAAGATCCTTTTAAGGGACGATGACGATGATAGTGGATCTGTCTGTAGAAGCAGATCTACTTCAATGGCCACTAAGCTAACTCAATTTTCTTATAATGAATGGGGAAACGCACATTGATTTCTAGACCTAGAGCACTTGCTTTATCTGATTAGGGTACAGGCTGTCACAGTATTGGGCTGAATGTACAGTATGCACATGTCCAAACATCACATATGGCTGTAATGTTTATTAAACAACAGCATTTCTGAAAGATTGTAGAATAAATGTGATATCCAGTCACCTCGGTGAACAACAACGTCTACACTTAGCTTTAATCATTGAAAGGTAATCTAATGAGGTAAATCCTCCGATACCTAAATCCTTTACCTCAGACCAGCTGCTGTTAGAGATCAGGGCCACTTGATATGTATTTGTATAACTTCATTCAGAATTAAGGAGTTTCAAATTGTTAAAAAAATCATCAGTTCAGGCATCTTCAACCTGTCCATCTACACTCCAGTTCTGATGTTTTATTAAGTAGACTTTCAGGCAAGACTAATTTCTTCATATGAAACCTTGTTTGTCACAGTATCATCAAAGTGATTTCTCTACTGGACACACATTCAGACTCATTGTGGAAGCTACATTACACTCCATCATGGTAGCAGCCAATATATGTGACCCTGTATAGTTAGGGGTGCAAGGTGCAAAGATGCAAATATGTTTTGAATGCAAATTATGTGTGAACAGCATTTGGCTGAGCATTACAACTATAGTTGAATTATTACATTATAAAAGTAATGTAACCTTAATTAATTTCAGTTACATTTGGAAAACCCCAATATCAAATGCAGAGCAAATAAATACAAGAGAAAATAAATATTAATAAGCAGTTTTTTACTCAAATGTACCATGTAGGAAAACAGAACAATGTAACCTAAAATAAAAAAAATCAACATATCATAAAGAAAAATAGCCAAAACCAAAAAGCAGAACATCTACCTATCATTTATTAATCTTTTTATTTTTAATTTATTGTGACATTTAAATCCTGCTAGTAATCCCCATTTGTATGGATTATGTGATCACATAACATATAAATATACTGTATATACAATGCAGGTTAAATCAACCCAATTTTAATCAGGTGCAATAAGCAAAGTCAATCTATCAAACCACTGTAACTCTACTTATCAGTTGCTGGTCCAACATTAAAGCTACACAATTAATAGAAATGTTAATGAGGTTGCAATTTGGACTAGTGCAATATTCACATATTTCTTAGACAAAATATGTAAAAATATTTGAGTCAAGTATTGGAGAGCTGTAGAGAACTCCCAGTCTACAAACAATATTCTACAGACTCAACAAATAATAAAATAAATGCTGTTATGGCCCAGATCCTCTTTAAAAATCACAGTCAGCGTTTTCATTTATTATTCAATGATAATATGAAAACAATTTCAAGAATGATCATTCCATCTAATGTCGTGATTCATATCACAATTGCACTTTAGTCAGTTACAAAAATCCCAATTTGTTATTTTTTCAAAATCACGCAGCCCTATCTAACATTATTGTAAAATATTGTTCTTCCGCCAACTCATTCTTTGTGTTCCTTATTGTATCATCCAATTTCTCTTATCTTTGAGTTATGTCATAATGACAAACTCCACTCCAGAACAGCGCTCTCAGAACAATGTGAATGCTACACTGAGTCTGATAATCACAATGTTTCTGCGAGGGGATTAAAATCCCTCATCTGGCACATGAGTGATTAAAAAAGTAATGTTATGCAACCAACAGTGTAATAAAATGTACACACATAGTGATCAATTAATGATGATTGCAATGCAATCCGATAAGCTACACCCTTGAGTTCTCCAAATAATGTAAATGACTGTGAAATAAAAGGAAAAGGATTGATACAATCATTAGAGTTGGAGGGTTACTTTTAAAATGTATTCTGTAACAACTACTAGTTCGTAATAGAACCATAGAAAAGAAGAAACCAAGATATTTAGGATCAGAAATGATATTATTGATAGGAAAAGCTGCCTTTCATGAAGCATATTCAGGCAGTAGCCTATACACCAGAACTGAAACACATGAGCACATCCTAAAGATAAAAAAAATAAAATCTGAGCTGACAGAAAATGCTCCAGTTTTAGTTTAAAACACACATTTAAGCTAACACACACTATTTTATGAACATATAGGTTCACCTACTGAATTAAAAACAGAGCAAAAGAAGCAAAGAAAGTGAAAACCATAAAGCAGATTCAGGCAGTAGGCGTATAGATTCACACTTAAAGTATTATCCTACAGAACAGTACAGTTCACAGAGAAGAGAGAACATCTGATCACTATAATGCTCTTTATATATAGTTTATAGTCTTTTGTTGTTGTCATTGACCTCTTGGAAAAGCTTCCTCATTAAAGGAATGCTTCACTTGTGTTCAACAATCTGCCACACTCATTTCTAACTTCACCTGTCTACTAACCCTAACAGCTCAATGAATCCTGAACTTCCTGTAATCAAGCTCCACATCACACCGTCATGAAGTGATGAAAGGAAACCACACAGGGATCTGGCGTTCTGCTCAGGAATGCACAGCATGTCTCGGTTGCAGCTCTGCTTCTTTAGCTGTCACTTCTTTAATCGATTTAAGAGAGCCGCTGAGACGCTCCCCAACCCCGGCTTACTGTCCCACCTCCCACGCGTCAGGAATACCCTTGGTACTTGGCTACACTTGAAACAAAGCAACACACACAAGTACGTTAAACACTCCGTTTAAAAGACTCTGGTGCTGTTTTGTTCAGTTTCTCATCAACAAGCAGTGTGAGGAGTGTAAAGCAGAACAGTTACTCACACACACGCTCAGTGTCCCTGGAGATGCTGCTGAGGAGACTCTGTCCACATATTTCCTGTGAGTCTCTCGGCGGTGACTTCTCTCTCCGTTAGTTCCACCTGTCTGACAGCACGCTCTAACTGCCCTTTTCTCTCTCTTCCATTCTCTTCTGTGTGTATCCTCTGAGCTCTCTTTATCCGTTTCCCCCACTAAGTCCCTCCTTCTATCAGCCTCTATCCCTCTCATACATCCCTTCACCCCCTCCCTCCCTCACAGCACTTTTATCCAACCCTCTCCCGATAATATCCTCTTTGTCTTTAACTTGGTTTTATTGCTACATTTCCAATTTGATTCATTGGCTGGACCTTAATAGAGTGGTGCAGGAATGAGCCTTAGAACCAGGAAATGAGTTAGCATTTTAGCACTTCCGGTTCCCTTTTCTCAAAGTCAACGCTTCTTGAACGTGTTTTAGTTATAATCCTGAAATAAGGTCTGAGGTTAATACTAGTTTACAAGAATTCAAAGTTTTTTTCTATAACATAAAATACGCCAGGAAATCGGGAATGTCTAAACCAGGGGTGTCCAAGCTACGGCACGGGGGCCAAATGCGGTCCATTTTGAATCGGCCCTCAGCTAATTCAAAAAGTATAATGAAATATGGCCCACAAATTAACTTGTGCTTGTCATATATTGAACTTCTTAAATATATATGTAAAAATATATTACACAACATTCATGTGTTAAAAAGCCCACTTTTCATATAAATACTGTCAAACAAATCATAGTTGATTAAAAAAAAGCCCAATAGCTTATTACTATAACAAGCTTGAAATCTATCCTTCATATTTCCTCTTTTTATAAGCAATCTGAAGCTTCTGTTTTAAGGAATGAGCTGCTAACACGTCGTATAACTAAATAAAGTAAACCATCTGGAGAGCTGGGATTTAGGCTGTTGTGTTTCTAAAAGCATGTTCAAGTATCAAGCATAATTTACCTCATTTGATTGATTTAGCTAACTTATAACTTAACTTATACCTTTAGTGAGCGGCCCAGCCCTTTGTATATTTTTCTGTATGTGGCCCTCAGTGAAAAAAGTTTGGACACCCCTGGTCTAAAGCTTCTATGTGTCAGTAAAAAGGTGGTTGTTAACAAGTGACCAATTACTAAACGTCATCATGCCGAACATTAGCCGCCTTTAGCTTAGCAGTGGCCATGAGCAGCCATGTGACAGTGATGTAGTTAGTTTATAGCCTAATGTTAGCTTTTTATTTCTGCTGATTACGTTAATGCTTCAAAAATCACAAGTAGTGTTAATATGTGGAGATTATAATGCTGATCAAACAAGTAACCTGTTAAGCCCTGAGCCTGTTTTTCAGGCCTCAGGCTCGAAAATGACATGCCCAGAACAAATGACTATATCTTCACTTCTAAAAGGGGTAAATGAATAATCTTTTTTTTGTTTTCCTTTTCCGTTTTATGTTTATTTTCATGGCTCTGTTGTTTAATTTATATTGATAAGCTTTTTTTTTTGGTTTCGCCCGTTTGGGCATGTGCGGGTGGAGGGAGGGAGGGAGGGAGGGAGGGGGGAGTGTAGTGAGTGTATTGTGATATTACAATATAAATGAAATGGCATCGATTACTGTACACCAGGGCTTCTCCGGATCCGGACCGAACTGCAAATCAATCCGGACCGAAAGCTGTGTCTCATTATAATAAAAAATTATAAAAAATAAATTTCTGATTCTGATGCAAATTAAAGTGGACCTATTATGCTATATTGTAGGGCCATACCTATACAAAACATGTCTGTGAAAATACCAAACAGTTCACCCATTGTAGCCATGCCTCATACTGCTCATACCCCTCTTTTACAGCCCTGTTAGAAATGCGGATTTTGGGTCCTTAGCTTGAAAAAAAAAAGAGGAGGAGGCGGAGCTCATGCCTGATCAGAATTCTACCGGAGATAAAGTTAAATTCTGCTGTGATAAAATGCCATCCTGTTCTAAACCACATCAAGGATTATTTCTGAAACAGTATGGAGCTCAAATGCTTTTTCTTTTGCGGGTTTATCACAAGGTGAGTTCCTTTTTTTATTTCCTGCTTTTTAAACACGTGCTCTACATTACAGGTTAGCTCTGAATGTTAGCGAGGCTTGCTAATGTAAACAAAGACGAGATGACGTCCAAAACACGTCAGGCATTGTTTCTGATAGCAATTTTCTGTGGGTCCGCTGCCGATTTCGGCTGCAAATCTGTATCCGCTCGTTGTACCCCTGTTTTTAAAAGATTTGAGTACGGAGGAAAAGAGAGAGGGTTTTATTTTCTGACGCTGCGTGAGTTCCCCGACGCACCGGGGACACATATTTATGTATAAAAGACATCACAAAGTGCATTTTGCATGATAGGTCCCCTTTAATGTATATTTTCTTGTGTCTGACGCGTTGTGAGAATGAACGTGCATATATATGTACTTGTGTGCGCGAGCGTGACACGCATTTAAGTTAACCGCAAGTTTACCTTGACTTTCTAATGCTTCTAATACCATTTTTGCAGAGGTTCAAGGCATCATACTGTATGTATGTATTGAATGTGTGTGTGTATACAGGGGCGCCGTTTACCGACAGGCAAGTGCTTGGACCAGAAGGGGGCCCCCAAATAAGGTAGATTAATCCAATCCAATCCAATTTTATTTATATAGCACTTTAAAACCTCCAGACCAAAGTACTGTACAGAGAGATACATAAAATATAAAATCACACAGCTCAGCTCACACAACATTAAAGGTGGGGTAGGTAAGTTTCAGAAACCGGCTCGAGTGCACTAAAATTTGAAAGTACACAGCCGAAAAGAATCCGTCCCTTCCTTCAGACTTCCTTACAGAGCACCTCCTCCAACACACATGAACGTGCACATGACTTAGGTTGGCTATATAGTTCAGGGGAATTGTAAACCATACAAAACAGAACCTGTCCAAACCTGTCCAAGAGAAAAAGAGCGACCACGGCGTCAGATTTCAACTCGGTGTGTTCCAACAGTAGTCGCCATGGTTGAAAAGCAACTCCGATATTGACTCTGGTTTGACTTCTCCTAGTTTCCACTTTCTTTTTGTTCTTAATTTGCTCCGTTACATTTTTTCTTTTGCGACCAGTAGACGATGTTGAACCTAACTCTGCCATATTGAAAGTGGCCGCCTGTTGCTGGCGAGTCATTGAAGTACTGCTGCAATGCACGCCCAATGACAGCACGCCCAATGAGGGCACGAGATACATTTGTGCGTGCACGAGATGGAAGGCTGACAGACAGGGTGGCTGGCTAAACGGATTGGTTGTACTTTTTACAGTATTACGGGTTCCACAGATGACATTTTTTTATGGATTTTTTGTCAAAGCACTTAAGATATTCATTGCTATCGGGATGTTAAGAGCATTCCATGGAATATAACAAAGTGTATCTCGAGCCGGTTTCTGAAACTTACCTACCCCACCTTTAAATAAATACATTTAAAATAAAAGATACAAACACAAAACAAACCAGAGTAAACGTAACAATTTCCAAATTAAAAAATTAAAAACATTTAAGAAGGTCCACAGCAACGACAACATGAAACACCCTTTACTTTACTGCAACGACATGTCGGGAAACCCCCTCAAGGGGGCCCCATGCATAGCGCGCCGAAACTGCTTCTTAATTTCAGTTTCGTTGCTCCACTCCGAGGGGGGGGACTTTATTGGTAACCATTGATCCGGACCATTGACCTTGTATAAAATTCACAAGTGGACCTTTAACAAAAAAGTTTGAGTACCCCTGCTGTACACTATAATGAAATAAAAAGACTTGTAAAAAAAAAAAAAGAATAATCTTTTTTCTAAAAGCAATGATACACCTGTGAGTTGGCTGTAGAATTGTCTGAATCAATATAGATGTTTTTATTTTAAAGTAAATTCAGATTGAACATAGTAAAAAAATGTAAATTATAGTTTCCGTCTAAAAGAAAAACATTACTTATAGTGAAGACCACCCTTGAATGATGGGATAGTAGACTAAAAGCTTTTGGAATTCAAACTACAACATAAAGTACCCTGTATCAAGATTGATGCAAAACAAGTGAGAGAGGTTTAGAAGAAAAAAAACACCTCTGGGTATATTTGGGTGTATTTGCAGTATCTCTGGAACCCATTGGTTGATTTTGATGATTGACACCACTTCTTAACCGTTAGAGCCAATAGAATCGAGGGGGGGCTCCTAAATCCACCTAAACATTACCATTGAGGAGTGAGAGTGATGCGCACGCAGTTTGCCCAAAACTGAAAGCTCTGTTACACTCTATATGAAAACTAGGTTTAATGCCATAAATGTTATGATGGATTATCAGTAATCATTTCAAAGTGACACAGAGACATTGGATTAACCTTCAGCAGCGTTTATATGCGTTTTAATGCCCTTGAACACAACTTTTGATCAGAAAACAGCAAAGGTAAGACGTATTTGTTGTTTTAGCCACGTAAAGTGAAGTTGTGTGTTGTCTTTCCTGGCCTTCGCTGCCGGCGGGGGCAATCGGGCTAGAGGTTTTAAGTAAACTTGTGTTTGCCACAGAACTTTCTGCATTATAACGAAATCCAAAGGAATTCGCTAACTTCAGGCCTACAAAAATATGTCATCACTTCAACACCCTGTTTAGTACTGAATATCATATAAGGCTAAATAAGAAAGTAAAATGGTTCCTAATTTTTTTAGAAATTCAAAAAACACACTGCTAAATACTAATTGTTTTCCTAACAGCAGTGAGATGAAAACATTGACGTGGATCTCCTGTAATCCTGTTAATGCTTCAGTCACATCATGTGGGCAGAGTAGTAAGAAGTGATTGACCCACACTGATCTACCTGAGGGGGGGGGGACATGCATACTTAGGAAATGGTTATCCTATGCTAGCCTTGAAGCCACATTATTTACATAGCTTACATAGCATATCTGATTCTAGAGATGTATATAATATGTATGTAGTTATCAGTGGCGAAACGTGTCTATCACAACTGGACCTTCTGTAGACACACAACCCCCGCCGCCGAAAAACAAATAGTTGAGAGCAATATTGTCAAAAAATGTAATAAAATATTGATGTCATCTATTCTCTGTTTCTGGAATTGAAGCCAAAGTTCTCATATGTTTATCTTGCAGAGCCTCTTCCTCTCTATTTCTTTTATTTGAATGTTCAATACCTGACAAGGTCGGAGATCAGTGGGCGGAACCTCTGAAGTGTGGTCGCTGTGCTCAGAGGATTGTTTTTATTGTGACTTCCCCCTTCATATTGTGTCCCTCACGTTTCCTCGCCCCTTTCTGTAAATGTTTCACGTGAGAGGAGACATTGTGAGGGAAACTGAATATAAGACTGATTGTTATATCTGTTGTCAGTGATTAAACGGAGATCGTCTAAACTGTATGCTGGCTCGGGTCTCGTCCATGAACAACACAAAACACAACGCAGACACCGCTTACATACACACATATACACAGACTAAATTGGGGATTAGCGTCACCCCCCATCCTTTTCTGGAAGCTTTCCGCAACAGGGGTCTATCGTGTCACAAAGACCCTCATCCAGCTCCCATCTTAACCAATTACGCACTCAACATGTGATTCTTTGATGCTGAGAGTGTGTTCTCCAGAGTTGGGAGGGTTACCTTAATAAAGGAATTACATTACAATTACAAGTGACCTGCAAAAATCAGTAACCCAATATAAGTTTCCCAATATAAAGGTAATGTGATAAAATATTGCAAAAATAAACAATAGGATGTTTTTTTACGTGTATTATGTAAGACAACAGAACAATGTAACCTTGGAAAAAGAAGAATTAAGATATTTAGTCGCAAAAATGTGTCCTCTTAAATGATAGGCTAGGCCTACAGAATAGTATAGTTTACAAATGCTGTTTTGGTTTAGCACACTATTTAAAAGCAAGTACAGTATTTTTGTTTAAATAGATAATATTCTGCTCATGTTCAGGTTCATATTTGTATGTAGTGTCTCTACTGTGACATGTCTCCATGCTTTAATGTTCTCATACTGTCTGTGCTGCAGCACCTCTTTTCACCCTCTGTCTGAAACCAGAGCCCAGTCTGCTCTGATTGGTTAGCTGGCCGGCTCTGTGATCGGTCAACCTCTTAGAGATATCCCACCCCTTAGCTTATCACGTACAATAGAAGCGAGAGTGTCACATAGTGATGTCATTAAGTCACTGAAGTAAACAAAGGAGTACAATGGAGGCGTTTCAGACAGGGGGGAGTGTCAAGGGGTGAACTCAGAGGCATGAACCCAAATGCACAACTCAGACGGTTTCAAAATAAAGTATTTTTCTGGATATATTACAGTAAGAAGATAGAGAACAAAAAAACACTCTTTCGAGGAAAACTAAATAACTACGATAAGGAGCTTGAAACAAAACAACGGCCGTGGATCAGGCTTGAAGGTACGCTGGTATGTCAAGTCATGAGAGAAGACAAACTGGCACAGGACAGGGGGAGACTAAGACAATACACACAAGGTAAGGGGCAGGTGGAAACAATCAGGGCGGGGTAGACAATCACAAACGCAGGAGACACATAGGGGCACAGTGACCTGAAACGAGAGGGAGAATTTTGAACTTTTCAAAATAAAAACAGGAAGGCACAAGACAAAGGGACATGACAAAAGCTCATTTAAAGAATACAACTTTAAAATGATCTTTCGAGACATGACAGGGAGTGTGTGGGAGAAAAACTCCCTCTTGAGGGAACAGGGGTTTTAGCCTTTGTAGACCATTAACATGCACAAAAACCTAAATAACACACTACAGGAAAGGGAAAACCACAAAAAGCATAAAAGCGACTCATTATTGAAACAGGTGTCTTCACAGACATATTTAAAATAAAAATAATCAAAGTAGTGTAAATGAAAACCTACAAGGAAAATAAGGCAGACTGTCTACATATAATACATAGATCTTTATTCAAAAAGGGAGACAACACCATGAATAACGTTTATACAATATTTTTAAAAACAAATTATACCAAATTCAATATATAGATGGGATGTGATAATCAGTACTGTCAGTGGTGTGTGATGAGCATGATATCATGATCAATATCGGGATAAATATCGTACCGTGGACTTGTTATCGTGATATTATCGTACCGAGAGTTTTTGATACAGTTACATCCCTAGTGAATAGTGTTACCTGATATACTGAAAAAGGCAGCACTCAATGATCTCCTTGGGGAGTCTTTCAGTAAAGGAGTGTACGGCGCACAGCACAACACTGGAATCGAGGCTGAAATTGACTTGTACTGAAAGCGACCTCTATTTTACTCCCTGACTGTTCTCTCAAGTGGTGGAGAGACAATGCACAATTTTACCCACTGCTGTCACCCATGGCCAACGCATATCTCTCTGTCCCAGCAACATCAGTACCAAGCGAGAGAGTTTTTTCCACAGCAGGGGATATTGTAAATGCCCAAACATCCCAGCTTCTACCTGGAAATGTGGACATGCTCATACTCCTAAAAAAAAACCTGTCTGATGATGATGAGTGAGTGAGTTAGTGAGTTTGAGTTGAGTTACTTGAAAAACTAAAGTGAAACTTGATTTATTTTATTGCAGGGTCTGATTATTCAATTTCCTTGTTTATTTGTGAGATGCAGTGGCACAAAGAAAATGCCTACTTTGTTTGGTGGTACTAGTAGGTAAAAAAACACTGGTTGTTCTTGTTCCTACGGAGCCCTGAAGGGTTCATAGAGAGAACAAATACATAACATGAAGCCACGTTTTATTCATTTGTGCGCACAAGATGTAATTTGTGGCCTCAATTTAAATAAAACGAGGCCACACTTTATTAATTTGTGCGCACGATATACTTTCTCGTTCGCACAAAAAAGTTACCAGTGCGCCAAGTAGGAAGAGGAGCACAGAGGAGACAACCGTTTCATTGCAGACTGTTATGTTTATGTGGGGAAATGGCAGTGCATACATTATTTGAGATATATTTCAAACTCGGACTTCATTTTAGGGACATTTCGGCCAGGGGTGATGAGCTATTTGTTTATGCACCGGATTCGCAAAACAGGAAAGTCTGTGAACCAGTCTGCCTTGATCTATGAATTCATGTCCGTGACTCTCACAGTATCTGCTATCTGCAGAGAGCTGTGTCGTTTACGCAGCGCCTTCACTGTGTTTACCTTAATTAGAACAGCTGAATAGAGACCGAGGCTGCTACGTTTTAGCCACACACACACACCTCTCCACACATCGAACTGCCGGATTATTCCCCCTATTACTCGTTTTATGAAGGAGATGTCCGGTCACCTGATGTGTAAATAACCCAATTTGTGTTCTGTGAAACTGAAAAGAATATGACATTGTTTTTGTTACTTTCATTGCAGTTGTATATGTCTTAAATGTAATTTAGGTTAACTTCCTGTTTTATTTAGATGCTTTTATTTTGAAGGCGAGTTTACGCTGTTGACAGGAAGTTGTTGTTGCTATGGAAACGGGAAATGCTACATGATGTGTTTGTGCTCTGCTCAGCTCAGCTCTGTGTGGGTGTGTGTCCGACACCGGCATTTGTTTTCAAATGAACAGTAATTTACACACATGTGTATTCCCAAGTGAAAGAAGTTCGTTTAATCTTAATATCAATGTAGGAGAGTGCTAAATGCTGTCGGAGTGCACCGGAACAAACGCCACTATCATAATATCTGATGAAAACAAATGCCCACACACACACACGCCCTGGCGACCGGACATCTTCATTAAACTAATAATATGGTGTAATAATCGGGCAGTTAGATGTGTCTAACCATAAGAAAGTATCTCGTTCGCACAAGATACGTTTATCGTGCGCACAAATTAATAAAACGTGGCCTCGTTTTTAAAAAGAAATTCTCTTTATGAACCCTCCAGGGCTCCATATGTTCCAGTCTGTTACTGTCACTTTGATTTGACACTTTAAATTACTGCTATCCTACAAAAATGCTGTACAAATCAGATTTATTATTTAATAAAGAACAGAGTAATCATTTTTCTTTATTTTTCAATATCGTGATAAATATCGTAACGTGGTCTTGACACCTAATACGGGTTCCAAAAGGAGAAGTATTTAACATGTACTGGATTTATTCTATTATATTGCATCTGTAACAAAGAAGAATTCTTTGTTGGATGATAGTAAAATGCACTTCTAGTTGCTGATTGGTGAAATGTTCTTACTTTGGGTGTTATAATGTAACTATTAGAATTTAAGTGTGTGGTTTTAAAACTATAAACAAGCACTGACGTTAATTTGCTAGATCTTTTCTGTTATGTTTGGATTTGCCTAAACTTGTTTTTCACTGCTCTCTATAACAGTGACAGTGAATAAAATAAACATCAACATTGATGTTACAGCAGGATTTTCTTATTAAGTGATCAAACAATGTAAGTAGATGAAATTCCACTTCAAATTATGTGGAGGGCACTGTCAATCATTTGACAAAGAAAAAGAGTGATAAATAAAATATTAGCAAAACTGTCAGGGTTTGAGTTTTGTTGTGTCTAGTTGTGGGGTTATTTTGCTTATTATTTTGTTATTTCTGTTCTCCCTGTCATGTTTTCCTCCATGTATATTGTCTGGTCCTTCTCTCTGTGTTTTCCTCCTGTCGTTAGTTTCCCTGGTGTGTCTAATTGTCTGATTGTGTTCACCTGTTGCCCTTGTGTTTCTCCTTCCCTGCCCGGCTGTTTCTCGTCTCGTGATTACCCCTCCCTGTATTTAGTCTTGTCTCTTCCTGTGTTCGGTGTCGGTTCATTGTTTGTCTTTCCTGTCTCCCTCCATGTTGGTCACGGTCAGTTTTGTTTGTTAGTTAATGCTACCTGGTGCTACTTGTGTTTTTTCGTGCTTTTAAATAAAGCTCATTTTTGTTTCTAGAGCTTTTACTTTTTTTATAGTTTGCATTTGGGTCCTACCTTTTCCGCAAACCATAACAGAATGAACCGACCAGCTTTGGACTCAGCAGATTCAGCTTTTTTTATGCTACTGGTGGAACGTCTTGGGTACTCTCTGGAGTACATTTTGTATACGTGGTATGACGCCTCATCTATACGGGGTAGAGTGGCTGCTTTGAAGGAGGCACGCCAGGAGGTTGCTCGCAAGCCCTGGCTCAGGAGTTTGTTGCCTGAGTGGCTACAACTTTTTACCAGTAGTCCTGGAAACTTTTCTCAAGCCTCTAACCCTTTCCTGGGATCCGACTACTATCCTGGTAGAGGTCCACGGTGTCTCCAAAGGGCCTCTAGGAGACGCAGGGCCAGGATTCCAGCCCGTGCCCCAGCAGCCATGATTCCGGCCCCAGTTCTGGCCCCAGCAGCCATGGTTCCGGCCCCAGTTCTGGCCCCAGCAGCCATGGTTCCGAACCCAGTTCTGGCCCCAGCAGCCATGGTTCCGAACCCAGTTCCGGCCCCAGCAGCCATGGTTCCGGCCCCAGCAGCCATGTTTCTGGCTCCAGTTTCGGCTCCAGTACTGGCTCCCCGGCCGACGCCAGCTCCCCGTGTCCTATCGGCGTACCGGCCGACTCCAGCACCTCGTCTCCTGTTGGCTCTCCGGCCGACGCCAGCTCCCCGTGTTCTGCCGGCGTACCTACCGTCTCAAGTCTCCTCTCTAGTCCCCCCTCGAGTCTCTTCTCTAGTCCCCCCTCGAGTTCCCTCTCAAGTTCTATCTCAAGTTCCATCTCAAGTCCCCTCTCGAGTGCCGTTGGATGTGCCGCTGGGGGTCCTGCCAACTCCATGTCCTGTCCCGTTGGAGGTCCCGCCGACTACTCTTCTACCGGGGGTCCTGCCAACCCTATGTCCTGTGCCGTTGGAGGTTCAGCTGGGGGTCCTGCCAACCCAATGTCCTGTTCCGTTGGGGGTTCCACCAGCTCCTGCCCGTCCTTGTGCCCGGCCCCCTGTGTTCCGCAGCCGCGGTCTTCGCCCTCGAGCCGAGCCCCATGAGTGCCGCAGTCTTCGCCCTCGAGCCCGGCCCCCTGACTTTCCCGGCCGCGGTCCTCGCCCTCGGACCGCCCGAGACCCCCTCCATGGACTCTGCCTTGCCCCCTGGCCATCCGCCCGAGAGCCCTGTGCCTTTCCTGGGTTGATCCAGACCCGTCCTCCGGACCCCCTCCACCCACCCTGTTGGAGATGTTTGACTTTATGTAGGGACTTCTGGAATCCGTCCCTTGAGGGGGGGGGGGGTTTATGTCAGGGTTTGAGTTTTGTTGTGGGGTTATTTTGCTTATTATTTTGTTATTTCTGTTCTCCCTGTCATGTTTTCCTCCTCGTTTCTTGTCTGGTCTTTCTCCCTGTGTTTTCCTCCCTGTCGTTAGTTTCCCTGGTGTGTCTGATTGTGTTTCTCCTTCCCTGCCCGGCTGTTTCTCGTCTCGTGATTACCCCTCCCTGTATTTAGTCTTGTCTCTTCCTGTGTTCGGTGTCGGTTCATTGTTTGTCTTTCCTGTCTCCCTCCATGTTGGTCATGGTCAGTTTTGTTTGTTAATGCTACCTGGTGCTACTTGTGTTTTTTCGTGCCATGTTTATGTTCATCAGCTTTTAAATAAAGCTCGTTTTTGTTTCTAGACCTTTTACCTTTTTTATAGTCTGCATTTGGGTCCTACCTTTTCCACAAACTGTAACAAAAACAGCTCGATCACAAACAATAGCTTTGTTTCTGAATGGCAGTAGTGTAACATGTGTTGTTACTCATAATGTTGAGGTTGGACACCAACATTCTAAAGTATATCACTTAAGTAGCTGCTCTACCAAGTTTAGTTTTGTTAATCGGCACTGTTTTCTGTCAATCAGTTTTCAAGGAACTCATTGGTGTTAAGTGAGAGCTGTAACTTGGTGTGTTTCAGATGGAAGGTGATGAGGAGATTGAAGAAGAATGTGACAAATAGAGAAGGAGTGCACATAGCAGAGGTGGGAGTAAGTCCTACATGTGCAAGTCATGAGCAAGTCTCAAGTCTTGACCTACAAGTATCAAGCAAGTCCCAAGTCACTGTGGTGAGAGTCAAGCAAGTCAAGTCATACAAAATTCTGATGAATAAGCCCAGTTTCCACATTTAAATCAGTTCAAAGACAGTGGATATGAAAATGGATTCAACCCACACTATGATCTTCATTACATACACAGTTAATCATTTGAAATCTAAATTAGACCGATGACAATCATATTAGATTCATATTAACCCTAGAACTGCAGACAATATAGCTTGGACTCAATCAAAGTCTGTTAAAAAAGGCAGAATTCCAGGTAAGAAAATCATATATGGCATTTGCCATTACACATATTTAATTTAAATGTCTGTTAACACTAGAACCGCCAACAGCGTCAGCACCTACATAGATATCATTTTCAAATCATTTCATGTGTTCCTCTTCATAATTTCCTTATAAACTAAGTAGGACGATTTAAAACTCAGTTAATTGGGTTAATTTAGAAATTGCTTCAGTTTATCATAACAGATCAAAAAGTTCAGATTAATTTTACAATAAATCAAGGAATGATGCACTTCTACAAACAAAAACAACATAATTAAAACATTTAAACAAACTACTAAAAGTAGATGAACTACATTATTCAAAAGTTTACGGTAACTTCTGATAATAACACAGGGGAAATAAACTAGACATCTCTTTTCCTCTCTCTCTCTCCTGACAGCCCGTCAGTATCAGGGTTCGTCAAAATGAATCCCTTGGCGGTTCTAGTGTTCATTTACCGTTTTGTCTTCTCTTTGCAATGCTTAATCAATTTGAAACCAAGTCTAACGTAGCTTCAACTTAACGTTAGCTTTCTAGCTAACACAACACATGCACGCACCTTTCTCTGTGTTTTTTTTGTAGTGACGAATGAAGTTGGATGTTGTGGTGGTCGTGTCACTGATCTTTATGCTGCAGACCCTGCATACCGCTGTTCTCTTCTTATTACCGTCATCGACAAAATAATCCTTGAATTCAAACTTCACTATTTTTGGAGTAAAGCTAGCCGTTGCCATGTTAACTGAGACTCCTGCCTTCTAGTGGATTGCCAGGATTGCGCGCATGGCGCTATAATCACGTTTTTCGAAAAAACTAAACCTAATATCACTCACTACAAAAACAAACGCAAATATTTAATTTTAAACAGTCAAGTCCTTTCAAGTCATCTATCTCAAGCTTAAGTCAAGTCTCAAGTCATGAATACCAAGTCAAAGTTAAGTCAAGTCTTTTATCAATGTTAGTCAAGCAAGTCTCAAGTCAAAAAATATGCGAGTCAAGTCATGTGACTCGAGTCCCCACCTCTGGCATATAGTATAATAAAGGTATGTGAACTGACATATACCTCCATTATATGTACACGTTTGGGCTTACCAGGTTTGTTCAAAGGCTTCCCCTGACACTACCAATTACCATTTCTTCACTCTAGTGTCCAAAACATACTGCCTTAAAGTCGATGACAAAATCGATCATGGACCTTCTGCCTACGGTGCATCCTTACGTCGAACATGATCAGGGGGGCTGTTCCTCCCAATCACGCCCCTCCAAGTGTCCCCATCATTGCCCACATGTGCGTTGAAGTCTCCCAGCAAGACTAAGGATTCCCCTTCAGGAGCCCCTTACAGGACTCTTTTCTGGGTCTCCAAGAAGGCCAAATACTCTGAACTGCTGTTTGGTGCATAAGCACAGAACAGTCAGAGTTTGCGCCCCCATAGCCCACAGGCGTAGGGAGGTGACCCTCTTCACGTGCCCGGCGCCTCACACCTTGGGTAACCCCGGAGAAGAATAGAGTCCAACCCCTATCAAGGAGTAAGGTTCCAGAGCCGACGCTGTGCGTAGCCCCACCAGATCCAACAGGTAATTTCTCCACCTCCCGCAGAAGCTCCCGCTCCGGCCCCCCCGATAGGTGAAGTTCCAAGTCCCCAAAGCCCGGGTCTGGTCCATCGAGACTCTCTACTTTCACTACCACCCTTCTGGCAGTGCACCCGACCCCATCAATGTCTCCTTTAGGTGGTGGGTCTGCAGGACTTCTCTAACTCCATCTTCTTCATTCTATCCTCCTCTTGCTCCTGCTTCTTCTTAACCTGTTAGGCCCGATTGCCCTCGCCGCCGGGTAACACCAAGCCTCTGAATTTGCACTAACGCACTTAGCACATAACTCACGGTAGCAATATTCTATACTTCATGCTATCTGCACAAACTAGATATCATATGAAAGCTGAGATTCCACAGATTCCATTGATATAAGTATCATCACTGTGCGACCAAAACTCACGGCAGCGAAGCCAGGAAAGACAACACACAACTTCACATTACGGCCAAAACGGCAAATACGTCTTACCTTTGCTGTTTTCTGATCAAACAATTTGTTCAAGGGCATTAAAACGCATATAAACGCTGCTGAAGGTTAATCCAATGTCTCTGTGTAACAAATGATTACTGATAATCCATCATAACATTTATGGCAATAAACCTATTTTTCATTAGAGTGTAACGGAGCTTTTGGTTTTGGGCAAACTGCGTGTGCATCACTCTCACTCCTCAATGGTAATGTTTAGGTGGATTTAGGAACTCCCCCTTGATTCTATTGGCTCTAACGGTTAAGAAGTGGTGTCAATCATCAAAATCGAGCAATGGGTTCCAGAGATACGGCAAATACACAAATGTACCCAGAGGTGTTTTTTTTTCTTCTAAACCTCTCTAAAAAGGTCAAATTTCACTTGTTTTGCATCAATCTTGATACAGGGTACTTATGTTATAATTTGGATTCCTAACGGTTTTTGGCTACCATCCCATCATTCAAGGGTGGTTTTCACTATAAGTAATGGGTTTTCTTTGGACGGAAACTATAATTTACATTTTTCTACTATGTTCAATCTGAATTGACTTTAAAATTAAAAAATCTTTATTGATTCTGAATCTACATCCAACTCACAGGTGTATCATTGCTTTGAGAAAAAAGATTATTCATTTAACCCTTTTAGAAGTGAAGATATAGTCATTTGTTCTGGGCATGTCATGTTCGAGTCTGAGGCCTGAAAAACAGGCTCAGGGCCTAACAGGTTAAGAGCTTCCATTTTGAAACGCTCTTTTGTACTTTGGCGGGGTGCTGGGGGTCTGACAGATGCTGAGAGATTCTATGTGTCTTGTGTAATATAACCGCTGATGAGAAGTTGCAGCTGCTGGATGTTTCATGGAGTCATGTAGATGGACTGACCCACATACAATCCTCGCTCTTCAATTGCTCAATTTCTTTGACTGACTTTCTTCCTGTCTGCTTTTATCTCATTGAAGGAGCACCGGGGTTACCTCCCCTGTTTCTCACTCTCATCTCACTCGCTCCTCACTTAATTATTGTTGGGTTTTTCAAATGCGGCAATTGGTGCCAGGCCAGATTCAGACACGGGTCCACCGCACAACGACGTAAGTTAATTATTGCTTTGAACTAACCTATTAGAATTATGTGTAATCTGCTGACATAATACATTTCATTGAAGTCAATGTTTCAGTTTTTTCAGTGCAGTATATGTGCCGTCCACACGTCAGTAATACGGTGGCCCTCACTTCTTATTAAATATAATGCTGGGACAAAGACACTTGAGGAGTAAATAGGCATTTTACCTGGCATTAGCAATCTCCTCAGTCCCTTCACCAACTGGTGTTCTTTGAATTTCGAGAATAATTAAAGATCTCATGGCATATCTGGTGCCATGCATTGTAATGCTATTTTTCCAGTACTTTAGTGCACCGATGACGCCCACATCCGTGCACATGCACGGTTGTGGCTGGTTACGAATGTTTTAAACAGTCTTCAGTCAGATACAGCACAGCAGGACAGTCTTTTAACCAGTATTCATTCATTTATGACTGAATGGGAGGGATTCTTACAGTATCTTCTGCCTACAGCTGCTTTAAAGTATGGAAGCTCCTTCACTTCATGAATTCCCTGCAGCATGTGAAGGCAGGAGGAATGATGAACCTGCAGCCTATGAGCCTCTGAACACAGTGCAGTTTACGCACAGCCGGCACTGTTTACCTTGATTAGATCTGTTAAAAATGACAGCTGCTGCTACAGTACAACCGCTCCGAACGGCCCACACATCATATGCTTGGTTAATACTTAATATTCTGCTTTTTTTATATGGCACTAGGTGCAAGATAGCCTTTTTCCCAACTGAGCACAGCTGTAGTTCCAATAGGGAACATGTACATTGACAACAGTGGACTTGATTATGTAAATAAAACGCAGAATGTGTATGTGAAATGTAAATATAGTTTTTCCTCAGGAGTGTCGTTCCGGTGAGCTCGGCAGCACAAGCCATTGAAAGCTGTGTCATAACGCCTTGATCTGAACTCATAGTATTGTCAAAGATATCTTTACTTGGCGAGTAAGAAACACATGTTTGGATTAGCACTGTCACCTCTAAGTGAGCCACTTAAATAATGATGCTAAATTAAAGGAAAGTATAAATTCATGCTTGCCGACTTGTTCTACTGGCTGTTCTGTGATTCCACTGACATTGACTTTTATCCACCCCACAAACATTATGCATTACATTAATGCACATCATGCGAACAATATCTTGTTTCTTTTTAATATTGTTGCACATTTCTCCTCCACAATACCTCTTTTCATTTCATATACACAGCTCTCCACAATTTGTCATTCTTTTATATTTTACTGTACTCAGTTCCCCAAGTAATTAATTATATTTTGTGTAAATATTGTCTTTATTTTTAATGTGTTATAATTTTTAAATGTAAGTTTTAAAAACTTTTATAAGTTCTATTTTTATGCTATGTATTCTTATTTCTGTGTCTTTGTATGCACAATCCATACCTAAGCAAGTTCCTCGTACGTGTAAATCAACTTGGTAATTATGACCGGCTGTGGCTCAGGATGTATATGGACCAATCAGAGGGTTGGTATTTATTTTATCATCATGGCCTATAATATAAATATAGAACATACAAGTGAAAACCCTATGTTTTCCTTACTCACTCAACTGTGTGTTTCTGCAGAGACACACTTTCTTTGATTCTTGTTGAAGAAATGTTGCTTTGTTCAGGACGTTTCTGGACTTCAACATAAAGCCTTTGGGCCCCATGTGGGTTTGAAACCCTCGGCCAATAAGAAGGGCAACTTCTCATTACCAGGTTATCAAGTAATCCCACTTTGTCACGTCTCAGCCATGTTTGGGAGACAGGAGCTTCGACAGGAATTAGGGGGTTGGGGTCAAAATGCATGTAAAGGTCAAGTCTGAAAAGAAAATAAATCCTGTAAAGGGCACTCTCCTTCTTCTGAAATCAACAGAGAATCACAGTGCTTGCTTGTACAATTTGAAAAACTGATCAAGATGGTTGGTGCATATAACAAAGGAACATTTGAATGTTTAGATTAAAATAGCATTGAAGTAAGGACACTATTTACACTATATACAACTCGCACAATAAACAGCAAGTATGGAATCAGAGGTCAGAGGGAAATCTGTGTTTCTTAATTTTAGTTGTGCAGTCTACACTGTTTTGATTTCTAATTAAGAATAAGCCCTTTCCAGTGGGATATGGGATCATATATACAGTGTATATTCATTTATGCTAGTACAGTTGGTTCTCTGCTGGTAGAGATATAATATTTCTCTTAAAGGCATTAATACATCAAATGCACTCTCCCCCCTTCATCAGCACAAATACATTGAGAGCAGCCTTGAGGTCAGGACACACACACACACACACACACACACACACACACACACACACACACACACACACACACACACACACACACACACACACACACACACACACACACACACACACACACACACACACACACACACACAGACACACAGACACACGTCATAGTACCTGCTGTCTTTGTGTGTATTTTTGAGCAGTAATGTAGATGTTGAGCATTCTACATGCAAGAATGACCTGATGTTGTTTTGTCTCTGCAAAGTCAATTAAAGTGGTCATGGATCAAGTGATTATGAGTGGACTATACAGATATATGTGTGTGTGACAGTGTGTGTGTTCTTTGGGCAGCTCTTTCACAGATGGTATGGCATGCCCCTTTAGAGATCCACAACTTAATCCCTCAAACACATGGTGGGCTTTATAAGAGAGTTTGTGTGTGTGTGTGTGTGTGTGTGTGTGTGTGTGTGTGTGTGTGTGTGTGTGTGTGTGTGTGTGTGTGTGTGTGTGTGTGTGTGTGTGTGTGTGTGTGTGTGTGTGTGTGTGTGTGTGTGTGTGTGCGTGCGTGTGTGCATATGTGTGTGTATATGCATATGTGTTTGTGTGTTAGGGGAGACAGAGAGGGTGGTTTAATGACGCAAGATTATGTGTTTATGTTTGTGAGTGCTGCACAGCTCAAGTGCTAAAGGCTCCGAATATAACATTTGTATGTCGTTATTATTGTGTGACATGACATGAGTGCACTATAATTTGCACAAACATATGTCCTCACAGCAAAGGTTGTTTCTCAAGGTTTGGTCCACACAGATACAAAGAAAATCACACAGACACACACACAAACAGTTTCCTGTGTACATTTGTTTTTATTAATATAATATATAGAGCAAATATGTGGTGCCGCCATTTATAACAAATAACTGTTTAATCCAAATACATTTTATTTGGTAATCAGGATAGAAAGTAGTGAGCATTGTTAGAAATTAAAATCAATGTTTTGATAGCATAATGTACCTTAAACATACCGTCAGTTTAAATGCTATTTTATTCTGGAAAAAAACGGAAGTTCTCAATACCAAGCTTTTATTCTGATAATCCTTCATGACAACATCCGGGACTACAGTCCATTAGTATCATTAAAGTGGCTATTGACGCCGTTAACATGTATTACATATAAAGTTATGAAAGAGATAAGGAGGAGAAAAGGCATGTGGAAGTAAGCAATGAATGTAAAATGTCGAAATCCTCCGTTTAACGCAATATCGGACACAGAAGAACGAGGGGGAAGTCTCCTACGTCACCACAGCCCCCAGAGAGGAGGAGCAAACAGCCAGCAAGCGGGAAGGACGAATGCTTGTGGGCTCTCTTCTACTCGGCCGACCACTGCGAGAGGAAGCTGCAGCCTTTCTCTCCTCACTGAACAATCTTCTGCTTGTAACATTACCGCGCCTTTTTATTAATTAAAGTACCCATTTGAAACTTCTCAGAGACACCATTTAGTCTCCTTTTTTAAAGCTTCTCTCCTGGACGCGAGAATAACGAACACAGTTAACAGCATTTATGTATGGGTGAGTGAAAAGTGAGGATAAGCCCTGGTCAAACTTAATGTGGCACAGTGCAGTTTATCCAATCATTCCCGTAAAGCCCGGAGTTGGGAAGGGAAGAGTTGTGGGACAAGATGAGAAGACTGAGAGAATATCTCCAGGCTATAAACACGCTAACTGCCAGCTAGCAAGCCTTTTATCTCGTCCCTAAGGGGACAATAACGTTACAGTGTATTTAAAATGATGTATTTGTTCCACTGAGTCTTGTTTCATTGAAAATCGTATCCACGTTGTTCAGTTTATAATAAAAACAAACAGGGCTAAATAAAAGTGGATTATGCAACACCGCTAATGAGCTATGATTTCCCAATAGGCCTACACTGTTCAGACCACTTGCCGTCATTCAATGGCACAAATGTAGTTCAACATGATGTAAAAAAAACTAGAGCAAATCCCCTAATCCAATGATTGTCCTACTAAAGACTGACGTGAACAAGCCTTGATATCAGCTTGTTTCTGCCGCTGTCTAAATCCTTGTCCGTCTCTCTCTGTAAGTGTGGACCTACAATAAATTAAGCTGGTTCTATTTCATCCTTACTGACCGCCAGAGGCAATGCTTAGCACTGGATATCTTCTGTCTCGCGCATTCACAGGTAGAATATTTATGTCAACAAAGTCACGTGTGACCCCGGAAGGCATAAGTTCCGGTGTCAACTATTTCAGTCCTTTTTCATCTTCTCGCTGCACAGGTTACTACTTTATGAGTAGAAGCCAAGCTTGCCTACAATTTCAATTATTCAAGCTCATCACTACCTGTAGCGTTGTGATCGTCTCGATCGGAGCTGCGGGCTAAAACGCTCGTCCTCCAAAGGCTGCGACGAGCTGTCCCCCTCCCAAGGGAGGGGACCGCGGTGTGAATAATGTTTGGTATTTTCTTATAATCAATGATTACTTGAAGGTTTTCTTCCCATACAGGATTTTGTTACACATGAGTTCATGTGTAAAAAGTGTGTGTATAATGTATTATATCAACATGGCTGTAAAATTCACAATCTACATTTTTCATTTAGGGATTGAAAGAAACCTGCCGCCCCAACTCGGATGTTCAATCTGACCATTGATTGACAGTTTTAGAATGAACCTGCTCCATGTCAATAAGACACTGTTTGATGAATGTTGACATGTTTCTAGATATTGATTGAATTATAACAGGTAAAACAGATGCAGAATCAGTGGCCAAGGGGCTACTCTGAGAGATGTAGGCCCAATCCCAAACCACTCCCTCGACCCTACCCCTCCGTGACGAAGTGAACTCCGTCTGTAGCCACACTCGCAGCTCAACGAGGCTCCCTCCTGTCAGATGGAGGGAGTAAATACAGCAGCAAGCTTTGGGACGGCCTCCCCTCTCTCCGGCAGAAACAGGAAATGCCGTAACTGTATGTAACAACGGTTTCAAATCAGCATCTCTTAGACAAAAAGTTTAAATGAATAACTCAAATAAAACTCCAAACATCTTTCATTGTGTTTCAAAGCTCTTTTAGTTTTAAACCTGATGTTTATAAGCTTCTTAGTTTTTGCAACGGTCTGTAAATATACACAACTTTATAATAAAATGCACACATTTACCTTTTTCTAGACTAAACACAGGTATGTTAAAAACAGGTAAGTTAAAAACATATGAGATTATCATGAGGTTGTTAACATCGCAGTTTATCAGTGGATGTTTGCTGGAACTACTTGTAAACAGCGTGTTTCCTGACGGACACACACAGCGTGACTCCGGTCAGGTAGAGACCGGTCTCAAGTCAGCACCGCTGCAGACTCGCTGTTTGAGGGCTTGATAGCCCACTCCCCCTCCACACCGCTTCACACTCGTTGCTTTGGAACAGCCCTCAATATGGCGGACCCTCTGCGTGAATGCGCAAACGGAGGGGTAGGGTATAGGGGGCGGTTTGTGAATGGGCCTTAATTCCAGAAGGGGAATACCAAAGAAGTTGACCTGTGATGATGAAACCATTTTATAATGTGGATATTTTAACAGATATAGAGTAAGTGGGGTTTGAAATGTAGAAACATATTACAGTTACGTTAAGCTAAAACATAGTAATGTAATGAGACAGAATTTAATTTAGACAACATCTTGTCTCTAGCCTGGTAAATAATTAGAAGTAAAAGCCATAGACTTTATTTTTTAGGTCATTATGGGGATAGAAATGAACACAAGACTAGTTTCACAAGGGCAATATAAATTCATAATAGAAAGACATTTGATGACAGTATGTTGGAATTCTTTATTCATTTTTCAGCTTGATAATATCTAAGCACTGACAGGTAGAAGCAGTATTGCCAGGTGCAATCCATGCACTTTGACAGTGTCATGATTTTAGTTGTTATTGAATCCATAACATTAGTGTGTTTCTTTACCAGAAACATGAGTAGTTAGGGCCCGAGCACGGAGCGCTAGGACCCAACGTTGTCCTAGCACGAAGTGCGAGGAACCTATTGTTATCCTAGGTATTATTATTATTACATTACATGTTAGACGCTTTATCCAAAGCGACTTACATACTCAATACTGTGGGCAATCCCCACAGGAGCAATTTGGGGTGAAGTGTCTTGCCCAGGGACACAACGACATGCTGACTGCAGTGGGGGGGTGACCATCTGATTCCCAGACCAAGGCTCTATCCACTGCGCCACACGCCTCGCCATGTTTCCTGTTTTTGAGGGCTTTAGGACGCTCCAAAAGTTGTATAATTTTGCACGGACCACAGGACTGGTAAAAATTGCAACATTCTGGAGTCAATGGGTTAAAATATTCCAACGTGCTCGCTAGCGCCACCTATCAAAATCCATTTCGGAATACATTTACAAAGTCACACCGTAACTCCAAATGACCTGAAATGTTGCACACATATCCGGGTAGACCTGCTCTACAAATAATCCTCTTGGAACCCTAAGCTCCGCCTTTTTTTTTTATTAGCACAATGTTCAAAACAGTGAAATGTTAACTTAAATTTCAATTTTGAGTTTTTCAACACCAAACTTCGTATACAGCATCGGTGGAGGGTCAGACACATTACCGTAGAAAATGAGCATGTTCAGACGATAAATATTGCCACCATGAATCAAAACGTACTCGTAGGGGGCGCCAAAAACACCACCAATTTACAACTCAAGAACGGATGGACGATTTTTTAGACATACTCTGGGGGTGACTATGAACTGAGATTTAAAGTGTCGCAACAAATGCAGAATGTGGGCGTGGCATATACAATTTTTTTGAAATTGTGATAGCATAAAATCAGCTTCGGACGCAAAACTTGGGACACACGTCACAACCTTTTCGAGAATGTAAAAAAAAAACGTAATTTTTAAAAATAACTGCTCACTAGCCCCTATTGTGTGGAAGTCACATATAGTTTCTCAGAACTTCACATATTTTGGCACAGACATTCCTCATGGACTTGCGGACATATTTCTAATTAGCTTCCATTAGCCCCACCCCTGAAAAAGTCGGCCATTTAGAAACATTTGCGTTTTTCATGCATTTTAAGGACATTCTTGCCAACTCCTCCTAGGGGAATGATCGGAAAAATTCCAATCCAGGACAAGTTCAGCCCCTATCCAATATGATGCTAAATTGTGACCCGCTCTATCGAAATCAGTCGGAAGTCGCAACGGCTCATTTAAAAATAAATGTGGATTTGCATAAAAAAATAGTTTTTCGGGGTTCGGGTGTTTTGTGTGATTGTAAATAAACAAAGTCTTGCCTTTCAGAATATGAAACTTTTATTTCCAAAATCACACGATAAATACATTTTTGAAGCTTGTAAATGGAAGATGACCGGCACCTCTCACTCGCACCCTGCTCTTCCGCAGCACCGCCCCCCCTCCCTCCGGCTGAAATTATGAATGTAAGCGTATAGTAATCATAGATAACACGGCAGGGTCCGTTACAGTTTGTTTTCATCGGATTTCAAATAAACAAAGTCTTGGCTTTCAGAATATTAAACTTGTTTCGGCAAATTCAGATGATAAATACAACTTTGAAGCTTGTAACGGCATAATTACAATCGGAGAACGGAGTAACTTAACGTCACAGCAGGCATAACAACAGCCGGTGTTTCTCGTGAGTGTTTTCCGCGGTAAACAAACACAATACACACAAATGCAAAAATACACTAACACACACACACTTGCGAGCTTCCCCCAGACCAGTAATCCAAAAGAAAATATTTTCCCTCTGTACTACTCTGGATTCCAGAGAAGAGGAAACTTTGAAGGCCTTTTTCTCAAAATGATGACTCGGTAACAGTCATTATATAATATGACATATTTTGCTTAATATTTGGAGTACAACAACAATCTTGATATCATTAGAAAGCTAGGAATACAACTCAAAATGTGTCTTCGGGTCAATGCGACTGATTTCGTTGGAGCAGGTCACAATTGTGAAGCAAATTTTTGATAGCTCAATCGTGGAGGTCGTAAGCTAACAGCGAATACACCATTTTTAACGATTTACATGTCACAAATTCATCATAACTACTCGCATACAGTTTTACCGATATTCACGAAACGCGGTATAAACATTGCTCTTATGAATCTGGACATATTTCAAATTGCCTTCCATTAGCCCTGCCCCCCAGAAAGTCGCCAATTTTCAAAAATGTGCGTTTTTCATGCATTTTAAGCACATTTTTACCTACTTCTCCTAGGGACATGATCGGAAAAATTCCAATCCAGGACAACTTCAGCGCATATCCAATGTCATGCTACATTGAGAAGGAATAGTCCTTCGCTTGAACGGGGAGCTCGTAGGCTAACGGAGAATGTACAATTTTTGTCCATTTATATGTCAAATAAGCTACTGAGCCCTGCCGGTCTGTCACACACACACACACACACACACACACACACACACACACACACACACACACACACACACACACACACACACACACACACACACACACACACACACACACACACACACACACACACACACACACACACACACACACACACACACACACACACACACACACACACACACACACACACACACACACAATGCAATGTATTATTTGAAGGCATCAATTATTACATTTTCATTTCAAGATCACATATATGTATAACTCCACTTACATCAGCCAAAAGGAAAATAGCCTCTTCCTTTTATTTGTGTGCCATCATGATAAGAATGGCACAGAGATCTTGGTTTGAGGAGTCCTCCTCGATTTGGGAGAGGAGATTTTGTATCTCTCTTCTCCATTTGGTCCGCTGATTGTTGAAAAAGTTTATAATTCATTTTCCTTTCGTTTGTAGTGCACCACTCAGTCTCTCGTGCAGATGGATCCCAGTGAGTTTACTGAAGTGGGAACACAGCAATCTTTTCGTGAATAGGAAGGGCCACTTTTCCTCCAGCACTGCAACAGCTGGTGGTGGATTTTCATTGATATGATGTCGTTGGAGAATGTATGTGTCTTCCATGTTGTCACCAACACAGCCTCTCTGTGCTCCCCTGGGCCCCTCTTCATTAAAAATGGCCACCATGAGTTGTCTCTTCTCCTCCAGAGACTGAAGAGTTTCCCCCTCTGGAAACTCCTGGGGTTGCCAATTGACACAGCCATAGCTGTCAATTTTTACTGAGGAGTGTGATTCCTGGTTGTCCTGATCATCCATTGCCTTCCTTTTTGTTTTACGCAAGCGAGCCATTGTGTTATTCCTGTTGACATGCTCCACCCTGGTCTTTATTTGGGTGAGCAGGGTGAAGTAGCTGCAGCCCATATAGTCACCCTCCTCTGTACGATCTGTGAAGCTCTTGTGGTACTTCCTTATTATAGCCTTGGCTACTTCTGCACATTGGCTGCTCGTGGGGTTTGTGCAGTTCTCTTCAATCAATCAATCAATCAATGTTTATTTATATAGCCCAATATCACAAATGTTACATTTGTCTCAGTGGACTTCACAGTTTGTACAAAATATCAGTATGACAATACGACACCCTCTGTCCTTAGACCCTCACATCGTACAAGGAAAAACTTCCGAAGAAAACCCACAGTTTTAAAGGGAAAAATGGGAGAAACCTCAGGGAGAGCAACAGAGGAGGGATCCCTCTCCCAGGACGGACAGACGTGCAATAGATGCCGTGTGTAAATTGAAAAGATAATACATTTGCAACATAGGTAGTCCAAATGTTTGGAAATGCATGTGTGTATAATAGGAAGATGAATCCACGAGGATATCCATCCAGGACCTATGATCCATGACCACAGCCACGACTCAAGATCCAGGGCTCGCGATGTAGGACACAGGACCGCAGGATCATCCATGACTCCGGATCCCAGCGTATATAGACACCAAAAAGAAAGAAATTTGGGGAAGCTGGGTTAATCTAATTCACCACCACTTGCACAAGGTGTCGCCTGTCTGTGCCTTCAGGCCTCTCTTCTTTGGATACCGCCAGCCTCAGTTTGGCGTTCAGTTTCTCCCAGGGAAGACAAAAGTTTTCAGCCCATGCGTTTGGGTGAAGGAGGGCGAGATCAACAGAGGTTAGGGTCAAGGTTATGGCTTGGCTGTCGGTGGCTGTAGGCTGGGGTTGGGTGAGGGCAGTACTTGTAGAGGGCAGAGGTGTCGGCAGTTCTTGCTGAGGGCATTGCTCGTCTTCTAAAAGGTAGAGACAGTTATTGTGATACATACACATTATAAAGCTATGACAAATAACCATTGATGAAATTTGATCATGCAGCAAGACATATTTAACTTAAATGTCTTACCTTTCCTTCGAAATGCAAGCAGCATCTTCCTGCACTGAATTGGAGTTAAAATATGGTTGACGTCCAGCTCCTTCACAAGTGGAAGGTCTTCAACATCTTCCACGCCAACTACGAGCAATAATTCCTCAACTAAAAAGGCGAAATGTTTCATTTTCCAATCCTGGAAGAGCACCTCTAACTGCCTCTTGTATGGCTGCCATGTTTGACCTATATACATACAGAATGATGGAGTACAATAAGGCCAAACAGTCTGTACTCTGGTAGAGGGTAGTAGTCTGACAGACTATCTGCACTGACACAAACATACTTGGAACCCATTTGGAGGCAATGAACACCAAGATCCACAAGAAGCACTGACTGATAATCCTCTAAAACAAAAAATAACTTTGACTGCTTTAGGAGCATTAATTTGATCCTGCCAAACACATACCAGTTATCATTTTGGTCAGCAACAACAAAGAAACCTTTTTTGTACTGTGTGCCTTTGTACACAACAGCAGCTGTTTCAGAGGTGTTATCTTTGTTAAAACCATGGAGTCTCACCGCTTCCTGAATACCACTATTGTACAAGTGTTCGTCAAATTCATTTGCCATGCTGGCAACTTGTAAAGATGGTGTAAAACAGGTTGCCTGCACATAAATAGGCTTGCAACAATTGATGCCTCTCTGCTAATGTACTGCAAAGGTTTTTGAAGTTTTGCAACTTTCTCGCACACTGTTTAAAATATGAGTGCTTGCTTTCAAAGCGCATTGTCCATAAGCGGATGAGAGGCCAAACTGTTGGATAAGTTCTGGGTAGTGTATCAAGTAATGATGCTTGGGTTTCAGTGGAATTGCAGGGAATGTGATGTTTCTTAGGTGTATATACTCTTCAATCAGAATCCGCAGGTATGCAATCTGGTCAAGATGGAGTTTTGGTGCACAAACTAACTCAACAATTTCCCTGAGTTTCAAACACAGGATCTTTAATTCGATCGGCAACAAAAAGTGGGAGAAGCCGTAAAAAGCACCAGTTCTGTGCTGCATGTCCCCCAAGCTTTTCAGCATTATGTTTCATTTCACAAGGCTTGTTGTTCACATCACTTCCTAAATACTTGAACTGTGAAATGGTACGGTTTAGCTGATAATATGAGAAATGCTTTTTCACAGTCACAAATTGTTTTACGAAAAGCGCAAGATCAAATGAAACAATACCTTCAAATAGATCATGCCCCAAACAAGGTGGAAGCCCTGGTTGGCAAACATGAAAGTGTCTTAGACTATTAAATACTGAATCAAACTTGATCCCACAACACATGTTGTTGCTTCTTCAACATTTATTTTGTAGCTGTCAACTGTCCTTTTTGGGCCAGGCTTATGTGAAAGGTCTTTCTGTCAATTAGGCAGTATCGGCAGAAGTGTGTACTTGTGCTGAAATGTTCACAGAAACCTCCAATGCAATGTGACCCAAGGTTGTCACCAGATATTGCAAGTAAAGAGCCCTTTAATGTTTTGCCATCATCTGTTTGAAAGCCTGCATCCTCAATGTCCTTAAGATCTCTGATAAGAGAGGACAACATTTTCTCATGACCAAAAAACTTAACATCCTGTTTCCTGCAGAGCATCACCAACTGCATAGGATCAACGCACTTATTGTAAGTTGCTTTGGATAAAAGCGTCAGCTAAATGCAATGTAATGTAATGTAATCAATAGATGATCTATTATGTGGCAAAATCTCAGAAAGTGTCATGTATACTGCAAGTATTTTATGTTTTTTCCTGCCTGAGCCCAGGGGATTTGCAACTTCAAATGCATCTTGAAACAAAATGATTGAGAGTGACGAGGGAGATTCTAGTAAAAGGGCATTCTTTTTGAAGTTTGTCCCATCAGTCACATCCTCTATAACATTCTCTCCAGGACTATGCATCTTTGTATGCACATTAGGGGTGTAACGGTATCCGTATTCGTCCCGTACCGTCACGGTTTGGACGTCACGGTTCGGACGTCACGGTTCGGCACATGCAGTCACACGGCGAATACGCCTTTTTTTACGAGTGGGAAAAAAGTCACTCAGGGCAGTATTACACTATATATAATCCAGGGGGCGGTATTGCGCCTAAAAGCCAGCCGCCCTTAAAAAACAAATGAAGAACAAGAACAAAACACAACAAAACGAACACAATACATGAAGAAGAAAAGTTAGCTATGGCGAGTTCACACAACACACAGGAGCTAGAAGACCCACCTGCTTCTTTTAAATCAGGTGTGTGGGAACATTTCGGGTTCCCTGTGGACTACAACAATGATGGGGTGCGAGTTGTGGATCGGACGAGGACGGTGTGTCGGCGTTGTTCGACAGCGGTGCGGTATGCTAGTGGTAACACGTCAAACATGCTCAAATACATCCGAGTCAGTCTCAGTCCCCAGCGAGAGGGTTTTCTCGACGGCAGGTGACATAGTTACCGCCAACAGATCTGCCCTTACTACTGACAACGTAGACAAACTCATCTTTTTGAAGAAAAACTTGAAAATAGAGTAAAGCTTGAGTACCTTTATTTAGGCATAATGGCCTCACACACTCACAAGTTAATTACACATGTTAGACATTGCTCCTAAAGGTACAGATTTTATATTGTTTTATATTTATCATTGTATTTATTTTATATTTTGACATCAGGAGATGTTATACAGTTCTGTATTACCTTTTATTGATTGTGATTCAAACACTTTCTTATTATTTATTTTAATATTTTCAAGACATTCTTTTTAGTTGTACAGCTTATTTAACCTTTTTGTTTGACATCAGCCATTATAAATAATATGGCCATCTGAGTGTGTGTGTTACTGTTTGTGGTTTGTATTTAACTGTGTAATACAGTTAATGATTCCAAATGTTAGAGTTCCTTATTTTCATACCAAAACTTGCACTACTGTTCAAAATAAATAACAGCAAAAAGAAATTATGCATTTGGGACTTTTTTTTGCTTTTCCTTGTTGTACCGAACCCGTACCGAACCGTGACCCCCAAACCAAGGTATGAACCGAACCGTGACTTCTGTGAACCGTTACACCCCTAATGCACATATTGCTCTGATGACTGGCTGAGAAGCGATTTTAATGTCTCTTTGATGGGAATGTACTGACAGAAACATTCCCTGCCTGCACCATCTGAACCCAGGAAGATGTGTTTAGGATCAACATAGTTAAACATTTTTTTAAAGAATGTCTTTCGTGTATGATCTGACCTCAACACTCCCTCATTACACAACTTAATTGGGTCATCTTGCGATACCTCATCAATGATGTGCTGAATCTCATTTTCTGGCAAATTAAGTTGAGACAACTTTTCTCGCACTTTTAAAAGCACATGTGTCATTCCACAGTTGTGGACCTCCTGGAACTCTTCTCATGATTGACTGAATAGTGGATGCTGGTAGAAGCATTTTAGCCTGCATCCTCAAATAAAAAAGAGCCAAATTTGTCAGAAATGCCTCTTGGTCAACAGAATCCTCCGAGGCATCATTTTCATCAACTTCATTTATCAAGCTCTCATTTTGGTCAATATCTGGGGAAACATGTCCCTCTTCCTTTTCAAGATGTGAAGATGAGTGTCTGTGTTTTCTGCTCAAATGTGAGGAAAATGTTGACCTGACACGAAAATATTTAGAGCAGTCTTTATAAGGACACACTATCTTTTTTCCATCTCTGATATGCCATGTTAGATGTGTGCATAAACTAGAAAAATCAGGTGATTGAAATGTACATGCATCGACCTGACATGTCAAATGAATGCCCTCGATGTGTACCTGCTTGTTTTTTTTGTGATTTCTGTACATATGTGATTTAAAAGAAGAAAACTTCTTAAATGTGCAAGGGCATTCAGATACCCCACAAGCAAACGAAAAATGTAATACATTTCTATGAAGATTTACATGTCCAGTAAATGCATGTGCTGACTTACTGGAGAAATCGCATTTTTTTAAACTAAATAACATTTTGGATCTTCCAGAAAATGTGGACATTCAGAACCACTCTATGCAGTCTTCCAGGGAAACAACACACTTCGGGTTCATTAACCCACTTTTGTAAAATAACGCAATAACGAATCAGAAAACACTTGACAGACTTATTTTGCAGCTGCTTCGTTTCACTTCAAAACAACACATACAACCGCTCGCTCACTCTCGCTCGCTCTACCATGCACGCGCCACGCCCCCCCCCCCCTCTCTCTCTCTCTCAAAGGGATAGCGATCTGATTCTGCATTACCCTAATATCACAACAATTCCGAGGTCTGAGCCTTCATCTGCAGCTAAACGATCATTCACTCCCGCTGAGTAACATTATCCCCCGCTGAACAGACAATTTTCATAATAATTAACAATATAGGCTACCGGAAACCAACGTTACGTTACTAATCTAAACAGTCAGTGCATTTTGTGGAGTCAGTTGGCTTGCTCTCTAAACAATTAACTCATGAATGGGACCTACCTCAACAGCTGTTTGGCCAAATAATAATACAACTCTATCTCGAGATTAAATACGGACTTTTGAGGGGGAAAAAAACGGCAATAATAACGTGAATAGATCTAAATAATCCGTTAAAGGACACAGCGGTTCTCTCCTCTTGCTCCTGATATGACACCCCAAAGTATTGTACAGTAATAACAAAAGTTACTGTAACATTACAGCACTATGTACAGTATTACTGTAATGTTGTTGTACATTTTACAGTAACATTACAGTATTGCTGTAATATTATTATGGTTTTGCTACATTTCCCACCTAAGGATCATATTCCCACAATACAGCAGCACTATGTACATCGTGCTGCAATACTGTAATGTTACTGTACATTGTACAGTAATATTACAGTATGGTTTTAAAGTGCTGTATACATTTCCTGCCTAAGGATAATATTCCCACAATGTAGCATAATATATAGTATTACACTGTATTACAAATTCAAAGTAAATTACTGTGGGTAATACAGTAATTTACTGCCTAGATTACAGATTTTTTTTTACAGTGCAGGCAGGACCCAAATGCAGAATAAACAGAAAAAAATACCTTTATTTCAAGGTTTAAGGAACAAACAGAACACTACCTCGTGAACACAGTCAACGACAAACAATGAACCAACAATGACAGACAGAAAAATCAGAAATTAAATACACACAAGACTAATCACACAAACAAGACACAGATGAGCAGGGAGGAGAAAACACAGGGGCACCAGGTGAACACAATCAGGTAATCAGGTAGGAGGGAAAACAGACAGACAGCAACAGGCAAGACAGGGGGTGAACACTTTTCAAAATAAAACATGAAACCAAAGACAGAAAAAGACAAGACAAAACACAACACAGACAGATCGTGACACTATCGACCAGTCTCCCTACTTAATGTGGATTACAAAATGTTATCCAAGGTCCTAGCTTCGCGCTTGGAGAAGGTTACTCCACTGATTATCTCGCCAGACCAAACTGGCTTCATTTCAAACAGACACTCAAGCTCCAATCTTCGGAGGCTTTTCAATATTGTCTAGGCAAGGCAAGGCAAGGCAAGTTTATTTATATAGCACTTTTCAACACAAGGCAATTCAAAGTGCTTTACAAAAAATGAAAGACATTAAGAAAATGGCATTTAAAATCATTAAAATGAAAAGCTAATAAAATAAACATTAAAAGAAAAAATACATGGATAAAAGTTACAGTGCAGTCTAAGATATGAATAGTTCAATTAAAAGCAGCAACAAAAAGAAAAGTCTTCAGCCTGGATTTAAAAGTAGTCAGAGTTGCAGCGGACCTGCAGGTTTCTGGGAGTTTGTTCCAGATATTTGGAGCATAATAACTGAACGCTGCTTCTCCATGTTTAGTTCTGACTCTGGGGACAGAAAGCTGACCAGTCCCTGAAGACCTGAGAGATCTGGATGGTTCATAATTTAGCAGGAGGTCAGAAATGTATTTTGGGCCTAAACCATTCAGTGCTTTATAAACCAGCAGCAGTATTTTGAAATCTATTCTTTGACACACAGGAAGCCAGTGTAAAGACTTCAGAACAGGAGTGATGTGATCCACTTTCTTAGTGTTGGTGAGGACTCGAGCAGCAGCGTTCTGAATTAGCTGCAGCTTTCTAATAGATTTTTTAGTGAGACCTGTGAAGACACCATTACAGTAGTCCAGTCTACTGAAGATAAAAGCATGGACAAGTTTTTCCAAATCCTGCTGTGACATTAGTCTTTTAATCCTAGATATATTCTTTAGGTGATAGTAGGCTGATTTAGTAACTGTTTTAATGTGACTGTTGAAACTCAGGTCAGAGTCCATGACTACACCTAGATTTCTGGCTTTATCTGTTGTTTTGAACATTGCAGACTGAAGCTCAGCGCTAACTTTTATACGTTCTGCCTTGGCTCCAAAAACCATTACCTCAGTTTTATCTTTGTTTAATTGGAGAAAGTTCTGACACATCCAGTCATTGATTTGTTCAATGCACTGACTCAGTGTTTGAATTGGAGCATAGTCTACTGGTGAAATTGTTACGTAAATGTGTGTGTCATCCGCATAGCTATGGTAACTTATTTTGTTGTTCTTCATTATCTGAGCCAGTGGTAGCATAGACGTTAAAGAGAAGAGGCCCCAAGATGGAGCCTTGAGGTACCCCACATGTCATATTTGTCAACTCAGATGTGTATTTACCTATAGAAACAAAGTTGTTTATGTCCTTTAAGTAGGATTCAAACCAATTTAGAACTGTTTCCGAAAGTCCCACCCAGTTTACTCATCTTCTTCTTGTTCCCCCAAAATGGTGATATCTCTGGATGCTGAAAAAGCGTTTGATCGAGTTGAATGGCAGTATCTATTTTTTTACTCTTAAAACATTTGGATTTGAGGATTCCTTAATATTTCATGGATTAAACTCCTCTACTCTCAACCACTAGCCTCTGTAATCACTAATGGTAAACAATCTGAATATTTCCCTCTTGGCAGGGGCACACGTCAAGGCTGCTGTTTATCCCCTCTATTGTTCGCCATTGCTGTCAAACCTCTAGCCATAGCTCTAAAACAATCTGAGGACTTCCTGGGTGTGGTGCGCAGAGGCTTTAGACACAAAATATCCTTATATGCCGACGACATTCTCTTATATGTTACGGACCCACTAAAATCTGTCCCCCCAAATCCTAGGTCAATTTGGTACATTTTCAGGCTATAAAATCAACTATGAAAAAAGTGAGATGTTTTCCCTTAATCCACCAGCCGCTTTAATCCCTGCAGCACACTTTCCATTCAGAATTGTCCAAAAGGGCTTTACATATCTTGGGATTGAAATCACACCCTCTTTTCCATCCCTCTTCACTAAGAATTTTGGAACACTGTTTGAAAAATGTAAGAAAGATATGACTAGATGTACTAACCTACCTTTGTCCATAATCGGCTGTGTTAATCTGATAAAAATTATTGTATTACCAAAATTCCTCTACCTTGATAAAAAAGTATTTCTTTCATTCATTGGAGAGAAGCATTTCATCGTTCATTTGGAATGTCAAGCCCCGAGAATAAGGAGAAGTGCCCTTCAAAGTCCTAAAAACCTTGCCGGCCTGGCCCTACCCAATTTCATCCACTACTACTGGGCGTGCAATATAAAAGCAATGGATGAAGGAAGTTGAACCTGGCAATGGTGAGGCCTGGGTACAATTGGAACAGGCCTGTAGCCCACTTAATCTACGTTCCATACTATGCGCTCAGTACCCTCCTTCTTTACCTCAATTCAGCTCTAATCCAGTGGTGTATCACTCAGTCAGAATTTGGTCGCAATTTAGAAGGCATTTCAATTTGCAGACAACGTCGGTACATTCGCCACTCAAGAATAATTACAACTTCCTTCCCTCCCTCTCTGACTCTACTTTCGGGATATGGGACACACATGGGATTAAATCTGTTCGTACTTTGTCTGTAGATGGGAAATTTGGATCATTTACACAACTCTCTCAATTATTTAATTTACCAGTCTCACTTCTTCAGATATCTCCAGATTAGACACTTTGTTAAGACAAATATCTCTTCTTTCCCTGACATCCCAATGAACAACGCAATTGACCATATTCTCTCACTATCGCCGGGTAGCACAGGGCTGGTCTCTCTTCTCTATAATAGTATGAACAATATTGTTGCTTTATCTCTGCAACATATCAGGAGTCGTTGGGAGAATGACATTGGTGAGGAAATGGCAGACGATCAATGGCAGAAAGTGCTTGACTTAATACATACCTCTTCCCCATGTGCTAGGCATAGAGTGTGTTACGTGCTGGGTGTGTTTTTACCTGTTTCTCTGCTGTGCAGGTACACCCGGTCCGCTCCTGGCCCCGCCTTCCCCAGGTGTCCTGATGACATTCAGCTGGGGATGACTTAAAGAGGAGAAGCTGGAGGAGAAGAGCTCTCTCTTTCCCTATCCAGATGCCGGAAGACTCTGTCCGTGGACTACCTCACTCTGCTGTTTAGGATCTGTAGATCCCCTGTGTTACTTGTGTGTCTTATGTACTCTGGAGGACCAGGTAGTGCAGGTTTTCGTGGCTTTATTTTCTCCCGCAGGGATTTGTTAGATCTCTGGGTAGCGGAGGGAAGCTGTGGGTCCTACGGCCCGTGGTGTGGCTGGCCCAGGCCCCCTTCGTCCTTTTGTTTGTTTTTCCTGTCCTCCAGCCCTTGTTCATTTGCCAGTTGGCCATGTGAGTACGGTTGTGTCTGGAATAAAGAAGACGCTGTTTAATGCTGCGTGTTTGCTGTGTTTTATTTTATGTTGCGGGTCTCCCCACGAGCCACTACCACTAAGTAGGGGGCGGGTCGTAACAGAGTGATACAACTCAAAATTGTTCTGAGAGTGCACTTTACCAAAGCAAGGCTGGCAAAGCTATTCCCTGACCTAGACCCTTCATGCCCTCGCTGTAACAGTCAACCAGCAGATCACATTCACATGTTCTGGTCCTGTCCCAACCTCAGCTCATTTTGGGGCAACATATTCATTGCATACTCTAACATTTTTTAAAAAGACATCACACCCAATCCTGTATGTGCTTTATTTGGGCTCACCCCTGAAACCGGCAACCATAAAGGTAAAACTCAGGCAGTCATAGCATTTACCTCCTTGATTGCCAGGTGGCTAATTCTCCTGTCCTGGAAGGATCAAGCACCTCCCAATTTTACTAGATGGATAAGAGACACTATGCACTTCCTTAAACTTGAGAAAATCCGGTACACTCTAAAAGGCTCTGTGCAGAAGCTTACAAAGATTTGGACCCCCTTCCTAAATTATTACGATAGTTTACAGATCCCCCTAAACCAGGATGACGAAAGCAATAGTTTGTGGCAGCAGCAGGACACCATCCCCCCTCCCCCCTCCCTTTATTTTATTAATTCATTAATTATTTTTATTTTTATTGGTTATTGTACTTTTTGTTATGACTATTTCCCACTGATGTGCTTTGTTATCCTTGTACATTGTATTATATTGTATGAACTGGCATTTTTTCATATATCCTTGGTTGGACAAAACCTCAATGAACAATCATCCTTGTGAAGATCTGGAATTAAGGGGACGGGTGGGGTGGGGAGTCTTGGGTGGGCGGCATTGGGTGGGATGCAATGCTATTGAATGTATTTTTCTTCCGATTTTGAAATCTCAATAAAAAATGTTAAACAAAACAAAAACAAAAAAATAGCCTAACAACCAGGGGAGATGAGACCGTAAACAAACGGTAAAGGGCAGAAAGTCTGATGCACATTTGATCATTGAGGCGTGTGCCAATCTATCACCCAATCATGATACTCGCTGTCCATTGTGAGATTGGACTGAGCCAATCACGTCACGGCATCACAATGGACAGATCCACTCACGGCACGGCTTCTCTCCGAACCCGCCCCCTCGCGCTTTTGATTGACAGTGGACTTGTCGCAGTCCTCGCAAAGCATATCTGAGATATCCAGAGTTAGTGCCAACACTAAATGTTACTTTTTTCCTGTTTGACAGTCATAAAACCTAATTTTACAACCGTCACTCAATGTAATTTTACTATTTTGCCGTCAACTTTTACATGACGGTATACGGCAACTTCAGTCAGTCTGCATCAAATTAGTTAGCATCGCCAGCATTGCTAACGCTAATGTTTCTATTTTAAATAAACGTTAACTGTCATTTTAATAATTGTCAACAGCCATGTGTAAATGTACATCCGATTGTCCGATTGTTATACAATTATTACATTAATGGGAATGTTGTAATTAGCTTATTACACGTTTTGACCTGTGGTACCATCAGCATTAGTCATACAGCTACTGTAGCCCTTACGATAGTTGTTAACAATAGGTGCGGTGTATACGTGTATACTTATTAAGGTTTTAGAATAACCAACTTTATTACCCACTGTAATTTGAGATCCCTATCGGTAACGGGGCGTTTTATGAGTTTGTTTATGCATTGCATGGTTTCAGTGTATTGCTTTAATATAGACACCTAAATGATATAATGATATGCTTTAACTCAGTATTATATGATAATATGAATATATGTATAAGTGTGTGTTTATGTGATGCAGGAGGGATAAAGTATATTGTTAAATATATATTAAAGATAGCTTTATACTGTATATAAGATTACATTAATTGTAATTCAATATACATACACTCATAATTGATAGAAGGAGAACTTCAGGGTATAAATATTAACATTATGTGTTTATATACACTGAACAAAAATATGAATGCAACACTTTTGTTTTTGCTCCCATTTTTCATGAGATGAACTCAAAGATCTAAAACATTTTCTATATACACAAAATAACCATTTCTCTCAAATATTGTTCACAAATCTGAAAAAATCTGTGATAGTGAGCACTTCTCCTTTGCCGAGATAATCCATCCCACCTCACAGGTGTGGCATATCAAGATGCTGATTAGACAGCATGATTATTGCACAGGTGTGCCTTAGGCTAGCCACAATAAAAGGCCACTCTGAAACGTGCAGTTTTGCTTTATTGGGGGGGTCTGGGGGGGTCCGAAAACCAGTCAGTATCTGGTGTGACCACCATTTGCCTCACGCAGTGCAACACATCTCCTTTGCATAGAGTTGATCAGGTTGTTGATTGTGGCCTGTGGAATGTTGGTCCACTCCTCTTCAATGGCTGTGCGAAGTTGCTGGATATTGGCAGGAACTGGAACATGCTGTCGTATACGCCGATCCAGAGCATCCCAAACATGCTCAATGGGTGACATGTCCGGTGAGTATGCTGGCCATGCAAGAACTGGGATGTTTTCAGCCTCCAGGAATTGTGTACGGATCCTTGCAACATGGGGCCGTGCATTATCATGCTGCAACATGAGGTGATGGTCGTGGATGAATGGCACAACAATGGGCCTCAGGATCTCATCACGGTATCTCTGTGCATTCACAATGCCATCAATAAAATGCACCTGTGTTCGTCGTCCATAACATACGCCTGCCCATACCATAACCCCACCACCACCATGGGCCACTCGATTCACAACATTGACATCAGAAAACCGGTCACCCACACGACGCCACACACGCTGTCTGCCATCTGCCCTGAACAGTGAAAACCGGGATTCATCCGTGAAGAGAACACCTCTCCAACGTGCCAGACGCCATCGAATGTGAGCATTTGCCCACTCAAGTCGGTTACGACAGCGAACCGGAGTCAGGTCGAGACCCCGATGAGGACGACGAGCATGCAGATGAGCTTCCCTGAGACGGTTTCTGACCGTTTGTGCAGAAATTCTTTGGTTATGCAAACCGATTGTTGCAGCAGCTGTCCGAGTGGCTGGTCTCAGACGATCTTGGAGGTGAACATGCTGGATGTGGAGGTCCTGGGCTGGTGTGGTTACACGTGGTCTGCGGTTGTGAGGCCGGTTGGATGTACTGCCAAATTATCTGAAACGCCTTTGGAGACGGCTTATGGTAGAGAAATGAACATTCAATTCACGGGCAACAGCTCTGGTGGACATTCCTGCTCTCAGCATGCCAATTGCACGCTCCCTCAAAACTTGCGACATCTGTGGCATTGTGCTGTGTGATAAAACTGAACATTTTAGAGTGGCCTTTTATTGTGGCCAGCCTAAGGCACACCTGTGCAATAATCATGCTGTCTAATCAGCATCTTGATATGCCACACCTGTGAGGTGGGATGGATTATCTCGGCAAAGGAGAAGTGCTCACTATCACAGATTTTTTCAGATTTGTGAACAATATTTGAGAGAAATGGTTATTTTGTGTATATAGAAAATGTTTCAGATCTTTGAGTTCATCTCATGAAAAATGGGAGCAAAAACAAAAGTGTTGCATTTATATTTTTGTTCAGTGTAAGATAATATGTGTAGATAACATATACGCGCTTTGAGCACCAGGAAAAACTATATATAAATAACATGTATTATTCATATTATTCTTATTATTATATATAACTGATAACATGGTATCAGTGTTGTTTGCTTTGCACTGTAGTTTGCTCTTAACACTTGTTATTTTACTTAGATGAGCACTAAACCCAAAAAGCGATGGGAGATGCCGAATGGCTGGCCCGGCTGAAGGCCTTTGCTAATTCTGGAGTTTGGCCTTCAGAGGCGGGAATAAACCAGCTCCGAGGCAACGGAAATGGTATGACCTCGATCAGAAGGTAAAGTATAGCAACACATGTACCTATTACTTAGTACTTACTAAATTAAAAGTATACTGTATTACTGAAAATAGACAAGATACTGGTGCAAATATGTGACCCGCTCTATCGAAATCAGTCGGAAGTCGCAACGGCTCATTTCAAAATAAACGTGGATTTACGTAAAAAACAATTTTTTCGGGGTTCGGGTGTTTTGTTTGATTTTAAACAAACAAAGTCTTGGCTTTCAGAATATGAAACTTTTATTTCCAAAATCACACGATAAATACATTTTTGAAGCTTGTAAAGGGACGAAGACAGGCACCTCTCACTCGCAATCTGCTCTTCCGCAATCTGCCCCCCCCCCCTCCGGCTGAAATTATGAATGTAAGAGTATAGTAATCATAGATAACACGGCAGGGTCCGTTACAGTTTGTTTTCATCTGATTTCAAATAAACAAAGTCTTGGCTTTCAGAATATTAAACTTGTTTCGGCAAATTCAGATGATAAATACAACTTTGAAGCTTGTAACGGCATAATTACAAGCGGAGAACGGAGTAACTTAACGTCACAGGCAGCAGGCATAACAACAGCCGGTGTTTCTCGTGAGTGTTTTCCCCGGGAAACAAACACAATACACACAAACGCAAAATTACACAAACAAACACACACACACACACTCGCGAGCTTCCCCCAGACCAGTTATCCAAACTAAAATATCTTCCCTCCGTAGTATTTTGATCATTTGCTCCGCTAATAATCAATCAGATCGATCCAGAGAAGAGGAAACTTTAAAGGCCTTTTTCTCAAAATGATGTCTCGGTGACAGTCATTATATAATGTGACATATTTTGCTTAATATTTGGAGTACAACAACAATCCTGATATCATTAGAAAGCTATGAATCTCCTCTTTCCAACAGTGTATACAACTCAAAATGTGTCTTCGGGTCAATGCGACTGATTTCGATGGAGCAGGTCACATATTATCAATCGAGTGACTCACTCCAGACTATAAAAGAATTATGATCATTTCAGATTGAAAAATGCCCCATGCAGGCCCGTAGACAGATCAACCTCCATGGCCTGCAACTGTGGATTTCACGTCGTTAAGGTGATGTATTTGAAAATAAATGCTTGCTTGCGTGCCTTTTACAGTGCTTTAATGCTGTTGCTGTTACATAACATTTTGTATTGCGTTACATGATTGATAGATTGAATGCTGTTGTTTTAGCCTGCCAATGCCCCGCAGTCTGTAGCCTCAGTCTCAGCCCCTGGAGCAACTGCCTCAGCCCAGCTGACTTTCCGGCAGCCCCCTCTGAGTTTATCAACGGTAAAGATTTCTTTAGTAATTACTGTTTTGTTTTAATGATTTATTTTGCCTTGCACAATAAATTAACCTCTGTTTTTTCTGTTAGTTCACTAAATCACGCTTTGGTGGGTCACAATCTGCCTCACTGAAGCCACATTTAGTGGCTAGGAAGTCCCCCAGCTCTTCCCCTCCTTCTCCATCCTCCTTCAGTTATCCCTCTACATCCTCTGTGAGGACCTCCATGCCTGCTCCATCCTCTGTGAGCACTGCTGTAAACACCATCCTGGCAGTAGGCTCTGTGAGTACTGTGTCTACTCGTTTGTATGGCTCTGTTCTAAATCTAAATGTAGCCTTTATATATTCAACAATTTGTTGTTCTCTTCCGAACAGAATGAGTCTGGAGGAGATGAGCCAGCCACTGCTGCTGAAGCTTCAATCTAGTTGCCTCGGGAAATGAGCAAGGCCATCCCTGTGCAGGACCAGAGGTGGATTTCCAACACCCTTTTTCATTCTGGCAAACTGTGGCCACATTTGAAGCTGTGGTACGAGCCTCTTGTCCCAGCCCTCATATACCACCAGACCCCGATGCTAGACTGCTTCTTCACCCATCAGCTGATGGTGTAGATGCCCTACCACCTGTGGAAGGTGAGGGTGTTCTGCCCAGTTTGTAGCTGACGGGTGCGGGTGTCCATAGGAGGTCTCGGAAGGTCTTGGACATCGACAGGTATTACCTGATGGTGACAGAGACACTCAGGTGCAGCGTGTGTGTCGTGAACTTTCTGTCGACCAGTCAGACCGTGTGGGACCAGCTGGACCTGCCGCACCAGAAAATGTTCTGGCTGATTCTGACCCAAAAGTGAGTAAAGCCGTTTTTAAAAGATGGTGATTGAGAAGACTTAAACCACTGCAAAAAAATATATAGTCAAAAATTGTATATTACATGGAAAATCATAACATTTAATACATTTCAAATTTCTTCTTAATTAGTTAAATACAGCTATGGTATGATATACAAGCTACATGATATTATCACTGTCTTATTTTGTCCCCTCCTGGTCCCTGCCCTGTGTAAACTATTTAAACTAGAAGGTAAAACTGATATAAATTAACCTTGTGTTACATCTGATGCAATGGGTTTATCACATACTTTCTGTGTTTTGGATAAACAAATACAATGAAATGTGCATTTCAGGTATGCTTGTGACATCCGTGTCATTCGGTTGCTTCGGGAGAGAACACTCGGCAACAGCCCAGCACGTCTTGTGAAGCAGCTGAAGGAGAACCATGGGGAGGAATGGCTGAACCGGTGGCACACTATCTTGGGGAGTATGCTGACTTTGTGGCTCGGCCCAGCCTCTTCCCTGTGGTTTGCCAGGAGCCCCCAGAGCCCATCGACATCCCAAGCAGTCGCTGGGTGCTGTCCGTGTACGGCAGAGATATACTCTCCCACATGGGCCACATCAAGGCAAGCATCACCTCGACATTTGGTTCCATTTTAAAGATGGACTCAACCAAAAAGGTAATATATAATGTGACTGTGTATTCCATTTCCATGTATGTTATACTCTTCTATGCACAATCATCTTTTTCCGCAGTGATAACATTACAAATATTGTTTCTATTGTACATGTGTTCAGTGTAATCGACCTACATACATTTACTGCTATAGATAATTTCTGCTTTAACTTAAACATCGCTGTTGTCACATTCCAGATCACAAAGAAGCTGGCTGGCCACGCCAAGGGGACAGCTCTCTGGGTGACCTCTATTGGTCGGCCAGATTGTGACAAGTGTCCTCACAGTACAGGAGGGGCCTGGACTGGACACGATGGCCTCTGGTGTGATGGAGCGGTATCACCAGGCAGCTGTTCCACCCCCAGTGCTGCTGTATGTTCACTGTGGCTGCTGTGTGAGTGACGGGACAAGCATGCTGCATAGCAGGTTCAGTGATTGGCCAGATCTCCACATTCGGCTGGACATCTGGCATTTCATGAGGAGGTTGGCTGTTGGCTGCACCACTGACGCTCATCCCCTTTACCCCACCTTCATGGCAGTAGCGTAGGCAGAAATGTACTTTAGGGTGGGCCTGTAAAAAATAGGGTGGGCCAGATTTTTCTTCTGCGCATCAGAAGCTAACAACAATCCCCGCCGGTACCGGTGGCAGATTACTTTTAGAATACTTTTGGAATACTTTCTTTTTCCATAACAGATGGGTATGTTTTGGTGAACAGGAGACACGTATTTTACTGTTTTAATGGCTTATCAAGAACTCAAACACAACATCTTGGTGTCATTCTGGACAGCTCTCTCTCATCTGCACCACACATAAAAAACATCACCCGGACTGCATTCTTTGTACTGTCTTAAGACCTTTCCTTAGAATATGTTATGAATTGTAAGGTGTCCTTGGGTTCTTTGAAAGGCGCCCCTAAATAGAATGAATTATCATTATTATTATTATCTGAAACGATGTAATAACTTTTAAAACTTTTTCAAGTCACTTGCCCCATGCATTCAGCAACAGCAGGCCATTCACTTTGATTTGATCCCGTTATAAATGTCATCATTTCGACAATAAAGAAATGCTACATAAACGTTATCTTGCACATTTTATCTAACCATCTCCGTTTCTAACTTTCAATATATTTTAAAAGAGATCTCTCTCATCTGCGTGCGGGGGCGGGGCCTCACAGACATGCTGCATCTCTCTCTCGCTCACAGACATGCTGCAGCGCTGTGCAGTGTGCGCAGTGTGCACACAGTTCTGCCGGTAATTAATATTACATTTTGTGAGGAAACTTTTCCACCAATAATTCCAATAAGTAATCCAAAATGTATTCACTTCAGGTGAAAGTAACTGTAATCAGATTACTCGTTTTTCAAATGTAACGCCAGCTGAATACACTTGATTTTTGTATTCTGATTACGTAACGCCGTTACATGTATTCCGTTACAACCGGTTACAACCAGTGTTCGAAATGGGGGGGAGCCAGGGGGAGCTTGGCTCCCCTAAAGAGGGGGGGAGCTCCCCTGAAGGCTGACTTTGAGATAAATAGGGGGAGCCCAAAAAAAGGGTGCATATTTGCGTCACACAGATTAGAAATGTTGAGTTTCTGTAAATAAAACTTCTTGAAATAGATAATAGTCATTGTTCATTACAGTTTCTAAATATTTGTTTTATATTTGTGAATATTTCTGGGTGTTGCCATCTGTACATGACGGCGCTGCATTCTTTACGCTACTTACGTTGCTATGGTTACGGCGGCGATGCCGGCGCGATATTTGAAATGTTCATATTGATATTTTTTTAACTCTGGCTTTGTAATGTAATGTAACGAAAACAGCCAAGCCTTGCAGCTTTGGGATTCACAAGCAAAGAAGCGAAGGAGTCTAAAAATGACAACGTGAACGGAAAACAACTTTTAGTTGGCCGGCTGTAAGCGGCGTTAGGGTCGAGTTTGACAGCTCCACACCAAGGGAGAGGCCTGCCGATGCGGAGCCTGAAGCACTCTTTGAATGTTGAAGCACTATTTGAAAAATAGGGCTCCCCCGAAAGCAAATGGGTAATTTGAACACTGGTTACAACCCAACCCTGTGTATATCTCTCCGGACTGTCCACCAGCAGATGAAAAACACCCACCTCTCCGCCTCTTCCAAGGGACGACGGACGAGGGAACCGTGCGGCAGAGTTTCCGTTAACATTTTTTTTCTTCTGACAGCCCAGCAGCAGGAGAGGTGGGGAGAGGGAGGCGGGGCTATTTCATCGTTATCAGAAAATGATCGTATAGATCGCTGCTAGATGAGGGCAGTGGGGGCTCTTCTTGGAGTCTGGCTTTTTTTTTCATTAGTGAACTGTGAGCCATCATTTATTTTGCAGGCAGCTCTCTGCCTCTCTCACGTTATTATGGCGCGCGCCGGAACCAACAATCAGTTATTTGTTCATTTGAATTTCACTTTGAATGCTTGGATATTCTCAATGGGTGAATACATTTTTTTATAATAATAATAATAATAAAATAATTTAAAAAAAAATAATTTTAAAAATGACACCGAAGCTTTCTCAGGGTGGGCCAATGAGTAAACTGGGTGGGCCTGGGCCCACCCTGGCCCTATGGTGGCTACGCCACTGCTTCATGGGCTGCCTGTCTGCATGCATCTTTGAGTGGGACGCAAGGGACCTCACTCTGTTGCGGCAGGCAAAGAGGGCGCTACTCGTGCAGGAGTGTGCCAGGTCTTACTGATCAGATGGTGCACAGAAAGATCAGTAAAAAGGAGCTGAGCCTGTACTGCTGCAGGAGGAAGCGCGGGGAAGTGGCCACTATCACCCTCATTGAGCAGCTGCTGGAGAAACTGGGGGGGGAATAATGGGAGAGACTTTATGGGGGTGCCGCTGCTGGAACAGGTGCGCATGGAGCACATTTGGCGTGTGCATCCAGGATGTGCCAGGTGTGCAGCTGTACATCGTGACAGGAACCACCACAAAGGGTGGCATCCTGCTTACAAAGTACCGCTGTGCAAGAGGGTCTACATCGCTGGAGTCATTTCATCTCCACCTGAACAGGTTTATTCCAGGTTGGTTCAATTATGTGTATGTTTTTCTTGACATAAGTATTCAGTTTGAAAAGGAAAACATTTTTCAATGGCAAAAATATTTTTATTTGTTCCCAGGAACCAGTGCACATGCACTGAATTTCCAATTGTACCTCCTGGAAGGCCTGAACAGGTGGAACCAGGAGAGAGGGGCTGCTGCGGTGACCAGCAAGCAGGCATCACTGCTGACATATGCTGGGGATGTGGCCCACTGTGTCAACACCAACAGGTGTTTGGCCGAGCATTTGTGCCGACCTTCAGGCCGCCTGCCAAATACACTGGTATGTATCATTGATATCTGGCTTCATTACACTTTTGGTTTAAGGTTTCTGTGAATTTACTAAGTTAAACAACTATCATTGCCATATGATGATTTTTTACAGGAGAGCTGCTTGGTGTTGACTACTTGCTCAGTCAGACTGGACGGCCTCTTCGAATCATCCCTGATTCCGAGGAGACTGAGAACATGTTGGAGGATGTGGATGAAGGAGAGGAAGATGAGGGCTTTGAGGAGCCCACAGTCCCAATCCTCCTCCTTGATGACCCAGGGATCTCCATCTCCTCCTTGCCTTGTCCCTCTGCAACACTCTCCTCCTCCCAGCCTGCTGCCTCCTCCCTGGTTGCTTCCTCCTCACTGGCTGCTGCGTCCGAGCAAGCTGCGGCATCCACCCATGCTGCTGACTCCTTGCACCCTTGTGCCTCCTCTCTAACTGTTGCTCCCTCTCTGCCCTCCCTTTCCGCTGCCTCCTCTCGACCTTCTGCCTCCTCCCAGGCTCCAGCCTCCATGCCTCAGCCAGGTGTCTCTTCAGCACTTGATTCTGCGTCTCCTGATGAGTCTGGGGTATATAAATCAATATGCAATTATGTGTTTTAGCTGTGGTTGTCCTTTTTCACTGTCCTCACATTATTTTTCTCTTTTCTATATTTTTGCAGGCTGTGGATGACTCTGGCATGGCAGGCATGGACAGCTTGTCTGGTGGAGCTGAGAAACCAGCTGACTATGGTCCTAACAAACCAGCAGGTCAGGATCATGAACAGTCAAGCTGCTTTTCCTCTGTGCATATAAAAGTTCACAATTTGAGATATTCTTGTCTTATGTGCTGTGTTCTCCCTCTCTCAGGTTAGCAACATTGTTGCAGGCCCTGAAAACTGCAGTCATTAAACCGCTCTTAAAAAAGAATAATCTAGTAATGAACAATTACAGGCCAATATCAAACCTCCCATTTCTAGGTAAAATCATTGAAAAAGTTGTTTTTCAACAGTTGAGTAATTTCTTGCATTTAAATAACTATTTCGATGTGTTCCAGTCAGGCTTTCGTCCAAACCACAGCACTGAGACTGCTCTTGTAAAGGTCTTTAATGACATCCACTTAAACACAGACAGTGGCAGAACTTCAGTGTTAGTATTATTAGATCTCAGTGCTGCGTTTGACACTGTTGACCACAGCATATTACTAGACCGACTGGAAAACTGGGTGGGACTTTCGGAAACAGTTCTAAATTGGTTTGAATCCTACTTAAAGGACAGAAACAACTTTGTTTCTATAGGTAAATACACATCTGAGTTGACAAATATGACATGTGGGGTTCCTCAAGGCTCCATCTTGGGGCCTCTTCTCTTTAACATCTACATGCTACCACTAGCTCAGATAATGAAAAACAATAAAATAAGTTACCATAGCTATGCGGATGACACACACATTTACGTAACAATTTCACCAGGAGACTATGCTCCAATTCAAACACTGAGTAAGTGCATTGAACAAATCAATGACTGGATGTGTCAGAACTTTCTCCAATTAAACAAAGATAAAACTGAGGTAATGGTTTTTGGAGCCAAGGCAGAACGTATAAAAGTTAGCGCTGAGCTTCAGTCTGCAATGTTCAAAACAACAGATAAAGCCAGAAATCTAGGTGTAGTCATGGACTCTGACCTGAGTTTCAACAGTCACATTAAAACAGTTACTAAATCAGCCTACTATCACCTAAAGAATATATCTAGGATTAAAAGACTAATGTCACAGCAGGATTTGGAAAAACTTGTCCATGCTTTTATCTTCAGTAGACTCGACTACTGCAATGGTGTCTTCACAGGTCTCACTAAAAAATTAGAAAGCTACAGCTGATTCAGAACGCCGCTGCTCGAGTCCTCACCAACACTAAGAAAGTGGATCACATCACTCCTGTTCTGAAGTCTTTACACTGGCTTCCCGTGTGTCAAAGAATAGATTTCAAAATACTGCTGCTGGTTTATAAAGCACTGAATGGTTTAGGCCCAAAATACATTTCTGACCTCCTGCTAAATTATGAACCATCCAGATCTCTCAGGTCTTTAGGGACTGGTCAGCTTTCTGTCCCCAGAGTCAGAACTAAACATGGAAAAGCAGCTCCAAATATCTGGAACAAACTCCCAGAAACCTGCAGATCCACTGCAACTCTGACTACTTTTAAATCCAGGCTGAAGACTTTTCTTTTTGTCGCTGCTTTTAATTGAACTATTCGTATCTTAGACTGCACTGTAAATTTTCGATGTATTTTTTCTTTTAATGTTTATTTTATTAGCTTTTCTTTTTAATGACTGATTTTAAATGCCATTTTCTTAATGTCTTTCATTTTTTTGTAAAGCACTTTGAATTGGCTTGTGTTGAAAAGTGCTCTATAAATAAACTTGCCTTGCCTTGCTCTGTGGCAGAACCTGCTGGACTATGATAAGCAAAGGGTGGTTTTTGCTGCCAGATATCAGAGCAGGCTGGACACAGGGCGGTTCAGGTCTCCTAAAAAGAGGCAGGAGTTCACTCCAGGGGTGGAGAGCATACTTGCCAACCTTGAGACCTCAGAAATCGGGAGCATGTCAAAACCACCGCGGGGGGGGGGGGGGTTGCTAGTGGATCAACGGAGCTGTTCGATTAGCATTAACAGTGCTTATTGTAGTTCTGAGTGCAATGCAATGCGGTCTGTAGCACCATCCTCTTGATGGAGCATATGTGTGGGCTGGACCAGGAAAGGAGTGAACAGAGGGTCGAGTTGTCCATTCTTGTTCTGTTTTTCCGTGACTATCTAGTTGCGCACGCTATACGCGCTACAATGGTGTAGCTGTAATAAAGTCCGAGTGGAAACAGTTGTGTGTAAATCTGTCAGAAATCGGGAGAAATGCGGGAGAAATATGACCCCGGGAGGAAACCGGGAGAGGGCTATGAAATCGGGAGGGTTGGCAAGTATGGTGGAGAGTTTGAAGAGGCATGCTCTCACCACCACTGCCCCACTTGCACAGTGGCCAGATTGCTGCCGCCTGATTGAGGCAATCTTTGTCAGGCTCTGTGTAATCCACCGTAGTCCCAGGAAGAGGGGGACTGGCACAGTGTCAAGATGGGATCTCATCCTGGAGGACTACAGGAAAATCAGGTGCCGCATTCTGTCCAATGGGACAATTATGCAGCAGATCACCCTGCAGCTGGTGGACGTGAGCCACACCACCCTGGTGCAGTGGCACAATAAGAGGGTGAAAAGGGAAGACAATGCAGTGGTGTTGCAGGGGCTGGTCTTGCCTAGCCGCCTGTCTGTGGCATCTGACCCTCTTCCCCCTGCCAATGTTCGCCCCCAATCAGCAGCCCCCCAGCCAGGTGTTGCTTACCATTACATCCTTCCAAGTAGCACCGTTGGCCAGGCAAAGGTAAAGAGGAAGGCCTCGCCCACAACAGCAACACCGGCAACTGTAAAGCTGCGTCCCCAGTTGCAGCAATTCCCTGCTCCACCCTCTGGCCCTCAGATGGTGCCGCAGTTATTCCCTGCTCCACCCTCTGGCCCTCAGATGGTGCGGCAGCTATTCCCTGCTCCATCCTCTGGCCCTCAGATGGTGCTGCAGCGACAGCTCTTCCCTGCTTCACCTTTGGGCCATTGCTCCTGGATTTTTAATCCAGTGACCTCACAGGTGCCGGTCCAGGTTGCTGCTCCACAGGCTCCGAATGCCAGCCTCTCCTCTGTTCTTCCTGCTCCTGCTTCTGCTCCTATTCCTGCTCCAACCACCGAAAGCTGACCCGCAAGGTTGTGCACAACACGTGCAAAAAGTGTGGGAAGTTTCGCACAGCGGAAACTGGACACAGCCAGTACAAGGGAGTTGTTTACTGCCCCTTGGTTGAGGCTTTGCCAAAGGAGCAGTGGCTGAAGGACATGAGAAACAAAAAGTGAAACGTATATCCGCCCCCATAGGCATTGACACTTAATTATGTATAGTTTGGTTTACAGTTGTATAGTTATGTGTATATATATATCTTATGTATAAATTCTATATAGTAATTTGTATCTTCTATTCAAGAGTGTTATTATCATTATTTTTTTATACCGTTTTACTACTGTTTTAAATGTTATTATGTTTAACTAATTCAAAATAAAGGTTTGGCTTTTTCAAGTATACCTAGTGTCTGTCCAATAATTGTAGTGGAGTGCTATGTTTAGAATTGCTATACTTTTTCGTTCAACTGTTCAAAAGCCAAAAACAATTATAAAACCTATACCTTAGTTCAGTGGTTCCCAACCGGGGGGGCGCCAAAGATCGCAGGGGGGGGGCGCCAGGCCTCAGATGATTTGAGGCCAAATATCATATTTAGACTTTTATTTATTTTTACATATAATTGTAACGCAATACATGATTGTCACTAAAAGCCTTGTCTCTACATTACAATAAAATATAAAAAATAATTGATTAATTAATTTGAATAAAAATTCAAGTTAGTAGCTATTAAAGGCATAAAAAGACAGAAATGTTTCTTCTGCCCGTAAAGTGTCCAAACCAGGCTTTTCTGGATAAGCACATTTTTAAAACATAGTCATTGTCCATGCCGGTTTCAATTGGATTATTTGTCACAGTTGCTCCAATCAGATCGGTCTCCTCCATTTTGTAGATTATTTACGACTTTTTAATCCACATACACACATCGGCAAAATAAAATCCGGCTTACTTTGAGCATGTGTTGTAAACAGTTTAATCCCTTTGTGAATTGTTTCCACTTGCGCCGTCCTTTAATTTCTTCATACAGCGGGAATCCATATGAATTAATCCTGAGTACAATAACCATGGAAGTCACTCCAATAGTGCTCCTTAATTACGCTTTCATCCTCCTTTAACAAAATACTTACATACATTCACCCAGTTTGTGACAGTAGTTGTAGCATTTTTGAGAGTTTTAAACTTTAATTACCGGTGTTGCGCCCCCCCCCCCCCCCCCCCCCCCCCCTTGTGTGTGTGTGGGTTGGGTGTTATCCACAGCACACACACAATGAGCTTCAATAAAAATCCATATTGGTGACTTAAAAACTATCCCTGATTTAAAAAAAAGTATTTAATAAACTTGAAAGAAGTAAATAAGTTTTACTTAATATTTAATATAAATGTATTAATAGTTAACTGAACACAAGTCTTATCAGTCAATATCTCTAATGAATTAATGTTTAGATATGCAATACAAGCACTTTTATTTCTCATGTTCTATATATTATACACTTCAATAGAGAGGCGAAGTCCCTCCCCTTCCGGGAGCCTCCATGGGACCCCGGAAGCGGAAAATTATACATTGAAGTCAATGGAGAGAGAAAAGTTATCTTTTGATCCCGTTTGAATTGTGCCACGAATGACACATATGATGTTTGTCAATTTAAAAGAACATTTTGCAAGTCAAAAAAATAAAAATCTGTCGTAAAACTGTGAAGTTACACATTTTTTGTGTGAAACCGCTCAGTGAACTACAGGTCTCTGGTCTCGCACAATACGCGTCACCATCACAAAGATGGCCGTCACGTTAGCACATTTCACCTGTTTCTTTCAGAATGAGGCGAAAAGTATAAAACGAGGTGAAAATCACTACAAGTCTGGGCATGTTGAGAGCTGTACATACACGAAAGGGGAGTTAGTCGGTTCTGTAAGAGCAGCGGGACCGGCTTTACAAGGTTTCGGTGAGTAATATGAGTGCAATGTTTAACGTTAATGTCAGCTAGCTAACAAGGTACACTAACGTGTTTTGTTTTAGCAACTAGTTTTCTACTTTGTGGTCTCTGTGTATGCTGTGGATAACATTAGTGTTCACAAGAACAAGATACACTCCCGTGTTTTGTTTTAGTTGCTCTTCAGATTGAAGCGGCCAGTTTTATATCGACTATACTGTATGTGTGATCTCCTTTTACAACTCGTTGTGTCATTTGAGTTTATTTGCTGTGTGTAGATTCAAGGATTTTGGTTATCTTGTCAATTTGTTTGGTTATCTAGGCACAGCTGTGTGTGACTCCCTCTGGTACACTGGTATGTGTTTTCCTAATGTAGAGAGCATTGATTAATTAATAAACTACACACCGAGTCTAGATCCTGACCAAATCCTTTTTTTTTGTTGATCAAATGTTTTTCAAAATTGTATTCATACACATTTAGAAAAATACAATGTACAATCACAACCAATACAGCACAAATTACAAAAAATACAGAAAAAACAAACAATAACAACAATCAGACAAGAGGACAAAACTATGGAAAAATAAACCCTCCCACCCCCAGATCCGGACCATCCTTGTATTATTGCTCATTCAATCTATTATAGCATGCTAACAAATGGTACTTACTTTATTTTTACAGATCTGCATGGGAGACGATGGCGCGATGCAGAGCGCTGTCTGTGATTGTGCACGGGGGATGTACAAATGCAGCCACGCTGCAGCATTGGCAATATTTGCCATGTGGCAGATCAGATCCACAGATGTTGAGTGCCAGTGGAGGAAGCCTGGCACTTCAAAAGTAGTCCAGCCGGTGTCTCAACTTTACCAACAGCGAGAGGAGACATACAACCCACTGGCCAGAGACATCGCCACTGAGGATGTAGACTGGTTCAGGTCTGCACTGAGGGGCACACAGTGTGGCATGGCATGGCTTTTGTCACCTGAGCCAGAGCCGCGGCCTCAACATCAGGCCATTGTCACCGTGCCGGAGCTGGTGAAGGAGCATGGGGGTCGGGGGCTTGAGGCAATTCTTGCCTCAATGCGACTGAGAAGAGACCAGCAAGCTGCCATCCAGACAGCCACCGTAGGACAGCGGACAAATCCTCAGTGGCAGTTACACAGACAGGGCAGGTTGACAGCCAGCAATTTTGGTGCTGTGCTGCGGACGGGACTTTCATCCACTCCATGTGCGTCCCTCATCAAGAGGGTGCTTGGGGGGTACAACTTTGACGGAGTCATGGCTGTCAACTGGGGGGTTGTAAACGAGGCCGAAGGGGTGAAGGCTTTTGTGCAGGCCTATCGGGTGACAGTGTTCGAGTCTGGTCTCTTTGTGAGTGAGTCGGGTGTTTTGGGAGCATCACCCGATGGACTTGTGCAGCCATCTGCCCTGCTGGAGGTGAAGTGTCCACACAGCCAGAGGAACATGACCATCGCGGAGGCAGTCCAGTTACCATCCTTCTGTCTCCGTGAGGAGGGTGGGTCATATATTCTCAAGGAGAATCACCCATACTGGCACCAGGTCCAAGGGCAGCTGCACATCACAGACCGGAGTCTCTGCTACTTTGTTGTGTGGACCACGAAGGAGGCGATCATCATCCCCATCCCCAAAGACCCTGCATGGCATGGAAATCTCCTCCTCCTGGAAAAATTCTACACCCAGCATATGCTCCCTGTGTTGGCCAGTAGAGAGGAGGACATTTAAATAAACATACTCTTAACACCCTTGGACTCTGCGTTGTGTTTGTATGTGTGATGGGGTGTTATGCAGAGGGGAGGAAAACAGGACACAGCAGATTGGGATTGTGGTGGAGATGCTGAGCAGTTATTTAATTGTTGCATGTAATTATTATTATTGTGCGTGCTTCTTAGTTATTCCATCTTTTGCTGTAACATGGATCTGTATGTAACTCTATATTTACTTGTTATCTACCACACTTCCTTCTACATCATACACCATCATTATACATGATGGTGTATATAGGATATATATATTTGTATACATATCTGTAAATTGTATAATTTAATTTTTCGTATTTGGGATTGTTGGAAATGTATTTTTGATCTCTCTGTCTATAAACACAAACTGAGTAAGATTGACAATAAAGTTGACTTTGAATTTGAAATATATATATATTCTTTATGAAAATAGTTGACTGTTGTCAAATGAATCCAAATGAAACGTTGGACTGAACTACAACTACGCCTTTAAATCTCTACGGACTGTTTTTCAGTGGGATGGCAAGTTCCTATCTTTAAACATTTATTAGTTTTTTCTCAGAACAGATTTGATTTTCTGAAGTTAATTTAACTTTGTCCTACAGTTTTCTAGTATGTAAAGATGATTTCACATGACCTATGCAAAATATCACACTCAATACATGTGTGTCTCTGGGGGGTGCATTGTGCCTTTGATGTATATAAATAATATACCATAACCAAATACTATTACTGCCAGAGCAGGGTCAGTCCAGTGTGCATGTTCCTCAGGGTCTCAGCAGTTACAGGTGAGGTAAAGAAAATAAAAGAGAAAAAGGTCAGTAACAACACTTTAAAGTAACAACACTTTGAATAATTATCACTCAACTACTGTCTTTCCAACAAACAGATTGTCCCACCCTCACTATCATCACAATGAAACACGTCCAGAAGAATGTCATGCAAAGCTGCCTGCCTGCCTTCCTTCGACTCTCCCTGAACTGCCTGATCTTTTAATGTTCAATGTTAACCATTTGTGCAGATAGCATTAAGTAGAAAAGATCGCCGATGCTAATGTGCCATTAGCCTACCTCCCGCCCCCTTAGCACCTGGTGGAGGGGGCGATAGGCTACTCTTCAAATGTTTCACAAAATACTTACCATCATGACTACTCTTACTGTTTAACATTTTGGTTTACTTCATGTTAAGGCTAATACAAATGACAAGGCTAAGTAATTTAATGTAATGCTAACTAACGTGCTCGCTACTAGCTAGGTAGCTAACTTGACTATGTTCCATGCAAAACATGTATATTACCTGCAGTGTTTCCCGTATATTGATTTATTTGTGGCGGACCGTCACAATTAAATATCGTCCGCCACAAATAGATCTCGTAAAAAAAAAAAAAAATCCAAAAAGATTAAAATAATTTATGAATAAAATATATATTTCATTGTAGAGCGCAGTTACCCACTCAGCCCCTCTTTGCGCGCTTTTTGCTCTCAACGGCCCCTGAGCCCCGCCCCCTCCTCTCTGCAAGACATTTCTGAAGTTGGAAACCAGATGCTGTGTGCCAGAGAATCACTTCACGAATAGTTGGTATATGCATACATTTGTCCAAAATGGATGTATTGAAGTTAACTCTGATAAGTTAGTCTCTCTGTTCGTATCACGCTGTAAATCGCGGAGACCCAGCTCTTCAAATAAGTTATTAGCTAGCAAGCATGAAAGGAGCCTAGCTAGCTAGTTGCTAGCTGGGTTGTCGGGGTTAGCACGCTGTGTAACATTATAGCGCTCCTAACGTTAGTCAACTACCCACTGCATTTAATTCTTTAACTCTGACGCTGAATGATGTTTGCTCCCTCAATCCAGATGAATATAGAAACATATTTTCAGAGGCAGAAACGGGCTCATCCTGAAGAGGAGCAAAGACAGCCTGGAACAGAGGCAAGGGCGTCGCCAGCCCCGGATGTTTTTTCTTTAGCCCCGGACAAATTCTCCCTCAATAATATAATACATTAACCGTACTTTACCTAGAGGACGGCAGAATTGTAATTTCCCGTGTTCAGTGAATGCAACAGAGCCACCAGACCAATCAGAGAGTTGCATGGAAATAAACGTGTTTTATTGGCTGACAGGTACGTAACTCTCCTCTGTGACAGTGTTTAAACTTTAAACTGTCAGCCGCGGACGCTGAGTTTCTGAAGAAGATGGACATTAGGCATTTTTTTAATAAAACAGACGGCAATTCTCAAGTGGTGGCTCACACAATAACCCCAGAGCCACCACCTGAGCCAGGTGAACAAGGTATGTAAATGTCAGTAAACTTACAAGTTATGCAAACATGTAAGCAAAGCATAAATTATAGCTACGTTGACGTTACTTTGAATCGCGCGGGTAAGCTAAACCGTTAGCAAGTAGCTATAGCTAGCCAGATATATTAAATAAACACTTAGTCATACAATCTAAATGTTGTGTTTTTTAGCGTTACCTGGTGATTTCAAAGAAAGCTCTCTGGGAAATGTTGACTTACTGTCAGTGTTCGACATGAAGCTAGAAACTACCTTACATTACACAGTTGATCCGGAGTCCTGTCAGTTAAAGTGTTTCATAGTTAGCTTAGCTAAGCATCAACCTAGCACTGAAATATATGGATGTTATGTGACAGTATTTCTGAGGAAAAGTCAGCTGAAATGGTGGCATAGTTGCCACTGCGTGTCACAGCATGTTTGAACATATTTTCAGCAGTAAATGTGGCTGTTTGGCCACTGACGTTGCCATAACAACACCTGAATTTAAATGTACAACCTCTTTTTGTGACAGATTTTTGCATGAAATTATAATTCTTCTGATTGATATTTCCTATTGACAGCTAGTTTCTATGTGAACAATACATTATGAGATGGACAGCCAGCTAACAAGTTTTTTATACAAATATTTCAGATCAAAGCTAATCCAGTGGTGCTCCTGAAAGGGGGCAAGGGACACTATGCTCCCAAATATTAAGCCTTGACCCCCATCTTAAAATTGATATGATCAAAAAATGATCTGCATTGTCGGAGGCCTTTTTTCCTCATTATCATGTCAAATTGTACAGCTTTCCTTAGTTTTGAATGCAGAAAGATGACTATATTAGAGTATTAAGTGAAAATGACTATATTAGAGTATTAATTGAATATATTAAGTGAATTACTCAAACTGCATTTGTATAGGAATGATTCTGTCCTATTGGCAGATAACTACTCTGAACAGTGATATCTACAAGAGGTTTCCAATGTAAATGTAACTATTTTCAATTGGTTAGTATTACATTTTGTGACAGTGTGGTGACACTCATTTTAATGAAGACACATTTGTGTATCTTGAAATTCATTTATTTGACAGAGCTGGAAACTGATTGACTTACATACTTGTTTGTGTTTACCCACAGTCATCACAGATGAGCCAAACAGAGTAGAGGATGAAGAAAGGAGAACAGGAGAAAGGGACACACAAGAAGGAGATACAACAGACAAGAACGACAATGGAGACAACAATGAACAGGAACACCAGAACAGACAAGAGTCAATGGGTAACATGACTGATTTAGGGACTGCAGATACAGGGCCAAGGCAAGTGAGACACCACTGCTTTCCATCCAGCATGTTTGGCCAGCAAAAGAGATCATTTCAACCGCAAACAGCAAGGGATGAGGGAAACAGCAAGGGATGAGGGAAACAGCAAGTCATGAGGGAATCAGCAAGTCATGAGGGAATCAGCAAGTGAGGAGGGATTATTATTTCCTCCTTCCATCCCTTTTTTCTGTTTAATCTGATTACTAACAACTTCTAATAATTTGACATAGTTTATGATTTAATTGGAAAATGAAGTGTTTTTAAATAATAAACCCGTTTCTGATTCTGATTCTTTGATTTTTTTTTTTACATATGGGTGTTGAGAGATGTATCCATATCTCTTGATGTTGCTCTCAAAGTGCACAAGATTGATGCTTTTAACTTCAATATTTAAAAAAAATCTTCCTGGGGGACCTCAGAGGAGGTGAGTTCCCCCCAAAATAGCACTTTATCTCTGCTTATGTAACTCCGGTGTAGTGTCCCCTCGGCAACAGATCACTCAGAACATGTTTTTCACACAAAAAACATGTTGCTGTGACTGTGAGCATTAAACAATTAACATTAAACTAAACAAACACAACAGTACGTTATTGTCCTTATAAAATAAAAACATACATTTTGTCCACCGAGATAATACAGGCACCTTACCCTCAAGCATGGGCGTCGCAGCCATTATATGAGGGTGGGACAAGTCCCCCCCACTTTTTCAAATGATTAGTTTAGACCCCCCCACTTTTACCATGTGGAAAGTCCGTGAATCGGTCTATCCACTCGCCGCACTCTGTCGAGCGCTGTGTCAGTGCTTCACTATCAACTCCATTCCATAATAAGTAATCGGGCAGTTCGATGTGTGTAGAGGTGTGTGTGGTTAATACGTAGCAGCCTGCAGTCACTCTTAAGCTGTTCTGATGAAGGTAAACACAGCGAAGGCGGTGCGTAAAAAGGCACAGCTCTTTACCCGCTGGTGCTGCACTTCTCAGAGGCGGAGTATACGTCCCGCTGCCTCCTGATGCTGCCTGCAGCCATTTCATGAAGTCAGGCCCGGTTCCAGAACAAAATGACTAAGGGTGCAACTGAGATTAGAGAGGGTGCAGTGGTAAAGTGCTATTTTTATAAGTGGGGAGTGGACCTAACACGCTCTAGGGGGTCCTCACCTCCTCTAGGGGGGTCCGGGAGCATGCTCCCCCGGGAAGATTTTTTTTTAATATTGAAGTTAAAAGCATCAATCTGGTGCACTTTGAGAGCAAAATGAAGAGATCTATGGATACATCTCAACACCCATATGAAACAGAACTGTAAGCAGATTTACTATTTCTTTATGGATATTTTACAAATCACTCCCCTTTCAAGACCGAAATGTCTACATGCATAGCAGAAGATGGCATATTTTTTTGAGGAATATTCCAGCCAATCTCTGTTGTGAAACCATAAGCTGCAAAATGAGCACCTTACCCCACTGTACAGGCGAGTTGGGTACTTTTTTTTAATATACCTGGGCAGGCTCTGTTTAGCTGTGGTCCTCTGGCACTTGCGGGCCGCCGAGGGGTGGTGGTGTTTGGGGCAAAGAAGACGGCTGCGGCTGCTCCGCCTCCGTGGGCGAGGCGGGAGGACGTTAGTGTCCACGACATTGGCCGCAGGTAACGTAATCTCCCCATGATCTGAACTGTTATTACCTGCAGTAGATGCAGTGTTACTGCTAGCGATAAGGGCTGGTTGTTTTAACCATTTTCTGATGTCCATCACTGACTGCTGTGTAAGCACTTTGCAAATGACGAACGCGCAGCGGCACAGGTCACGCGCACCTGACATAATAATGTTACTTACCGTTTAAATTGACCAAATAAATGCAGCAGACAATGTTATTCAACCACAATTACAATTTATTTTATTTCAACTATATTCTTATTATTATTATTACTTCTATTGTTATTATTGTTATTATATATGTAATATTTTTCACTTTTAATAATAAAAAAAAAAAATCACTTTTAATTTTTTTTTCACTTTTAATTTTTCAAATGAGGGTGCATAACAACTCAACTGAGGGTGCAATGCACCCTTATGCACCCCCGTAGAACCGGGCCTGCATGAAGTGAAGGAGGTTTTCCTTCTATAAAACAGCTGCGGGCAGCAGATACTAGAGATGGCAAATCCGGATCATTTTATGGACTCTGAGTCTTCTGAGTCAATCATTGAAGAGATCCGGATCATACGAGTCATTTGAGTCATTTGAGTCATATGAGTCAGCATGACCAAGACCGTAGAAATCCTACCGGTGAAACCGAAAAGTTGTTGCATTTAACCAGCATATTAAACTAACGTTACATTAACCTCCGCTACACAGTGTCTTTTGCTTTAATAAAACATGTGTGTGTGTGTGCATTTTAAAAAATAAGTGTTTTGCATTATATGTATATAGTTATTTTAATATGTTCCTGTACTTAAGCTAATTTTGCACAATTGTGTTTTCATTTAATAATAATAATAATAATAATAATAATTGTATAATTACATTTTATATATTCTAACTGTTTTGCAATTTTCTATCATTTGTTTCTTTTTGTGTGCCATGTTCAAAATAAACGAGTTTCCAAGTAAGATCCTTATTGGAAATGCAGATATTATTACAGGAGACTGTTGCACAACATGAACATTGTGTTAGAAGTCTACACTGAAACTTAATTTAGAGCCGGAAAAATCGCGGGATCCGTGAATCCAGGTCAATGATCGAGAGAGACCAGTAGCCTACGAGGACTCAGAGCCGTAACATATAGCAGGCAGCAGATCCAGAGATCCAGCAGACTCGTCCCCATGCACGAATCTACAGCAGACTCAGCCCCTCCTCCGAGTCCCACGGCTCCCGCGAGTCCCACGGCTCCCGTGAGTCCCACGGCTCCCTCGACGAGTCGCAGGCAGACTCAGAGATTTGCGGACTCACGGCTCACTCACGGCTCACGGCTCACTCACGGCTCCCGCGAGTCCAACGGCTCCCGCGAGTCCCACGGCTCCCTCGACGAGTCGCAGCAGACTCAGAGATTTGCGGACTCACGGCTCACTCACGGCTCACGGGACTCTCGCGGGAGCCGGAGGAGGGGCTGAATCTGCTGTTGATTCGTGCATGGCGACGAGTCTGCTGGATCTCTGGATACAACAACGTTGTAATGTGATTTTACACGTTATAAAGAGAGTAAAGAGTGACGCAATTTATAGTTTTAATTTTTACGTCACATCAGGTGTAGGACTCAAAGGACTCGGGTTAATCGAGAGGGAGACTCGTCACGACCGGCTCATTACTAGGATCCGGGTTAATGATCCGGATGAATCATGACTCGCCCATCTCTAGCAGATACCGTGAGAGTCCCGGACATGAATTCATAGATCAAGGCAGACTGGTTTACTCTGCTGTTTTGCCAATCCGGTGCTTAAACAAATAGCTCTACACCCCTGGCCGACATGTCCTTAAAATGAAGTCAGAGTTTGAAATATATCTCAAATAATGTATGCACTGCCATTTCCCCACATCAACATAACAGTCTGCAATGAAACGGTTGTCTCCTGTGCGCTCCTCTTCCTACTTGGCGCACCGGTAACTTTCTCGTGCGCACGAGAGGCTGAGACCAGGCTGAGCCACAGCTGAGACCAGGCTGAGGAACATCACAAAAGCCATTTTCAACGGCTATCTGGTGAAAGATGAACTAGGCTACTGGATGAAATAATATGACTGGTATAGGTGCGAAAATTAAACACGTTTTGAAAAAAATATTATGATAAAATATTTTTATATATTTATAATTCTGCAAATATTACGATAAACTCACAGCTATTTCGCGGCCCGGCAGTAACACCTGGGGGTTGGGAACCCCTGCTTTAAGGTACTCTCTCTCAAAATGGTAATTTGCATTATGTTTTAATTATACTTCTTATCATTCAGAAGCTTTTTGTGTGTGATTATGTTTTACTGAGTGCTTATAGGCCATTTCCATCCCAGTATTCAGTTAACTGTTTATTTTCTGTGCACATTACATAGATAGCTAATATTCTACTGTTTGGGACTTTGAGTCTTCAAAATGTCCAATGTCACAGACTGGGACTTACTTTAGAGTCAGTTGTATTTACATTCAGTAAGACTTGTTATGATTCAATGTTGATGAAAGGGAAATGACAGTTTCCCTTTCATCAACATTGAATCATCCATCCATCTCATCCCAGAATTTTAAGGAAATCAGTGGGGATATTGAAAAGGAAACATTTCAGTCAAGGGGCATGACCAATATAGACAGAAGAGCAACATTTATTTGAACATTTAAGTCAATGATACCATTTCTAGGTGAACTTAACATCTGTATGGAGTCAGATCAGTCTCAATATTAATAAATGCTCACAGAAGGATTCACAAATGTATTTTGCGATTTATATATAAATGACTCTCCACAACAATATCTCTCAATGCACTCACAAATATGTATTGTTGTATATAAATGTACAAAAAATGGGCATTTAAACTGCTTTTTATTAATTCAAAGACGGCTCTGAATTAATAATCAAATATGTTTCCTTTCTTTACTACTGGATGAAATTACAAAATGTACCCATCATTTTCCTCATGCTAGTATAGCCACATAAAAGTATCAAACCACCTGTTAAAACGCACCAGAATACAGGAAATCTATTTTATTTCGTGGGGGAGGACCCCCACACCCCCCTTTAAAAATGCCCCCCCCACATTCAGGATGCTTCCTACGCCCATGCCCTCAAGAGATCTTCACGTGCTATGAGAATCTCCCACAATCCATTGCCGTAACAAAGCTAATGCAGGCACACGTTTGTGACACCAGATGGCGCAATTGTGTATGTGCATGTGGGGAGCCTTGCAGTAGAAAATTTGACTGTAGCGCCGCCACTGTGGGCTAAGCCCCGAATGTTTCCAGGTCCAGGCGACGCCCCTGAACAGAGGTATTAGCAAGAGTACCTAGCTAGAAACACACGTTGGTGGGACACACGCGGGAAAGCTGAACAGTCCGACCAGTGTGATTAGCTATCCAATTAATTTGTTTGAAATATTTCTAGGCTTCAACCAGTGCTCGTGTAGCAGCAAGAGAGGGTCGGGGAGCCGTGGCAGAGCCAGCTAGCTCAAAAGCAGCAGGTGAGATTGACAGCAAACACAGACAGATATATAAGCAGGTCAGGTGTTCAGAGAACCAGATTTTTGAGGCATCATTTCTATTCTTCTGTGCCTCATTTCTGTAATTGTGTGCCTTGCAGACAAGACATCAGCAAGCAGCAAGCATAGACGCACTGGATTTGATCCAGAGTGGTTGAATATGCCTCCATTTAAGCCATGGCTATACCACACACAGCATGGTACATTTAATATCGGCATAATTTATGCTATGATTCATGAATAAATAATCAGACATGTTTTTATTTCTCGTTTTCTTTCTTGTCTTCTTCTTGCCTATATTATTTAAAGATTAAAAATATATACATATCAACAAATAATAAATGATCAGGTATATGTGTGGCTATTTAGCAAGTATGATAAATTATTGCTCTACTTTTTAGGGATGTTCTGTCGACTGTGCAGGCACCACAAGCCTGCAATTAAGAAAGGACGTGGCGGGGGAAAGAGGCCTTTTGTTGAGGTTGGAGCTCTGACGTTTAGAAAAGATTACTTGGACCGGCACATTGCTACAGAGCACCATCAGGAGAGCATCAGATGTCAGGCATCTCTTGCATCTGGTATGTTCCAATTTCAACAGCAGGTATATAATAACATAACTTGAGTAATACTTTTCTAATTATTTTTAATATTTTGTAATTTACAGGCATCTCAGTGATGAACTCCTTTGAGCCCACTATTGTTTTGGAGCATGAGGCAATCATTGGTGGGTTCAAGTGTCTTTACTGGCTCATAAAGAATGAACTGGCCCTCCACACAAACTACCCCAAGCTTTTGAGCCTGGCTGAGCTTCTAGGGTGTGACTATTTCAGGAAATTAAAGGTAAAGGTCACCTAGCCATATGTAAGATTAAATTCAATCTTTACATTAAAGGAGCAGGAGATGGCCGTTGATTTTTGGATGAACTTAGACTTTATTTCAAATCAGAATGCCTCCAAAGCCCATTAACAATGCGTGTTCATTAGGCAGTTTGACAGACAGCTAGGCCATTCCAATCAACTTGGTGATGCGATTGATTGGATGTTTTGTTTTCGCTCCTGCCCCTTCCACAGACTACGGATGTTTTTCATTTCTATAACGTCTTTATTTGTTTGATTACTATCGATTATTGTCAAGATATAATGAGAAATTAAACATTCTGCCATAAATCGGCGGCCACCTCCTGCTCCTTTAATGAAAATGTTTACCAAATTACAAAGTTCTTATTTTCCTCCCTTTTCCCTATGTCAAGATTGACCAGTGGAATAATTATAGGTCTCATCGTATCATCGACGAGATGCTTGAGATCCTAGCACAAGTCGTTGAGGAGCCCATTCTCATCGAGATGAAATCATCGCAGGCAATTAGCCTGGAAGTCGATGAGAGCACAGATGTGTCAATTATCAGGCAACTTGATGTGGTTAGATGTCAGAATCCCATTAATCCTGGGTCCTGAACTGTGAATACTAAATACTTGCCTATGCTTTTTCTCAGATACCTGGATAAGGAGGGACATGTGTTAAATCAATTCCTGGACCTGGTCGCTATTGCCGATGGCAAAGCAAACACTGTCGTGAACGCCATCAAGGATGTCATGCTGAAGAAAGGCCTCCCAACAGAGAAACTTTATGGACTCGGGACAGACGGGGCAGCCGTTATGACAGGTAATAATTTTATGCCCATGTGAGATTATGTTGTTTGTTGTATCCCATGTTTGTCACTAAATCATTTTATTAAAATTCAGGGCGTTTGAATGGGGTTGCGAAGCAACTTGCAGACAGCTTCCCCAAGATTGTGGCTGTGGCTTGTGCTGCTCACAGATTGGCAAGGACTCATCGAATGATGTCAGGTACATGGCGACTTTCAGAGACCACCTTCAAGATCTCCATCTCTACTTCCGAAACAGTACCAACCGTACCGCAACACTCAAGGCAGCATCCACCACCCTGGGTGTCAGTGACTTGAAGTTTCACGACAAACTGTGACTTTTTTTTACATGGAAATGATTGTTTAAGATTGACAAACATCATATGTGTCATTCGTGGCACAATTCAAACGGGATCGAAAGATAACTTTTCTCTCTCCATTGACTTCAATGTATAATTTTCCGCTTCCGGGGTCCCATGGACCGGAAGTAGATGGGCATGACTTCGCCACTCTATACTGACGGAGTTGGGATTCAATCCTGCAATCTTGTGGATTTGTTTTCCGCCTCAAGAAATAAACAAATACATACTTTTGTTGAAACACTACTGTATATAATCACTTTTAAATACTACAGAACGGAAATTGGGAGCAGGAGAATCGTTTTTTCTCCTCTTTTCTCTCTTTTTTTCTTCCTTTTTCTTCTTTCCCCTTATTCCCCCTTCTTCTCCCTTCTCCCCCCCCCCTTGCAAGACTATTGTTCCCCAGCTTTTAAAAGTAGATTAGCGCAATAGTCTTTTTCTTCCACTTTTATGTGTAATCAAAAGGGTGTTTTTTTATCTGTTATCTGTGAGGAGGTAAGGTGCAGAATTACTTGTGATTTCTGTTTTGAGTGAAAAGATTACCCGTCCCAGATATAATGGTTAAATTCTTCTTAAGTTAATAATGCACATCCTGCAGGCCTTGAGAATTGAGTCACACAGTTAACAAGACAATAGTCGGTCTGAATTGTCAATGAATGCATTCATTCCAGTAAACGCTGACTTCGAGGTGAAGGGAAGTTCACAGAAGCCCTTAGGCTACAAGGACAATCAACTTCTGTTAATGATAAAGATGTGTGTGCGTTAAAGATGTTTGGGGAATAAGTGTGTCTATTGCAGCAGCTAGATGGGATTACTGCTCAAAACGATACCTGTACTTGTGTTTTATTGACTTCTCTGTTTGATTCTTTCATGAAGTGGGGACTAAATTGCCACAACATTATGGAGTGGTTGGCTTAAACATGTTTAATTACTCTGTATGAAATAGAAGTAGCTTTTTCATGACAGGAGACTAGAAATGATGGGGGAGGGGAGCAGAGAGGGAAGTCGGAAGAATGTGTGTGTGTGTGGATGAAAGCTGCAGTAATATGAGACAGCTAGAGACTCTTGTTTCCGGGTCCTCTGCTGGCTTACGCTGATTCGCTACGACACGCCAGCTCCTCCTGTTTTGTTTTTGGCATGTAAGCCTGTTCTGTCTTTGGTTCGTTCTCTTTTCCTCCTGCCGTCAAGACTGATGATTTTCTCCCGGCATTAGGACCAGGGCAGGGGTGGGCCTACCCCTTTGAGAAGTGTATTGTATTCTTAACTTTTATCATTAAAACAGATTATTGTTTAACCCCTGTACCCTCTGGTGCTTTGAATTCCTTCCTTTATGATTTTACAAGATGCTCACCAAACGAACACGCGGAGCCGAGGTGGGCCTTAAACCACTAAGACTCCAACAGCCCCCACAAATAGAATCAAATTATGTGGGAAACACTGACCTGATAGATAGCGATAGAACGAGCAAGTGGTATGATCACTTTTGTGATTCCAACCTGGTACAAAGCACACAGGCATCTTATAAAAGTGAATTTATTGGAGCAATCTCTTATATTTATTGGAGGGAAATTAATCAGTTATGAGATCTTCTTCTTCTTTGCTTTAATTGCGAGTCGCAACCAGTCTTGGAGCATTATCGCCTATGACATCACTTACGCGACCCAGAATGGGATTTGGGATTTGTAGTCTTTCTAGTTGCATAATTTTCATAGTCTTATATTTCAACAGTTTTACGACAAACTGTGACTTTTTTTTACATGGAAATGATTGTTTAAGATTGACAAACATCATATGTGTCATTCGTGGCACAATTCAAACGGGATCAAAAGATAACTTTTCTCTCTCCATTGACTTCAATGTATAATTTTACACTTCCGGGGTCCCATGGACCGGAAGTAGATGGGCGTGACTTCGCCACTCTATACTGACGGAGTTGGGATTCAATCCTGCAATCTTGTGGATTTGTTTTCCGCCTCAAGAAATAAACAAATACATACTTTTTTTGAAACACTACTGTATATAAACACTTTTAAATACTACAGAAGGGAAATTGGGAGCAGGAGAATCGTTTTTTCTCCTCTTTTCTCTCTTTTTTTCTTCCTTTTTCTTCTTTCCCCTTATTCCCCCTTCTTCTCCCTTCTCCCCCCCCCCCTTGCAAGACTATTGTTCCCCAGCTTTGGCGCAGTGGATAGAGCCTTGGTCTGGGGATCACAGGTTCAAACCTCACTGCAGTCAGAATGTCGTTGTGTCCCTGGGCAAGACACTTCACCCCAAATTGCTCCTGTGGGGATTGTCCACATTGAGTATGTAAGTCGCTTTGGATAAAAATGTCTAACAAGTAACATATAATGTAACTAATGTAATCATCTTAAATAACTTATAATCACAACGGGAACAGTTTGCAGAGCTGTACTAAGTCCAGCCATGCGTCACGCCTCTTTTAAACATCACTGTTGGCTGAAATCGACTCCGGAGAATACATCAGTGTACCCTCGGTTATAGCTCCTCCAGAGAGACTCCTCTCTCCTCTAAATCAGTGTATCCTCGGTTACGGCTCCTCCAGACAGCCTCCTCGGTAATCGATCCTCGACGAGCCTTTAGAGACATTTGTTTTCCTTCGAGACGGCGCGCCGACATCCGTTTCCGGGTTGCTGCCGGAGGTCCTGGGAGTCTGGGGCCCTTTCTCACTTCTCTTATTTTTCATTTCCTCGCTCCTCGGTCTCGGTCTCACCGGAAGTTGATTTGTCTGCGCCATCTTGAGTAGCGTCCCAATGGCCTTATTTTTGCCGGAGGACCGAGGAGCGATAATGGAGGAGCTATAATCGAGGAACCACCAGACCATCCTTCGATGAAATCCTCAGACACTCGCCCCGCCCCCTTACTGTGTATCACTCACTGATTGGACGATGCAGTGCATGCACTGATCTGATGCTTCTTGACATGAGAGCAGTTTCCCAGTGGAGTGAAGAAAACACATGAACCTCACGAGAGTCACTCCTCAGTTTATACCGTGTTTTGTTTCAATTAATGTCTCATTTAGTTACAAATGTGTGATATATCTGAACAACAAAGTGGTCAAAAATCATTTAATTCATTTTTTGGAAGCATTTTCATGATCGCTTTTTTCGTTTTACATTTTCATTTATTGTCATTTCCATTCAGTCAGTCATTAAGTGCTATTTAAAATGTTAATTTGCTACATATCCAAACAAACAAACAAAGTGTGCAATCCAATGAATGTTAATCTAACTGGGTTTTGATAGAAAACATTTCTCTTTTTCTTCTCTCAATTATTTTATTTCTATTGTGCACTCTAATCAATATTAATCAAACTATTGTTCGTTTATACGTTTTAGGAATGGCGTTTATCTTTATTGAGAATTAGTTCTTATTTTATTTTATTTATTTGGGTCTACAACAGATGATACAAATGTTTGTGTCAGTAAATGTGTACTAACAGAGGCGGGTGTGTGTGTGTAAATAACGGGGACAGAGCTGCTGTCAGACGATCAGCTGTGCAGCGTCATCACAAACGGCGGTCGCTTCACGTGACGCTCCGGAGGAAAGGACGTCCCATTGCTCTTAAAACTCATTTCCCTGCTTCTCGTGGTTTATTTGCGTCTCTCCATGCTTCCCTGGTGGGAGGGACTAGACACAGGGAAACAACGCAAGTGAGGGACGCAAGGAATCCATTTAACCGAAGTGAGAAGGTCCCAGGGACGCGAACATTTGAGAAATGACAAACGGCTCATTTCGGAGGACTTTCGCGCGTCTGCTTGACGCCGGGACGAACGGCTGCCCTCCTCAACTGGCGCACGGACGTGAAGCCCCGCTCATCACTATCATTATTATATTTAGATTTTAAATAGGATTTCAAGGATTTGATTTAAGAATAACACAGATGCTCATCAGAAATTAAGAGCTATTGAAATATGTTATTTAGTTCGCCTAAAGATGTTGGAGTTTTATTTTGTTTGGATTGGCACAGGCCAAGTATTAAGATTCTGAAGCTGCACTGGCAATTAGGAGGTCTACAATTAATTTAGAAAACATTAACATTAGAAATAATAAGCACACCATTTATAATTTACAGAGATAAGAAAATACATACATGTGGTTTAAACAGAAAATTAAGATGAAGAGAATGGGAGATTTAAAGAGAAAAGTGTAAATGAAAGAGCATGTGTTTGACATGTGAACATATGAAATGGTACTAGAATATCTTATGAACAATCAAAGGGCTGTAACTCAATCTCAAATTAACCATACTCGCAGAACGCCCCACAGACAGCACTATATGATCCCAGGAGGGAGTTTTAAGCTAAAGACAGCATTAGGGTGCCTCCTGATGAGTTTAAAGATAGAAACCAAATATCAGCAGGTTTTGAATTAATATTCCTCTGTCCCACAATCAACAATAATTGGATGGGGTGAACTATATCTACTATAACCAGCAGAGATTCATAAATGACACCAAAAAAAAGAAAAATAGACGTAGATTAGATTCACACCTTTAAAGGTGTGAAAGGAGGGATTTTTGGAGGCTATTTGTATATAACATTAGAAAGACTGATTCTTATTATTACATTATAAGCTTATTGTCCTCATTTTATGTGGCTGTGACTTTGGAATAAATAGACTTATTTAGCCTGCAATACAGAGTAGCAAGGTCAGGTGCAGACACTGGAAGAATACAAAGAGTTATTCATAAACAGGACATGTCTCCGGCCTTGAGCTTTGGGTGAGCTCCGCTCCCACACACAGCTAGGAAGCAGCCTTATGAAGATTTCACTTTTTCTGTAGAAACGTTAGCGAAAACAAATTACGTATGATGGTGCCAGAATAGGGAGGGACTTCCACAGGCCGGCCGGATGCTGATTGGAGGATCGTGTTGCCAAGAGACTCTATCGGAGTCTGCGCACCAACCAAAGAGAACCAAGTCTAAACCACAGTATCTCTTCAGCTAGTCTTGACCAATCATAAATGTACGGGCAATGCCCTGTTTTATAAAAATGTATGCACTCACAAGGTTCGGGGCTCTTTCCGGAAATAGTGGTTACAGATTACAGCTTTGCTGCCTGTAATTTCTATGACGTGACGGAGTCCTTGGCCAAGTGAATATATATATATATATATTTTGCTCTCTCATAATAAATAGTTACATTTAGAAGTTGTCTGTCTTTCCTGGAATTTTGAACACAACAGTAAGATGAATACTCGAATCTGATTGTACATTCTTAACATGTGACACGTTGTTAATACAGTAGTACAGACCACTGTCAAGGACTATAATGAAGGTTGCTAAGGAGGATCAAGAAAGAGAAAGGAAAAGAGGTTAAAAGACATAATGTTCATTATGGGGAAAAGAACACCCGATAGGCGGATCAGAGAACCCGACGCGAAGTGGAGGGATCTTGATGAGCCTGAAGGGTAAACACGCTCTTGAGGAAGAGTTTGATGTGATAAATAGGTGGGTTACACATTTAAATGTATGTTCAGAAAGATGTACGATGATTTCGATCTCCACTCATCAGTCATGCTCAGTCAGATCCTTCTTTTCCTTTTAAAATGCAACCCACCCCCCCCACCCCTCCACTCCACTGTTTCGACAGTTTGTAATGAATGAGGAGACGGGGCAGGCTGCGGCAGAAAGGCTTCTCCCAGGAGGGAACTCTTGTCCTTGGATGCAGATGGCACCCCGCCAAGGGCATATGATGTTCTTTTTTTAGTTGAACTCATATGTCTGCAGGCGCTGGGGTTACTGTCGTGTTTAACATTTTTTCATAATTTCCCTCCAGTTTGTTTCACTTGAGTGATTAAAAAGGTTACATTCACGTGATCCCAGGAAACACAGCCCCAAGAAACACAGCACAATAGTGCTACAGCATTAATTTAAGAACATTCTATAGTCTGTTTAAACTGCTCACATTGTATCAATTAAAAGAAATGTTCAGTACAACAGTTTTAATATGAACAAATGATGGGCTGATAAAGACAAAAAAACATCATACAGAAAGTTTGGGATTGTTATGGGTCACGGCACGATCAATGATTGTATCTAGGGTCAAGATAAGATTATTTGATGGAGCCACATATCTCCCTATCCCTGTCCCTATCTGTAACTTTTAATGAAACAGCATACATTTATGGCAAATTATTTTGTGGATTGCAATGCAACCTGGGGGTCTCTGGACTCCTTTGAGTATTATTGGACTACTTATTCTTAATTTATATTAAGTAGTTCCCCCCCCCCCCACACTTCCCTTACGTCTCCATGTTGGTCATTGTCTGATTTTAAATAAAAAATTGGTAATTCTTTTTTTACTTTTTTTTTAAATCTTTTTATTAGTTTTCGCACAAATATCAAACAGACATTACATGTAAAATACTGTGTTTTCCTAGTACAGTTGACAAATAAACACGTACCCCATTACCCCGCAATCTCATTCACACAAAACATACAAGGGGAGGGGGGGATAAGGAAATAAAAACAAAAATAAATAAAGGATGAATATTAAATAGTATTGCAAAGAAAAGGGGGGCGAGGGTGCTCTGCTGAGAATTAAGTATTGGGTTCTTCATCAGTAGTAGTAATGATACTGTTTCAATCACATTAGTATGCATAACAAGTGGCAGGTGCTGTGACAGGTCACAACTTTCCCTACTTATGCTAATGACCCCGTTTGATATGCTAATGACCCCTTTGTTCGAGGTGTTATCACATGTAGGTGTGATATGCCCCCTGTAGTAGACCCTTTGTTGTCAATCTAATCTAATTAACCTTTGATGTCTGTCCTTTGATGTGAGGGGTGAGGTGTTATACCGTGCAGGTGTGATATGCCCCCCTGCAGTAGACCCTTTGTTGTCAATCTAATCTAATTACCTTTTGATGTCTGTCCTTTGATGTGAGGGGTGAGGTGTTATAACATACCGATGCGATATTGCACCGGCCTGTTATAAGCCTTTGATCTCATTCTAATTAGCCTTGATCTATAATCAAATTATCCTCTGAAGTCCGTCCTTTGATCCGTGTTTAATACAATTAGTGTTAATTAAGGCAGTCTCGTATGTAAGTGTGATATGTTTAAGACCTATAACTAACCTTTGATGTTATTGTCCTGTCTAAATTAGATTAGTTTTAATATGATTAGTGTTAATTAAGGCAGTCTCTTTAAGTTGTGTGAGATTGTGTGAGACTCTCTCCCCACTACCCCCTTCCTCCCCCCTTCCTCTTCTCCCTTCCTTTTGCTGTGATGCCAGAAGATAGAGGGGGTGAAGTTAGGTAAAAAAGAAATCTGTTCAAACGAGATAAAAAGCCAGTCATTTCCACTCACTAAGTCACCTAAAACCTTCAAAAAGAAAATGGCTAAGAGACGCATCGATATGGGTTTAATCAGCGAGACGCCTGTGACAACTTACCGCCATCCGCCGGGAGCGCCAGTCAAGAAACAGATGCAGTATCTTTGCCGGGTTCAGACCCCTCCGTCTGAGGTTCTTCATGAAAAATGGAGTCTGGATGTGTGAGACTGTCTCCCCCCGTCCCCCTCACACCCATTCCTCTCCCCCTTCCTGTCACCCCCTAATGTTGCTGTTATCCTATGCCAGAAGATAGGGGGGTGGAGTTAGTTTAAAAAAGAAATATGCTCAAACTAAATAAAAAGTCACCTAAAACTTTATTGTCCTCTCTAAATTAGATTTGTTTTAATATGATTTGCGTTAAGGCGAGACACCCCAGGTGAATAGGGTAATTTTTTTAACTTAAAGTAAGTATCAGCTAGAAATTTCTCCAGTTAATTACTTACAATAAGGCAATTGTTTTTTGTATTACAAGTTTTCTGAAATTGCATGTTTAAATATTCAAATTATCCATTATCTCATTAAATATGCACATATTTTAACACATTTCAGGAATCGAAATCTGAACTTTGGATAAAGCCAGGTTCAAAATTCTTGTTTCATTTTGTAGTCATATTAGTATCTAAGGCTTTTACAGAAGGGATTTTGGATATCTCTTTTTATCACTCCATAAATCAGAAAATACTGTCAACAATCAAACATTATACACAGATATATTGGTGCTTGAGATTATATTGGCCCCAGAAAGAACCTTGAAACAGAACATGTGTGTGCTGGTGGGGGGAAGTGTATGTGTGTGTGTGTGCTGGTATCTGGGTCAGTGAGTGTATGTGTGTGTGCTGGTGAGAGGAAGTGTGTGTGTGTGTGTGTGTGTGTGTGTGTGTGTGTGTGTGTGTGTGTGTGTGTGTGTGTGTGTGTGTGTGTGTGTGTGTGTGTGTGTGTGTGTGTGTGTGTGTGTGTGTGTGTGTGTGTGTGTGTGTGTGTGTGTGTGTGTGTGTGTGTGTGTGTGTGCTGATATCTGGGTCAGTGAGTGTATGTGTGTGTGCTGGTGAGAGGAAGTGTGTGTGTGTGTGTGTGTGTGTGTGTGTGTGTGTGTGTGTGTGTGTGTGTGTGTGTGTGTGTGTGTGTGTGTGTGTGTGTGTGTGTGTGTGTGTGTGTGTGTGTGTGTGTGTGTGTGTGTGTGTGTGTGTGTGTGTGCTGATGAGAGGAGGTGTAAGTGTGTGTGGCAGGGTATCTGGGTCATTGAGTGTAAGTAAGAAGGTTTATATATATAGGATTACTTTAAAACAGTCCCAAATAATACATGTTCACTTCAATACAGTTCAAGATAATACCTGTTTACTTTAATACAGTTTAGAACAATATCTGTTTACTTTAGCTAAACCCTCCTGTTCTTTGGATGACAGCTTGTGCATCGACGCACTCCGTGAAGGTATTTCATGTTCAGGGTCATTTGTTTTTTGTATAACCTTGCTTTGTGCAAGTGACAATTGTTGTCGTCTTCTCTGTGAACGTTTGTTTCGCCGTTCTTTTGCCATTTTGAGATTTCAATTTCTAGCGGAAAGCTAACCAGGAAGTGTTTTAGCACACCACGTGACGCATCTGAACGAATCACGTTGTCAGAAATTGACACCAGCCAATGAGATTTTGTTTCTTGGTTTAAGACCCCTTTGTGCTTTCACGATTGGTTGCTGATACAAAGGAAATGACCATATTTGGATCCGATGAGATTGTGCAGGAGAGACGGAGCTTTCCAGCGATACCTCTGATGACATGGTGCACACAGCGGTCGCGGTACTTTATGTTACGTTAGAATGCTAACTTTTGGTGAATTTAGGAGAAATCTACAGACGCAAATAGACAAACTATTGTAAAATAAACACTTAAATGTGCATTTTGTACGTTTTCCTTCCAAAAGCCTGAAAGAAAACATGTTATAGAATCAAGATAGCACAAAATCTCAAAATTGACCAGTACTTGAAAAACGATGTTTTGCCTGCCGTGTCTCGCCTTAACTAAGGATGTTCTTTTTAAGTTGTATGGCTTGTGAACTAATGTTTAATTACTTTATTAACTATAAGGAAGTCTCTTTTGAAGAGGGTAATAATAATTTAAAATATCTTAATGACCCCCTGATCTTGTATTTTTAATGTTTAATTACTTCACACAACTTTAAAGAAGCCCCGATGAAGTTGTTGTTCACTAAGGATGTTCTTTTGAAATTGTATGGCTTGTGAACTGGATGTTCTCTTAAGTTGTATGGCTTGTGAACTAATGTTTAATTACTTTATTAACTACAAGGAAGTCTCTTTGAAGAGAGTAATACTAATTTAAAGATCATAATGACCCCTTGATCTTGTCTTTTTTTATTGTTTCATTACTTTATTAACTGTAAGGAAGATTTACTGGTGTGTTTCCCTGGATGATGTAAATAGTCTAAGTGCCATGTTAGGGGGACATCACGGAGCTCAGGAGTCCGCCCTTTGAGGCTTGAAGAGCGGACAAAGAGAGGTGTATTTACTGGTGTGTTTCCATGGATGATGTAAATAGTCTAAGTGCCATGTTAGGGGGACATTACGGAACTCAGGAGTCCACCCTTTGAGGCTTGAAGAGCGGACAAAAGAGAGATGTATTTACTGGTGTTGATCCCTGGATGATGTAAATAGTCCAAGTGCCACGGTAAGGAATTTGGTTTCTTGGTGGAATATAAAGTACTTTGTAAGGAATTGGGTTTCTTTAGGGCTGTTTCAGTGATACAATGCAGTTTTGATCATTTTAAGTTTCAAGTTTCAAAGATTTATGTCATATGCCCATTAGCTACAGTGTAGATATGTCAATGAAAAACATAGGTCACAGGCTCCTCCAACAGTGCAACATATATATATATATATATATAGAGAGAGAGAGAGATAGAGAGCACATAAAATACTGCGATCGAATGTTTTGATATGACAGATTTGTGTGTAATTCTCTCACAAAGGAACTGTAAGATACACGTTTATGTATGCAAAAAGTTAAAACTAGAAAAATCAAATACTTTGTCTGAATAGATGTTATTTAAGACTCTTAATGGCAGCTTTTGATTTAAGTAAGACAATCCAGTTAAACAATGTCGTTTTTGATGACTTTACTGATTTTTGCTTTTTTCTGCTACCAAGATACTTTTAGATACAGTTTGTTGTCTGCAAACTTTACAACTGGTAGAATGTCAATCACTCTGTAACACATTTTATTTTCTTAAAGACTGTGACTCTAAAAGGCAAGGTTGTGATTTTAACACTTATTTACAGACACTAGGCAGATTTTGGCTTTTTTCTCTTGGCTTTTTTAATTTTTTCTTACTTTTAGACACACTTTTTTTTTATTTTCTCTTAGCCAGTTGACTGATTTGTGTTGTTACTTTGGGCAGTTGCCTGTGGGCATTCTTGATTTTAAGTAAAGACAGTTAAGCTAAACCTTATTGTTTGTGGTCGTACTTTGGAGTCTCCATCCTGCTGGTGCCAGACTAGCCCGATAATGTATGTACAAACATTTACATCAGTTCGCCTTTGTTTGTGTGCTACTTTTTTTTTCATTGACTATTTTCTTTGCTAGTGGAATAAAGGATGATGAGGAGTTAAGGATCATTCTTCAGTCTGACAAAGACAGTCAGTATAATAATTATAGAATAGATGGAGTAAGTGGATAGGCTTAATGACATGTAATCTTTCACAAGCTGTACATAGAATAGTCAACTGAAGAAGCAAATATGGATATCCTCGTGGATTCGTCTTCCTATTATACAAACACATGCATTTCCAAACATTTGGACGACCTATGTTGCAAATGTATTATCATTTCAATTTACACACGGCATCTATTGCACGTCTGTCCGTCCTGGGAGAGGGATCCCTCCTCTGTTGCTCTCCCTGAGGTTTCTCCCATTTTTCCCTTTAAAACTGTGGGTTTTCTTCGGAAGTTTTTCCTTGTACGATGTGAGGGTCTAAGGACAGAGGGTGTCGTATTGTCATACTGATATTTTGTACAAACTGTGAAGTCCACTGAGACAAATGTAACATTTGTGATATTGGGCTATATAAATAAACATTGATTGAAATACTAATGGACAAATTTCAACATGCAAAATAAATTGGATATGAATATTTACGCAGGAGGAAATTACATCAAATTATTCAGCTACATGCTTAACACTTTACTTAATTTGTAGAAAAAAAGAGTACATCCCCAATGTGACATCTAAAAATTATGACTTTCATAGTGTCTGGTCAAGCCCTTCAGACTCTTGTGATTGCATTTCATGCACACACCGATGCAAATCAGATGCACATCTTTAATCCTACATGTGTTTCCCACAAATGAGGCTGTGCAAATTAAGATTCTGTCCAGTTCCCTGCACTGTTTCAACACTTGGCCTCTCCGAATACTGTAGCGCATTCAAATTAAGTGTGAGATAATGACTGCACACCAGTGTTAATTTCGTCAACGAAAACTATGACGAAAAATGTTCGTCAACGACCTTTTTTACATGACTAAGATGACGAGCTAAAAATAGATTCTTGATAACGAAAACTTTGACGAAATGTATATTTAGTTTTCGTTGACGAGACGAGACGGGACTAAGGTGTTAATGGTGGACTATCGGACATTAAAAATGCAGGGTATTTCCCCCCAATTGTCCGTCTTGTCTGTCAAAATGCATCTTACGTTTCTAACTTGCATTATCATTATTTCCGCTCTCTTCACTCCAGAAGAGCGATCTCCCTGTGTCTCTCTGTACTGCGGTCAACTCAGCCGTCTCTCAAATTTGCTTGGTCAAATGAGCAGCTCTTCATTTTTGAGTGCGCGATTAATAGCGTCTTTACGGTTGTTACGAACCCACTAGGGATAAGGAAGGCAACACCAGATGGTTTGTGGTAAATAATTATAATTGGGTTTAATAAATAACAATAAAGGTGTACAACAAATTGAGAGCAAAAATAGCCTAAGCCAAACAAAGAAGCCAAAAGGGCGCAAATGTACTGATAGTAACGGAAGGAGGACTCTAAAAGTGAGCCTAGTTACACACCTGTAATCACTACCAATCAACACTAACAAAATGAGGCTGCAGGAAAACACAGCTAAATAAGGGAAGCTAAACACATATATCAACACGACACTAAGCACATATATAATCACACCAAACACACTACACTAAACACGGACCACACGAGTCAAACACAGTCTAATAGCTTAAGTCTAAAGTGTCCACGACACAGAGCAAAAATGCGTGAGGCGTCTGATCGCAGCAGAGCCTCCCGAGTGATAGCTGTCCCCAGGCTTTGTAGTCATCTCCGGAAGGCGTGCGCCGGGACTGCACGGGGATTGGAGCGCGTCGGTTTTACCATAAGTTCTTAATACAATTGGTACTGTTGGATTCAGTACTTGTTAGACTACTGCCAACAATAAAATGAAGTACTTTTACTGTCTTTTTTCTGGGTAATACTCTCAAATTCCCCTCCTGAGAACAAAATCATGCCACTTCTGCTATATTTGATGAGGGATAACATTATTTTTTTATTTAATACCCTGTCAAACTCCCCTCCAGAGACAAAACTCGTGATAAGTCAACACGCTCTGTGATTGGATGAAACATAAATTCATACAAAAAAGGTGACGTAGATTTTACTCTCATCTATTATTCAAAACCATTCTATTTATTCTAACGTAAATTACATGCCAGTGTTTTATCTTTTTATTACTTATATTTTTATACTTTATTTGCTATGAGTTATATCTGAAGCAAATTATGTTTCTGAAGATAGTAGTCAATTCCACCCTTCAATGTAGCATAAATGTGAACTCTCATTACAGGAACAATACCGGAAACAGACGTAGGAAAGATCCTTAGCTCGCTGATTGGATGTTTTTAGTTTAGTTTAGTTTAAATGCACGTTTTTAAAGATATTACTGATTTTCTTTGATTATAGGAATGTAAATACTGAGTTGAGAGAATAGTCAGGGGATTTGGGTGATGGGAGACACATCTATGGAATCACAATTTCAATAGCTTACCATTAAATGACGGATATACCTTTCTGTCTGTGATGTTTTACAAATCAGATATTAATGTGTAGAAGTAAAACATGAGAAATAGTATAGCAATATCCTGTAAAATTATGTAAAAACATGAATAAAACTAAATATCTTCAGATGTTATACATACACTGAACAAAAATATAAATACAACACTTTTGTTTTTGCTCCCATTTTTCATGAGATGAACTCAAAGATCTAAAACATTTTTTATATACACAAAATAACAATTTCTCTCAAATATTGTTCACAAATCTGAAAAAATCTGTGATAGTGAGCACTTCTCCTTTGCCGAGATAATCCATCCCACCTCACAGGTGTGGCATCAGAGGTCGCGTTAACCGAATATATTCCGTCTATGACGGATTTTTTTTAACAATGACGGAAAAATCTGAAAGCAGTCCGTCATTTTGACGGATTAGAACAAACTCAGAACAGCGCCAAATTTCCCCGCAGCAGGGCTCCGGTGTTATGTCTTGTTATGGATGGCCGCCAAAAAGGAAATGATATTGTTTCCAGACCTAACTTTGCCGTACAAATCATTGAAATGTCTGGGAGTTTATGCTTTACGCTGTGGCGCACTCCCGCGAAGTGCAGTGGGCATGCATAACACCGACGCTAACAGTTCACGAGCGCCCCCCCCCCGTTGACAGTTCACGAGCGTGCTCTCCCCCCCGTCAGTTGTGTACAGACCGACGGGTAATAATGGATTTTGACGGAAATGTTACGATCCTGTCCGTCAAAATGACAGGCAGCAAAAAAGTCTAGCGCAACCTCTGTGTGGCATATCAAGATGCTGATTAGACAGCATGATTATTACACAGGTGTGCCTTAGGCTGGCCACAATAAAAAGCCACTCTAAAATGTTCAGTTTTATCACATAGCACAATGCCACAAATGTCGCAAGTTTTGAGGGAGCGTGCAATTGGCATGCTGAGAGCAGGAATGTCCACCAGAGCTGTTGCCCGTGAATTGACCAGCCACTCGGACAGCTGCTGCAACAATCGGTTTGCATAACCAAAGAATTTCTGCACAAACTGTCAGAAACCGTCTCAGGGAAGCTCATCTGCATGCTCGTCGTCCTCATCGGGGTCTCGACCTGACTCCGGTTCGTCGTCGTAACCGACTTGAGTGGGCAATTGCTCACATTCGATGGCGTCTGGCACGTTGGAGAGGTGTTCTCTTCACGGATGAATCCCGGTTTTCACTGTTCAGGGCAGATGGCAGACAGCGTGTGTGGCGTTGTGTGGGTGAGCGGTTTTCTGATGTCAATGTTGTGAATCGAGTGGCCCATGGTATGGGCAGGCGTATGTTATGGACAACGAACACAGGTGCATTTTATTGATGGCATTGTGAATGCACAGAGATACCGTGACGAGATCCTGAGGCCCATTGTTGTGCCATTCATCCACCACCATCACCTCATGTTGCAGCATGATAATGCACGGCCCCATGTTGCAAGGATCTGTACACAATTCCTGGAGGCTGAAAACATCCCAGTTCTTGCATGGCCAGTATACTCACCGGACATGTCACCCATTGAGCATGTTTGGGATGCTCTGGATCGGCGTATACGACAGCATGTTCCAGTTCCTGCCAATATCCAGCAACTTCGCACAGCCATTGAAGAGGAGTGGACCAACATTCCACAGGCCACAATCAACAACCTGATCAACTCTATGCGAAGGAGATGTGTTGCACTCTGTGAGGCAAATGGTGGTCACACCAGATACTGACTGGTTTTCGGACCCCCCCAATAAAGCAAAACTGCACGTTTCAGAGTGGCCTTTTCTTGTGGCCAGCCTAAGGCACACTTGTGCAATAATCATGCTGTCTAATCAGCATCTTGATATGCCACACCTGTGAGGTGGGATGGATTATCTCGGCAAAGGAGAAGTGCTCACTATCACAGATTTTTTCAGATTTGTGAACAATATTTGAGAGAAATTGTTATTTTGTGTATATAGAAAATGTTTTAGATCTTTGAGTTCATCTCATGAAAAATGGGAGCAAAAACAAAAGTGTTGCATTTATATTTTTTGTTCAGTGTACATAAGTGTCCTACACTAATACAAAGTTATTATTAGTATGCTGTGTGTACCTTGTGTGCACCACCTAGTGGTTAAAGCACGTTATTGAATTATTTTTGTTGAATAATGTTATTTGATGAAAAAAATATTAAGAGTACATACTTTCATAGGGGGAAAGTAGAAGGTCAATGATAGAAATATAGAATATAAAAAATCAAGAAGATACTGTAAGTGATCTCTACAATAAAACAGTTTAGTGCACGATGTACAAAGATATTAATATGAGGATGTGCAAAACAGACAAACTAACCTTTATTAACACATTAAAGAATACTTTAGGTTAAGGGAGGGGGAGATGCGGCTTTCCCTTCACTGGTGGAACTGATCAGAGAGAAGTAGACTCCTCTGCTGCCTCGACAAGTCCCCCAGCCCGCTGACAGCCGCTTCCTAGTCGTCTGCTGTAAGGATGTCCTCGAGGTTGTTGTCGTCCAGTCCACTGATGGCTGCTTCCGGGTCGACCTCCTCTGCGAGGGCCACGTCCGTCCTGATGTCGTCCACGGTCCTAGCAGGTGGTTTCCCCGCCGCACACTGGCTCCCGTGGTACGAGCTGTCCCCCTTTCCTCCCACGCGGACGGCATGAGAGATCCGCTGGGTCACTCGGTCGGGGCCGGAGAGCCTGGGGTTGAGCCACTTTGTCCTGATGACCTTCAGCCAGACGAACTCCGCTGTGTCAGCCTCCTGGGTCCCCCTTTGGCATCACCAACCTGTGTGGAGAAATCTGATACAAATCCCTCAAGCCTACGCTCAGGGCTCCGGGGCCCTCCGCTGTTTGACCCACCACTGCGTAGGCCGCTTGGAGCCTGTTGGTGGGGTGTCTTAAAACAACAGACGTCTGTGAACAGGTTTTCTAAATTAATTGTAGACCTCCTATCTGCCAGTGCAGCTTCGGAATCTTAATACTTGGCCCGTGCCCCCAAAATGAAACCCCAACATCTCTAGGTGAACTAAATAACATATTTCAATAGCTCTGAATTTCTGACAAGCATCTGTGTTCATTTTTAAATGAAATCCCTGAGATCCTATTTAAAATCTAAATATAATATGAACTGGTAATGTTTCTGGTAAAGAAACACACTAATGTTATGGATTCAAAAACACCCAAAATCATGATACTGACAAAGTGAATGATTTCCTGGTGATACTGCTTTTACCTGTCAGTGCTTAGATATTATCAAGCTGAAAAAATGAATACAGAATTTCAACAAACTGTCATCAAATGTCTTTCTATTATGAATTTAGATGAAATGTATATCCCCATAATGACCTAAACAATAAAGTCTATGGCTTTTACTTCTTTACCAGGCTAGTTACATGATGCTGTCTAAATTAAATTAAGTCTCATTACATTACTATGTTTTAGCTTTAACTGTAATATGTTCTTTCTACATTTCAAAACTCAGTTACTTTAATACCTGTTGAAACATTACTCACCGGTCAACTTCCTCAGTAGTCCATTCTGGACTTACATCACTCACAGTAGCCCCTTGGCCACTGATTCTGCATCTGTGTTACCTGTTATAACTCAATCAATATTAGAAACATGTCAACATTCATCAAACCGTATCTTATCCCCAGATATGGAGCAGGTCCATTCTAAAACTGTCAATCAATGGTCAGATTGAACAATTGAGTTGGGGCAGCAGGTTCCTTTCAGTCCCTAAATGAAAAATGTACATTGTGAATTTTACACTCCCCCTTTCTACACATGAAATCATGTGTAACCATGGATTATAAGAAAATACCAAACATTTTCCCAAATGTACATCCATAATTTCCACAGTAAACACTTCAGTGAAATGAAGTGTTTCTCTCCATCCTTCAGTCCTAAAAGAAACAGAATCTTCATGTTTTAGTTTGAGTTTCACATTCTGCAAACTGCCACCTCCTGTGGGAGTAAAATATCATCAAGTAGATTAGAAACGGGTAATAATATGTTAGTCCAAAAACATGCTTGGTTAGTTATTGTTTTAGAATCATGCAGTTACACTGATCACATGCCGGCATTCATTCACACTCACACCGTCTGTCAGGTTGTAAAGTCTTGGTCTGGTCAGAGTCACCCCAGAGTCAGTCATTGACAGTGCCTTCTCAAGTTACACTGTCGGGCAGGGTCAAAGGTCAGTTGGTCTCAGTCTTTTTGGCCATGTGTTGTGCTCTGCAGAGACTTTGATATTTCAGCATAGGCCAGTATCCTTTGTCTACAAAAATCTGTCATATATGGAGCGCCATCATTAATTAATTCACGATTACAACTATAATTTTCCAGATATCTCTAACTTTTCATCGGAACAGCTGTTCCCCACATTCCCTGAAAAGTGTTAGCCAAAAAATTTCACTTCCTTATAGTACTACTACTGCAGTTTATAACACCTAATCTATATTAAAATGTCTAATAGATCTATTTCAGAAACTTGTGCATATCATTATTATCTTGTGTCAAAACATTACTTGGATCTGTGTAGCTCTGCATTTCATAGCTCATTATACCCATTTATCTTCAATTCTGGTCTACTTAAAAACAATGTTAAATTCTTTAGCAGTGTGTGGAACCTTGGGTGTCCGAACATGCAACAATCACTCCCTCCTTTATCAAGGATTTAAAAACGGAAGTCATTTCATATTTCCATCTTAAAGCCCTCCTATGGTAATCGCTATGGCACAATGGTGAAATCAATAATTTATAGATTGGAATATTATATTTGGCTTGGCACTAGCTCTCCCTTTAACCTTATCCATTCAAATAAAGGTTTGTCTTATAGAGCGGTTCCTAAAACTACCCCTTTAATGGCGTTCAACATTGTAACAACTAAGATCACTACTTTATTCACAAGTGAATAAAAATCTCTTGAAGAATGATTTGTTAACATGATGAAAAGATTGAAGAATATGGTTATATTCTGTCATGTATCCCCCTTTATCCCTCAGTGTGTTTTAGGATGATTCTCATTTTACTTTAATAGTTTCCTCTTTACTGCTATTTTTTATTTACCAATTGATTAATTCATGGTTAATACAACTTTTTATCTTCACTTATTTATCAAGTCAATTCAAGTTCTTTAAATGTGCGCTTATAAGTGTGTTTATGTGTAAACTCACTCATTCCCGTTGATTCCCTTCCCCTCTCCTCTGGTTTATCTCAAGCCGTGACCCTGGCCACCGCACATTCTGCTCGACCAACTCCTCTGATTCTGACTCCTCCCCCTTTGTCCATCAGCTGTTGTAACTCTTTGAGGCAGCCATCTGCCCAGCTACATCTGCAGCCCCCCATCATGCCACGGTTCTTGAACTGCTTTGCATTTCATCTCCTCCTTTACAGTCTCTCTGCTGCTTTATGGAGGGCGGATTCTGCTCTCATGTCCCACACTTTGCTCTTGTGCCAAATCTTGTGACTCAGCTTGGAACTTCATGCCCTGTTTGAGGGACTGATGAGAGTAGATCTCTGCCTGTCAGCAAGCTGTTTGGTTCTGGATGCCACAGGTGGAGATAGTTCTGGATGCAGTTCTTATTGTTGTTGTTGGTTCAGCTCTGGTTCTCTGTCTGGTCTATTGAGAAGGAGGAGTCTCCTGTTGGGTTAGGTCTTTTGTCTGCTTGGAGGGTCGGGGTCTTAGCCGTATGACAGGCAGAGAGAGAGAGTCCAGGTCTCGGGACGCATTACCTATAGAAATTCTAGCACACAGAGGTTAAATAAATCCAACCCTTTCCACTCTGTCTCTTTCTAATCATACTATCTATCTTAGTAGTTAAATGCCATCTAAACAACACAATTAATGTCTACTAATGATATTACAAAAACTCCCTCTAATAATCGTTTCGTCCATTGTGACATATTTACCCAAACTAAGTCTTTCAACACCCACATGTTTCCAGCATCGCATATTCCACACACTACGAAAGAACCCCTCCGCATTCAAAAATCCCACTGCTATCTAGCAACAATTGTAAAGTTGCAGAGCATACTAATCAGATCACAGTAATGTAATTTGACCCAAGTGTAGGCCTATTTCGTTCCTAAAAATGTTAGCAAACTCCAACTACAACATTTATAGATACATTGATTTAGCAAAATGAAATCTTGTGTAATTCAAAATGTGACAAAAGAACAATGATTTGTCTTACACAAGATTGTGGTCTAACAGAATGACTCTTGACCTCATGGGGTCAAATAAATTGGATGCTGATCATCCCTAACATGTGGCCTGAAGAACAAAAGGACCTTTTATCATTAACACAATGGACTCTCAGAGATGAGATCTAGCCATGAGGTGGCTGACTCTAAAATGAACTGTGACAAATAAACCACATGCGTGTGGGTACATTATAGTTCAGAGATATAACAAAACAACACTACATTAAAACAATAACCACTCAAATGAGCCTTGGTGAAAAGCATGAAAAACAAAACAACTTAATCTACTCTCCTTGTTCGTGTACATCTTTACTCCAACTATTTCACCATCTAGTATGCCAACTGGCTGGCCAACTAGCTTAGCAGTATGGCACTGGCCTCATGCGAGTGGGGGAAGGGGAGGGGAACACTCAACACATGTGCAGATATAAACCACACTGCTTGGAGACTGAGTTCAATAAAAATTAAACCATACGACTTGTAGTCTGGCTTCAATAAAAAATGTAACCAGCCAAAGCCAGTTCATAACACTTAGAGCTGAACTTCACTGTTGTATGATCAATACAACTCCTAAATAACATTACAATATATATTTCTTACAGTGAGTTTGTTATTTAATCTTTAACAAATTATCCTCTTTTTATGTCTAATCTAGGTGGAATAATCCACTATCATATTTAATTTGAATCGAACCTTAACCTCTATGTACTTCATATACTCAGTAAACCTCTTTTTACTTTCCCTCAACGTTACTGTATGCAATTAAGTTCCTCTGAAATATAATTAAGTAAAATTCTCAGTTAATGACAAATACCACGAAATTCACAATGCAATGCAAAAGTAACAATCAGTTCTCAAAACTTCTCATTAAAACCACAATGTGACGTAACAATCCCACAAAAACTATGCCAAAAACAACAAATTATAGTTTCTTATTTATTTCAATATATCTTACTACATCAAATCACACATTGATCCATTAATTTTCAATGTTATTCACTCCAACTTCAGATCACTTGTTGATTATTCACTCCTTGTTTTAAATCCAACGCTCAGCAGCCATTTTTCAGACATTAACAAGCAGTCTGGCTCCGGGCTGCTGCACAGCAATTAGAGCAGAAATGTGGAGAAAGGGGGCTTTCTTAAACCCATGGTATCCTACCATTATGACATCGCATTTCCTTATCTGACTTAGGCCATTCTATGTTCAATAATATATTCTATTTATTTAAAAGCACATAAATATATCCTCCACGCTGTCTGTTCAGCTTTTAAGATGCGATATTTCTTTCAACAGAATGGGCGTTAACCCCACAGAACAAGACAGTGAGAAATCCGTTAATTTCAATGGCTTTTGAAGTTCGCGTTTCTGCTCTTGGATTTTTTACATATAATACAATTGCAGGCTCCTATGAGACTGGAAAACATTATTCTGATTGGTCACGGATGGGGACTCGATACCACCATTTGACCCCCCCAGCGAAGTATACCCTGCGGGGACTCGATACCTCCACTAGGCGTAGGGACTCTTATACCCTTCCAGCCGCCAGAGACTCAATACCCTGACGCTGAAATACTTCGCTGCTTGATTTGTAGCTAACGAGTCAGCCGTACGATTCTGAAAAATCTACGAAGCTTTTAACCGTTGCTTTATTTATTTTATAACTTTACCTACCTATACTAAACTATGCATTGCATTCTTTACCGTAAATGACACTTGGAAATATCTTTGACAACTCTAAAATTTAGCTTAGCCAATCTACAGACCTTCGATAGAAACAGGCGTCCGTTTTACCTTTCAGTTTTTAGGATCCTGGTTTTAGTTGTCACAGATTATTCCAGGCATCTCCCTCCGTCCGCTGGCTGCTCATGTTTTCCTCTAAAAAACCCTACTCATGACGTCACCACGTCGGCACGTCATGACGTCATCACGTCGGGGTCTCACCAAATTGTTGTGGCAGATATCTCTGCTCCGCGCCGATCATATATGAGTTTGCTTTAAAAGAAGGAAAACCCAAAACAACCATGATAGGGGTTAAACAATAATCTGCTTTAATGATAAACGGTAAGAATACAAATACACTTCTCCAAAGGGGTATCGGCCCACCCCCTGCTCTGGTCCAAATGCCGGGAGAACTTCTCATCTTGACGGCAGGAGCAAAAAGAGAAGGAACCAACAGATCGAACAGGCTTACATGCAGAAAACAAAACAGGAGGGGTTGGGTCAGCTGGTCATCTTTTCAGGTCATCTCATTGGGAGATGCAAAAGATGCTGTGTCGCAGCGAATCAGCGTGTGCCAGCAGAGGACCCGCAAACAGTCTCAGTTTGAAGCAAAACACGTCTGGCGTTCCCTGTCTCATATTTCTGCAGCCTCCACACACACACATCCCCCCACATTCCAGAGACCTGAGTTGGGTCTAAAGAATATTCTCTTGCTCACATCTTACTCCAAATAATGGTTTTACTCCTCATATTTCTCGCTTCTGGTTACACAGACTGCTATTATTAATACAAAGTAATTAAACACACACATATACTATTCAAGATATGTAGACTTCCCTGAAACATGACATACTGGAGATCTTAAGCAGAAGGTACTCTCATCCACCTAGCCCACTGCCCTGCATACCTACACCTCCCCCACAGAGCAATAACACCTGTTTACTCCAAGCACCCCAGAATGTTTGAGCAAGTTTTAGTCCTCACATTTATGAAAGGATAAAACAGAGAAATCAATACAAAACACAAACACAGGTATTGTTTGAACAGTATTCACTTAACTGCTACTATTGATAATTTCCAGAGAAACTCAAGGGGCCTCTTTTAATATCTGGAAGTTGCAACAAGACTTTCTGCCATTTCAAATGTAACACACTTCCCAAATATCAGATGATAATAATCTTCAATAATAGTATAAGAAATGTGCAGAATATGACAGTTTAATGGTGGAGGTATAGACACATGTATTGTTGTCTTGTAATGCACTGTTGAGGAACCTGTGACCCAAGTTCTTCATTAATTGCATAACTACACCGTAGTTGTGTATATGATATGTCAATAAACCTTAGAAAATCTTGAAAGGGATGTGCAAAATAGCCATTATACAGTCTTTAATTAACTATTAGTAGAGAATAACAAGTAATGAATATACTTTATAGAGATCTGCAGATAAATGTTTAGTCTTCTCAAGCACCAACTATCAAATATCTCTCCTGATTGTTGGCACTTGACAATCACCTTCCCTGAATTTTACTCAGGTGTAACTAAAGTCTGCTTTAAGGGTTATTTATATTTCACATCATTAATCAGATATAATAAATGTAGTGGAGTAAAAATACCAGGTTAGCCTCTGAATTGTAGTGGAGTAACAATGAGCTGTCATGTGGGTATATATTAATGCTGCCCATTATGGATACAAGCGATTTTCACCCATTTAGTAAATTACATGTTTTAAATGTGTACACACCAATTTGTTTCCCATCGCCTAAACCTCCAGGGCTGTACACAGTTTAATACTGTCAACTTCTAATTTTGGGAAAAACGAAAACGTCTTTTAAAACTACAATTCCCAGTAGAGACGTGCCATAGAGAACATGTTGCGAAACACAATATTTCTTGGGGGCGTTCGAGTCCAGTTTTGAATAGTCTGCCGTGGTTTCGTTCCATTTCAAAGAGCTTGACGCTCGGCGTAACCTTGGCGCACTGCCACTCCAACATCCAATCCCAGAGATTACATGTCAATTGATGCATCTCTGATGTACACACACTCTATGGTTCTCTCACACATCACCTACTGTTTAACTACCTGGTCACATGCCAGTCCAACAACATTAAAACCACTGGAGTCATTGTACAAACAAACACTCAAAATACTGGACAAAAAATGTTTTTTTTAATTTTGATATACTTTATTAATCCCCGTGGGGAAATTGTTTCTCTGCATTTGACCCATCCTAGTGTTAAGAGCAGTGTGCTGCCATTTTGAACGGCGCCCGGGGAGCAATGTAGGGAACGGTGCCTTGCTCAGAGACACCTCGGTAGCACTTGGTCTTGCCGGGACTTGAACTGGTGACCTTCCCAGTTGCCAAGCCAACTCCCTATCGACTTCGGTGGCGAAGTCGCATCACTGTCCAATAGGGATGTAACGATATACCGAATATCGCAGTAAATAAACGTCCCAATACCGTTGTGAGACTGACAAAATCTACCGCGATTTAATAAAAAAAAAAACACTTTTTTTTGTTTTAAACCTTTATTTAACCAGATGGTCCCATTGAGATCATCGATCTCTTTTTCAAGAGAGACCTGTACCAACATGGCAGCAAGTAGGTTACAACATGAACATAAAAGGACATCGTATTTACAGGGCTACATTTACACACCTAGAGACATTGACAAGTACCAACAGTATATTTATATCTCGCCCTGTCAATAAGCCTCACCTTCTTGGCAAAAACTGTATTGTTTTTGAAGTGGTGGAGAGACAAAGCACAGTTTGACCCACTGCTGTCACCCATGGCCAAAGCATATATCTCCGTCCCACTGAGGTGGCGTTAGACTTTTTCGCTGTCCATCATTTTGACAGACAGGATCGTAAAATATCCGTCATAATCCCTTATTACCCGTCGGGTCTGAACAGAGAGAGAGAACACGCTCGGGAACTGTCAACGGGGGGGGGGGGCGGTGTTATGCCGTGTGTGCATGCGCCTCGCGGGAACGCACACAGCGTAAAGCAAGACCTCCCAGACATGTATTGATCTGTACGGCAAAGTACGGTTTGGAAACTATATAATTTCCTTTTGGAGGGCATGCATAACACGGCATAACACCAGAGCCTCGCTGCGGGGAAACGTTGGCGCTGTTCCGAGTTTGTTCTAATCTGTCAAAATGACAGACTGCTTTCAGATTTTTCCATCATTGTTAAATAAAATATTCGGTTAACGCGACCACTGCTGTCCCAGCAACATCAGTACCAAGCAAGAGAGTTGTTTCCAGAGCAGGGGATATTGTAAATGCCCAAACATCCCAGCTTATAAATACCTGGAAATGTGGACATTCTCATATTCCTAAAAACCTGTCTGATGATGCCGAGTGAGTGACTAGTGAGTTTGAGTTGAGTTACTTGAAAAACTAAAGTGAAACTTGATTTATTTTATTGCAGGGTCTGATTATTAAATGTCCTTGTTTATTTGTGAGATGCAGTGGCACAAAGAAAATGCCTACTTTGTTTGGTAGTACTATAGGTACAAAAACACTGGTTTTCTTGTTCCAGTCTGTTACTGTCACTTTGTTTTTGACACTTTAAAATACTGCTATCCTACTAAAATGCTGTACAAATCAGATGTATTATGTAATAAAGAAACATTTTCCGAGTAAAACAATTTTTTATTGAAAAAAATAAATAAAAATTTCCTTTATTATTCAATATCGCGATAAATACCGTACCGTGGACTTGTTATCGCGATATTATCGTACCATGAGTTTTTGGTATCGTTACATCCCTACTGTCCAATACTCAAAAAATACAACTTGCTAAGCTGGGAAAACCTCATTAAACATGCTTGCCTTTTTTTACAAGATTGTCAACGGCCTTACCTCACCTCCTCTTAGACAGTTTATTAACATACGCACAACTGCAACTAGGGTAACAAGAGGTGCAGCGAGAGGAGATTGCATTATTCCACACAGAAAAAGTTCTTTCAGTCAGTCTTCATTTTCTGTTAAAGCTGCTCAGCAATGGAACTCAATCCCACCTCCAATCAGAGACCAGACCACATTCACTTTATTTAAATCAAAACTCAAAATATGGTTAGTGAGGAATCAGCTCTGCCAACACTGACCCAATCTTCTGCTCCTTACAACCCACTGCCTGTGTTTTAACATGTTCTTTTGTTTTGATTTAATGTTCTGTATTTGAAATTGTTATATTTAAGTATCCCAGTAATGTCTGTTGCATGTTTAAATGTATTGTATTTACTTGTTTAAAATGAAATGTGTTTTAGGTTGACTTTTAAAATCTGTCCAGGGACTACAGATGAAAAATAGCCTCTTGGCTAACTCTGGCACATTTACAGAAATGTTCATTAATGTGCACTGTCCCTGTTAAATAAATGAATAAAACAAATAAATAAATAGCTTGAAGATTAATCACGGGGTTTGTCGCAAAGCGGACAGGCGTCGTCACAACAATAGCTGAGGATTGTGGGTAGTCTCTTTGGCGCTCCACATTTCAGAGAAAACAAGTTGTTTCTCAGAATTGAAGGGGAAAAACACAAAGGCATTGTACACAATTTAAACCTATCAATGTCGTTTAATTAACAAAGTTAATCTGGTGTTTTTGAGTTGATGAGTAGTGGAGATATCTACGGTGGCCGGCAGGTGCAAACGCTAAACAACGGCCAAAAACACACACATAAGCAGGAAACACCTGCAAATAATTAAATGAAAAACCAACAAACCCTGAAAACACATACAACGGAAAAACGCTGCATTTACAGAAATGATGCAAGCTAAACCTACAACACACAAACCCCGAAAACAAACGCAACAGAAAAACGCTGCAAATACAAAAACGATATGCAAAGTCAAAAGCACATACAACCGAAAAACACATTACAAAAAAAAAAGACATTACAAAAAAAAAACATTCCGGAAGTGTTTCAGGCCTCTAGGGGGCGCGCTACGTGGAACAGATTGATGTCTGACCAGACATAGAGAGAACGAACAAGAGGAAAGAAAGTTCATTTAAGTGGAGAAAGATATAAGAAGGTAAGTTGTGTTTTTAATTGTATACATAGAGCGTCATATTTATATAGCCAGCGTTAGCGTGCCTAACTACTACACCAGCTGAGGGAGGAGAGCTTCACGTGAAGAGAAGATAAAGTGAGGGAAGAACATTGTTAAAGGAGATGACAAATCAAGTGCAGGCAAATAACACGGGCCATAGTGAGTACCGCGGAAAAAGGACATTTGAATTCTTAGCAGTTTGTTTATATGTATGTATTTGTGTATAGATGTTTTAGCAATTGCCTGTAACTATGGTCATGCTAATAAAGCTATTGAATTGAATTGAGAGAGAAAGAGAGAGAGAGAGAAAGTGACAAAATGTGAAGAGGGACAAAGTAATGACAGGATAGTAGTGTGCATTAGACATGCTCAAGAACAAATATAGAGAAGACATTCAAGGAGAGAGAGAGACAAAACACAGATTCAACAGTAAACATGATGTATCTTTCTATTTATTTAGCTAACCACTATTTAGACTATGTGTTTTTGATTGACTTGATTACATGGATTTACTACATCAATGTATGTCTTTTCAGGCTGCCATGTTTTGTCCTTTCTGTGGCCAACATCTGGGGACAGTTCAAGTGTTCTGTGGCTCCTGTGGCAAAAATGTACAGTTTTTGGCAGAAGTTGAACACAACAGTAAGTTCACTTTTTTATTGTATCTGTTTCAAATGCAAGAAATAAAGATTCAACACACTGCTCTGTTTAGAATACTAATTGCAGATGCATACACTAGTTATCAGCATGAAGGACACATGTTTTCATTGTCTGTTTATGTGAAATATGTAGAAGCCATTAAATTGTAGACCAACGCATGATTAAATACACAAAACAGCTTATATTATACATTCATAATTGTGTATTAGTTATATCTTTATAAAGAACATTATACATTTAGAATCAGATTTTGAGACAGTGAGCCATGACATGATGTTTTCTTCTTTTTCTCCTTGTGTTTTTTTTTTTTTACAATCAGCATCTGACAGCCCCACAGAAGAGGACCTCATTCGGAAATACTTTCATGATGGCTTCAGCTACGATGACATTTTGGATTTTCTGGAAACTACCCACAATGTAAAAATGAGTCTGCGTACTTTAAAGAGTAAATTAAAAAGTATTTCATTATCAAGGAAAAAAAACTACTCCCCTCTGGCTAATGTTCGTGCTGCCATTCAAGAGGAGTTAAATGGACCTGGCCAGCATTACGGTTACCGCTCGATGTGTCAGACATTGCGGCAAAAGCACTCCCTTACTGTAAAAAGGGATGAGGTCATGAACTTGATGAGAGAGCTTGATCCCTCTGGAGTTCAACTTTGCAGTAATAGACGATTTGTACGAAGAACATACAGCTCTGAAGGACCCAACCACGTCTGGCATGTTGATGGCTATGATAAGCTAAAGCCCTATGGTTTGGCCATCAGCGGATGTATTGATGGCTACTCCAGAAAAGTATTGTGGTTGAAGTGTGGAGCAACAAACAATGACCCTGGGGTCATTGCTCAAAATTACATACGTTGTGTCACAGAGCATGGAGTCATACCTATGAGGCTGCGTACAGACTGCGGCACTGAAAACGGCACAATGGCAGCCATCCAGTGTGCTTTAAGATCAAGACACACTGACCATTTTGCTGGGGCTGCCAGTCACATGTATGGCTCTTCAACAGCAAATCAAAGAATTGAAAGCTGGTGGTCGTACTTCAGAAAACAGAGGTGTGGTGCTTCTTTCTTTTTTTTTTTACATCCTTGACAGTGAACATAGTATATCTATAAAAAGTAATGTAATTATATTTTCAGTGTATTAGTTCCGATCTCCTACAATAATTGTTTTACAACTAAACTCTGCACCACAGGCACAGCCAAAACATGGTATGCCTGCCTAGTGTGGTTGCTGATTTCCTTTTAATTTAATTGATCGGAATCATCAGTTAAAACACAAATTACCCCTTTATACAGTTCTTATAAATATGACTATTTGATACCACAGGTTTACTGTTATTTGTTATATTTATTTTGAATTCCTTTACATGGAAATCGTCAATGTATAAAAAAAACAGCTCTCATTTGAATCTGTTTCTTCAGGTCTCAATTTTGGATGGATCTCATGAATGACCTGAGAGAAAAACATCACTTCAGTGGCAGTCATGCGCACACATGCCTAGTGCGGTTTGTCTTCATGGGTGTGCTACAGAGGGACCTTGACGAATGCAGGGAAAAGTGGAACACGCATATTATCAGACCTGTAAACCAGTCTCGTTGTCCATCCGGGAAACCAGATGTCATGTACAACCTGCCACACAGGTTTGTTTCTATCAATTAAACATATTTCTCAATTTTGCTCAGATTTATTTTTAGTAACTGCCTAAAATTCTAAGAAAAAATCAGTTGCCCCAAAGTACATTTTTCACTATAAATTAAGATTGTGTCATAATCTGTTCACCTCAGTCAGTCAGTTATTACTCAAATAATGTCTACTATTAAGTGACAGTAACTTTTTTAATTTTCAAAGAAGTTCAACAACAAAACAACATTTCAAGAACAATTTTGTACATGTGAATAATAACTGTTGAACATATTGCACATCCAGGTACGATGGAACTGACTGTGGGTTCCCAGTCCCACAAGACGACTTGGGCCAGTTTGTTCTGGACTCGACCAACAGTCCATGTGGAGACGACCACTTCCAGGAACACTTTGAGAACCTTCAAAGAACGAGTGGTCTAATGCAACCCTTGACCTGGGAGTCTTGTGTTGCGAACTATATAACTATGAAGAACATGGCTAATTTGTAAATTGTTAAGCCCAGCTTTCAATAAAGTCCAAAACCAGGCGAATTTTGGATTCCAAAGTCCATGTTGCTTTCAAACTGTTCGTAGGTGCTTGACATTGGTATTTCAATCGTGTTTGAGCAGGTTCTGCCGATTGGAAAGCGAGATGTCCGGTGAAAAACCAATTGGGGTCTTGGCTGGATTCCAGATGGTGGCAGGGTGTTTAATCCTGTTGAGAACATCAGGATGTCACTGAGGAGGAGTCCTGTTCGTTTTTCTGAGAAGAAAAAGTAGTATTACGGTTTTTTGTTTTTTTTAAATATCAAGATTGATAGAACTGCCATTAATAGCTAATTATTTTAAGATGTGAACAATGTTGGAACTCAAATAAACCTTCTTTTTCAAGGAGATAGTCTCTCCAAAATCCCAGCACCCTGGTTTCCTCATGGCGTCTTGAGCTTCCTTTTTCGCTGCTATGCTGAACCTCAAAGACTTCCTCCAATGTGGCAGAAGTCAGCTCTACCACACTTGAGCACATAAAAGCTCTGAAAACACTTCCATGCTGCTCCAAAGCATGAATCACATCCAAGGCTTCAAGTCCGTCTTTGAATCTAGGAAACATTAGACACAAAGACCCATCAAGCTACTATCACCTATCGCCAGGTTAGTAACAATATCTGAAAAAAGTATTAGAACCAATTTTAGATCTACTTCATTTCTTAATGACCTCTGGGTTTTACATGCAGTAAATCAATCAATAATCTTTACATATTTCTGTTTCATATTTTACTTTTTGACCAAGACCAATAACATATATTAAATAAAGTCAGAATAACTTCTGTGAAAGTAACTAAACTGATAATAAAATGATCTCCAAATGCAGGATTGTCCAGTGAATCGATAGATGCAACTCTACCCTTGTAAACCCTCAATCGCCTTGGTATCACAATTGGTCATAGAACGCTTGATTTAGGCTTTTCTTATCTTTAAATGTTTGTTCCGAGCTCCAATACACGTTAAACTGCTTTTAATAATTTTAATAATGTTTTAAATGCAATTTTTGTATTTTCTGAAAGTGTAAAGCACTTGGAATTGCTTTGTGTCTGAATGGTGCTAATATAAATTATAACCTTGCTTGAACATCTAAATGGTGATGTGTTTGACTCGATAACAATTAAAATATATTGAACTTAGGTTAAATAGTGCAGAAACATTACCTTTGTATGGCAAAATGGTTGCGGTAAATGATGTACCACTGCATGAAATCCTTTATGATTGCGTTTTTGCCATCCACACCATCAGGGTACTGCAAGCAACCTGCAGTCTGCAACAAGCTGGAATTTCTGTCGATTGATGCATGTAGTTCCTCCAATGTAGCTGCGCTGGATATCTAGGGTAGAAAACAATCATAATCCATAAACATAAATCAATATGCTTTCAAACTCGCATATGAAGGAAGACAGGTAATTTATCAAATTAAGGCGAGACACCCCAGGTGAATAGGGTAATTTTTTTAACTTAAAGGTATCAGCTAGAAATTTCTCCAGTTAATTACTTACAATAAGGCAATTGTTTTTTGTATTACAAGTTTTCTGAAATAGCATGTTTAAATATGCAAATTACCCATTATCTCATTAAATATGCACATATTTTAACACATTTCAGGAATCGAAATCTGAACTTTGGATAAAGCCAGGTTCAAAATTCTTGTCTCATTTTGTAGTCATATTAGTATCTAAGGCTTTTACAGAAGGGATATTGGATATCTCTTTTTCTCACTCCATAAATCAGAAAATACTGTCAACAGCCCTAAAATATCCATTTTCGCCATGTTTTTAGGTATACAATGTTGTATAATTCAGGCTATGAATGATATATGAACAAACCCTTCTGTAAAAGCCTTCATAATATTGATAGGAATATAACTGGAAGGTTTGGTGTATGTACGTGCTACTGAAGTTGAAATTTCGAACTCAGAGTAGGAGAAAAAACTCATTTTGAGAAAACGACCTTTAAAGATTGCAGTGAGGCGCTAGCTAAACCCTCCTGTTCTCTGGATGACAGCTTGCGCCTCGACGCACTCCGTGAAGGTATTTCATGTTCGGGACATTTGTTTTTTGTATAACCTTGCTTCGTGCAAGTGACATTTGTTGTTTTCTTCTCTGTGAACGTTTTTTTTCGCCATTCTTTTGCTATTTTGAGATTTCAATTTCTAGCGGAAAGCTAACCAGGAAGTGTTTTAGCACACCACGTGACGCATCTGAACGAATCACGTTGTCAGAAATTGACACCAGCCAATGAGATTTCGTTTCTTGGTTTAAGACCCCTTTGTGCTTTCACGATTGGTTGCTGATACAAAGGAAATGACCATATTTGGATCCGATGAGATTGTGCAGGAGAGACACAGCTTTCCAACGATATCTCTGATGACATGATGCACACAGCGGTCGCGGTACTTTATGTTACGTTAGAATGCTAACTTTTGGTGAATTTAGGAGAAATCTACAGACACAAATAGACAAACTATAGTAAAATAAACACTTAAATGTGTATTTTGTACGTTTTCCTTCCAAAAGCCTGAAAGAAAACATGTTATGGAATCAAAATAGCACAAAATCTCAAAATTGACCAGTACTTGAAAAACGGTGTTTTTGCCTGCCGTGTCTCGCCTTAAAAGTATATATTCTCAATAATTGTAACATCTTCTTTCCCTCCTATGGTGTTCGGTTTAAATCTGACTGATTTACTACTCTCATTAAATAGTATCATAAATGTAAGTGTCCTTTGGTTTCTTGAAAGGTAAATAAATCCAAGTTATTCTTCTTCTTCTTATTAAACATTGTGTTTTACACTTAATTACCTCAATCATTTTTGACCAGCTGCAGAGGGGAGCAAGAATTATGAATGATACCTAATGTAAGGAGTTGCATTAATCAAAGTGGCAAGATATTAAAGCGTATATAACTATATCCATGTCATGAAAGGAGGAATACATTTTTAATATTGTTCTAAGATGACAAACTTGTTCTTACTAGTGTACATTTGTTTTCATTAATGATATTTGTAATGACAGTTAGGTATGATAAATAAATACTGCATCATTTCTAATGGTTTGCCATAACGGCTAGCTAAGGTTGTTCGTTATGGTTCCAAAAGAGGCTATAAAAGCCCAATAACAAACTATCGAAGGCCGGACAATAAAAAAAAACAGCCTACCTCAAGCAGGGAAGCTCTCATAGTGTCATCAGTAATGTCTTCAATGATGGCTTCAATGTTGGTGTTTTTCATTCCAGTGAGGTGCTGGTAGAGCGTCTCTGACAGGAAGCGGGGGCCTGGACCACCATGAACTATAGAAGTCGCAATCATCCTCCCAGCATGAAAGTATTCCTCATCTTTTGCAGCTGTTGATATTTTTTGTCAAATTATTATCACGTTAACCAACAGTTGCCACGTTATCATAAAGATATACAGTATAAGATCATTTAATTGTCACGTAAATCCAGCTGCAAAATCCATAAGCAGCTCCTATATTTACAGTACAGTATTGAACATAAGACAGATTTGCGAACATCATTACCTGCATTGTCGAACGTGAGGAATTTCCTGTCCTGTGGACCATCAAATATTCTTCTCATTCTCAGGCATGCCATTAGGAGGGTCAGGAACTCACGCTTGGGACCACCAGTGTCCACTCCATCCTCAGTTTGTCCCTCATCGTCAGTAAACTTAACCTGCATCTGATGAGAGGGGTCAAATGAGGCCCGTTTGAAGCCGCGGATTGCTCTATCCCACACATTGGCTCGGTTAATATTAAACCTGCTGCAAGAGGTATTTTTAAGTTTTGCAGAGAGTTCTGTAACAACATCTGGCGCAGTCAGGTATTATGTGCTGGGAAAGACAAAGTGATGTAATGTAATATTAAATGAAGTTAGTAATAAGATTTACAGTATAGAATAAAAAAATTAAGTGATAAAAGTAACAATTAATACATTTCCTCTGCAGTTTGCTCCGTTTCCTCTTCTGGCTCAGACTGGCTATCAATAATGATCGGAGCATACACAGTTGTGTAGTTGCTGCAGTGAGAAGACAGTTGAATAATTACTTTCAAATACATAATATATGCATGACAGTCATATTTACAAAAGGATGTCGATCCTCTTCCTGTTTTTTTAATACATTGGGTTCTAAACTGACAACAGCACTTTGTCATACTCCTGCACAATCCTTATAAACATTTGAAATGGATGCAACAAACAATATCTGATCTTTGAAAAATATTGGTGGGTGTTTTTTGTATCGTCTTCACTAAGACGTAAGATGTTGTGGGTGTCCTTTGGAAATGTATGAAAGTATAATTGTTCTGCTTCCTGGCAATATTACCCACTGTGATTGGAGGCGATGCAAACAAACACATGTAAAAATAAAAATACACACCAAACAACTGTGTCACGATGCAACTGTCAACATCGTTTACCTATAGAAGGTGTTCTGACCCGGGGCAGACTGGACCGCTTCCTGGAATGGGGTTGGTGCTCCATCCTATTTTTACCCAATAAATAATGATGCAGTTGATCTAATGACAGTGTCATTAGCACACAAAGGTATTTATTGATTTCATGTTCACAAATTCAAACCTACATGGTATAATTACATTTGTAATTAGTCTTACCCGATCAGACGCTGGTTGTGGGTGCCTGAGAGGTCTGATAAAGGTAAACAAAAAATATATTCAAACTATTGTACTGTTAAAACATTCTGCTTCTTGTGGCACAAAATAACATGTTGACAATGTTTTATTTTACCCTGGCAAACTGTTGTCCATTTTGGGAGTGCTCTGTTCATTTGGAAAGTCCCACACCTGCATAGAACACACAAATGACTGACTGAAATAAAATAAATTCACTTTAATTAAGAATAAATGCCACGATAAATCCAAACTGACCACGGTGTCAGCAAGACTGTCTCCAGATGGCAACTTTACAACAACCACACTGTCCTCGTCACTTGAAGAGGTTGTTCCAGTGTAACCTAAGAAAATAAAAGTGTCATGATTAATACTATACAAATAATTGTTCCCCTACGTCTGTACCTATCATCAAATGTTGGTTTGAATCCTGAATTATTGAATTGACATCAATCAGAAAGGATTCAATCGAAACACAAAATGTTTGTGAAATGTACATTATATTGTTGACTGTCCTTTTCACTCTCACATTAGGATTTACATTGGGGCAGAACAAACCAACATTGTTGTGAGAAAAAAGGTTAATTTATATTTAGTTTGAACAGAAGGAAAGTTTGGAAGCTTTGGTTGATACTTAAATTCCATTTCTTCAGCCACTATTCATAAAAGACCATTTGACCTCATAAGTTCAACCACGAAGAGAAAGGAATGATGGGTGGAATGAATTGTGTTAAGAAATATAGACAGAACAACTGTTATGTTTACATTTGAACTATTATACAGTTTAGTGCTTTAAACAAGGGGGAATATATGTCAGAAGCACTTACAACTGTTTTCAATGGCTTCAAGAGTACAGATGTACAACGTAATTCGTTGGTAGGGCTTTCCAATGGCCTCTTTGTACATCTGTACTGTGAAAGGGGTGTCCGTTCCGGGGATATTTGTTATCACCCTCGCATCAGGGTACAACAAGAAATGGGCACCATCTTTCAAGTCCTGGTTAAAGGCTTTCTGCTTTTTTATGGCAGCAGCCAACAGTTCTTCACATGACCATTGAGGTTCAACATTAAGGGGAAGTGACCTCCCTCTCACTGGTTTAAGGCAGCCATCCATCCTCCTCATTACTCCAACAGAAATCTGCAAAAAGACAATAACATGCAAATGAATAAAAAATGTTTCGGACATTCTATGAGAGTGTGGTGAGCAGATTTGAATTACAGATGTATTCATAATAGAAAACGTTGCATACCTTCACCAATTTCTGTTTCTTTTCATTTTTGGAGTTATGCCGTCCATTTGGAAAAAAGGTCTTTCTCTCCCTCTTTTTTATTTCCCTATATTTCTGAAAGGACACTACAGCTGAGCTTCCTGCTACAAAAAAACAGGAATAAAACATTCATTACTCTTCATTATGTTCAATAGGAGTCTCATCCTCAATCCCTTCTGAGGAACATCTTATAACACATTCAACAGTAGATAAGCCACATAGTTTAGAGATGTATTTGTATAATAATTAATAACAGAATTCAAACTTTTAAACCAAGTTTTCTATAAATACTTATTGTTTGGTAATAAAACAAACAACCTATTTACCTGCACTGGTGCTAGGCTGTGCACTTAGATGCGCACTAGTGGTGGGCATCTCCTCAGGGACTTTGTTAGCCACATCTTTTAGAAATGTGATGTCTCTGCCACAGACACCACAAAAGCCATGCGAAGATGTCACGCTGGAACCACAGAATGGACAGTACATCTGTGGAGAAATAAAATGTAGCTAGGTTAAGTCAAAAAGAGTGGATATTTTTCGGCTACCTAAATATTATAATAGTATTAAATAACTGTCTTTCAATTAACTCATCAGAAACCAACCTCCTGTCTATCCCCACACAAACCAAGCACCGAACCTGGGGGGACAGAGCTTTCTCCATCGCTGCCCCCTCCCTCTGGAACTCACTCCCATTAAACATCAGAGACTGCACCGACCCCCCCACCTTCAAAACACACCTATTCAGACTGTCTTTTAATGTGGGAATAATGTTGTGTTGCTGTTTTAATATTTTAATTCAACTTTTTACATTTTATTTTATTGCGGCCCCCTCCACGAGGTGAGGGCGTGAGACCCCACCCAGTCTGTGTGATCTGCATGTAGGGAGGGGCGTCCCGGTTCTATACTATATCTATATTATGTCAAGAGTTACATTTAGGTGCACAATGGCTCTTGCAAGCTCTTTTATCAAACACGCTAGCTACGTAAATATGACGCTCTATGTATAAAAACAAAACAAAACTTACCTTCTTATATCTTTCTCCATTTAAATGAACTTTCTTTCCTCTTGTTCGTTCTCTCTATGTCTGGTCAGACATCAATCTGTTCCACGTAGCGCGCCCCCTAGAGGCCTGAAACACTTCCGGAATGTTTTTTTTTTGTAATGTCTTTTTTTTTTGTAATGTGTTTTTCGGTTGTTTGTGCTTTTGACTTTGCATATCGTTTTTGTATTTGCAGCGTTTTTCTGTTGCATTTGTTTTCGGGGTTTGTGTGTTGTAGGTTTAGCTTGCATCATTTCTGTAAATGCAGCGTTTTTCTGTTGTATGTGTTTTCAGGGTTTGTTGGTTTTTCATTTCATTATTTGCAGGTGTTTCCTGCTTATGTGTGTGTTTTTGGCCGTTGTTTAGCATTTGCACCTGCCGGCCACCGTAGGTATCACTGTCAAATCAATCGACAGTAAGGAGAATAATTACTTCCGGGTGTACAATTCTCCGTTATCCAATGGGAATGGACGCTCACATTGCCTTTAAGAGCTGCCAACACAAATGGATGTGGTGCTTCCCTGAGCGTCAAATACCGCCGCCGATGGGAATACATTGCAATCAGTTGAAAGCTCTTTGCCTCCGTTTATGAAGCTGAAGGAGCCTCGGCGCGTCACAACTGGATGCTACGGGACCCTGACCAAGCGTCGCTCTTGGACGCTTAGGGAGTGAGAGTGTGTTGATGTTAAGAACTTGGATACTCAAAGGTAAGGACTCAAATGCACGACCCGGGAGCCAGAGGTAAAGTATAATTAATATACTTTATTTCTTCCACAAAATATATACAAAAGAAAAACACTCTTACGAGGTAACAAAAAAGGGTCCAAAAAGATACAACAAAATATCACTCACAACGTGAGGAATTAAACTTTCAATAAGTTTCAGAAGCATAAATAAGGCAGGTAACAAAAAGAGCAACCGTGATGGGCAGAGTTCTGGCATGAGGACAGGACAAGACGAACTGACACTGAACGCTGGGAGACTGGGGACTTTAAACACTCAACAACCATACACAGGTGAACACAATCAGGGGCGGGGCTGATACTGATGAGGGAAGTGAGTCAAGGGACCTGAAATGAGGCGTGAAACAAACAAAACAGGAAGTGAGCAATAATAACACATAAACATGAAACATGATTACTAACACTTTTGACGGTGCACAACAGTACCCCCCCCTCTAGGGCCGACTCCTGACGGCCCAGGCCGATCATAAAAATCCTGAATCAGGGTTTTATCCACAATAAACCTCGCAGGAACCCAGCATCTTGCCTCGAGACCATAACCCACCCAATCCACCAGGAATTGTTTTCCTCGACCCCTATTGCGGACTTCCAGCAACTTGCGGACCTTGTACGTTAGGCCACCTTCGAAGAACTGGGGTGGTGGAGGGGGCTTGGAGGCAGGAATCAGCGTGCTCTCATGAACTGGCTTTATCTTGCTGACGTGGAATGTAGGATGTACTCCCATGGTTCTGGGAAGTCTTAGGCGCACAGATACCGGATTGATGACTCTTGACACCGGAAAAGGCCCCACAAACCTTGGAGTCAACTTCTTGGAAGCCACCTGAAGTGGTAGGTCCTTGGTGGAAAGCCACACCTTTTGACCCGGTTTGTAGCTGGGAGCGGCCCTGCGGTGGATGTCTGCTACATCCTTCATCCGAGCCGAACTTCGTAGCAGAGATTGGCGAGCTCCAGCCCAAACTCGGCGACAGCGTCTAATCAAGGCGTGAGCTGATGGTACCTTAACTTCCCCTTCGTCGGTTGAGAACAGCGGCGGTTGATAACCATTGGCACAATGGAAAGGCGAGAGACCTGTGGCCGCCGTGGGAAGAGTATTGTGTGCAAACTCCACCCAAGTGAGGTGGTCGCTCCAGTTGGTCTGGTTCTGGAAAACGAGACAGCGTAGTGTAGTCTCCAGTTCTTGATTCAGACGCTCCGATTGTCCATTTGATTGAGGGTGGTAACCTAAAGACAAGCTGACAGTAGCGCCTATGAGTCTGCAAAACTCCTTCCAGAAAGCTGAAATGAATTGTGGACCTCTGTCGGAAACAATGTCATTTGGAAATCCGTGGATCCTGAATATTTGGTTCATCATGACCTCTGCGGTACTCTTGGCAGAGGGGATCTTGGTTAGAGGAATGAAATGAACCATCTTGGAGAACCGGTCCACCACTGTCAGAACCGTAGTTTTGCCTCTGGACGAGGGAAGACCTGTCACAAAGTCCATAGATATATGTGACCAGGGACGTTGAGGAATCGGCAGTGGTTGGAGCAAACCCATCTTGACCTGGGACGAGGTCTTATTGCAGGCACACACCGGACAAGCCGCTACGTACTCCTGCACATCCTTCTTCATGGCTGGCCACCAGAAACGCTGCTTAATCCTGTACATAGTCCTTTTAACTCCAGGGTGGCACGAGATCACCGACGTGTGGGCCCAGTGGATGACCTTAGAGTGGAGAGACACAGGAACAAAGAGCAGGTGGTTTGGACACTTGCTAGGTGCTGGGTTTAATGCGTTAGCCTGTTTAACGTCCAATTCTAGTTGCCAGGAAAAGGCTCCGACCATACGGTTTAATGGAAGGATGGTCTTGGGCTCTACCGAAAAAGGTTCTGGATCGAAAAGGCGAGACAAGGCATCAGGCTTCTGATTCTGAGATCCGGGACGGAAAGAGAGAGTGAAGTTGAACCTACTGAAAAATAGAGTCCACCTGGCCTGCCGAGAGTTGAGGCGTTTAGCCTTTCTGATATACTCCAGGTTTTTATGGTCTGTCCAAACTAAGAACGGCTGTTCTGCCCCCTCCAACCAGTGTCTCCATTCCTCCAGAGCAGCTTTTACAGCTAACAGTTCCTTATTTCCCACATCGTAGTTCTTCTCTGCCGCCGTCAGCTTCCGCGACAGGAAGGCACATGGGTGTATCCTGTTGTCCTTCAAGGATGTTTGGGACAAAATGCCTCCAATTCCCTCATTGGAAGCATCGACCTTGACCACAAACTGGCGCTGGGGATCCGGAATGGTGAGAATCGGCGCTGTGGTGAACCTCTCCCTGAGGAGCTGGAAAGCGCAGTCAGCCTGGGGAGTCCACTTGAAGGGGACTTTGGAAGAAGTCAGAACATGCAGAGGAGCAGCTACAGAACTGAAGTTTCTTATAAACTTTCTGTAGAAGTTTGCAAACCCTAAGAACTGCTGAACCTTCTTCCTGGAGTCTGGTGTTGGCCACTTGGAAACTGCACTGACTTTAGCAGGTTCCATCTGCATCTGGTTTGGTGAGATTATATATCCTAGAAAGGCCACCTTTTCTACGTGAAACTCACACTTCTCTGCCTTGACATATAATTGATTTTCGAGTAGTTTCTGCAGAACCTGACGGACATGGTGAACATGGGACTTAGAGTCTGGTGAGAAAATCAAAATGTCATCAAGGTACACAAACACAGAAACATTCAAAAATTCCCGCAAAACCTCATTCACAAAACCCTGAAACACAGCCGGTGCATTACACAGTCCAAAAGGCATCACAAGGTATTCATAGTGACCGCTCTGAGTATTAAATCCTGTTTTCCACTCATCCCCTTCCCTTATTCTAACCAAGTGATAAGCATTTCTTAAGTCCAGCTTGGTAAAAATCTTGGCAGTCTGAAGTAGCTCGAAAGCAGAGGACATGAGTGGCAGAGGATAGCGTTTTTTTACCGTAATGTCATTAAGAGGGCTGTAGTCTATGCAAGGTCTCAGAGAACCGTCCTTTTTCCTACGAAGAAAAACCCCGCTCCAGCTGGGGAAGATGAAGGACGGATAATCCCTGATTTGAGAGAAGCGGAAATGTAGTCGTCCATTGCCGCTCTCTCTGGCCTTGAGATCGAATACAGTTTTCCCTTGGGAATGGGAGCCCCCGGTAAGAGATTAATGGGGCAATCAAAAGGTCGGTGAGGAGGTAACGACATGGCTTTTGATTTGTTAAATGCTTCCTTAAGATCATGATAACATGACGGTACTTTCTGTAGGTCAGGATAGTCTGGGTGATCAATGACGATCCTACTAGGGTCTGTTGGTGCTTTAACAGAGCGTGAATGTTTACACCTGTTAATGCAATCCTCTCCCCACTCCTTAACCTTTCCTGAGCGCCAGTCAATGTGTGGGTTGTGGATTTTTAGCCACGGAAAACCCAAAATAACCGGATGCTGAGCAGATTCAAAAATGTGAAACTGCATAACTTCAGTGTGGTCATTATTTACAGTGATCTGGATAGGTTCTGTGCAGTGGGTGACTGTAAACAACAAACGTCCGTCTAAAGCACTGGCGGTAATGGGAGAAGATAGAGGGACAGTTTTTATACCAAGCTGTTTGACTATGCCCCAATCCATAAGACTTTCGTCCGCTCCTGAGTCTATTAGCACTCCTTGGGAAATGACCTGATCATTAATAAAAATGTTTACCTTGGTAACTGGACGAGGAGGAAAGTCTGTGGAAAACTTGCTCACCAGCGCCCTCCTCTTGGCTGGTAAGCTTGCTCTTTTCCCGGACATGACGCGAGTTGGTGACCCGGCTGGCCACAGTAGAAACAACACCCTTCTCGTAGCCGGCGCTGTCTCTCCTCCACGGAAAGCCTGGTCCTTCCCAACTGCATGGGTTCATCTGCAACAGGCGGAGGTGCTGTCCTCCAACGGACCGAATCCGCTGGCTGGAAAACCTCCTCTGGTGGAAAGGCTCGTGGAAAAAAGCCCTGGAAAACTGGGATGTCCGTCACGGCTGTGTCGACGTTCTCTCTCTCTTTCCCGAAGTCGGTTGTCGATCCGGATGGAAACGGCGATGAGAGATTCCAGGTCCCGGGGTACCTCCAGGGGAGCCAGCTGGTCCTTGATTGAATCTGCTAATCCAGTCAGAAAAGCGTCGCGAAGAGCCGGAATATTCCACCCGCTGTCCGCTGCTGCCGTGCGAAACTCGATAGCATAATCCACCACCTGGCGCTTATGCTGCCGCATCTGAAGTAGTCTTCGGCTGGCTTCTGTTGCAGGTGATGAATGGTCAAAAATACGACTCATAGTGTCTGTGAAGTCGGGTAATGAGTAACATAGTTCCGTGTCTCTGGACCATTCTGCAGTAGCCCAGGCTGCAGCTCTTCCCGTTAAATGGGACACGATGAACGCCACTTTACCATGGTCTGATGAGAAAGCGCCTGGGTTGTGTTGGAAATGCAGGTCGCACTGCACCAGGAAGGCTCTGCAATTTATGGAATCTCCGGAAAACCTCTCCGGGAGAGCCAGCCGTAGTGAGGAGGAAACAGCCTGGCTCGGATTGACAGCGTCAACAGGATCCGCGACATGCAGGCGGTCAGCTGTGACTGACGTCATCGGCGGAGCAGTCTGAAGGTGAGTGATGAACTGCTGCATCTGATCCGTCAGCTGTCGTATCTGTGCAGAGAAGGAAACTTGGAGCTCGGCCTGGTTTCCTACCAGTGCCTGCACTCCTTGGCTGATTAATCCCAGCTGTTCCTCGTGATGAAAAATCCTCACGCCTTGGGCTGACAGGGCGGCGTGAAGAGCTTTTGGGTCGGCTGAGTCCATTGTGGTCAGTTCGTTCTGTTAAGAACTTGGATACTCAAAGGTAAGGACTCAAATGCACGACCCGGGAGCCAGAGGTAAAGTATAATTAATATACTTTATTTCTTCCACAAAATATATACAAAAGAAAAACACTCTTACGAGGTAACAAAAAAGGGTCCAAAAAGATACAACAAAATATCACTCACAACGTGAGGAATTAAACTTTCAATAAGTTTCAGAAGCATAAATAAGGCAGGTAACAAAAAGAGCAACCGTGATGGGCAGAGTTCTGGCATGAGGACAGGACAAGACGAACTGACACTGAACGCTGGGAGACTGGGGACTTTAAACACTCAACAACCATACACAGGTGAACACAATCAGGGGCGGGGCTGATACTGATGAGGGAAGTGAGTCAAGGGACCTGAAATGAGGCGTGAAACAAACAAAACAGGAAGTGAGCAATAATAACACATAAACATGAAACATGATTACTAACACTTTTGACGGTGCACAACAGTTGACCACTGGTACAATCAAGTACTTTTATCGTGTACTTTTTTAGTAATACCCTGTCAAACTCCCCTCCAGAGTACAATAATGTATGTTTTCTGCCATCTTTGATGAGAGATAAAATGATTTTTTGCAATAATTCCCAGTGAAAGTGGTACTGTTGAGTAGTAATACACATGCCACTTTCGTCTCATTAGTATGCATGAAAAAGTGACAGATGACACGCCCCCAATTATGCAAATGAGCTAAGTCCCGCCTCCTCCCATTGTTCGAGATCCTTTGATGTGAGTGGGTACAATTATGTTAATGAGCTAAGTCCCGCCTCCCTTTGTTCGAGATCCTTTGATGTGAGGGGGTGAGGTGTTATAACAGGTAGGTGTGAAAAGCCCCCTGTGTAGTGCCTTTGTTGTCTAATTATTTGATGTGTTGATTAAGGCAGTCTCTTTGAAGTTATGTTGTCTGGCCCCTGGCCCCTCACACCCCTTTGTAGTCTAATCCTTTGATGTGAGGTGTTATAACAGGTAGGTGTGATATAAGCCTCTGATGTTAATCTAGGTGTTGATTAAGGCAGTCTCTTTGAAGTTATGCTGTCTGGCCCCTGTCCCCTCAGAGTTGACTAATCTAATTAGCCTTTGATGTTTTGCCCTTTGATGTGAGGTGTTATAACAGGCAGGTGTGATTTCACACTGGTGTGTTATAAGCCTTTGATGTTAATCTAGGTGTCTCTTTGAAGTTATGCGTGAGACTGTCTAGCCCCCGCCCCCTCCCAGCCCAGGCCTCTCCCCCTTTCTCCACCCCTTCCTTTGGCTATGAGGCCGGCAGATAGTGGGGGGTGGAATTAGGTGAAAATAGAAATCCATGCAGACTAATTAAAAAGACAGTAATTTCCACTTACCAAGTCACCTTTCAAAAAAGAAAAATGGCCAAGAGACGCCTCGATACGGGTTTAATCAGCCTGTGACAACTTACCGCCATCCGTCCGGAGCGCCAGTCAAGAAACGAATGCAGCATCTGTGCGGGGGTCAGACGCCTACAGCCGAAGATCTGTGAACAAACTTATCTCGTGCCCTCTTTTGGTCATGTGAGCGCGTTCATGTGTGCTGGAGGAGGGGCTCTGTGAGGAAATACGCTCAATCTAAATCTTTGTCCGAAGGAATCGAACTCGTCCTTATTGGGACTTTGGGAGGGGTCTTTTTCCTTCTTTTAATGGGTGATCTGTCAAAGGGTATGCTGTCAATCATTCTTAAATCTCTTGAACTAGGAATCTTAGAAATGCGTCTTAATCCTCCCAATCCTAGCTCTTCCTCTCCTCCTCCTCCTCCTCCTCCTCCTCCTCCTCCTCATCATCCCACTCAGCATGACTCCGCCTCCCCCTCAACATAACAAGTCCCGCCCTCCTCACCAGATCATTTAAAAGTACGGACCTCTAGTATTAGAAAGGATCTGCTATGTACTTGGAGCCTACCTTGATTCATTCCCTGTGGAAAGTGAGTATATTTAAACTATATGTGTTGTATTTTATTTTGAAATCAAATATGTTTTTTTTATGTGTAAAGTATCCACAATAACGTTTTTTTACTCTTTTGTTAAAAAAGGTGATGAAGTCTACAGCATAGACCCTTCATCAGTGTACCATAACTTTCCAAATGTGGAGTCTACTCTCAGCCTACCTTTTGAGACAACTGCCGATCTCCTCGGGACAGCCATCACCCTCCCCCGTGCCTCAGATAACCAGGCAGACTCGCCCCTTTTCAATGCCCCCCTGCAACCGCTCGGGTCTGAAACCCCCATACAGATTCCGCCAGAGCTTCAGGCCGATTTTGACGCTTGCAGTGCCTACTTGGATGATTTTGAGTTACAACCCGCCCCAGACACGCTCCTATCGAGTCAGACAGACTCACCCCCTCGTCATCAGGTCGGGGGCGAACTATCAGCACAGACTCTACGTGAGATTCAGGTCGATATTGCACTCCTCACAGATCCACTCATGACGAGATATCACCCCGGTAAATGAGTTGTTATGGTTATTTTATAAGCTGTTCGATAACTGAATAGTTGTTAAATGTAGAAATCCTATGTTTTTCAAGTACTTATCCTTCTTTTTTATCTGTCTTTTTTTCTGTATAGATCAACCAAACTATTATCAAGAGGAGCCCCACTCTTGCTACTGCCAACTTTATGGTCACACCAACTGAATAAGCTGGAGGGGTTCCCATGTAAATTGGTGCCGATGTAACCGAACGGTATGTTTCTTCAGCTGTGACAAATGTATTTTTGATTATTTATTTTTTGGTTTCATAAACGGTCAAACATGGATGATTTAGCAGATAGAGAAATGTCTTTTCTTCATTCTATAAATGACATAAATGAACTAAGCAGTGATGAGGAATTCATGAATGGAGATATGCCATTTCCTCGGTGTTCCGACAATATCAGTGAGTTAACCTCTTAAGCCCTGAGCCTGTTTTTCAGGTTTCAAGCTAGAAAATGCCACTAACACAACAAAGAGTATATATTCACTTCTAAAAGGGGTAAATTAATAATCATTTCTCTCAAAGCAAGGTTACATCTGTGAGTTGGATGTAGAAGTGTCAGAATCAATATAGATGTTTTTATTTTAAAGTCAATTCAGATGGAACATAGTAAAAACATGTAAATTCTAATGTCCGCCTAAAAAAAAAACATTACTTATAGTGAAAACCACCCTTGAATGATGGGTTAGTAGACTAATGGAATGGAATCCAAACTATAACATATAATAAGTACCCTGTATCAAGATTGATGCAAAACAAGTGAAATTTGACCTTTTTAGAGAGGTTTAGAGAAAATAACAGTCAGGCGGACTCACCTCTGGGGTAATTTGGGGACCATCAGTTCCATTTTGAACTTGTTTCACTGTAAAAATCATTTTATTACTTTGAATTAGCACGTATAGTTATTCCATTCCATCCAGATACAACTGTTGTGAAAAAAAATAAAAATAAAATATAAAAACATACTCTTAGGTCCCCACGGACCGAAATCCACGTCATTTGCAGGAAACAACGTCTAAGGAACCTTACTATTTAATAAACTATGAATATTTTATATCCATATAACGGGAAAAAACTCATTTAACTGATCTTTTTCATTAATTTTTTCAAAAAAAAAAAAAGCACAATGCTAACAGTGAGCCTCGTGAATTAGCCCCGAGCGAAAAATGCTAACCTATTACTGCACCGAAAAATCACTCCTAGCTCCCTTATTACTTATCCTAGCTGCACATCCAAACACATTGTTTATGATCGTAAAGACACAGAAATCTAACCGGTGCCCACCTCAACACTGAAAGATACAAACTCGCGACGTTATCAACAAAAACGTACATCAAAACAGTGGCGCTAGGTACTAACATGCGCTAGGCTAATGGCTTACCTTCCTCTTGGATCTGGTCTAAACTGTCTTCAATGGCAATTAAAACGATAAAACGATGATGTAGTTAATCCATAGTTAATATCCAATGTGGCTGTGTCCCTTTGAAATGTTCTGATAATCTATAAGTCAATAAACTGCAATTCCGTTATCTGCTGTCCGCTCTGTGCTCCGTGCGCTCTGTGCTCCTGCAATTCCTGCTGTTACGTAGTAACAATAAATGAAGTCGGCTGCGTAATGTACTTAAACTGGCTGGCATTCTTTATACTTTACGCAGGACCATATCTCTGGAAACACCATTGGTCGATTCGTGTGATTTACACCTTTTTCTTAACCATCAGAACCAATAGAATCGATGGGCAGTTCCAAATCCACGTAAACATTACCATAGTGGACGTAATAGAGAAGCGAACAAAGCATATCTGAAAGTGCACGTCTGGACTGCAAAACGTTATACCCAGTATATTGCAATAAATATGATGATGGATTATCAGTCAAAATTTCTACGTGACACAAAGACATTGTATTAACCTTGAGCGGCGTTTTTATTCCGGTGAACACAACTTTTGATCACAAATCAAAAAAGGTAAGATGAAATTATTGTAATATTTTTTAAACCGGATGTTGTTTACTTTCTCTTTTCTGGCTGATAGCTCCGCAATTCGGGGTCGTACAGTGATGATATTATATGTCTGGAATCTGTGGAGTCTCAGCTTTAAATCGTATATCTTGTTTGTGCAGTTAAGATAGTGAATAAGGGCATTTCTACCGTGAGTTCTGTGTAAAAAAGCGTTAGCATTAGTTAGCATTTTTTCGCTCAATGCTAATTCAAAGGCTTGGTATTACACTTGTGTTTTTTTTAGCTAAAAATTGTTCTTATTGTCAGTTAGCGGAATTTCTTACCTTTAAAAGGGTATGAAACATTAATAGTTTCATAAATGTTAAGAAGCCCTGAGACATAGTCTCGAAAAAAAACTGTGGGGGGGGTCCACTGGGGGGACCTTCGGGCTTAAGAGGTTAAACGACGAAGAAGCAGTTGCAAACGAACCTTCCACCTCATCACAAACAAACTCAAGCCATCCATCAACCTTAGATAGCGCTTTGGAATGGGTGCTAGACTGCTATCAAAACTCTGACACTTACCCCGGTCTCGGGCTTTTAAATCAGCTCGCAGACGGAGTACTCCATCTGAATGGAGCAAATAGCATAGCTTCAACCAATGTTGAATCACCAGTTTCCACCGTGCAGAATGGTGGATATGTTAGGGACACCCCGAGTGACTCAGAATCACCAGGCCCCTCGCTACAGAATGGTGGAGGAGCTATCCAGAATGCTTCACCAGGTGTTTTGTCTCGACCTGTATTCAATAACACAGAACTGCGTCAGTCTCTAGTCCTAACTCCTCCTAACGATGAGGCAGACTTTACACCTTATTATGGGGTTCTGATGAACAATGTACGTGATATGTTAAAGGATGCTTTTTCACGGGCAGAGAGCGAAGATATTGTTCAGATTGAGCTACAGGGCGAGCAGCTACAGGCTAATGTGTCAGCCATTTTAAATGCCAATGGTGATAATCTGAATGATTTTGAGGACGCTCTGTTCAATGCGGTGCAGTCAAATTTGGAGGTAATGGCAGACAGCAACCTTGAGTTAGTGGTGCAAATTGTACAATCCCCCCGTGGCGGTGGTGCTAAAAGATTGGCTAGTAAAATGTTGGACAATGAGATTGTTAAAAAGAAGAGGCGCTTTCTTTACGTTGTACAGAACCCGTCCAACCAGCTGCGTTTTGCTATTAATTTAGCACTGTTGTTGCATGACAACCTCACTGATAATGAAGGTTTTGAACGTGGTAAAGAGATTCAGAGGGGGGTGGGTTTGACAGATCAGACAGCTGTGACATTCGACGACATTGATACATTCGAAGAGAGTTTAAAATGCAAGATTGTGGTGTTTTACAGAGGCGATGAAGATCGTGCTCACTGTAAATTCCAGACAGACGGTCCCAAACGAGACAAAACTGTGTTTTTGTTTCTCTTCCAAAACCATTACTATGGGATTAAAAACTTGAAGGGGTTTTTAGGCTCTGCATTTGTCTGCGAACATTGTTACACAGGCTACAGCTCTCAATGGAGTCATTCCTGTACTGGTCATTGTTTTGTCTGCCTTGATTCCTCATGTACTCTGGAAGAGTTTAAACCCATCTTTTGCAAAGACTGCAACAAAACGTGCCGTACAGTCGGCTGTCATTCTCGACATAAAGAGCAGACACAGAGATCAGCAGACATTGCCAGTAACTGCGATATACACAAAAAGTGTGTAGATTGTCAACTTTCCTACTACACTCCCAAGAGTAATGCAGATAAAACACACAAGTGTGCGGTGAAAAAATGTAAGACATGCAGCGAAAAATGTTTTATGATTTTGAAACAATGGCGGAGGCAGATGGTGTACATGTCCCCTTCCTGGTGTGCACAAAAACCCTTGCAGGGTGAAATTTGGGTCGCGGAGAGTACCGACTGTGCACTGCAGTTTCTGGCACACTTTAGGCGCCCAAAGTTAAAAAATGCAACCTTCATCGCTCACAATGCTAAGGGTTTTGACAGCTATCTCATTATTAATGCAATGATCGAGCAAGGGCTAAAACCCTCTTTGATAATGCAAGGAAGTAAAGTGATCTCTTTTACTGACCAGGATTTCGAAACAAAAGTACATACAGTAGACTCACTGTCTTATCTCTCTATGCGTTTAGCAGCAATGCCAAAAGCTTTGGGATTTGAAGATAAAATCAAGGGGTACTTCCCTCACAGTGTCAGCTCTAAGGCCAATCTGAGTTATATCGGACCTTACCCTCCAGCACACTGTTATGGGATAGAACGCATGACAACTGATGAAAAAAGTGACTTTTTCACCTGGTATGAGACGGTACGCACGGGTACTTTTGATTTTCGAAAGCAGGCATTGCTTTACTGTAAAAACGATGTGGACATTCTTGCCCAGGGGGCCACTTTATTTCGAAAAGGGTTTCTCGGAGAGACAGGAGTTGACCTTTAGTCGTGCGACCATAGCTTCTGCGTGTATGAAAGTTTTTACCACAAACTTTCTACAGCCCAAAACCCTGGCAATACCCCCACCCGACGACTACCGCCATGAAAACAAGACGTACTCAGACGCAGGTGTTCAATGGCTAGAGTGGGTAGCCCAAACTGAAGGTGTATTTATTTAACATGCGTTGAATGAAGGAGAAAAACGAGTGGGACGTTTTGTCGTGGATGGTTTTGCTGAAGTAGCCGGGGCCAAGATTGTTTGGGAATTTCTTGGTTACTTCTATCACGGGTGCCCATCTTGCTACAAGGGCCATGAGAAAAACCCCTTGACAGGTGACACATTTGATTAGCTCCATGCTGCTAGTGAGGAAAAGCTGCATGAGCTACAGTCTGTTCACGGGGCCAAAGTGATCGTTATGCGTGAGCATACATGGGCTGAGATGAAAAAATCCAATCAAGATTTGCAGGCTTTCCTCAGGGAATACAAAGCGCCAGAACCACTGACCCTCGCGATGCTCTATACGGGGGAAGGACATGTGCTGTAAAACTGAGGCACACGACAGCGGCAGATGAATTGGTTCATTATTGTGATTTCACCTCACTCTACCCTTTTGTAAACTGTACAGGCCTATATCCACTTGGACACCCCCAGATCATATTCCGAGATTTCAAAGACCCTCACAGTTATTTTGGGTTAATCAGAGCCACAGTAGACCCTCCCCGGGGTCTTTACTTTCCTGTCCTGCCCTACAGAACTGCAGCGGGTAAGCTAGTGTTCACCCTATGCCGTACATGCGCTGAGCTTAACAACCAACAGGGGCCCTGCATGCATAGCAAAGAGGAAAGAGCATTAACAGGAGTTTGGGTGACCACAGAATTCACCAAAGCCCTGGACATGGGGTACAAGATGACTCAGATCACAGAGGTGTGGCATTTTGAGAAGAAAAGTGACAGCATTTTTGTAGACTATATACACACATTTTTGAAGGGTAAACAAGAAGCATCAGGTTATCCTTCAGAGGCCACAGATGATGAGAGCAGTCAAAAGTATGTAGCAGACTATCATGCTAAGCAGGGTATCTTGCTGGATGCAGATAAAATCTAATCAAATCCAACCAAAAGACAAGTGGCAAAACTATGTCTCAACAGTTTCTGGGGTAAATTTGCCCAGAGAAACAATCTGACTCAGACTAAGATTGTGACCAAAACAGAATAATTTCTTAACCTCTTGTTTTCAGCTAAACATAAGGTTAAGTATTTCTCATTCCTCAACGACAGAACGGCTCTTGTTCAGTGGTGTTTCGGAGAAAATTGCTACTCTACTCCCAACAAGGTAGATAACATATTCATTGCAGCATTTACCACTGCGTATGCCAGGCTGAAACTGTACAGTGAATTGGAGAAATTACAGCACAGAGTTTTCTACTACGACACAGATAGTATCATCTATGTGACAAGACAGGGGCAGACTCCACTGCCCATGGGGGTTTATCTGGGGGATCTGACAGATGAATTGGGGGGTGACACGATCGAGGAGTTTGTTTCAGCAGGCCCTAAAAGTTATGCTTACCAGACCAAAAATAAAAAAAAGGTTGTGATGCGTGTGAAAGGGATTACACAAACGCATGAATGTTGTGAACGAGTGAACTTTGACAGTCTGACAGATCTGGTGGAAGGCTACGTTCAAAACTCTGAGAGGGGGAGGGTAATTGAGGCCCCGCAACACAACATTGTACGGAATAAAGAGGGTTTCGTTTTGAGAAATGTGTCATTCACCAAAAAGTTCAGAGTTGTGTTTGATAAGAGACGTCTGCTAGACGGAGGAAATACTTTGCCTTTTGGGTATTGAGAAATAATAAGAAGAGACAAAATGTTTTCACCCAGTCAAATTGATTTTGAGCCCAGACTATGTGTTCCTTTTTCTTGTTTAGTAGTTGGCCCCAGTGGGTGTGGAAAAACTTTTTTTGTCAAGAATGTATTGCAAAATTGTATTCATGTAATGGATGTACAACCTCAAAATATTGTGTGGATTTATACTTCTTTCCAGCCCATGTATGCTGAACTGCAGGAAAATAATAAAAATATGAAGTTCATCAAAGATTTGAATCATTTCAAGATGAATCGCTATTTCCTCATTTGATTATATTGGACGATGTTATATTTCAGGCCTCGGAGCATCCTGAAGTAGTCAGACTTTTCACCCAATACCGTCATCATAGAAATATGAGTGTTATGATGTTAACACAAAATGTTTTTCATCAGGGGAAAAACAGTCGTACCATTAGCTTGAATACTAATTACATGGTCTTGTTTAAAAACCCCAAGACAGATTACAAATGAACATACTTGCTCAACAAATACACCCGGGTAATAAATCATTTTTCCTACAAAGTTTTGAAGACGCCACCAAGGAACCTCACGGTTATTTAAACGTAGACATGACCCCCAGCTGTCCAGACATCTACAGACTTAGATCGGGAGCACTACCTAATCAGTGGCCAGTTGTTTATGTACCAAAAATGAAAACTTGAAACAGTATGTTGGCCCGTTTAAAAAGAAACATGCCTCTGCTGAAGGCCTTGTGTAACGCCAAGCCCTCAAAGCGCAAGGATATTCTCAAGAACTGCTCCACGGATTTTCTTCAATCACTCTGTGAGCTGTCTCTAAATCTTCTAAAGGGTAACATTCCACTATCAGGCGCTCAGTATAAGAAATTCAAGAAACAAAAGAACATTTTCAAACTCTTGGCCAATAAAAAGACCAACTTAAAAACTAAATTCACGGCCTTAAGAAAGCAATCTGGAGGTTTTATTTTGCCGCTGCTTGGTGCTGTGATCCCCATTTTAGGACAACTTTTAGGAGGGCTCACTCGATCATGAGTCAAAAGATGTTTTTGTTATCACCTCATCCAGTTTAATCAACTCAATCAGACGGGTGTAACTAACCCCCATAGTAAGGAAACAATGAGACGCACTGCCGAAGATGTTCTGGATGAAAAAATGAGAGCAGTGCTAAACGAAACAGGATTACCCCCTTATGAAAAAATAAGAAAATACAACACCTTGCTGCAGAGATATCTCACCTTACTCAAACAAGACGGGGAGGAGGAACGACATATTACTTTAACTCTACCTGAAGACACGGGGTTGGTAAAAGGAGAAGAAAAGGATGGCATGTCCATTGATAAAATAAAGAACGAGGTACTTCAAAACCTCCCTACGCGTTACCGTAAGAATGCCGAGTACATTATGAGTAAATTAATCACGAGTACAGCTGGATGGACACCGGCGGGGGAATTTGTAGAAAAGGGTACAGCTGTAAAAGGTTCACACATGTTAGATTTATTTAAACATTTATCCTGCTCGTATAAAACAAATGTCCGGGAGCCTAAAGGCTGGCGGGGTTTTTTAAATAGTCTGAATGAGCTCAACATTCCTTTAACAGCTTTTCAAAACCTGCACGGTCGTGAACAATATCGTATAATCAAAGAGGGCGAGCCAAATGGAGAAAATATACCCAGAAGAATGTTCTGTTTACAATCATGTATACAGGGTATCTAAATAATTGTTTTACTCGGGGTAGCTGATCTGACGCCCACACCCCACCAAAAGAGTCCCCCACCATGTGACGCAGGAGACTGTCCAATTGATGATTATTCATGTTGTAGTCTTCTTAGTAATAATCTACCAACACTTGACGTTTTGAATTAATCTCCAGAATCGAATCAAAACAAGAATAGGCTATACGATTAAAGTGGTAGTCTGTGGTAGCGGTACTCTGAATCTCATTTCCAGTCTTAAACTACCGCTTGTTATGGGAGACAGTGCGTCAGCGTCTTCCGCTGCAGTGAGATTAAAGACAAATAGTGAGTATCCTTGTTCGAAATCCTCTCTGTCAATACTCAGAGGTAAGTCTTTCATGTGTCTCCCTGTAGCAGTGAACATGTTGTAAAACTCTCTGACTGAGGACCCGCGGTTAAATTGAGGTTGGAATGCTTTGGCCGGTACTTGTCTACCGTCCTGACACAAAGCCAGATATTCCATATCATTATGAAGGAAATTAAAAGGTGAAAGTGGTCTCCTTCCGGTGAAGGCTTCGTGATTTACCATACCCAATACTATGTATTTAGGCATATTACCCAGAAAGAGATTTTCTTGGTTGCATATTCTGGAATTCACAGGGATACTATATGTTTTGATGTTTACCCGAGATAAAGGGTAGATCTAGCCGCAGCATGACCTAACCGCACGGCAGGGGAGATGGTGGCTTTCTTGATAAAAAGTGAAGCCCCCAGTATTTTTAGACGGTATGTAGAGTCATTTGCACACATGAGAGTACAGGCATCGTTAGATCTGGTGAGTTTGATTCTCAAATCTACAGAGTTCAGGAGAAGCCTCTCGCTGAAAAATATATCTGTGTGTAGGGCCCCCATCAGATGAAGCTCTCGAGATTCTGCTGTGAATATAGCTCTCTTTACTAGACCCTTGTTTGGCCCATTGGCGATCACTACAGAGTCCATAGCCCCCGCACTGTCTTTATAAAATAAGCCGGCAGTGAACTGAGTTTTTAAAGTAGAATCAGAGTAATTCAATAGCGTTTCAATCATCGCTCTGTAAGGATGAGTCGAGCTGGACTGAGAAATCAGCCTGTCCCCTAGAATAACGTCGCATTGACTAAAAATTGTATTCAGAGGATAATTAACGAGGGCCACGGGGGCATCAGCTCCCAGATTAGTCCCATCGGCGTTGGTTATTTTGATCCTGAGATGCATCAAGGTGTCATTCATATCTAGGTATTTATCCCCATCCCCGGGAATGAAAAATTCAATGGGCCCGTCCTCTGTAATGGCAGACAACGGAAGTACCTCTGTGTAGTGTTTTTCATCGATAGAACGCTGCGTCATGGGAGCAGAAAATAAATCCAGCTCTGCCATGCTGCATTCAGCAGGTTTGTGATGTAAAAGAGCCATATTTAACACTCTAAAATATATCTCTCCCCAATACGTTCCTTCTCCGAGGGTGTTTTTTCCCTAATGATTTTCTTTTGGCTGAGTGCTTTCCTTTTTTAACACCTGCCGGAACCCGTTTGCCTGGAGGTCTCTTCCTGGCCCTTCTTGCCAAAACTCCTTCCTGGGACCCCTGATCTGATTGGCGGCCAAATTTATGGACCGCCTTACTGATAACATCTGATGCAATATTTTTGGCCGCCGCTTTCAGATGAGGTTTAGCTATGGCGAACCCTTTTCTCACCAGAGGTGACCAAACGAAATAATCTCGAAAATATAGAGCCAATGCCTCGGCCGTGCATGACCGGGGCACCATAAAAACTCGGTAATGAGCCTCCCGCTTGATTTTCATAGTAACTCACAAAACGTTGGGGGTCGTGATGAATCATCGTTTTGCAAAAGATTGTCCGGCTTTTGAAGGTCGGAAATGAAGTTTCACTACACTCTTACCGTAGGTAAACTTTATTGGTTCGTTCTGATCGTTTTTTATCTCTATCTGTATATTCTCAATGTGCGTTTTTGTTACCGGCAAGTAATATGCAAGACTAAAATATTGGGTGATGGTGTCGCCGAATGTTCCTTTTATATCTACGGTTCTCAGGAGAGGAGCAAAAGCGTCACCTACCCGCTGGTGACTGACCACGTTACTATAGCAGTATAGATGAGTTACGCCTGCATTTATATCCGCTGGGTAGGCTGCTGATTTATCATCAAATTTGAGCCACTGGTCTGATTTTATTCCAAGCATATAAGCGACGGGTTTTGGAAAGCGAAAACGATATTGCCCCCCTCCCTGAAATTCAATTTTCCTGTGAATTGGACTATAGTACAAATTGACATCCGAGTCAATTTTTCTGAAGCAGGACTCGAGTTCCTCCTTGAGCTGAGTTATGCTACTATAGTAACCACCTCGAAACATTTGAAGCTTTAACTTGCTCGCTATCGCGGGGGGTTTTGGTTTCTTTATCCATTCAAAACAGGCTACTTCCAAAGGTATGTTATGTGGGGGTATGACATTTCTGTCATGGCGACCTGCCACGAACCATCCAAGTGTAAAGGTTGTGCCAGGTTCACCTGATAACTAGAGCTTGTATTGTTTTGAAATACATCAAGGCTGTCATTGGACGGCAGCGTAATGTAGAACCCTTCATTTATCTCCATGGCTGTAATGAAGGACTGAGCGTTGAGTCTGTTTGTTTTTATACATCTTTGATTTCGCCAGCATCAACCCAGCTGTTGAATTTATCGGGCCAGTTATTCCAGGATACAAACATTTGTTTTTTCCCTCTCACCACACGCCTTTTCAGAATTTTCTCGACTTGAAAAGCCTTGTCACTGGATATCTTCACTTTTTGTAACTCTTTCTCATAAAAAGTCCCCTTGATCTCTTCTCCATCATAATCTTTGAGTTTGTAAACAGGTGGCTGCCGAGGTAAGCCTTCAGACACCGTAAATAATTCGTCCGTATAACTCTGCTCATATTTTTTTATCAAATACCCCTCTCAATTTGGATATCCTTACAAGCTCCCCCTCCTTAAAGTTCCTTTTGGCAGCAGCTTTTGTACGACGGCCAGAGGGGGTATACAGGTTCCGAAACACTTGAGCCGCATTTTCCTTGGTCACCTGCATTGGTGTCATTTTAATACTTCGATGATAACTATTATTGTAACTTTCAATTAGTTCAGGTAAGACGTCTATATATCTATGAGTGTTTTTAGCTGTAAAATACCGCCACATTTTAGTTTTCAGCGTACGGTTAAATCTCTCTACCACACATGCCTTCATATCACTGGCTGTTGCATAATGTGCAATACCTCGTTTCTTCAATAAGGTTTGAAAAACTTTGTTAAAGAATTCTTTCCCTGCGTCTGTTTGTATCTTTTTAGGAATCTGACTGTGTGTTAAAATTGTATCAAAGGCTTTGGTAACCTCTATACCCGTCTTCTTCTTTAATGCCTGAGCATAGGCTTTTTTCGAAAATACATCTACGACTGTTAACAAATAATTAAAACCATCGTTATATTTGGACAGCGACTGCATATCGCAAAGATCTGCTTGAAATTGTTGTAGCGGTCTGAGTACGAAAACTCTGTTTCTTACAAAATGCACCCTAGCCGGCTTATGCAAAGTATATGCATCCTGCTCAGATAAATATTCTCTGACTTTCTCTACATTTACTTGTTTACCCATTTCATTCTGTACAGCTCTATGGAGTTTATCCACATCTCCTAAACTCCCTGGATTAGAAGGAGTGTAGTACACCTTTTGCATGACACGTTTCTCAGACATGTTCCCTGTTACAACCCCGATGAGGTAATGAATACAACAGTTTTTCTTACAACGCATTTTATTGATATGTCACACATCAAAAAAAACATTTTCTCCAAGCAGAGAATAATAAACATGATTTTTAGGCAGGACACACTAGATCAAGTAAAATAAAAAATAAAAACGTCACACTCTTCCTATTGCTGCCAAAAGTCCCAAGCTGCTCTTATATTCTTCAGTTGGGTCTCGTCGTTCTCTATAAGCTGGTCGTAAAGCTTCTCGATTTTAGCCTCAAAGAGTCTGGTGTTTCTGAGATTGTGCAGAATCGCCTCGGTAGCTCCAAAGACTCTCCTCTCCGACACATGAAGGTAGCCCTGGTGTAGAGCGTCCCAAATGGCTGGAATGAAACGAACGGTCCACAGTCTCTTTACCACTTCATCATAGTTACGATCCAGATAGTATTCTTCGGTCGGAAACAAACACTCGTATTGCATTTGACTGGGGTGGTCGACTTGACATCCGTAACAGTTTTCCTTTCTGTACAGATGCAGGACCCTATCCAATAGATGAACCACAACAGCTTTTACCGTATTCAGGAATGAAGATGTCCTAACACGTTCTGCAGCATCACCCTCTGGAGCACAAGGAAAGCATGGCAGTAGTTATAAGGATGCCCCTTTCGTCTCATTAGTATGCATAAAAAAGTGACAGATGACACGCCCCCAATTATGCAAATGAGCTAAGTCCCGCCTCCCATTGTTTGAGACCCTTTGATGTGATTGGGTACAATCATGTTAATGAGCTAAGTCCCGCCTCCCTTTTGTTCGAGATCTTTTGATGTGAGATAACAGGTAGGTGTGAAAAGCCCCCCTGTGTAGTGCCTTTGTTGTCTAATTCTTTGATGTGTTGATTAAGGTAGTCTCTTTGAAGTTATGTTGTCTGGCCCCTGTCCCCCCTTGTAGTCTAATTCTTTGATGTGAGATAGCAGGTAGGTGTGAAAAGCCCCCCTGTGTAGTGCCTTTGTTGTCTATTTCTTTGATGTGTTGATTAATGCAGTCTCTTTGAAGTTACGCTGTCTGGTCCCCTCAGGGTTGTATAATCTAATTAGCCTGTGATGTTTTGCCCTTTGAGATGGTGTGTTATAAGCCTTTGATGTTAATCTAGGTGTCTCTTTGAAGTTATGTGTGAGACTGTCTAACCCCCTCCCCGCCCAGGCCTCTCCCCCCTTTCTCCACCCCCTTCCTTTTGCGCTCTGAGGCTATCAGATAGGGGGGATTGAATTAGATGAAAATAGAAATATGCTCAAACTAAAAAGACAGTAATTTCCACTTACCAAGTCACCTTTCAAAATAGAAAAATTGGCCAAGAGACGCCTGTGACAACTTACCGCCATCCGTCCGGAGCGCCAGTCAAGAAACGAATGCCTCAGCGGGGCGGGAGTCAGACGCCTACAGCCAGAGATCTTTGCATAAACTTATCTCGTGCCCTCTTTTGGTCATGTGAGCGCGTTCATGTGTGCTGGAGGAGGGGCTCTGTGAGGAAGTGGCAGATTTTCGGTTGTGTACTTTTCAGAATATGTAAAGAGGGAAACAAATAAAACAATTTAAAAAACAAAAACATGATCTTTGTCTTTTTTATAATTACTATACACCACTATAAGAATTTCCTGTATGCAACAAAAAAAAAAGGTTTGAATGGTGAAAAAGATTCACTTTTACAGTGGGGCTCCGCCTCCCACTCAACATAACAAGTCCCGCCCTCCTCACCAGATCATTTAAAAGTAAGGGGGTGGAAATAGATGAAAAAAGAAATACGCTCAAACTAAATAACAAGCCAGTCATTTACGCTCACCAAGTCACCTTTTAAAAAAAAATGGCCAAGAGACGCCTCGATATGGGTTTAATCAGCGAGACGCCTGTGACAACTTACCGCCATCCGTCCGGAGCGCCAGTGGTGTATAGTAATTATAAAAAAGACAAAGATCATGTTTTTGTTTTTTAAATTGTTTTATTTGTTTCCCTCTTTACGTATTCTGAAAAGTACACAACCGAAAATCTGCCACTTCCTCACGGAGCCCCTCCTCCAGCACACATGAACGCGCTCACATGACCAAAGAGGGGCACGAGATAAGTTTATGCAAAGATCTCTGGCTGTAGGCGTCTGACTCCCGCCCCGCTGAGGCATTCGTTTCTTGACTGGCGCTCCGGACGGATGGCGGTAAATTGTCACAGGCGTCTCTTGGCCAATTTTTCTTTTTTGAAAGGTGACTTGGTAAGTGGAAATTACTGTCTTTTTAGTTTGAGCATATTTCTATTTTCATCTAATTCCATCCCCCCTATCTGATAGCCTCAGAGCACAAAAGGAAGGGGGTGGAGAAAGGGGGGAGAGGCCTGGGCGGGGAGGGGGTTAGACAGTCTCACACATAACTTCAAAGAGACACCTAGATTAACATCAAAGGCTTATAACACACCATCTCAAAGGGGAAAACATCACAGGCTAATTAGATTATACAACCCTGAGGGGACCAGACAGCGTAACTTCAAAGAGACTGCATTAATCAACACATCAAAGAAATAGACAACAAAGGCACTACACAGGGGGGCTTTTCACACCTACCTGCTATCTCACATCAAAGAATTAGACTACAAGGGGGGACAGGGGCCAGACAACATAACTTCAAAGAGACTACCTTAATCAACACATCAAAGAATTAGACAACAAAGGCACTACACAGGGGGGCTTTTCACACCTACCTGTTATCTCACATCAAAAGATCTCGAACAAAAGGGAGGCGGGACTTAGCTCATTAACATGATTGTACCCAATCACATCAAAGGGTCTCGAACAATGGGAGGCGGGACTTAGCCAATTTGCATAATTGGGGGCGTGTCACCTGTCACTTTTTTATGCATACTAATGAGACGAAAGGGGCATCATTATAACTACTCATGGCGAATCAACGCCTGCTGCTGTGGGATAAGCTGCTGATTCCCCTGGAGACTTGGATTGAGTAGATGGAGGTTGATACATATCCAGCCAGCCAGTAATATCAATGCCAGCCATATCGCTGTCGAGCTCGGGTGTCCAGATTGTTGGATAGGATGGGGGTCCTCCAGGCGTTTGCTCCAGGCTGCAACTCGCGGGGAGAGACTTGTTTTTTCTCAGATCCATGGTTAGTGTTCAACGAATGTCCTTGAGGGGTTCTCACTTTTAAATGATCTGGTGAGGAAGGCGGGACTTGTTATGTTGAGGGGGAGGCAGAGCCCTCTGTAAAAAAGTGAGTCTTTTGCAGTCAAACCTTTTTTGATGCATACAACAAATTATAATATTACACCCATACAACCTCATACAACTTCATATGGGGTTTCCTTATAGTTGTGTAAAGTAATTATAAAAAAGACAAAGATCATGGGGGGAAAAGGGTATTTTATTATTTCCCTCTTTACGTATTTCAAAAGTACACAACCGGGGGAAAATCTGCCACTTCCTCACAGAGCCCCTCCTCCAGCACACATGAACGCGCTCACATGACCAAAAGAGGGCACGAGATAAGTTTGTGCACAGATCTTCGGCTGTAGGCGTCTGACCCCCGCACAGATGCTGCATTCGTTTCTTGACTGGCGCTCCGGACGGATGGCGGTAAGTTGTCACAGGCTGATTAAACCCGTATCGAGGCGTCTCTTGGCCATTTTTCTTTTTTGAAAGGTGACTTGGTAAGTGGAAATTACTGTCTTTTTAATTAGTCTGCATGGATTTCTATTTTCACCTAATTCCACCCCCCACTATCTGCCGGCCTCATAGCCAAAGGAAGGGGTGGAGAAAGGGGGAGAGGCCTGGGCTGGGAGGGGGCGGGGGCTAGACAGTCTCACGCATAACTTCAAAGAGACACCTAGATTAACATCAAAGGCTTATAACACACCAGTGTGAAATCACACCTGCCTGTTATAACACCTCACATCAAAGGGCAAAACATCAAAGGCTAATTAGATTAGTCAACTCTGAGGGGACAGGGGCCAGACAGCATAACTTCAAAGAGACTGCCTTAATCAACACCTAGATTAACATCAGAGGCTTATATCACACCTACCTGTTATAACACCTCACATCAAAGGATTATACTACAAAGGGGTGTGAGGGGCCAGGGGCCAGACAACATAACTTCAAAGAGACTGCCTTAATCAACACATCAAATAATTAGATAACAAAGGCACTACACAGGGGGGCTTTTCACACCTACCTGTTATAACACCTCACCCCCTCACATCAAAGGATCTCGAACAAAGGGAGGCGGGACTTAGCTCATTAACATAATTGTACCAACTCACATCAAAGGATCTCAAACAATGGGAGGCGGGACTTAGCTCATTTGCCTAATTGGGGGCGTGTCATCTGTCACTTTTTCATGCATACTAATGAGACGAAAGCGGCATGTGTATTACTACTCTGTTGGACTCAGTACTACTACCACAAGTACAATCAAGTACTTTTATCGTGTACTTTTTGAGTAATACCCTGTCAAACTCCCCTCCTGAGTACAATAATGAATGTATTCTGCTATAGACCTGGTACAGGGACAACCACTTGGAGCTTAATGCTCTCAAGACAGTGGAGACTGTTGTGGACTTTAGGAAGAACGCACTCTGTGTGACCCCCAGTCACTGCTGTGAAGTCTTTCCGCTTCCTGGGCACCATCATCGCCCAGGAACTCAAGTGGGAACAGAACATCAGCTCCCTCATCCAAAAACAGGGTTGCCAACTTTCACGCATCTGGCGTGTGACACACGCTTTCACTCTCAATCTCACGCTGCCCAAACTATTCTCACGCCAAAACAAGAATACCGAAGACTAGAAACGGTTTTGAAAACTGTTGTCACGTAGTGATCGTCTTCTCAATAGAACATCTTTGATAATGTCTTCTGGCCAATCAGAATCAAGATAACGGCGAGGTGTTGTTGCAGGAAGTCCCGACGGAGAATACCTTTGCTGTAGTACATCTCTATATACATCGATACAACATTACGTGTTGATAGAAATCAACACGTAATGAAATAAGACCCCACGGTTTGATGATTGATAGGTGTGTGGGCTGTCTTTCATTTTGACACACAGAACAATGGGGGATATATCCACCCTTATCCACAATGTAAAGTAATTCACACAGCCTCTTCCCTCTTCTCTCTGTGAGGAGCAGCAGGTTCAGAAGAAAGTAACACAAAACTAAAATGGCATTCATTTTTTAAAATGTTGTTGGAGTCTGAGTGGTTTAAAACCCACCTCGGCCCCGCGTGTCGTTTGGTGAGCTGAATATATCATAACAGGAAGGAAATCAGAAAACACCAGGATACCAGTTAAACAATAATCTGTTTTAATTATAAAAGGTAATAATCCAATGCAATACAATATAATATAATATAAGTACTCCTGCCCTGGTTCGCGTGCTGTTCAAATTCCGGTCTTGACAGCAGGAGAAGAGAGAGCGAACACACAAACACAAACAGGAGGTATAGAGGTACCACGGGGAAGAGTCGGGCGAGATTCTTCTCCCACAGAGCCCATCCTGCAGCATTCCAGAAACTATAGATTACTTACGTAACCCCAGTTCTCAGAGTAACATGAAGTGAGATGTCTCACTATGGGATGCGCCTCAACGCGTATGCAAACAGAAGCATCAATCTCATTACGCCAATCCTGATTGGCTGGTGATCTTGACGTCAACGTCAGGGAATCCACCCACCCTTTAAGTAGCTTGCGCTACGACGCAGCGTGATACAAAATAAGCACCTCTTCTCGCCTTAGCAAGAAGGGCCGTCTGGTGAGACATCTCACTTCATGTTACTCTGAGAACTGGGGTTACGTAAGTAACCTATAGTTCTCATCCATAACACTCCGTTCGATGTCTCACTATGGGATATTGAAACTCCCGTATTGCTAGACATGCTTATCTCGAAAATCACCAAAACAACCAGAACTTAACAGGTAGCACCCTGTCTCAACACGGGACCCAGCACTGCGCGGGCCACACTTGGAGCAGAGACATCTCGCCTGTAAAAGCGGACAAAAGTGAGCGGCGAGGACCAGCTCGCTGCTGCACAAATGTCTTGGATGGAAACACCCTTGAACAAAGCCCAGGATGTAGCCAGTCCACGAGTAGAATGAGCATGCAGGCCCGTTGGTGCCTGCAAACCCTGACTCGTATAAGCCAGAGCAATCGCTTCCACAATCCAGTGGGAGAGACGTTGCCTGGTAACGGGCTTGCCCTTCTGAGGGTTAGCCGAGGATATAAAGAGTTTGTCATTACAACGAAACTCTTTTGACCTGTCCATATAGATGCGTAAAGCACGAACTGGACACAGCAAATTCGGCCGCTGTTCCTCAGAGGAACACAGCGGCGGAGGAAATGCCACAATGTCAATGGGGGTACATGAGCCAACCACCTTAGGTATAAAGGCAGGGTTGGGCTTCAGCAACACTCTCGTTTGCCCCGGGGCAAACTGAGTGCATGAAGGATGTACAGAGAGCGCATGAATGTCACTGACTCGCTTGGCAGATGCCAGAGCCAGTAACAGCACTGTCTTCAGTGACAGGTGTTTCATGTCAGCTTCTTCCAGGGGTTCAAATGGAGGTCGAGTGAGCCCATCTAAAACCACTGCCAAGTCCCATAAGGGCACCAGTGACCTGGAAACAGGGAGGAGCCTGTGAGCCCCTTTCATAAAACGGCAGACCAAAGGATGTTGGCTAGCCGTCTTTCCCTCAAAGCCCACATGGCATGCAGCAATAGCAGCCAAGTACACTTTGATCGTAGAGAAAGCTCTGTGTTTATCAATTAAGTCCTGTAGAAATGATAAAATCACCCCAACAGGACATTGAAAAGAGATGTGTCCTTTTTGAAGGCACCACTCCTCAAACACCCTCCACTTACAGTCATAGAGAGACCTGGTGGAGGAAGCTCTTGCACTCTGAATAGTGTTTATCACCTTCTGAGGGAGTCCCACTGTATTCAGGTTATACCACTCACGGGCCGTGCCAAGCGCTCTGGGTGTGGGTGAAAGATCGCCCCCCCCGCCTGAGACAGTATGTCCCTGCGTAGCGGGAGCTGCCACGGCTGCCCGCACAGCAGCTGATATATCTCCGCCAGCCAGTACATTGCAGGCCAGTGCGGAGCTATCAGGATAAGTGTGTGGCGTTGTTCTCTCACTCTGGCCAGAGTTGGGGGTATCAGAGCCAGGGGTGGGAACGCGTACAGAAGGACCGGAGGCCAAACGTGCGCGAGCGCGTCCACGCCTAACGGTGCGTTTAAATCGCGCATTGAAAAGAACAGCTGACATTGAGCATTTTCTTTTGATGCGAACAGATCTACCGCGGCTCGGCCGTAACGCACCCACAGCTGACTCACAACCATTGGATGTAGAGTCCAGTCTGCATATAGTGGTGCACCTCTGGACAGAAGATCTGCCCCGAGGTTCATCACTCCTGGTATGTGCGTCGCTCTCAGAGAGAGGAGACGTCCGCAGCTCCATAAGATCAGTTTGCGTGCCAGCATGTGTAACTGGAGAGAACGCAAACCCCCTTGGCGGTTTATATACGATATTGTGGTCGTGTTGTCGATCCTCACGAGGACATGATGTCCTCTGAGAAAGGCAGAACGCGTTTCAGGGTGAGGAACACCGCTAAAATCTCCAGATAATTTATGTGTGACCGTTGGAGGTCTCTGCTCCAGAGACCCCTCACAGGTCGACCTTCGTATATACCCCCCCAGCCCGTCAGACATGCGTCTGTGGTGACCACCTTCCGCGATAGGACAGCACCCATAGGCACGTCCCGTACTAGAAAAGTCGGGTGTAGCCAGTGGCGCAGTGCCATTACGCATTTCATAGTGACCATCACTCTCCGCGCGGGGTCCAATCTGAGGGCAGCTACCCAGCGCTGAAACTCCCTCATGTAAGATTACAGTCTGGGCTGGGGACAACATGCTCTTTTCTGTGTTTATTACGAAACCCAGGTCGAGCAGGTGTTTTACGAGGACATTCGTCTGCGTAATAGCCTCTTGCTCCGACTGTGCGAGAAGGAGCCAATCGTCAAATAAGTTGCCAGGCGAATACCCTGTTGTCTTAACGGGGCTATCGCGGCTTGTACACCGTACAAACACTCGCGGGCTGAGAGACAGACCGAAGGGAAGTACTCTGTACTCGTAACAGACACCCGGAAAGGCAAACCTCAGATATTTCCTGTGTGGGTAATGTTATGTTGTGTTGGTTATTCTCGCCTCCAGGAGAGAAGCTTAAAAGGAGACTAAATGGAGTCTCTGAGATGGTGTCAAATTGGTACTTTAATTAAAAAGAAAGGCGCGGTAGTGTTACAAGCAGAATATTTGTTCGACAGGAAAAACAGCTGTCTCTGGCTCTCGCTAGCAGGTCAAGAAAGAGGCCGAGCCCCCCAGGTCCCGCTGTATTTATATCCTCTGCTGGCTCCTCCCTGCGGGCCGGCTCTACACGTCTTAATGTCCGTTGTTTCGCATATCAGAGGATACAGACATTGTACATTCAATATATATCTCAACACGCCTTTTCTCTTCCTTAACTCTTTCATGACTTTTCATTTAACACATTCTAAACGCTGTAATCAATACTCCAAAAAATACAAGAAATACTTCACAGCAGTTTGGTTTCTGGTCGTTCCGGAAGTTGTCACATGCTACTCACATCTGTAAACAATAACGTACTCAAATAAACTGTACCTTCATGTAATATTCAACAATAATAATAATATCTCGACGTCTGTAGTTGTAGTGTTGAAATCAGTAGGTTTCGGTGTGCAACATCATATCATCTCGCTGCTAAATTCACCTCTATAGTAAATGGTATATTAGCCTCATGCTAAATGCTAACCGGAGATGAAGGATTTTCAGAATAAAAGCTTAACAACTGGTTGTGCACGGGAACTTCTGGTTTTTCAGTATAAAACAGCTTTTAAACTGACAGTATGTTTTATGGTTCATTATGCTATCAAAACATTGATTTTAATTTCTAACAGTAATATACTGGGATGTGGAAATACGCATCTTTCAGGTCGACTGATGTGAACCAGTCGTTTTGGCGCACGAGACGCAACAGAGATGTGTGAGTGAGCATTATGAATTTGTTTCTTTTGAGATATTTGTTCAGAGCTCTCAAATCTAGTATAGGCCGAATTCCGTTCCCTCCCCGTTTGGGATCGAGGAAATACTTGGAATAAAAGCCGCTCTGACTCTGTTCGGCGGGTATTATCGATATAGCCTTCTTTTCTAGTAGCGAGAAAATATCTTGCTCTCGAATATGGGCCGACTCTCCCCGGGTCTGTGAATACAGAATGCCCGAGAAGTGAGGGGGGGTGACAGCGAATTGGAGCCTGTAGCCCCGTGTTACTGTCTTGAAAACCCAAGCAGAATCTGTGAGCATCCTCCACTTTTCGCTTCTCAAAGCGAGCGGAGATGTCACAGCTCTGTCGTCTGCCCTCAGTGTCTCTATTTGTTGTGTTATGGGGCCCTCTAGTGTCTGAACACGGTGGTACCCCAGGTTGACAACCCCGGCCGACACTGCGCATGCGCGTGGCGGTGGTGCCTTCACAATCCCGTCTATTGTCCGCCTTTTGAGAGAGGCCGTAGCCGCTCTCAAAAGAGGGGCAGACGACAGACTGTTTATTGTTTTTCTTTTCATTTTTATTGACTGCGCCCTTGGCTTCAAGCCTGGAAACGACAGTGGAAAATGATTTATTCGGAAACAACAATGATGACATGTGTTTGTGTGACTTAAACAGGCAGCGGAACTTGCTGTCTTCGATGTTAAGTCCATTTCCCTGATGGCGCGAACTTGAGGATGACGTTCTGGCATCACTCGAGGCGGCGGGAAGATGGGGGCATGGTGGCACACCGAAAACACATGAGCATCTAACACTGGAACGTGCTCTGGAGCTGGGGAACAGGGAACTTCCAGCTCCTTCATCGAGGAGAGGAGGCTGTCAGGCCGCCCGCTTCTTCTTCCTCGCCTGGTGGCTGAAAACTTGGGTCGGCTGCGCCTGAGTGGCAGCTGCCGGAACCGGAGATTTTCTTGGCCAGCTCCCCCTCGCCTCGTGCCTGGGCTGGGGACCCGGGACGGGCTGCGGTCTCTGCTGCTTCGGTATCTTGAACCGGGCAGGATGTGAGACAGCTTGAGTGAAGGCCTGCCGCGGGACCATTGAAGGAGGCGGCTGGACCCTTCGGGGGAGACAGAGCTGGAGAGCCTCGTCTCCCTTCCTTTTTGATTCGCATCTCAGCTGCATTGAAGCTAGAGCGGAGCCAAATATGCCCTCGGGAACAATAGGCATGTCCAGAACATCCTCTTTTTCCCGGTCTGGAAGGTTCGTCAGGTTGAGCCACCTGGCTCTCTCCTGTACCACCATCATTCCCAGTGCTTTGCCCGTGGCTTGGACTGCACAGCGCTGCACACGGAGGCAAATGTCCGTGATCGCTGCGATCTCGTCCCACACGGCAGGCTCAGGTTTGCTCGACATGTCTTCGCAGAGCTCCGCCTGGTAGGCGGTCAGCAGCGAGGAGACGTTGAGTGCCCTGGCGGACAAAGCTGCGGCTTTATAGGCCCGTTCGGTCATCGGTGACTGGAACCGGTCTGCCTTTGCCGGTAGCATGGGGTTCCTGCTCGGTGTCGAAGCCAGCCTCGGTTGGAGGTGGGCTGCCACCAGCGGTTCCATGGGCGGCATGCGGAGCAGGCCGAGCCTCTCCATACCGTCACAGTCCAGGGAGGAGGCACCCTGGATTGGGGCCTAGTTGCTAAAGGGGCGGTCTCTCCACGAGACCGACACCTCGTCCAGCATCTCCGGAAAGACTGGAAGGAGCTGCCTCTTCGTCCTCGCTGCTTGGGGCAAGTTCTTCCCCTCGTAGCGAGATCTGGAGGTCTCCTTGGCCACTTCAGGCCATGGGATGTCAAGCCTGGACGCAGCGCGTTGACACACGGCCTGCAAGTCCATACTTAGGACGGGCGAAGCTGGTGTGCTCTCGCCCGGGGGAGCGGACATCGCTCCCGGCTTTGCAGCCTGAGCCGATGAAACGAAGATGTCATCCTCATCCGAGTCAGACAGGAGGAACTCAGAGGTATCCTCTTCGTCCTCCATATAGTCCAACTCCAGGACATCCTCCGCGGGTGGAACCATGGTGAGGTCCAGTTGGGAGCCCCAGCTTGACACAGCGCGGGGCTCCGCTCTCGCGGCTCTTGCCGCCACCGGGTCCCAGCCTGACACGGCGTGGGGCTCCGGTTCAGCGGCTCTCGCTGTTGTTGAGCCCCAGTCTGACACAGCGCGGGGCTCAATCTCTGCGGCGGACGCCACCATGTCTTGATTGCCGGCCGGCGAATCAGCGGACATGAGGGGGTCCCGTCCCGACAAGCTAGCTTGGCGTGCTAACCGTCGGCGGAGGCTCTTAATGGTGAAGCGGGTACAATTCCCGCACGAGCCGGGGTTATCGTTAGCGTCCCGGGCGTGTTCCAGCCCGAGGCAGGACGAGCAGACCTGGTGTGAGTCTGTGCCTGAAATCTTAAACCCGCAGCCGCATAGCCGAGCCTCCGAGTCCCTGACTCCTCTGGTGTGAGGGAGAGAAGGATCCATCTTCGTTCGCCGGGGTGTCGGCGTGGAGTGGACACGCTAGTAACAGGTACGCTACTGAGAAAAAAATCCAACCTTGCCGTTAGTCTGAAAGGAAAAAAGGCGACGGTGTAGATTTTATTCTTTAAAGAATATTAACTGGTGTGTTAATACCTTTTTTTATCTCTGTCTCCTCTGGTGTGAGAGAGAAAAGAGAACATCCTCGTTACCGTGGTGTTGGTGTGGAGGGAAGAAAAAACTAGCAACAGGTATGTTACTAGCTTGAAGAAAAAAATCAAACCTTACCGTTATTTCGACAGAAAGAAACGGCGAGGCAGATTACAATATTAACTGGTGTGTTAATATTGTTCAGTCTTCTTGCAAAGCAAAAAAGTAACCGGCAAGCGCTCGTCGACCGAATGTTAGCTTTGGGTTCAGTCTGTGGACCGTTAAGCTAGCCCGGTTACTGATAATTCGAGATGTGCTCTGAAGCGAGAAGAGGTGTTTGAAAGACGCTGCGTCGTAGTGCAAGCTACTTAAAGGGTGGGTGGATTCCCTGACGTTGACGTCAAGATCACCAGCCAATCAGGATTGGCGTAATGAGATTGATGCTTCTGTTTGCATACGCGTTGAGGCGCATCCCATAGTGAGACATCGAACGGAGTGTTATGAATGAGAACTTTGAAGGCCTTTTTCTCAAAATGATGACTCGGTGACAGTCATTATATAATGTGACATATTTCGCTTAATATTTGGAGTACAAAAACAATCCTGATATCATTAGAAAGCTAGGAATCTCCTCTTTCCAACAGTGTATACAACTCAAAATGTGTCTTCGGGTCAATGTGACTGATTTCGATGGAGCAGGTCACATATATAAGACAAGGTACATTTTTAATTTCAAAAACAATGTTTAATTTGACCAATTCTTTGAATTTGCTGTCTTATCAATGCCCAAACATACAGCACTAAACTTAGACAACTGCCTGCAAGACTGCACACAGAAATAATACTACTTACTACTACTAACTATACTTATAGTATAATTGTTAAGAACAAATGTAACAAGTAAGTAATTACAAAAGAGATCAAATACCATCCAGCCTCACATATCAATCATTTAACCTTTAGTGATATTGATCAAGGATAAACTCAGTTGTATATTGTATTTTAATTTCTATTCCAATGTAGGCTACTTCCCTGTTTATGTGTTACAATCAGCCAGCGTTTCTAGGGCGCAATGTCTGAATGACGAAGGGCAGAGAACTTGGATGTCTTACTTTATGGCGCAATCGCTGTCTGATAGAGCCATTGATGACATGGCTCCCCACCTCCAAGTTAGTGATCTCAAGGTTGATGAAGTTGGTTGGTAAGACTACTTTCTGGCCCCTGTTCTGCCAGCCCCATCAGCTACACTGAAGGAAACTTCAGATTAGATACATACCATCCGTCGGAGGAGGAGAGAGCAGGAGTCAGGTCGGAGGAGGAGAGAGCAGGAGTCAGGTCGGAGGACAGAACAGGTGTCAGGTCGGAGGACAGAGCAGGAGTCAGGTCAGAGGAGGAGAGAGCAGGAGTCAGGTCGGAGGAGAGAGCAGGAGTCAGGTCGGAGGAGAGAGCAGGAGTCAGGCCGGAGGAGAGAGCAGGAGTCAGGTCGGAGGAGGAGAGAGCAGGAGTCAGGTCGGAGGAGGAGAGAGCAGTAGTCAGGTCGGAGGAGAGAGCAGGAGTCAGGTCGGAGGAGAGAGCAGGAGTCAGGTCGAAGGAGGAGAGAGCAGGAGTCAGGTCGAAGGAGGAGAGAGCAGGAGTCAGGTCAGAGGAGAGAGCAGGAGTCGGGTCGGAGGAGGAGGAGAGAGCAGGAGTCAGGTCGGAGGAGGAGAGAGCAGGAGTCAGGTCGGAGGAGGAGAGAGCAGGAGTCAGGTCGGAGGAGGAGAGAGCAGGAGTCAGGTCGGAGGACACAGGAGTGAGGAAGAGAGTGAACTCAGTGTCAGTATCGGTGGTAAGAGGTGCAGACAAGGAATCTGATCCTGGGTCTGAGGCCATTTCTGCCTGTGTGGTTGAAGGACCCTCAGGTTCAACTGCCAAAGTCACTTTTGAGAAGAAAAAAAAGTAGACGCATGGTGAATAAATGACCAAGTATAATCCTCCATATACATTTATAATCAGAGTAATTACAGCTAAAGATGAAACTACAAATATTGATTGTTTTTTATGAATCAAGCATTTAAGACTTCAATGTTAGGATGAGAAAACCAGTGCAGCAATCCACCAATAGTTGTGCTGCTAAGCTTTTACGAAAAACATAGTCCCACAAAACGTAATGTTATTATTAGTATTGTTATCAGTATATAAGTAAGGGTGATTATTAGTTGATTCATTGTCAACTTTAAAATGATTGACCAGCTGTTTCTATAATTGATTATCGTTGTGTGAACAATTTATTTTTATTTTCCTTCTCTATAACAGTTAAAGGTCCCATGACATGGTAATTTCTACTGATCATAATTCCATTGTTGAGGTCTACTAGAATAGATTTACATTGTTCAATGTTCCAAACTCACATTGGTTTCTCATACAGCATCTCTGTATAGTATGTGTATTCACTCTCTGTCCTAAACGGCTTGTTGGAGCTCCTGACCCCCCCCCCCCCATCCTCCCTATGAGCCCACTGTGCTCTGATTGGTCAGCTCGCCCACTCTGTTCTGATGAGTCCACCACCGTTACAGCGGAACATCAGTGATTATGTGTTACTATGGAGTTAGCAACAAGAAAATGACACCAGTAATGACAAACAGATGAGAATGCTGCGTGGGGTCTGGGTGCCGTGTTTGCAGGACGTTGTGGGGCTCGCTGCTCCGCCCTTTGAGGCTCGAGGAGCGGACAGTGTGAGCTGGATTACTGGTGTTGTTTCCTGGTTGCTGCGTGGGATCTGCGAGACAGCGCGGAACTCAGCCTGAGCACACACACACACTCACAGCCAGACTGAGTGTGTGTGTGTGTGAGGAGATCCGCGGAGCCGCGGCTGAGAAAAGATAAGGCTGAGTGAGTGTGTGTGTGTGAGCCGGTACATCACTATGCCCGTTACCTCACTATACTCAGGAAGAAAAAAATGGAAAAAGAGAAATCTCCAACAAGGCGTTTTGGGGCAGCACAGACAGGTATTTTCTGTGATGTACTCGCTACTGGGGTGTACTTTGAGGGTTTGTGACTCTGCAGAACGTTTACATGCAGAAAAACCTTCATAACACACAAGGGGACGGGTAATAACCGGAAAAGCATGACATGGGAACTTTAACTGACAAAACAAGACATAACGACATATTTGTACTTGTACTTGGTAAACAGTGATTCACAATTTTTTTTACATTTAAAACCAAATAACTGAGCAATTAATTAACAAAAAATATTAACAGATAAATTGCTGAATGACTTAGCTTAAAATATAGCATGCTCATTTGTATACTTTACCGTTAAGAACGCTTTCGTATATCCTCTTAATGGTTATGAGTGCATTTTTGTCTCAATTGGTCAGAGACAGATGCAATCGGCCACAAAACCATTTGTGCCTCTCTTGGCAAGAAGGAGGATGGGTATGGAAGCAAACAAGAGACAGAAGTATTTGAATTTTATCAGACACCGAATTTATAGCATTGAAAATAATTACTTTGAAAATCATGTATCTGAATTGTTTTTGCTCCGAATGTGAAATAAAAATATAAAAATGAAAGTTAAAAAAATTCGAATGTTCAAATTCAGATCCCAAAAATTCAAGTGACATTTTTTTTACGTCAAATATTTCGGTCTATAAAATTTGACGTCAAAAATTGCGATGCAGCATCATCCGGGCTACTCAGACAGGATTTAAGCAATCGAGCCCGAATGCAATCAAACCGACTTCTGGCCTATCAGAGCCAAGCGGCGAACCCCGGGACAGTGCGGTGAAGCCCAATGCTGCAAACTGTAGGCGATGGATGCAGATGGGAGCAATTCCCGTAGACCCTATGTTAAAATGTCCAACTTAACATCAGAAAAAGAACATGTTTCTAGCCTGGATCCACAAAAACATATTCTGTATATAGTTAGATTCCCCCTTCATGACAACGGGACTGCTGCTCCAAGCTCCTCTGTCTCACTGCTAGCTCCGTTAGCTCCATTGGCTCCGTGATGCTACAGGGGCTCAGCTCATGAGGAGAACACTACTTGAACTCGGCCGTGTGTGTTGTGTTGGTTCCTGGTGGAATATTCGTCATGCAAATATGTGACCCGCTCTATCGAAATCAGTCGGAAGTCGCAACGGCTCATTTCAAAATAAACGTGGATTTACATAAAAAACTTTTTTTTCGGGGTTCGGGTGTTTTGTTTGATTTTAAACAAACAAAGTCTTGGCTTTCAGAATATGAAACTTTTATTTCCAAAATCACACGATAAATACATTTTTGAAGCTTGTAAAGGGACTCGCAATCTGCTCTTCCGCAGCGCCGCCCCCCCTCCCTCCGGCTGACATTATGAATGTAAGAGTATAGTAATCATAGATAACACGGCAGGGTCCGTTACAGTTTGTTTTCATCTGATTTCAAATAAACAAAGTCTTGGCTTTCAGAATATTAAACTTGTTTCGGCAAATTCAGATGATAAATACAACTTTGAAGCTTTTAACGGCATAATTACAAGCGGAGAACGGAGTAACTTAACGTCACTGCAGGCATAACAACAGCCGGTGTTTCTCGTGAGTGTTTTCCCCGGGAAACAAACACAATACTCACAAACGCAAAATTACAGAAACACACACACACACACACACACACACACACACACGTATACACACACACTCGCGAGCTTCCCCTCCAAACGAAAATATCTTCCCTCCGTAGTATTTTGATCATTTGCTCCGCTAATAATCAATCGGATCGATGGATTCCAGAGAAGAGAAAACTTTGAAGGCCTTTTTCTCAAAATGATGACTCGGTAACAGTCATTATATAATGTGACATATTTTGCTTAATATTTGGAGAACAAAAACAATCCTGATATCATTAGAAAGCTAGGAATCTCCTCTTTCCAACAGTGTATACAAGTCAAAATGTGTCTTCGGGTCAATGCGACTGATTTCGATGGAGCAGGTCACATATGTGACCCGCTCTATCGAAATCAGTCGGAAGTCGCAACGGCTCATTTCAAAATAAACGTGGATTTTGCGTAAAAAAATAGTTTTTCGGGGTTCGGGTGTTTTGTTTGATTTTAAATAAAGAAAGTCTTGGCTTTCAGAATATAAAACTTTTATTTCCAAAATCACACGATAAATACATTTTTGAAGCTTGTAAAGGGAAGATGACAGCTCTCACTCGCCACTCTGCTGTTCCGTAGCGCAGCTTCCCCTTCCTCTCGCTGAAATGATGAATGTAAGGCATATAGTAATCATAGATAACACGGCAGGGTCCGTTACAGTTTGTTTTCATCTGATTTCAATTAAACAAAGTCTTGGCTTTCAGAATATTAAATTTGTTTCGGCAAATTCAGATGATAAATACAACTTTGAAGCTTGTAACGGCATAATTACAAGCGGAGAACGGAGTAATTTGACGTCAGAGCAGGCATAACAACAGCCGGTGTTTCTCGTGAGTGTTTTCCCCGGGAAACAAACACAATACGCACAAACGCAAAATTACACAAACACACACACACGTATACACACACACTCGCGAGCTTCCCCCAGACCAGTAATCCAAACGAAAAATATCTTCCCTCCGTAGTATTTTGATAATTTGCTCCGGTAATAATCAATCAGATCGATGGATTCCAGACAAGAGGAAACTTTAAAGGCCTTTTTCTCAAAATGATGACTCGGTGACAGTCATTATATAATGTGACATATTTTGCTTAATATTTACACACAAAAACAATCCTGATATCATTAGAAAGCTAGGAATCTCCTCTTTCCAACAATGTATACAACTCAAAAGGTGTCTTTGGGTCAATGCGACTGATTTCGATGGAGCAGGTCACATATAGGATTTATCTGAGGTTAAAACAGACCGTCCATGAATGCAGTTTCTTCGGTAAGTCAACCCTGCATACTTTGTTATGTTACTGGTGTTTTTATTAAGCTAACGTTAATGAATGTTTAGAGTTGGTTTAGCATTTGAGCAATTGTAGCTCCATCTGTGCTAACGATGCTATGCGTAGCATCCAAGAGTGTAAAACATTAAGTGGGATGCTACTGTATACCAAAAGGCTTCTGTGCGAGGTTGCTAAAATAAGGTCATCCTTGTACGTTAGATAGTTAGTTTGCTAGTTAGGTTACTGTATGCATTGTTAAGGATTGTTTACATTCACTATGCTCTACTATAGCATAAAATAGACTAGCTAACAGTCAACGTATTGTTGAAGAGAGTTAGTGTATATTACATCAACCTCACAATGAAATGTGTGTATCTCTAAAATATGAACGTCACATTTCAAGATGGTCCAGGAATAACGCTCCCTTAGATATTGTAATATGGTTTGTTGAACTGGAGTTATTGCAGCTAACCGCCTATCCGACGAACGACCCAAACATTGTTGTTTTCAATATTATTACCAATGCCTCTTTTAATTGTATTATCATCACACTTGAGAAACAGCCTTATCGTGGCTGTAGAACGGAACATGTAACTTAATGCCTGCATTTAAGGACGATGAATAGCGTAGTCAATGCTTTAGTGACAAGGAAATGATTTGTTTAAATATTAGATATGACGTTATCTGTGACTTCAGTGAAAATTAAGCTTATCCATTGCATTGCATTTGTTAAATAGGTTTGTGTCTTACCCTTACGTGTGATACATATGAATATGGCATATGAAAACAAATTAATTTGACTGACTCATCCAAAGTAACAGTAAAATAAAAAGGACCTACACAATAATACTCTATCAAACTGATACAGTATAAGGACTGTGATATCCAGCAATTTCTTAAGTATAACAATAAGATTATGACCTGTTTTCAAAAGAAGATAAAACGTTGTTTGCATGTAAAGAAGTCTGTAACCCACGCATGTAACTTTACATCTGTTTGTTCAAAGTGTCTTTAAGGTGATCCAGACAGGCTGGACCAGAGGAGGAGAGACAGATCTGGACTCCTAACAGCAGAGAACTTCAGCACGGATTCCAAGGTACACCTTTTTCATACTTTACAAAGAATGCATAAAGTAACGACTCTAATACACTGATATACATTCCATTAAACATGACTAAATACTAGATCACCTCAGTGATGTTGAGTGTACTTTCTTAGCAAAAGGTTACATTTACATTTTACCAACAAACATAACTTTTTTGTTCAACTTTCACATTTCAATGTATTTAAGGCAAATATTATTGAACATAGTGAGAACTGCGACCCTTTGTCTTTGCATACTGACTGTAAAAACATGTTAAAAGTGATTATTTTAGTGAGACAACCGAACAGAGCAAGCTTCTACAGTTGCACTAAGTTTTGATAACAGTTAAATATTATTTTAATAATACATTTATTTCAATGTTGATAAATTTAGAACGGTTTATTCATAATCTGATTATCTTTGTAGTACACTGTTGGATTTAAAAAACACATTCAAATACAAAAATAAATCATTATATTTATAGCCCCTGAACAAACAAACACACCTCTATCTTAAATAACACACTTGCTCTGCAATAATATGTTTTTTGATATTTCTGTTAGGAAAGGACAGGCCCTGCTTCACCATTTTCTCTTTCTCTGAGGCTCCAGAAGAACATCCAAGAGGGAAAGGAAAAGCTGATGTTATGAGATTTAAGAGCAGTACAGGACATTCACTAAGAGACACTTAGGCCCTTTCTCATTTCACTAATTCCCCTCCTCGACACCTATCCTCGAGACTTAGTTCCGCCCACAGGAGATGCGAGCGGAGGAGTCGAGGAGGGGAACCGAGGAGAGAGGAGGGGAAGCAGCAGGCGGTTAGAGAAATGAGAACTCCTCTCCTCTGAGCGGTCATTTTAAAGAGACGTCCATCAATGATGACAGGAGGCACAGCAGCCCTCTGTCTGATGGACAGATGTGTTCATGACGACTTATATTTACTTTTAATTAATTCACAGTGCGGTATAATGAGACAATAACAGGCTACAGATGCGGGGACACACACACACACACATATATATAGCCTATGTATATATTTATATAAATATATACAATTTCAGAATCAAACAGAGCACTCTCATAATAACGTAACACTATCAGGGACTGGGTATACCCAAATAAATTGTGCCAATCTTCAGTCAGATGTGAATGTGTAATTTACAGTGACGTGCGGTGAGGTTCATGGCTGGTGAGGCACTGACTCTTTCAGAGTCAGATTTACAAATATTATATATTTTGACCTTAAAGGTGGCGGGGTAGGTAATTTTGGAGAAACCAGCTCGAGTGCGCTAGAATTTGAAAATACACAGCCCCTCCTCCAACACACACGAACGCGCACATGACCAATGAGGGCACGAGATAAGTTTGTGCACAGATGGCAGGCTGACAGGCAAGTTATTTTAGCCGGGCCGGCTAAAATGAGTGGTCGTGCTTTTTACAGTACTACGGCTTCCACAGATGAAATGTTTTTATGTGTTTTTTGTCAAAGCACTTAACCTCTTAAGCCCGAGGGTCCCCCCAGTGGACCCCCCCCCACAGTTTTTTTACGAGACTATGTCTCAGGGCTTCTTAACATTTATGAAACTATTAATGTTCCATACCCTTTTAACGCTAAGAAACTCCGCTAACTGACAATGTGAACCATTTTTAGCTAAAAGAAACATAAGAGTAATACCAAGCCTTTGAATTAGCATGGAGCGAAAAAATGCTAACTAATGCTAACGGATTTTGCACAGCACTCACGGTAGAAATGCCCTTATTACTTATCGTAACTGCACAAACAAGATATATACGATTTAAAGCTGAGACTCCACAGATTCCAGACATATAATATCATCACTGTAGGACCCCGAATTGCGGAGCTATCAGCCAGAAAAGAGAAAGTAAACAACATCCGGTTTCAAAAATATTACAATAATTTCGTCTTACCTTTTTTGATTTGTGATCAAAAGTTGTGTTCACCGGAATAAAAACGCCGCTCAAGGTTAATCCAATGTCTTTGTGTCACGTAGAAATTTTGACTGATAATCCTTCATCATATTTATGGCAATATACTGGGTATAAAATGTTGCCGTCCAGGCGTGCACTTTCAGATATGCTTTGTTCGCTTCTCTATTACGTCCGCTATGGTAATGTTTACGTTGATTTGGGAACTGCCCATCGATTCTATTGGTTCTGATGGTTAAGAAAAAGGTGTAAATCACACGAATCGACCAATGGGTTCCAGAGATATGGTCCTGCGTAAAGTATAAAGAATGCCAGCCAGTTTAAGTACTTTACGCAGGCGGCTTCATGTATTGTTTACTACGTAACAGCAGGCATTACAGCAGAACCCAGAGCACACGGAGCACAGAGCGGACAGCAGATAACGGAATTGCAGTTTTATTGCTTATAGATTATCAGAACATTTCAAAGGGGACACAGCCCCATTGGATATTAACCTATGGATTAACTACATCATCGTTTTTATCGTTTTAATGCCATTGAAGACCAGTTTAGACCAGGCAAAGAGGAAGGTAAGCCATTAGCCTAGCGCATGCTAGTACCTAGCGCCACTTGTTTTGATGTACGTTTTTGTTGATAACGTCGCAAGTTTGTATCTTTCAGTCTTGAGGTGGGCACCGTTAGATTCTGTGTCTTTACGATCAAAAACGATGTGTTGGATGTGCAGCTAGGATAAGTAATAAGGGAGCTAGGATAAGTAATAAGGGAGCTAGGAGTGATTTTCGGTGCAGTAATAGGTTAGCATTTTTCGCTCGGGGCTAATTCAGATGCTGTTAGCATTATGGTTTTTTTGAAAAAATAAATGAAAAAGATCAGTTAAATGAGTTTTTTCCCGTTATATGGATATAAAATATTCATAGTTTATTAAATAGTAAGGTTCCTTAGACGTTGTTTCCTGCAAATGACGCGATTTCGGTCCGTGGGGCCTATAAGTGCTATATAAATAAACTTGCCTTGCCTAAGAGGATAACAGAGTATGTTCTTATATTTTATTTTTTTATTTTATTTTTTTCACAACAGTTGTATTTGGATGGAATGAATACCTATAGTGAAAATTCAAAGTAATAAAATGATTTTTACAGTGAAAAAGTTCAAATGGAACTGATGGTTCCCAAATTACCCAGAGGTGAGTCCGCCTGGACTTTATTTTTCTAAACCTCTCTAAAAAGGTCAAATTTCACTTGTTTTGCATCAATCTTGATACAGGGTACTTATTATATGTTATAGTTTGGATTCCTAAAGCTTTTAGTCTACTAACCCATCATTCAAGGGTGGTTTTTACTATAAGTAATGGGTTTTCTTTAGGCGGACATTAGAATTTACATGTTTTTACTATGTTCCATCTGAATTTACTTTAAAATAATAACATCTATATTGATTCTGACACTTCTACATCCAACTCACAGGTTTATCATTACTTTGAGAGAAAAGATTATTAATTTACCCCTTTTAGAAGTGAAGATATAGTCTTTGTTGTGTTAGTGGCATTTTCGAGCCTGAAACCTGAAAAACAGGCTCAGGGCTTAAGAGGTTAAGATATTCATTGCTATCGGGATGTTAAGAGCATTCCATGGAATATAACAAAAAATGTATCTCGTGCCGGTTTCTCAAACTTACCTACCCCACCTTTAATCGAAATATTCTGTTATTTTCAAAAGCTTTTTTAGTCTGATGCTTCGATTCATTTTAAACAGACCGTTCAACAAAAGGATAGCCTACCCAACATCTAAATATTGGATTGTTCTCTCTTAGTAAGATCCAATTTTCATTACAAATGTGGTCTTACCTTGACTTGAAGATGAAGTCCATGCTATCCTTCTGGACAACAATCTTTATTACTTTTTTGTAAAAGACCTCCTTATCTTCCTCTAGTTTCAAAAGCCTAGCTTGTTGTTGCGTCTACCGTCTCTGCGTAAAATAACAGTAGCAACAAGAACCTGTGGGCTCACGTGCGCCCCCTTCAGTGCGGCAGAGATTGTGGCTGCCTCCCCTGGTGCTTTTTTCATTGCCGTTGTATGATGAGACCAGCGAGCTTAAATATCATATATACGTGAAATAAGTTATTTAGAGACTATGGATGGCGAGGACACATGTAATAAAGGGATCTACAAACATTACATTGGTGAAATACAGTGAGATGGTGCAGGCATGCGCTTAGGGCCCGCTTTCCAGCCAGTTTCTGTGGGGTGACGCATTCTGAGGTGAGGCAGAGCTCATCTGTGCCTCACCTCACCCCACAGTAACTGGCTTGAGCGCGCTCACAAAATAAGTGCCCGCGCTAAATTAGTGCCCGTGCTCCAGCCAGTTACTGTGGGCTTCTGTTTGATTGCATTAGGGCTCGATTGCTTATCCTGTCTGAGTAGCCCGGATGATGCTGCATCGCAATTTTGGACATCGAATTTTATACACCGAATTTTTTGACGTCAAATTTTTTGGGATCTGAATTTGAACATTCACATTTTTTTCACTTGAATTTTTACATTTTTATTTCACAAAGGTAAATTCGGAGCAAAAACATTCAGATACATGATTTTCAAAGTAATTATTTTCAATGCTATAAATTCGGTGTCTAATAAAATTCAAATGCTTCTGTCTCTTGTTTGCTTTCATAGATGGGACGCCGATCAAGCATTTTCCATTTGTGGAGCTGGAACACAATGGACACAAAAAAACAAGAAATATTGTGTACATAACAGCTCTAAACATTTTCACACACCTAAAGCCATTATACCTCCATTTATTTTGCATAAGTGAAAAATGCACTGATGTGATACGTGTGCACATTGAGGAAGGCACCCCACAATTAACCAGGTGTGATTTTAGACCCCTTTTACGGGAGCCCCTAAAAAAGAACTGTAAAAAAAAAAAAATGAAAATAACAAACACGAGCTCAGGTTCACTTTGAGGTTTTTTTACATGGGCATGGTTATTTTTATATGGGTCCATTTAACTCTCACATTCAGATATCTGAATAAGCTACATTTAGCTTTGAAACATGTCAGCAAGCTATAACCTATGTAATTTCAGGTTCAAAGTTCTGCATTAACTCAAAATATTGATGACTAAAGCACTTCAGATGTAAAGCTGGTGTTACAGGGGCATTTTGAAATGACTGGTCGAACACGGCTCAAAGTCAGAGACTCTGGTAAGCTAAATTAAAGTGCTTTTAAGGGCCTCTTTATTAATACTAACTCTAATTCCAGGTCTTGATTGTCTTTCAAGCACTATATTAATATGGGCTGGTTTTGATTCTGTGACATTCTTGGTTTTACCATTTATTCAAAAATGTACAGTATTTCATTTATTTTACTTTTGGAAACCATAGTCACATAATTATGTGTTTTCCATACCATGAAGTTCCAATATAAAACACCAAAATGCAGTTTTTTTTGTAAGATATAATTAGAAAAAATGTACATTGAAGCTCTGATTCTAGGAATTGCCACTGGCCTGAACTATGTTACTTCTGGTTAAGAAATCATGTTTCACTAAAACTGGGCGCCTGCAAGTACAAACACTATCTAACAGTTTGAAAAAATGTGTTATGCCTTTACAGATTTAAATACAACGGTGACAACAATTTTGCTTAACACATTACATGAAGTGCATTAATCGTGCACTAGTCTGTACTTCTCCCATAAACTTAATTAAGAAATTAGGATTATTTTTAAAAAGTAAATGAGGGTCACTGTTGGAAAGTATAAATCAATTAAGTAATTTAACAATTTGTATAAAAAGATTAAGATCAGGGATTATTTACACACTTTTTTATGATAACTGACATCTGCAAGAGAAAAAAACGTACCAGTAAATTTGTCGAGTCATAAACCTTGTTTATACTGTGGTTCTTTTGCTGCATGGCCTTCCACTCCTTTGCAACCTTTTCTTTTTGCTTTGCAAGTTTCTCCTTATAGGGTTGGATGGCACCACATTGCCTGCATTTCTTACTGGTTACTCTGATGTTCTGCTTGCATGTCTGGCACATTTTTTGAGTAGGCATCTGTAACAGAAACACAGATAATGTTGCATGTCAGGGAATACAAAAAATAAGAATACTATACTACAAATGTTTACAGGATTCATGTATTTTATTATGTCGTGAAAAATCTTGTTAAAACAATGAACTCGTGTTTTTTTATCTTTTAGATAGGATGAACAAAAATCACAAGAGTAAGGAAAACAATGTTATACAGAGTCAGTCACATGTTTAAAGTGACTGTTATGGACAACCCTAATTTGTCAATATCTGGTTGATGCTCCATCATCACAGAACTAATACTATAATCATCATTACCAGGGGTGTATTGCTAATTCTATAAGTTCTGCATGCGTGCATGCGCAGTTGTGGCTCGTTTTGAAGCTTATGTAACTACTGTCAATTAACACTCCATCCAGAATCAGCAAAGAATGGTCGTTTATTAAGTCTGCATTATTGAATACATGTGTGATTCTTACAGTAAATGCTGGACACAGCTGCTTGATAGTTTATAAAGGTCCTTCACTGATGAACTAACTCCCTCCTGCTGAGGTACAAAGGTTACTATATAAAAAGTGTGCACATTTATTTAGTATTCTATCCATGTGAATATGTTTTAAGTGGGGGTGGACCTCACGTCCTCTAGGGGGGTCCGGAGGTCCCCGGGAAGTTAAATGCATCAATCTTGTGCACTTTGAGGGCAAAATTAACTAAATCTATTGATACATCTGTCAACACTCATATGAAACTTAACTGTATACATTTAAATCATTTAGAAAAATGATAAGAATATGAATAATACTTTTTTTTATTTATCTTTGTGCATATTTAACAATTTACTCTTTTAAAAAAAAATGTATTTGTTGTATGTCCAATAGTATGAATTGTAATGATCTCATCAATGTTTTACATTCATTCGATTTTTTTTAGGGTGCTGTGTGACGTTGAACCTGCGACCTGCAACCTGTGACCTATGAACCTGTATTTGTATGCTACCATAGGAGCTATTGAACCTAAGAACTTGAGGCCTGTTTCCGACTCCTTCGATACCGTGAGCCACAACATCCTGCTCACCCGACTCAGGGACATTGGTATTGAAGGTATTGCACTCAGATGGCTCCAGTCCTACCTCACTGAACGATCCCACTTCATCTCCCTCCCCAACCACTCCTCTGCCACAGCCTCAGTCACCCAAGGCGTTCCTCAAGGATCAGTACTTGGCCCCCTCCTCTTCATCATTTACATCCTCCCCCTCAGTCAGATACTCCGCCACTTCAACCTTCGCCAAACAGTCAAAACCTCATTTTTCCACCTCTGCAATATTGCAAAAATCCTACCTCTCTCACCCGCCCCGCAGCCGAACGACTAATCCATGCCTTCATTCCCTCCCGCCTTGACTACTGCAACTCACTTCTTTACGGCATCAGCACTACATCCCTCAACAGACTCCAACGGGTTCAAATTGCAGCTGTACGTCTCCTCACGCATACCAAATCATGGCATCACATCACCCCAATCCTCAAAGACCTCCATTGGCTTCCTGTCTCCCATCGCATCAACTACAAAATTCTGGTCCTCACCTACAAAGCACTCCACCATCTGGCCCCCCCTTATCTCACAAACCTTCTCACTCCTTATCAACCCCCACGGTCCCTCAGATCCACCGCAGCCGGACTGCTATCCATTCCCACATCCAGACTCTGCAGCTTTGGGGACAGAGCCTTCTCAGTGGCAGCTCCTAGGCTCTGGCATTCCCTCCCCCAAGATCTCTGTGACTCTGAGTCCCTCACAGTCTTTCAGTCCCGCCTCAACATCTTTTCAACTCTGTCTACCCATAAGCCCCTCCCCCTCTCAATCAACTATTTTTTATTTTACTATACTTACTTGTTTGCATGTCTTTATTTGTCTACCCTCCCTCATACTGTAAAGCGTCTTTGAGTTGTGAAAAGCGCTATATAAATAAAATGCATTATTATTATTATTATTGTGGAACATTACAATAATATAAAAGTGTGCCTTGGAAATATTTGTTTCCATATATGGTGACCAAACTGTTTCAGACCCACTGAGATAATTTAGAATAAAGTTAACTGTGTAAACATTACATTACCTACATTAGCCTCTCAGCCTATCTGTTATCATAGCTAGTGTGACGACCCCTCCCCCCTTCTGCCTGGCTGTGCTCCCTGCCTTGCTGTCCTCTGGCAGGTACTGGGAGTGTCGTCCTGTTTGTGCCCGCCCATCTAGAGGCGGAGCCACACAGAGGTATAAAGGTTGCCCAGCTGCAAGGATCACTCGCTGATTTCTGATCGTGGCATTCTGCAGCAACCTCAGCCTACAGCCTGTGTTAGGTTTGATGCACCCTCCAACATGCTACAACACCCTTCCACACACCCACACACTTCTCACACTACTGACACTCTGATTCTTACATACACTATTCATCAGAGGTGTTTTGTGTTAACCTATTAAATAAACATATATTTGGCATTTAACTCTGTGTGGCCTCCCTAATTGTTCCAGCCTTAAAGAGCCTGTGACAGCATCCCAACAACTGTTGTGCAATGAAATATTGGGCTACTAGTCATCTCGAACCGTCAGTTTAAAAAAGAAGATGCGATACCGTTCCGATAAATATCAATAATTTCGAACATCGCGGGGAAATTCCTTCGACTCATTTTGAAGTTTTGGGGGAAGCCGGAAGTGACGTCAATGCGGGAACGCTTCACTGTGCGGTGAGAGAGCGAAACACGGACAAAGTGTGTTGTCATGCGTAGAAATGGTGAATTACTGAGTTTAGGCACGTTAATAACGTTTTAATGAAGTTGACTACAGTATATTCATATTTGTCAGTGCTTTCATGTCAATTTGGCGAACATAAACATAAATGATCGTGGTGAAGATGATTATTAAATTAGGATTACAAATCGGTAGTGAGAGCTGCTGAATTTCCTCCCGTAGGATGTGATATAAAAACAAATCGATTATTTTTATAGTTGTAAACTCAAGTGGATTAAACTACATTTATTAGTGCTTTCATGTCAATTCGGCGAACATATGATACATTAAATGATCGTGAGAATGATGATTAAAAATCGTTTGTTTGAGCCGGTCTGCATTTCCTGATGAGAAAACAAACCGATGCTTTTTGTAGTTGTCGTACACCAACATGGATTAAACGTGTGTTTTTTTTTTTACCACAATGTTGGGGAAATTAATGGATAAAAGGCACGGATTATTATTATTATTATTATTCCCACTCCGATCGGGACACTAGGTCCACCGTTTCCCCGCAGCGAGGCTCCCCCCGTTGACAGTTTACGTGGGCTGGGTGCAGTGGCGGACTGGCCATCGGGACGAATCCCGATGGGCCGGTACCGAAGTGGGCCGGTCGGATAAGTCACTAGTACATCCCCATAGGCGGCGCGTGAGGCTCAGGTCTGGGAAGGCTAAATAACTTTTTTTACCTGACGCTGCCCGCCTCCGGCGTCTATAGAAAAGAGATCAACTCAGTGTGCGGAGTTTAAATCTCTCAAGTTATATTACAGGATAAAGGAAATACAGTTTAAACTGCCGCAGAGAAGACGCCGACGTGTCGCACTTATCATTCATATTACATCATCAATCAGATCATCGATCATATAATATCATAATATATCATATATTTCCTTATCCGAGTCAGCTTCTCCAGCCGTATCTGGTCGTGCAACACTTACAGTGTCACATACTGTATGCAGAAGTATTATTTTAAGCAACACATTATGTTGACGAAACACTTAAGTCAAATGTAATTAAAGTCAGATCCACTCGTGTCTTAGACGTGAACGCGCTCTCAGCTGGTGAGAGAAACCCTGGCTTGATTTACCGAGTTAATAACCAGCGTCGTAGGACCGCTTAGCGAGATCTCGTTTGTTAGTTTGTTGTCGTTAGTTTTTTTGTTACTCAAACATATCCAGGGTATGTTGAACTGGCTTCGTAGTACAGGGCACAGGTGGCTAGCAGCGCTAATGTCAAAGACACAGACATTATACATTATATTTGTATTTTACCAGGATGCAGTGACACAAATATTTGGGAAGGCTTAGCCTTCCCCAGCCTACAGCACCCGCCGCCCCCGACATCCCCCACTCCCCCTGTTGACAATTTACTAGCGGTACCGAAGTGGGCCGGTCGAGAGTCCCGGGATGATTTTTAGTCCCAGTCCACCACTGGTTACATGACCGTATGATCGCACATATTGACGCACCTAATTCCTAACAGATACAACATAAACCGATCCTTCAGCCTCATATGAGCTCTCAGACACGTTCAAAATTAAACTGTCATCGCTGTCTGAGCTTGCTGCTGTGTGCACCATCGTGCGTTTACATGCAGATGCTGGGATCCTGAACGGTGCAGCTGGAGCGCTGTGCCCGCAATGACGTCACCCATAATTTGGCGGGACTTGAAGAATCCCCGAGAAGATCCAGAAAATGGTCAACATTGAAGGGCAGATTAATGGTTATCAAAGTACAAATATCCAAAATCAGTTCAGTAACGGTTTTCAAGGGGACAATATTTACTCAAATTGATGGGTTTGGATGATGGGGGAAACTCGTGTCACAGGCTCTTTAAGGCAGGTTGTAACAAGTGGGGGCTCGTCCAGGTGTGGTTTGTTCTGTTTCCTCAGATGCTGCAGTGGTGACAGTGGGTCACCCATCACCATCTCTGGATGTGGGGGCAGGGGTTAAGGTTGAAGAGGAGTATTCCCCAGATGATGGTCTGTTGAGAGGACGGCTTAAGAATTCGGAGTCACTGGCTAATCTGGGTGGAATGCTGGGTCATTTAACCGAACCGCGGCGCACAGAATTGGTCGATCTAGTCTGCCTGTTTGGAGACACTCCATCTCGCACCCACCTTAAGAACACGATATTGAGGTGGGTGATGCTAAACCGGTACGACAGCGTTTTTACCGCATGTCTCCGGACAAACGAGAGCATTTAGAGGCAGAAGTTAGGTATATGCTTGAGAATAACATTGCTGAGCCGTGTGCTTCTAGTTGGTCTTCTCCTTGTTTGCTGGTTACGAAACCCGTTGGTACATTTAGACCATGTACTGATCTCCGCAAGGTGAACTTAGTGACCAAACCTGACTCGTTTCCACTCCCTCGCATGGAGGACTGTGTGGACCAGGTCGGTTCTGCTAAGTTTGTCAGTAAATTTGACCTGCTAAAAGGTTACTGGCAGGTCCCGTTAACTGCAAGAGCTAGGGAGATCGCCTCATTTATCACGTCCAGTGGGTTGTACTCATACACCGTAATGCCATTTGGGTTACGAAATGCCCCAGCCACGTTTCAACGCCTGATGAACCAGGTTGTGTCAGGTCTTGCTGGCTGTGCTGTGTATCTGGATGATGTTGTTGTATACAGTGACACTTGGGAGGAACATCTCCAACACATTAATGCGCTGTTTGAACGTCTTACCTGGGCCTGTCTGACCGTTAACTTGGCAAAGTGTGAGTTTGCTAAGGCAACGGTCACCTACCTGGGTAAAGTAGTTGGCCAAGGACAGGTTAAGCCAGTGAGGGCAAAGGTGCTGGCAATTGACCGGTTCCCTGTTCCAACAACCAGAAAATAACTCTCTCGTTTCCTGGGCATGGTGGGGTACTATCGTGGGTTCTGTCAGAATTTCTCTACGGTGGTTGCGCCCCTCACCTCTCTTCTCAGCCCTAAGGTCAAGTTTGAATGGTCTACTCGGTGTCAACAGGCTTTTGAGGCTGCGAAAACTGTGTTGTGCTCTGCTCCTGTCCTAGCAGCTCCCCAGATGGACCAGCCCTTCATTCTTCATGTGGATGCTAGTAAGGTTGGAGCTGGGGCTGTACTCGCGCAGGTTGATGAGAGCAGCTCCGAATGCCCGGTGAGTTTCTTCTCTAAGAAATGTAACTCTCATCAATTAAACTATTTGATCATTGAAAAGGAGGCACTGGCAGAGGTGGGACCAAGTCATTGTTTTGCAAGTCCGAGTCAAGTCTCAAGTCTCAAGTCTTTGCGCTCAAGTCCGAGTCAAGTCTCAAGTCTTTGCGCTCAAGTCCGAGTCAAGTCTCAAGTCAGGATGGGCAAGTTCAAGTCAAGTCTAAGTCCTAAACTTTGACAAAACGAGTCATAAACAAGTCATTATGTGCTTTTCACCAAATGTAATGACATCGATCAACAGAATAATACTTAATAATCAAACTGCTCTTTATTAGTCACATTAATCATTTAATAATCCATTTTCTCTCTGCTGGTAAAGTAACATGTTTTTTTCTATTTGAAGAGGGATCAGTAAGGTAAGGCTACCGTGACGGATTGATTCAGAAGGAGTTTAATGTATAAGATCCCTGATGTTGAGGTGACCAGAATGTTTATTTCCACTGTGTACAACATGTTATAAGGGACCCACAATCTATCTTTATGCAAGGGATAATGTGCAGCCAGGCGTCTCTATGGGGAAGAGAACACCTGAATCTAGATCCCTCTGCAGGTGGTACTTTAACTATATTTTGATGCTAATACTTTTGTACTTTTACTTGTAACATTTTGAATGCAGGACTTTTTCTTGTACAGGGTTCCTGCAGGTTTCGCCAACTCAAATGTAAGACTTTTTAACACATTTTTAAGACCACGTTGAATAGAATTTAAGACCTATTTCACGGCAATAAAGTATGAAGGAAAATGTATATGAAAGAAGAAATACGTCCCATAATCACTTACAAAGTAAATATATTCATGTTCAACATAAGAACAATGACTGAACATAACAGCATAACAGTACAGAACTGTGTTAGCGTGTTAGGCAAAAAGTGTGTATGCTTGTGTGTGTGTCTGTGTGTGTTAGGGCTGTGCAAGTAATCATATTTTAATCGCAATTACGATTTTGGCCTGCCACAATTACGAAAACAACATAATCGAAAAAAACGATTATTTTGCTTTGCTAGGTTGTGACAGTGCACTACAACATATTTGATCTAATTAATTTTTTACTAATGTATCATTTATTTAATTAATTTTTGTATTGGTTTTTCAGTTGAATTATACGTTCAGGGTAATCAACAGTTAAAAAGATACTGTTCAAATTATTATTTGTTTTAAAGTTCAATAAATGGATGTTTTCAAAGTCAATGAATAATCGTATTTAATAATCATGATATTAATTATTGACCAACATAATCTTGATTATTGCCATAATCGAGCAGCCCTAGTGTGTGTGTGTGTGTCTATATTCAGAGCTCTGCTGCCTTGGCTACACTATTTCATTGTTGCTGTTGTATGATTAGTGTTTAGCTACGGTATTTAGCGTCCACAGCACCTCCGCTTTTAGGGTTGACGTAGACCCAAACTTCGCCCGGAGGTCCCCCGGTGTTGTTGCGGGAGCTGCTGCTAGCTAACGCTCCACTAGCTGCTGCTGCACTAGCTAACGCTACATTAGCAAAACAAACGCTAATTTCTTTTACAAAAGGTGCGGCGGGCTTCAAACACGTTCTCTCCACTGGTTTAAACCAAGCACTAAATTAGATGTTTTCCAACCAAATACAGTTGAACTTACACTTCCCCATATTCATTTGTAGGCTAAATAGATTCGAAGATAGGCTAAGGCTAAATGAGCTGAAGCTTTGTTGCTAGGTTACTAGCTGGGTGTTCTCCAATAAGGGGCCGGGGGAAACAAAGTTAGTGATTACTGGTTCCATGTTGATTTAATTCAATACAAATTGTTGGGGGGAACTGAAAGGCTATTACCGTACTGGTTACTTTGCAGCCCGGACATTTCCCCCAAAACACATTTAGATGCTATCGCAACACAGAAGTACCTTTCAAATGCGCTTGCATTTAAATCCGGCTCCCCGTCTTCCCGTCGCTCTGTGCAGCTGGCCTGTACCACTACACATGCTGTTCCCCCCACCCTTCTTTCACATAATGGTATGATCCTAGTGTGTCCTCGCATATGATTGGCCGCATGGTGGCCCAGCTAAATAAAGACCCGCCCCTGCCTGCAAGAATTCTCAGCAAGAGTAGGAGCGGCTGAAGATGCTGCTTTCCCCGACGGGAGTCTGCTCTTCTAACGGCAGCTCGCGATCAGCGTGTTGGAGACCTCTGAATTAAAGTATCAAGTCACCTCAAGTCAGAAGGCTCAAGTCCAAGTCAAGTCCCGAGTCATTGGTGTTCAAGTCCAAGTCGAGTCGCAAGTGTTTTGTGATGTTGTCAAGTCGAGTCTCAAGTCATCAAATTTGTGACTCGATTCTGACTCGAGTCCAAGTCATGTGACTCGAGTCCACACCTCTGGGCACTGGCACTCATCTGGGCGTTACAACATTTTGAGGTGTATGTTGGGAGTGGAGTTGGGCCCCTGGTGGTCTATACAGAACATAATCCCCTAACCTTTCTGCACTCGCTCCAGAATCCAAATCAACGCCTTATGCGTTGGTGTCTCTTCCTCCAGCCTTTTCATCTGGACATTAGGCATGTCAAAGGTGTGGATAATACAGTGGCTGATGCCATGTCCAGGGCTATAACCTCTTAGGTTAACTAGTGTTTTTCTCCCTGCAGGGGTGTCTGTTTTTTCTGTTTGCCCTCTTAAAATGCTTCTTAGGTACCAAAGTTGCTGAGGGGTTGAGCTAGATGCTACAGATGTGCTTGCAGGTTGTTTGAACATTTCAAGATTAACCTTGTCTTGTCTATTGTGTTTTGTGTCTGTGATTTTGTGCCCTAGGTTGGAGGATCCTAGTGGGTCCTCCATTTTAAGGGAGGGGGTGTGACGACCCCTCCCCCCTTCTGCCTGGCTGTGTTCCCTGCCTTGCTGTCCTCTGGCAGGTACTGGGAGTGTCGTCCTGTTTGTGCCCGCCCATCTAGAGGCGGAGCCACACAGAGGTATAAAGGTTGCCCAACTGCAAGGATCACTCGCTGATTTCTGATCCTGGCATGCTGCAGCAACCTCAGCCTACAGCCTGTGTTAGGTTTGATGCACCCTCCAACATGCTACAACACCCTTCCACACACCCACACACTGCTCACACTCTGATTCTTACATACACTATTCATCAGAGGTGTTTTGTGTTAACCTATTAAATAAACATATATTTGGCATTTAACTCTGTGTGGCCTCCCTAATTGTTCCAGCCTTAAGGCAGGTTGTAACACTAGCTAGCACCAGATGCTAACAACCATCCCTGTTTTAGGTGCCGGAGCGGTGTTCCGGCAGCATTACACCCCTGATGACTCTTCACTTCATACATAAATAGTATTTAATATAGTTATAAAGAATGTGACGTGTGATAACATTTGGATCAACCGCATGAACCGATGGATCACATAACTTCCAAGCTCACGTTAACGTTAGCCAAAAGTAGAATCAGCTAACTTAGCTTTGCTATCAATAATCTTAGTCACTCAGACTCAGACTCACACTCAGACGACAAAATAAAACAACATAATACATATCCCAAAATAAATATCCTTTTGATATCTGAATACTGACCTTTATTAGCTTGTCTGTAGGAAATAAATGGATGTTGTCAGTGATGCAGTGACGAGTCCTAAAACCCCGGTGAGTTAGCATTTCCGGTTCCCTCGCCTCAGAGTCAATGAGATTTCTCCATAGGATTTGGGAAAATAGCTCGAAATAAGGTCTGTGGTCGACACAAATTTAAGAGACGGATCACGTTTTGTTCTACGACAGCCGTGATTTTTGAAGAGTGTACGTGTCTGAAAAACGATGGTTGTTAACAGAAGTTGTCGAGGACGTGTACGTCATTACGCCGCCTCCCGTTGATTTAAAACGCTCCCGTGGGTCGTGAAGGTATACAGGATGACGCACCCGTTGATTGAAAACGCTGCTGTGGGTCGTATTAATGGGTCGGAAAACAATCGACCTATTTGGTCGTATTAGTTGGAGGACTTGTTGGTTCTTTTTATCGTTCAATCGTTGGTACGCACTCACTGCCTGCCAAAATCCACTCGCCTTTTAAAAAGCTTGATTTTGTTCCCCGAACGTATTCTGTGAAGACCCGCCCCTACTCTGATTGGTAGGTTTCAGCACAAGGAGTGAGATGGGGTGGGTCTTAAGGGAATACGCGCGCGAGAGAGAAGTCATAACAAGTGGTACAGGACAGGTAGACGACGTGTTTTTCGGATGGAAAATGAGCCAAACGCGAAAACGCAGCAGCATTTGGATGCACTTCAACCAAAACCCAGGCAGTGATAAAGCACACCATTTGTAAAGGCAAAATATCCTTTAAAGCAGGATCAACAAATACATCTCCATCGCCACTTAAAAACACGGTATCTAATATTAAGAGTTGCGTGAATTTCATTCAAGGCAAGGCAACTTTATTTACTTAAAGCATTGCACGTCTGTCCGTCCTGGGAGAGAGATCCCTCCTCTGTTGCTCTCCCTGAGGTTTCTCCCATTTTTCCCTTTAAACTGTGGGTTTTCTCCGGAAGTTTTTCCTTGTACGATGTAAGGGTCTAAGGACAGAGGGTGTCATACTGATATTCTGTACAAACTGTGAAGTCCACTGAGACAAATGTAACATTTGTGATATTGGGCTATATAAATAAACATTGATTGATTGATAAAGGGGACCTATCATGCAAAATGCACCTTTGTACGTCTTTTATACATGAATATGTGTCCCCGGTCTGTCAGGGAACTCACCAAGTGTCAGAAAACACAACCCTCTCTCTTTTCCTTCATGCCCAAATCTCTAAAAACGGGCCTGGAACGGATCTGATACAGACTGATACAGATTTGAAAATAGTCTGACGTCAGTGACGAGGACCTCCGCCTATATGGCCAACTCTCCACCTATCAGGCAGGGTTTCCGTTAGCCGGTATTTACCGGTTTTTAGCTGGTCAAATTGAATAAAAACCGGTAAATTCAAAATCTGCCGGTCAAAATGTCCGATGCTCCGATCGATTGGCCGCCGATCATTATCGACCGATATTCACTCTTAATAGCTTGATCTGTGCTCTCTATAGGCCGATCAGGAGAGCTGGATCTGATCGATATGGACATAAACGCGAGTGAAGTGTAACCGGACGCGAGAGAGAGATCAGATCAGCTGCTGAGTCTGACCTGAAGCCCCGCCCACTGTTTAGCGCGTTGCATGAGAAACTGACGGGCTGTCAGGAGAGAGAGGGAGGGAGAGAGGAAAAGAGAGGATCCTTTTCTCCCGTGTTATTATTCAAAGTTAATGTAAACTTTTGAATAATGTACGTTATCTACTACAAGTAGTTTCTTTGAATGTAATAATGATGTTTGTTGTTTGTGGAATCATTTATTGAAAAATGAATCTGAATTTTTCGATATGTTACGATTATAAACTGAAGCAATATAAAAATGACTCCCATTAACTGAGTTTTAAACATCAGCATATCCGGTCCTAGTCCGGTAATTACCTGCTAACGGAAACTCTGCTACACAATTCTTATTATTATTATTGAAACATGACCGGTAAGTTTCAAATGTGTCCGGTAAAATAAATTCTGTTCGGACATTTGACCGGCGAGAAAAAATCCTAGCGGAAACCCTGCTATCAGGGGAATGAGAGGTTGCTGTGGCATGGTAACAGCATGGTAACATGACACTCGTAACTCGGCCCCCTCCTTTGCAGGGGGGCGTGGTCAGCTGCAGCGCATGCAAAGACAGGGTGGAGGAGAAGAAAATAGAGCGAAATGAGGCATGGCTAAAATGCATGATCTGTTTGGTATTTTGAAAAAGAAAACGTATAAATATACCTTATATAGGTATGGCCCTACAATATATTATTCAAATATAGCATGATAGGTCTCCTTTAACACGTACAGAGGGTACATTCAAAGTAGTACATTCACTGACATGAATGACATGGATATGGCGCCACCTTGTGTCATGTTTACAATGCAGATTATTGACATTAGGTCTGGCAATACAGTCAATCATTATCCTGGTGACTATTTCGCAGATAAACCTAGAAACCCCGCCCCCTTTAAAAAAACGGCTCTTTTGAACAGCTCTTTGAAAGGAACGGAGCCATAAGATCCGGCTCCCTTCAAAGAGCCATAATTCCCATCACAAGTAGACCAAAATGGTCAAATGTATTGTTCTATAACAATATAACAACATATCTATAACACATAACATCGGTTCAAAAACAGAGAAAATTAATAACAAATAACTGTTCAGAAATCGAAAAGATAAAAGTTCAATGGCATCAAGTTCTACATATTATAACAAATAACATTAGTCAATAATAACAAATAAAACAATAACAAATAACATCAGTCAATAATAACAAATAACATCAGTGACTGCAATGAGCCTGTTTTGCACTGCATCTTCTCAAAACGCGGTTGCAGGCTTGATACTGCCACTCTCAGGTCGTGCTCAATGTTGAGCCTAGATCTTTATTTGGTTTTCAGTGTTGCAACAGCTGAAAAGCCAATCTCACAGAGATAAGATGTGGCGAAGGGAAGAAGGATGCCCACAGCCCCCTGCCCAATGACTGGATACTCCCTCTCCACTCCAAGACAGAATTCACTTGGGCCCTTTCTCATTTCATCAAATCCCCCTCCTCGACTCCTCGGTCCTCCAGTAGTGACCCGGAAATTAATTTTAGCGTGCCATGTTGAAGGACATCTCATTTCTCTAAATGCACTTCGAGGACCGAGCGTCGAGGAGGCTCTCTGGAGGAGCTATAACCGAGGATACACTGATGGGTCCTCCATGGTCCTTGACGGCTCCTTCCTGGATGCATTTCCGGGAACAGAGATGTTTCAAAGAGTCGTTACGCACGGCCGGACTTATCTCAGCCAATGACAGCTCTGCATGCATCCCCTGGATATTATTTTATTAACTGCTCTCATCGCGACGCGATGTTTACAGACAGAACAGCTGTGAGGTCCGTGCAGAAAGCAGAGCAGTGTGTATAATATATATCACTCAGTATAACAGGCCTATTACTCTCTGTATTTGCTTTAGTTTAGTAGATATCTACAAACAAAGAGTCCATATTTTTCTAAAACCATTTAGTGCTTGAAAATTATAACACCTGATATATAAGAAGTGTGTTAAATTTGAATGGCAGAAAGTCTTGTTGCAGTTTCCAGATATAGAGAGGTCCATAAGTGTCTTTGTTAATCATCAATGGTCTTTGCAAATTAACAGGGGAACTCCAAGGGACATTTTCCCCAGATATAATTACATTCTTGTAGTTAATGATGCATATCCTGCAGACCTATAAAGAGGCCTTGAGAATTGAGTCACACAGTTAAGAGAGACAATAGTCCTTCTGAATTATCAATAAATGTATTCAGTCCAGTAAAGTGGACTCCGAGGTGAAGGGAAGTTCACAGAAGCCCTTAAGCTACAAGAACAATTAACTTCTGTTAATGATAAAGAGGTGTGTGTGCGTTAAAGATGTTTGGGGAAGAAGTGTGTCTATTGCAGCAGCTAGATGGGATTACTGCTCAAACGATACCTGTACTTGTGTTTTATTGATTTCTCTGTTTTATTCTTTCATGAAGTGGGGACTAAATTGCTACAAAGATTGTGGAGAAATTAGCTTAAACATGTTTTATTACTCTGTATGACAAGGAGCAGTTATGCAGGACAGGAGGCTAGGTGGGGGAGGATACATTCTTCTTAAGATCTCCAGCATGTCATGTTTCAGGGAAGTCTACATATCTTGAATAATATATGTGTATGTTTAATTACTTTGTATTAATAATAGCAGTCTGTGTAACCAGAAGCCGGAAATATGAGAAATGAAACCTTTGTAGTTGGATGTATTCATAATCTTTGTGAGCGAGGGAATATTCTTTGGACACAGCTCGGGTCTTTGGAATGTTGCAGGATGGGGGTGTGTGAAAGTCTATGCAAGAATGTGTGACAACGGACACCAGATGTGTTTGTTTTGCTACAACCTAAGAGACTCTTGTTTCCGGGTCCTTGGCTGGCTCGTGCTGATTCACTACGACACGCCATCGTTTTGCATCTCCCAATGAGATGACCTGAAAAGAGGAGCATCTGACCCAGCTCCTCCTGTTTTGTTCTTGTATGTAAGCCTGTTCTGTCTTTGGTTCGCTCTCTCTTCCTCCTGCTGACATGAAAAGTAAGTTGATCTCCCAGCGGGAAGAACCAGAGCCGGGGTAATCCGGATTACTTCGTGATTGTGTTGTATTTTACCATTAAAGCAGATTATTGTTTAACCCTTATCCTGGTTGCTTGGAGTTTTCCTTCTTTTAAAACAAACTCATATAGGAATGGCGCGGAGCAGAGGTTCTGCCCCAACATGCTTCAAATAATAAAATACACAACGGCTGTAGCCTTATTATATGCTTTAGGTTAAGAGCTGTGCGTGTGTGTGGTGTAGGTGTGTGTGTGTTGTGCGTAGATGCAGCGGACAGACAGGTCTCAGTTGGTTTGGTGTCCTCTGCTTAATTTTAATACTTGTAAATAAAACTTTTGGCCCGTAATTTATTTTCCTCATTGTAGCTACCAGAAAGGGGAGAGGGGGGGGGGGATATATCCAGTCTCTGACAGTGTTACGTTATTATGAGAGTGCTCTGTTTGATTCTGAAATTGTATATATTTATATAAATATATACATATATATATGTGTGTGTGTGTTTGTGTAAGTGTGTGTAAGTGTGTGTGTGTGTGTAGCCTATTGTCTCATTATACCGCACTGTGAATGAACACATCTGTCCATCAGACAGAGGGCTGCTGTGCCTCCTGTCATCATTGATGGACGTCTCTTTACAATGACCGCTCAGAGGAGAGGAGTTCTCATTTCTCTAACCGCCTGCTGCTTGCCCTCCTCTCTCCTCGGTTCCCCTCCTTGGCTCCTCCGCTCGCATCTCCTGTGGGCGGGACCAAGTCTTGAGGATAGGAGTCGAGGAGGGGAGTTAGAGAAATGAGAAAGGGCCTTGGTGTCTGAGCTGTAAACTTCAGCCTCAGTGTGGAGTCAGAGGTCATCTCAATGAATTGGTCCTCTTCGGCAGAGCTGAAATCAGCAGGTGCTACAGATAGAATATAAATAAATGTCTTATTTGTCATTGTTTGTTAAATATAAATATCTCTATTTGACAACAACATATAGTATAGGCTATATATCAGGGGTCGGCAACCCCTGGCACGCGTGCCAGCACTCTGCATGACCCTAATATCATAACATGTGTGCTCTGGAGAATCACAGAACGGACGATCGTCCTTATTATTATATGCCGTTGATAATTCTCGATCGTTGGCACGCTGATAACAATTTTTTTTTTAAATGGCACTTCATATCAAAAAGGTTGCCGACCCCTGCTATATATTGTTGTCAAATACATGAAGTCATAAAATATAATACCAACCTGCTGCATTGAATGGATCCATAATCCAGTCATATTGAGCACTGCTGGCAGGGGCGCCGCCAGGGATTTTGGGCCCCATGAAAAGATATCACATTGGGCCCCACCACCAGGCCCAGGCCATGCCAACCAAGCACAATTGCTGTAACCACACCTCCAGAACCCAACCCATTCATTTATACTTTAAATAACTCTAGCTGTACAGGCTTGCATCTATCTTGTAGTCCAATACTAACTGCACAATATTTACTGACACTGAGCGGTGAAAATATAACACTGTGCAGACGTGCAACATTCTACTGCAGTAGAACTCACTCTTTGATATAACACTAACATTCCTGACAATAGACCTCAATAGTCATCTTTTATGGTGTACATGCCTTTTTAATAACATTTTTGAAGGGAACATTCATAAATCTAAATAAATATAACTTAAATATACATGACCTCTTAAATTAAAATAAAGTGAACATTAACACCAATATTATCATTTATAAAATGCTATAACAAAAGAAATAACATAAGCAGCAGATTTTTAAATTAAATATACATACCAACTACAAAATAAGCAGGTATTAAAGTGTAAATGGACAACAAAACGGAAATGGAAGTGAAAAGGCCTGATGGTGGTGCTAAATCAGAGCCTATTACCTGTTCTCAGTCTTTTTCTCATCAGCATCTTCTGTGTAGTGATCCAATACCGTTACCATAGCCTTGCCCTTTAACAGTTATTACGAGCCCTGGCTCAGCCTTACTCACCAAGAGCCCAGCGCCTAGCCTTCTTACAGGCAAAGTCACTGATCAAGTCCTTGAAGTCCAGCTTTCTAGCCAACTGGCTTTCAATGGACAGCATGGCAAGACTGCAAAGCCTTATGGGGGACAGGCCTCCGGAGCCTAAAGATGGATCTGTTGGTCCTGGCACCAGGGGGAGGGACAACTGATTTAGTATGAATAGCTGCTAAAAATGTACCTGCATTTATTAAATGTCAGCTAAAAGAGGAGTGAAATGAAAAACCTCTGAATTTGTGAAGATATTAACAGAACTTAATGTCAGCAAAACATTACAATTATTATTTACAATGGACTAAGCTTAGCTAACAGACTAATTTCCACCACTCATGGACCACACCCACCTTTTCTTTTGAAAAACTGGGTAACATACTGTCGCCCTTTAGTCCCTCTCTTGTCTTTCTCTCCTTTCTTTTCTTTGTTGAAAGCCTGACTTTGTTAGTCGTTGAGACATCGTACACACGTAACTTAAGTACTCGCATCCTTGCTCACATGCTCTCACTCTCTGCCAGAAAGTGCGGTGCCGCACAGCGTTTGGAGGCAGGACCAAACCATTACATGTAAATAGAGGCGGGTGTACAGAGGCTTTGGATAATTAACTTTTGGAAGAAAAAAAGTGAAATGAATCGTAAGTTTAGTGAGTACATTATCAATTTAACGTTATATTAATGTTAATTGTTGATGATTGATGAAAGGTTACTTAAACTTTTTTTCTTAATGTTCTAAAAATGTTTGGGGCCCCTGTCAGTCACGGGCCCTTAGAATCGTCCTAACTTTTCACCCCCTTACGGCGCCCCTGACTGCTGGTTAGGAAATATTTTTGGAATAAGCTTAGCAGGGATGTGATGTGCTGCTTAATACATGGGATCACAAGCAGTGGCTCCAGAATCAGTGGTTTCAGCGATTTCACCCAGACTCTCAAAGGCATCAGTTCTTCCTTGGTCGAGGCGCCTGCCCCATACCACCAGCTTTCGGGTGAATCCAGTGATCTTATCTGCTAGGTGAGGTAGCTGGAGATGTAACTCGTTGAGCTTTCCAAAGACATCGCTTAGATAAGCCAGCTTCATCAAAAAATGTTCATCAGTGAACTTGCTTGCGTCTTCATACATGCGCTCCTCCTCCAAGAAAAGGCGGATCTCTGCTTGGAGCTCAAACACGTGTGACAGCACTTTGCCTCGGGAAAGCCACCTTGCCTCGCTGTGAAACAGCACAGCTGTGTGATCAGCTCCCATCTCCTCGCAAAGTGCGGAGAACAGACGCACTTTCAAGGGCCGGGTTTTGATGAAAATCACCACGCTCACAATTTCATTAAAAATCTCATTCAGATCTGGACTGAGCTGCCTTGACGCGAGTGCTTCCCTATGAATAAGACAGTGTGTCCACTGCGCATCTGGTGCGACCCTCTTTATTAGTACCTGCAGGCCATTTCTTTTCCCTGCCATCGTCTGTGCCCCATCCGAGAAAAAGCCCACAGTTTTCCCATGGTATGTCATGTTCGGTCAGGTAAGTGTTGAGAATGTTGAAGAGCTCCTCAGCTGTGGCCCTAATTTTGACATACTTGCAGAACAGAATATCTTCGGTCAGGGTTAACGAATCGACAAAGCTGACGTATGGGTCTGTCCTCTGTTCCCACAGTCGCCACCGTGAATCCATGAGCAAGATACTCGTCGTCATATTTTCTTTTAGGTTGACTTTTTGGTGGATTAGCTGTCTTTTTTGCCGCTGGTACTGAATTGCCAACCTTTGTATTGCGTGTCACAAATGCATCCATAATGCCATGATAATGCTATCGCCAACTACACTTTCATGCTTCCCACTGCAAGTAATAGACGAGTTTACCGCACATTTCCGGTCCATTTCTAAGAGGGGCCGTCAGGGACATTATTCAGAAATACCGCTCCTAAAACGCTCTCACACAACATAATGAAATCGCATTTCATGTGTGTGTGTAAGTGTGTTTCATGTGTGTATGAGAGATTTTTACATATGTCTGTAAATGATTTTGGTTTCAGTTGTGTGTGTGTGTGAGCAGACTCGGATTGGCCATCGGGAGATTCAGGACTTTTCCCGGTGGGCCGCTGCCGTTGGTGGGCTGCTGCAGCCGGAGACTTGCAACGGCGGTGGACTTTCACAGCGCCGGTACCGCATCCGCCGCCGCAAACATCCACCATTACGAAGCTCCAGCGCAGCTGTGCTGTGAAAGTCCACCGCCGTTGCGAGTCTCCGGCTGTAACAGTCCACTACCGCCTGAGGTCCAAAAAATGCATTTAAAAAATAAAATAATAATAATCTCCCGTTCATCGCGTCCATTCGCGACCCACCTATCACATCTCACATCGCGCCCCACACTTTGAGAAACGCTGAGCTAAGGTCACGCAAACATTAGCATATATAGCTTAGCTCAGCATAGGTACAAACGCTTCAGTTAGCATAACTATAAAATGCTGTGAAATATCCAATTTAGTCCTCGGTAAATGTTTAAGTTACTGTTCGTCAGTAACAAAACTCACATCAATTTGATGTCCGTGCCCCGTTGACTATCCTCATTTTAACTGCTCAGTTTCATGTGCTTTGTAGCGCAGTTGCGCATTCCACCACAAAGGGCGCTTATTCCCCAGTCAACAGTCTTTACAACATAATTCTTTGCCGATTTTGAGTCTGTTGTGGATTCCTACCAAGCCAAGTGGCCAAACGGCGGTGCTACAACTTCCGTGTCAGTCTGTGACATCACTGGGCCCAAAAATAGGCCTACTTTTTCCCATTGGGTAAGACACATCTGTAAATCCACGGATATATATATTTTTTTTTAACTAAATCTACTACCCAGTATGCATATTTGTATCGGCCTAATTTGAATAATTAGGTCTTAAAAGTTGTAAAATGCACCAAATCCAGATGTATTTTGTCTCTCCATTCATCTGACTGAGCCGATAGTGGGAGATTGGAGGCGGGGCTTAAGGGAAAACGCAAGTGTGCATGCTCTATGAGCCAAATACTGTACTTCTGCTCTCGACAGCCAAGAATGACGGGTAATTAATGACGTTTTGTTCTCGAGAATCTCAGGCCATTTTGGCTTCATGTGTCACTTCTTATAATACACCCATGGTTCACACTGGAAAAGTACTCAAACAAGAAATAATGCTGTCTATGTATTAACCTGTTAAGCTCGACAGACCGCGGTACCGGGGCCCTCCCGCAAAATCTTGCAGGAAACAGTGTCTGAGGGCATGTTCATTTAATAAACTATGAATGGTTTATATCCATGTAACGGGAAGAAACTCATCTAACTGATCATTTAAAAAAAAAACACAATGCTAACGCTGAGCCTCTGAATTAGCAACGAGCGAAAAATGCCAACAGATGACTGCACCGAAATTCTCTCACAAAACCTTATTATTTATCTTTGCTGCACATCAAACACATAGTTTCACATCGTGAGATGACACAGAATCGATGGGTGCAGACATTATCACTCAATGATATGAACTCGTGGAGATAATAACAAGAACAGACATCAAAACATGTGGCGCTAAGTAGCTAAAAACGCTAACATGGCTCACCTGTGTCGTGGTCTGGTCAAAAGTGGTCTTCAATGGCATTACAACGATAAAAACACTGCTGAAGTTAATCCATAGGTTAATACAATGTGTCTGTGTCCCTTTGAAATGATTTCTGATAATCCATAATCAACCATTTTGGCTAAACCTCTCTAAAAAGGTGAAATGTCACTTGTTTTGCATCAATCTTGATACAGGGTACGTATTATATGTTGTACTTTGGATTCCTAAAGCTTTTAGTCTGCCTTACCATCATCCAAGGGTAGTTTTCACTATAAGTAAAAATGAATTTGTGGACGGACACTATAATTTACAGTTTTTTACTATGTTCAATCTGAATTTTCTTTAAAATAAAAAACATCTATATTGATTCTGACTTTTCTGCATCCAACTCACAGGTTTATCATTACTTTTAGAAAAAAGATTATTAATTTAACCCTTTTTAGAAGGGAAGATATGGTCATTGGTTCTGGGAATGTCATTTTCGAGCCTGAGACCTGAAAAACAGGCTCAGGGCTAAACAGGTTAACCCTCCATTGGAACTCTCCCAAAATAGGAGTCGCAAGGGCAGCACGATTTGAAATAATTTTCTATAAATTTAGCAACCACCTAGTAACACAAGACAGATAACAAAGCTGGAACCACCTTGAGGCTTTTATTGTTGTATTGTATCATGATTTATATTACATTACTTTATACTAAGCTAACCATTTTTCCAAAGCGATTTACAATGAGGTAATTGAAAAGTGACAGAAGGTTATCAGGTTACATCATTATGTAATTTGATACTCAGATTAGGTACCTGATTATATCGTTTTTACAAGGTAATTGTAACGGAATACATTTTTAAAGTAACCCTCCCAACCCTGCATAAAACATGAAACACGTTTTGATCCCCTGGGGAAACCCTATGTCTGTGCAATACAAATTGAAAATGCAATGGGTGCTGAAGGGTGACTGCTGCACCAGATTCAGTGTCAGATGTCTCTGCCCAAAGCCCCATTAACTGATGATCAGGAGTATTTTGGGAAATGCATCACACCGGGGTGAGGATTAGGATTAAAGAGAAACTCACAGTGATTGAAGTGTGTCTGCCGATGTCTCAAGGCTACAGCTCCAGTACCAGAATAGCTCAGGCCTCCAGCCATCGTGGAGTCAGGGGTGGGACCTTCTCGTTGCCTGCTAGTGACATTGTGTCATACATCCCCTTAGCACGAAAAACGTAGTTGTATATCTTTAAATGCAAACGCATCAGTTACCGTGCAGGGATTTGATTTGTCATGATTTTGTTGAAGGTCAATCAATCAATCAATGTTTATTTATATAGCCCAATATCACAAATGTTACATTTGTCTCAGTGGACTTCACAGTTTGAAGGGCAAAATGGGAGAAACCTCAGGGAGAGCAACAGAGGAGGGATTCCTCTCCCAGGACGGACAGACATGCAATAGATGCCGTGTGTAGACTGAACAAGGTGAGTTGGAACACGATGAGTTCCTGCAGAGGTACAAAGCGCGACTCCATCCTTTTGACTCAAGAGAGCAAAAGTGACAAGTTAATTTGCTCTGCTCTGAATGTCATATAGTATATCCCCTAATGGAGTCACGAATCTAGGAAACCACGCTTTTAAAAACCAGCTCTTTCGCTCTGAAATAAATGTAATATACTGGCACATTTCTGTTGGAGAAGTTAAGAAAATAGGTGCTCTAACACAGTTTAAACTGTGTTTACAACTCAGAGGAACTCCCTGAGGAGAGGGCACACAAACTGTAGTCTACCTGAGAATAAAGTTCCGGCACTTTGTTCATTAAAAAGTTTCTGGTGAAAGGACAAAGTCTTTTTTCCCAGAGGGGACAGCGAGAGCCCCAGATCTATGTGACATTGCAGCTCATTAAAGACGCTGACAGTCCCACTGCCGTTTTATTACCGGCCATTTTCTGTCTCCCATTGCACCAGCCTGACATGTTAAGGTAATAGGAGTGTGTGTAAATCTGAGCGTGTGAGAGTAATGAGGGATGGGGGAGGTTGGGGGGAGGATGAGTAACAGTGAGAGGGAATTACAGAGAAGGTCTATTTTTCAGGTAAGCATTTTTAAAGCTAAATGTATTTGCAGTGATGAATTGTTTCAGGAAAAGTTTTTTCTTCACAAATTCCAAAAAGTGTGCAATGCTGCTCGCAGTCCTGTGGGTCTCTGACCTCCACAACTTGTGTTGTGCCCCCAGGCAGTTTTAACTTTGCTGTGCGTGGGAGCGGTCAAAAGATAACGGGCAGGTTCCTGGATTTAGATGGCACTAAAGAAAAAGGCTCCACCTGTAGAAAGTGCTTTTCCACCTGCACATGTCATTCGAAGTAAGTACGTTTTTGTATTGTTTTTCAAGACAATAAATAAGAAACTCAGCCGTTGCAAAGGGGTCATGGAACCCATTGAATCTCCCCCCGCCAAACACCATTGATTCCTGCTTTGCCTTGATTGCAGTCAAAGAAAAAAGGTATTTTCCTAACAACTAGTCTTTCAGGACAGGACTTGCACCGACACTGGCCGATGTATTTATAATGTAATGTTATTGGTGTGAGTCTTCTGCGGGAAAACTAAAATGTTCTGTACGGTGGATTACTATAAGCGCACCTAGATAATTCACCACACCATGTGTTCTTATCTTGTTGTTTTATTTGGGCTTCATCAATGTGGACAGCGAAAAATATATATTTTTACAAATGTCAGGATTGAAAGAAGAAAATTAAACGTAATGGTTACTCGCACTCCCCCACCTGTCCACACATAAATTCCAATTTGTATGATTGTATGAAAATATTTTCAAAAAATGTAAACTTTATGCAATATATGCATAATTTGTTCGGCTTACACAGCTATGACTGTGCACATCACCATTCTAACAGGTTTAAAGTGTACACACCACTGTTCATTAAAGGGGACCTATCATGCAAAATGCACTTTTGTACGTCTTTTATACATGAATATGTGTCCCCGGTGTGTCAGGGAACTCACCAAGAGTCAGAAAACACAACCCTCTCTCTTTTCCTCCATACCCAAATCTCTAAAAACGGGGCTGCAACGGAGCAGATTTTTATTTGAATTTTTCTGACGTCAGAAAAGGGGTGCTCCGTCTATATGGGCAACTCTCCACCTATCAGGGGAATGAGAGACCGCTCGAAAGCGCTGGAGACGCTGTAGTACATATGCCAGGCCTGTAAGTGGCACTGTAGTCTGCCACAAAAGCAGCATCACCCCTGGCAAAAACAGGGCTGGGAAAGAACAGGGCTGGAAAAGATCAAATAGAGCGAAATGAGGCATGGCTAAAATGTATGATCTGTTTGGTATTTTGAAAAAACTTCACAGACATGTTTTATATAGGTATGGCCCTACAATATATGTTTCAAATATAGCATGATAGGTCCACTTTGAATGAATTCAAACTGAGGGCATTATGAACAGCAAACAGAAAGAAAAAAAAGAAATCACCATACTAACTTTTCTTCTTCTTGTATTTTGTTCGTTTTGTTGTTGTGTTTCTTCTTGTTCTTCATTTGTTGTTTAAGGGCGGCTGGCAAACCGCTTTTAGGCACAATACCGCCCCCTGGATTATGAATAGTGTAATGGATACTGCCCTGAATGAGACTTGTTTCCCACTCGTAAAAAAAAAGGCGTATTCGTCGTGTGACTGCATGTGCCGAACCGTGACGGTACGGGACGAATACCGTTACACCCCTAATACTAAATATTTCCATCAATTGATTTTTTTAGAAATGTACAAAATGAACATGTGTAAATATACATATATATATATATATATATATATACACACTGTATATCATCCATTCCTCCCCTTATAGGCGTTTTCGGCATCTTGCCTATCGCAGCTTTGTAAACTGGTGCTGGGGCTTTTTAGGACGAGGCATCAGAGTGGTCATCCCGTGTGTGTGTTGTCCGCCAGATACGCCAGGAGTTTCCTGATCTGGCTGGACGAAATCAAATGCAAATCACAAAATGTTAGAGAAACTTAGTTGTTTTAGATTTGTTAGTAGTAGTTGTGGTAGGAGTGTGTATCTATCTAATCTATCTATCTAATCAACACAGTTAGCTTGCCAGCTAATATGCTAACATACATTTGCTAGTTGTTCAGTGTAATATATGCCAATCTACTATGAACAATAAACGTAATAGTCCGAAAAACGTTTACCCATTTAAACAGTCGTGGTAGATACCTTGTTTGTTTTAAACATCATAAATACACAAACAACAATGAATACTTACAGGTTGTGTACCCGAAACTCCCGCTGGTCCAAACAAAGTAGGAACAGCATCGTTCTTCAGTGCCCTACGCTGTACATATCCGGCATGAATCCTGAAAGGTTTTGGGAAGCTTTGTTACGTGAAAGGCTGACAGAGGGTGCGGCCATAGCTCTGGGCGTGGCTACTGGCCATTCCTACATCACGATACCCAAGAAGTAAACGATGGACAATGACGTATCTCCAACGAGGCGTTTTGGGGAGGTATTTTCTGTGTTAGAGTTTTACTCGCTACAGGGTGTACTTTGAGGGTTTTGACTCTGCACACCGTTTACATGCATAAAAACCTTCATAACACACAAGGGGACGGGTAATAACCGGAAAAGCATGACATGGGACCTTTTCAATGGAGTGTGAAATTGAAACACGCAGGGAAAGAGCGAGGGAACATTCTGAAGAGTGACGGATAGGAGAATTGCGGCTCTCTATTAAGCCCTGTCCTGGCAACACATTCTCACTCCCAACTCGTACTACAGTGACGTTATGTCAGGATCCCTTGGCGTCACTATCAAATGCAGTGGGGGGCCCTGTAGCCTCGATTTTCAACTATTAGGGAGTCCCATTGACGTGCATAGAGCTCCCTGAACGTTGGTAATAGACGAGTTGGGATCGCGGAGAAATGCTCTCCGTAGGCCCATTCTCACAGCGTTTATCAACCTTTTTCTTACTCAATATCAACTCACACTTATTGTTTTTACTTCTTTATTTTAATTGTATAATGTCGGACTTTTGTTGCCGTCAGTTATGGGGAGAGTAGGGGCTCAGAATACTGAAATCTGTATTGTTTCATCGTTTTTTCCTTCTAATTTTGTATTCTTTTCTAAACCACACTGTTATTAACTCAACAATAAGACACAATTGTCCTTGTGTTTATTTATTTGTTTGTATAATGTCGGACCGAGGGTCGGAGCAGCTCATAGTAGTTGCTTTAGAGAATTTTAGATACCTATTTTACACTCCGCTTTGCTTGACAAACCCCGTGATTAGTCCTCAAGCTCTTTGATTGGATGTTGTAGTGGCAGTGCGCCAAGGTTACGCCGAGTGTCAAACAGCACTTTGAAATGGAACGAAGCCCATCCACGGCACACTATCCAAAACAGGATTCGAACGAGTCCACCCACCCAGAACTACACATTCTGGCTATTGTGTCGCAACATGTTCTATGGCACGTCTCTACTGGGAATTGTAGTTTTAAAAAAGACGTTTTCGTATTTCCCATAATTAGAAGTTGTCAGTATTAAACTGTTAACATTCCTGGAGGTTTAGGGGATAGGAAACACATTGGTGTTATCGAAATGTAAAACATATAATTAATAAATGGGTGAAAATTGCTTGTGTCCATAATGGGCAGCATTAATATAGACCCACATGTTAGCTAAGGTCAGAATAGCTTTATTTAATAGCTGGTCTTATGTCTGTGACCCCTCCTGTTGTTAATTGATAAGCCTTGAAACATGCACTTGTCAAGGTTCAGAGGCAAATTTTGCAAATATGGCAGTAGCCAGCGATGATCTTAAGATAAGATATAGTTTATTGATCCCAAGTTGGGAAATTGTTTCGTTACAGCAGCATGTGTAATAGTTCTAAATATGCAGTGTATCAAGCACAAGTACGGGCACGAGCAAAAAAATAGGACTCAAGAGCACAACCAGGCAATAAGGTCTTTAGTCAAGCGTTTAATCCAAAAGGTAAAAATAAAACAGGCAATGATCAAAAAATGTACTGAAGTAACGAAAAACAACCAACTAAGTTGGCGGAAAACTACTAGAGAAGCAACAAAAAAACAACCAACTAGGTTGGTACAAATGCTAAGCAGCTAGAACAAGAGCTTACGTCAGGAGAGAAACATGGAGCACTTTCTGCTATACAGACAAGACGAACTGGCACTGACCAAGGAAACAGCACCGACTAAATACACAGGTGAGGAGTGATCATTAGGGACAGCTGAGGCTCATTGAGGCCAGGTAGGTGATTAACAGGGAGCGAAAATACACAGGTGAGGGAGTGAGGCGATCAGCCAGGGCCAGGATGTGACAGTACCCCCCCCTCAACGACCGGCACCGGACGGTCCAGGCTCGTTTGGATGATGGCTGTGGAAATCCCGGACGAGGTCTGGCTCGACAATGTTCTTTGAAGATACCCATTCCCTCTCCTCAAGACCATAGCCCTCCCAATCCACCAGATACTGGCGTCCACGACCCCGCCGGCGAGCCGCCAAGAGCAGCTTGACAGAATAAACTGGCCCTCCATCGATGAACCGGGGGGGGGGGGCGGTGGGGGTCTGGAGGCAGGGACCAGAGGGCTCTCTTTGACCGGCTTGATCCGAGCCACATGGAACGTTGGGTGCGACCTCATGGGCCTGGGAAGCTTGAGTCTAACAGCAACAGGATTAATAATCTTTGAGACAGGGAAGGGATCAACAAAGCGAGGCGCCAACTTACGGGACTCGACTCGAAGAGGAATGTCCTGAGTGGAGAGCCATACTCTCTGGCCGACACGATAGGTGGGAGCAGGGATCCGTCTGCGGTCTGCTGCCCTCTTGTACCGAGCAGACGTCCTAAGCAGCACTTGTCTAGCCCCAGTCCAGATGCGACGGCACCTCCGAATCAGTGTCAAGGCAGAAGGAACCCTGACCTCTCCCTCCAGGGACGGAAACAGGGGCGGTTGGTAGCCATAAGCACACTGAAATGGGGAAAGACCAGTAGGAGAGCAAGGCAATGTGTTGTGCGCATACTCAACCCAGATAAGATTCTTACTCCAAGTAGTGGGGTTCTGAGAGACGAGACAGCGCAGACCGGTCTCTAACTCCTGGTTGAGCCGCTCGGTCTGTCCGTTGGACTGAGGGTGATGGCCGGAGGAGAGGCTAACGGTGGCACCCAGGAGAGCGCAGAACTCCTTCCAAAACTTGGAGACGAACTGGGGACCCCGATCCGATACAACATCTTTAGGATAGCCATGTAACCGGAAAACATTGGACAGGACAACCTCTGCCGTTTCCTTGGCAGAGGGTAACTTGGGCAGAGGAACAAAATGCACCAACTTTGAGAATCTGTCGACAATGGTCAAAATGGTTGTGTTACCTTGGAACAGGGGAAGACCCGTTACAAGGTCCAGAGAGACGTCCGACCAAGGGCGAGTAGGTACAGGAAGGGGACGTAGGAGACCAGGGGAAGGCCGACGAGAAACTTTGTTCCGAGCACACACCGGGCAGGCAGCAACATACTCCCCCACTTCACTCTCCATCTTGGGCCACCAGAAGCGTTGCTTGACCACAAACATGGTCTGTTTGATCCCCGGATGGCAGGAGAGAGGGGACGCATGAGCCCAGTGGATGACCTGAGAGCGAAGTGGAGAGGGCACAAACAACCTGTTCTGAGGACAACCATTCGGCCCTGGGTTACCAACATTTGCTTCTCTGACCCTCTCCTCAATAGCCCAGGTAACAGCACCCACCATACATGAGGGAGGCAGGATGGTAGCGGGGGAAGAATGGTCAGAGCCCGTATCAAAGAGACGGGAGAGAGCATCAGGCTTAGTGTTTTTAGAACCAGGACGATAAGACAGTGAAAAGTTGAACCGATTAAAAAAAAAGAGCCCATCTGGCTTGACGAGGGTTGAGTCTCTTCGCTGTGCGCAGGTACTCCAGGTTCTTGTGATCGGTCCACACAATACATGGCACTTCAGCTCCCTCTAACCAGTGACGCCACTCCTCCAGTGCCACCGTAACAGCCAACAGCTCTCGATTCCCCACATCGTAATTCCTCTCAGCAGGAGAAAGCTTCCGGGAGAGGAAAGCACATGGGTGAACCGTGTTGTCCTCTCTGGAGAGCTGGGAGAGCACAGCACCAACCCCCACGTCTGAAGCGTCCACCTCCACCACAAACTGCAGACGTGGGTCCGGGAGGGTCAGTATAGGGGCCGTGGTGAAGGCCTTCTTGAGCCTCTGGAAGGCTTGATCCGACTGAGAGGTCCACTGAAACCTTGTGTTTGGGGAGGTTAGTGCATGCAATGGAGCAGCAACAGTGCTAAAGTTTCTTATGAATCGCCTATAGAAGTTGGCGAACCCTAAAAAACGCTGCACTTGCTTGCGGTTTGCAGGGACAGGCATTCAGAGACACCATTAACCTTAGCCGGATCCATCAAAACATTGCCCACTGACACAATAAAGCCCAAAAATGAAACAGTGGAAACATCAACCTCACACTTCTCGGCCTTGGCAAAGAGGTGGTAGTCCAGGAGACGCTGTAGGACATGGCGTACATGATCTGTGGGTCGTTTTGTCAGGGGAGAAGATGAGGATGTCATCCAGGTACACGAAAACGAAGATGTTAAGCATGTCTCGAAGTACATCATTGATCAAAGTCTGAAAAACAGCTGGGGCATTTGTGAGGCATTACGAGATACTCGTAATGCCCACTTGGGGTGTTAAAAGCAGTTTTCCATTCATCCCCCTCCCTTATTCTCACCAGATGATAAGCATTTCTAAGATCTAACTTGGTAAAGATCTTAGCACCTTGTAACTGGTCGAAAGCTGATGACATAAGAGGAAGGGGATACCTGTTCTTGATGGTAATGTCGTTCAAACCTCGATAGTCAATGAAGGGGCGAAGTGACTTGTCCTTCCTTGCCACAAAGAAAAATCCGGCTCCAGCGGGAGAGGAAGAAGGTCTAATTAATCCAGCGGCAAGTGAAGACTCTACATATTCCTTCATCGCCCGTGTCTCTGGAGCAGATAGGGAATAAAGACGACCCCTGGGTGGTGAAGAGCCTGGTAACAAGTCTATAGCACAATCGTGCACACGATGAGGGGGCAGCGAGGTGGCTCTGGCCTTGTTAAAAACCTTCTTAAGGTCATGGTAACACTGAGGGACCTTGGAAATGTCAGGGTAATCAGGATCTGACATGTCTTGAATTACAGGGACAGCTGGAGGAGCAGTCAGGGAACATTTGGACGGAAAACAGGTACTTAAACATCCCTTACAACAAGCAATAATCTTGCCAGTCTATGTTGGGGTTGTGTAGGGTAAGCCAGGGGTACCCCAAAATGATTGGGTGTTCCGGGGACCGAAAAACATGAAAGACGAGAAGCTCCGTGTGACCGTCCTGGAAACTTAGCTGAAGAAGTTGGGTGTGGTGAGTTACCCTACAGCAGGGGTGCCCACACTTTTTTGGCTGGTGAGCTACTTTTGAAATACCAGCTCACCGAGGTCTACCAACCAAAAATAAAATCCCAAATTGCAAGGGTTGCTGAATAACACGTTTTATTTATACATGGGATAACTACAATAGGGCTGCAACAAACGACTAATTTGATTATCGATTAATGAAACGATTAATCGACTATTCAGACTATTACTGTATGCCTTGCACAATTTCTCAAGCGCTCTTATTTAGCCATCAACTTTTAGATTTAGCTTGAGGTTGTTTTAGGCATGTGGAAACTAACAATGAAGACAATAAAGATGAATACTTGATTCAAAACTAAATATATTATTAACTTAACAAATAGTGAACAAAATTAACATTGCTTTTTATTTAAATAAAAAAAAAAATATTTCACATCAAAAGAAACAACAATGTTTTAACAAATCATATTAAATAATCTGATGACAGAACTGTAAACAGAATAGCTGAAACTTTAACAAAATAAAGAGTAACTCAGTTACCTCTAATCATTAACCCATGTTTGTATAATTGAGTTAACTCCGTGTGTTGCTGCTAGCATACATAATAAGACCTGACGTGGAAACGTTACTCTCGGATGGGGGGGCTACAGGGCTACTAGAATGACTGTCGAGCCCGGTGCATTTCTCCGTCTGAATTTGGTGCACTTTTGATAAATGTTTAGACAAATTGCTCGTGTTACCGCCAGTACTCAAGTTGTAAAAAAAAATCCGGGGGGAATGGTGGATTTTATCATATGGGGACATAATTTGTGCTGATAACCCGCCGAGGGTGGGAGACCAACCAGCATAAAGATAATTATTATACTCCTAAAATAACATGCATGTTATGGATGTTCAGATACTCCTTTCATTGCTCTTGACCAAGACACCTCAGAATTAGAGTCGGTCCCCGGGCTGCCATGGCACCACTAACATTTAGGGTCAAATGCAGAGGACAATTAGTGCAAAATCTTTTTTTCACTTTAATTTAAAGGGGGGGAGGGGATACACAAATGTGGTTATAATGGAAGTCTATGGTACAAATCTTGTAGGTTAACAGTCCCTCATTTATTATTCAGATGGATCAACTGATTATACTAATAATAAAGTCAAAATAGTTTTTAGAATATTGAATTAGTGTATTTTTTCAAAAAAGCAGTTACTGATATACGATCAAAACTGGTATCTAAAGGGTTACATTTTTATCGTAATTAATTAAATCATTATGTAAATCAAACACTTAAAGGGGGGGTAGGTAAGTTTGAGAAACCGGCTCGAGATACACTTTTTGTTATATTCCATGGAATGCTCTTAACATCCCGATAGCAATGCATATCTTAAGTGCTTTGACAAAAAATCCATAAAAAAATTTCATCTGTGGAAGCCGTAATACTGTAAAAAGTACGACCAATCCGTTTAGCCGGCCCGGCTAAACGGATTGCCGTCCTGTCTGTCAGCCTTCCATCTCGTGCACGCACAAATGTATCTCGTGCCCTCATTGGGCGTGCCGTCATTGGGCGTGCATTGCAGCAGTACTTCAATGACTCGCCAGCAACAGGCGGCCACTTTCACCATGGCAGAGTTAGGTTCAACATCGTCTACTGGTGGCAAAATAAATAATGTAACGGAGCAAATTAGGAACAAAAACAAAGTGGAAACTAGGAGAATTCAAACCAGAGTCAATATCGGAGTTGCTTTTCAACGATGGCGACAACTGATGCAACACACCTATGGGGGTTATTCCCTATCTTTATTCAAGAGCGTGGTATTTAAATTTGAGAGCATACTTTATGTATTTATTTCCCTCAAACCCTGTCCTCGCACTCAAATAGTGCCTGCTTGCACTTAGATTTGCTCTGCTTCTGCTCAAACTGTACGCTTGCACTCAGATATATTGCTGCTTACGGATTTTTTCTGCTCTCAGATTTATTCTCTGCACGCTCGAAACTTTTGTGCAACAATCCTGTCAAAATCCCTCAACCAATAGGAGGCCAGGTGTCCTTGCGGGTGCGTTCGTTTTACTTATTACAGCGTCCCGTAAGGGCGGTTACTCTTTGGTTTGTCTTTGGTGCGATGACGGGGTTTGAGTGAAGGAAATCAATAAAGTATGCTCTCAAATTTAAATACCACGCTCTTGAATAAAGATAGGGAATAACCCCCATACACACCGAGTTGAAATCTGACGCCGTGGTCGCTCTTTTTCTCTTGGACAGGTTTTGTATGGTTTACAATTCCCCTGAACTATATAGCCAACCTAAGTCATGTGCGCGTTCATGTGTGTTGGAGGAGGTGCTCTGTAAGGAAGTCTGAAGGAAGGGGCGGATTATTTTCGGCTGTGTACTTTCAAATTTTAGTGCACTCGAGCCGGTTTCTCAAACTTACCTACCCCCCCTTTAATGAAAAATTTGAGGAAAAAAAATTGAAAAATATTGATCCGTCATCATTTTATTGCAGTTCAAATACAAATATTTTATGTTAACATTCCCAATGTTACTTTTTTTAACAGAGCATTAAGTGCAAATTGAAATTGTTTACAAAATATGAAAATATATTAAAAGATTATACAGATAATACAAAATAGGACCAATGTTGTCAATGGCTGCCTACTCCACTCTCCCCCATCTTATAGAAGTTTCCAAAGATTTTCATAATCATGCTTTTTGGTCTCAATTTTTCCGGCTCTTGCTTTCGGATTGTTAGCTAAGCAATGGCTTTGAAGCCAAGTCTTGACATATACATCTGGTCTGAAGTTCTGAACTTGTTCACTGGAGGGCCAACACACTTGATGAAAAGCAAGGCTGACATGCTTTTTACCTCTTGGGAGCTTCTAGTTGTGGTTAAAATGTTCATCTGACTAAACCCACGTTCACACTCAGCTGTGGAGATGACCAGAGTGTTCACTGCTTGAAGCAGGGGTTTCAGCTCTTCTGGTGCTGGTGGTATCATTTCATCAACAGTTTTGAGTCTTACCAGCTAGCTAACACGAGAGAAAAACGTAGCTAAACTCCAAACTAAGTTGTTATTGCTGCTTATGTCCATAGATTCCACCTTTGGTGACTAAAGTAATGACTAAGATTAATGACTCTTGACTTACCTGAAATGTTATTTTTAGTATTTTTAAATATGAAGTCCCTCAGATCGCGTTGTCCTCCTGGTCGCTTAGCCATTGTGATGACCGTTACCTGCGCTAGTGCTGCTATGCAGCTTCTGGCATCGATCAAACAGGCGCATCATGGCGCTCTGGCGCCCTTTAGGGCACTCGCATAGTATAGCGCCAGTGACTTGGTAAAAATGTCATTGCGTGTGTGCGTGCTCACTCGCCCACAGTACTTTACTCAAAATACGCAAAATTAATGTTGAAATAGCAGTAATACCAGTGCCACGTTCATTGATAAAATTACATAAGGGATGGAAAGGGGGAATGGCAGTTTTAGAAGGGGGATGATTTTGACCGTTTTTATTTCTGGGGGGATGGCATCCCCCCTCATCCCCCCTCAACTCGAGTATTGGTTACCGCCCTTACATGCTAAACACTCTTGGCAAGGAGCATTGTCCACCTCAAGACGGGTAACATTTAACCACACCTTGGAGCGCTTCTCTCCGCCATCCCCTCCGTGTGTTGCTGCATGTAGCAGCCGCGTGTGTAAACTGCCCCGCCCCCTCGCACACAGACGGGAGAGAGATCTCGTCTGGATTGGAAAGGTCGAAAATACACCGACCATAGACGCATTTGTTTGTCTTTTTGCATGTTAGAAACTAGTTGGCGACACTAAGACTGCAAGATAATGTTTTTGTAGCAATAATACATGACCTTTCTCAACTCGCTACTCAGAGGGAAGTCGCTGTCATATGCCTTGTGAACACTCCGATAATGCCTCTCCACGTTACCTTTCTTTGGCAGAGCGACGCTTGCTTTACAAATAATAACCTTTGAATGTGACATCACAACAAAATATTCTTCCTCCCATTCTGTGTGGAAGTGGTATGTCTTTAGCTTCTTGCTCGGTCCCGCACTCATTTTGTTGTTTGTCTCTTGAACTTAATTTGAGTTTTCCCGGCACTTGACTGATTTTGTATCGCTTTGCATTCTGGGTTAACAGACTGGAAAGCGATAATTCGCTTTTTCTGTCAATCAAGTAAACTCCTGAATTAAGTGGCAGGGAGGCCAAGGGAGGAGGGATCAAAACCTGTTTTGTCTATTTTAACGGAGCTGGATGTTTTTTTTTATGAATGACTCGCGACCTACCAGCATTGCCCCCGTGGTCGACCTGACGTACTGGGCACCTCTGCCCTACAGAGAAGACGGCCATCCAAGGCACTTGCTTCCATTGGTCTTGGAAGGGGAAAGGTCTCAAGGTTCAGCTTCTTAGCCAACTCAAAGTCTATAAAACTGGCATCTGAGCCAGAGTCTACCAAAACGTTGGGTTACGTATTGTAACCCTTGTTATATTAGCACAGGCGGAGCCCTCTACTGGACTCTATGGGTACTACCTTACCCTGCGAGCATTCTCCCACTGAGACTTCTATAGACGTAGCCGGCCTTGGGCGGGCCTACCTGAATGCGCGCGCATCACACCGTATAAAAGGAGGCCTCGCCTCCTGACTATCATCCTACACCTCTCTTCAGCAAGCGGAATAGGACAGACAGTGCCCTGAGTAGAGGGCTCCGCCTGTGCTAATATAACAAGGGTTACAATACGTAACCCAACGTTATATCTCTCACAGGCTCTGCCCTCTACTGGACTCTATGGGTACAGTGGGTGGAGCCGCGATGTATACGCGCACTGTCGTCCAACAACAACATTCCACCCTACTGCCCCTGACCGGCTTTTATGGTCAGCAGCTGCTGCCCCACATTCTCCTTTAACCCGGGTATAACCGAGGAGAAATCTGGGCTGTGGTGGACAGAGCACACCCTGCTGCGCTTACCTCGCAGAAAGTGTGCTCAACAAACAGTGCCGGGGGACCCCCCCCCCACCGCCCACAGACGGATGGGGAGAGCCCCCTCGGCCCCGAATGGGCTTACTACACGCCTGCCTCCCTGAATCCCTAAGGATAACCGGGAGCGCGCCAGAGCCCCTGCCCCACACTCAAACACTGACCCCGTGCAGAGTGTGTGGACTAAAGTGTGGAGGGCTACCCCCCCCCTCCTGCCTCTCGGCAGGAGGAGAGCAGCCCTCCAGCCCTGTAAGGGCCCAGCGCGCCCCTCGCCCATCCCGGGACCCTCAGAGGGCCCGAGAACAGCGAAGGCGCATTACGTCCGGGGAGGGGGTCAGATGCCAACTGACCCACAACCCCCCTCCCCCCTACCAGTCCTGTGTTGCCCCCGCAAGCACAGACGAGGAGAAAGAGCCCGACATGTCCAAGAGATAAAACCTTATGAAGGGGCCTGGCGTCGACCAAGACGCCGCTGTGCATATATCCTCCACACTGACACCGTTGAATAAGGCTGTCGACGCAGCCACAGCCCGTGTGGAGTGCGCACGAACCCCCGTGGGGTAGGCTCTCCCTGCCTGTCCGTAGGCATGTGCAATGCACTCGCAAAGCCAGCCTGCCAGGCGTTTCTTGGACAGAGCTTTCCCGATCACCCCGCCCCCGAAGCACACGAACAGCTATTCGGTGCGTCTAAGGGCAGCCGTGCGCTCCACATAACATGCTAGCGCACGCACCGGGCAGAGGAGGTGCAGTTTAGCTTCCCTGTCCCCACCATGGGGGGGAAGACTAAAACCCCCTAAATGAATAGCCCTTGACCTGAACGCACTCCTTAGGCTCTTGGGCACAAAGGAGGGGTTCGGTCTGAGTGTCGCGCCGCTCGGGTGCACCGACAGAGCAGTTAACTCGGACACTCTTTTGGCTGACGTTAAGGCAAGAAGCAAAGCTGTTTTCCACGACAATGCTTTCAGAGAGGAGACCTCCAGAGGCTCAAACGGCCCGAGGCCAGAGCCTCGAGCACTAGGGGCAGGTCCCACTGTGGGGTGGAGGCGTGCACTACTGGGCGCAGCCTCCTGACCCCCTGTAAAAACCGCGACATCAGTGGTTGACTAAAGGCTGACCTGCCGCCAAATCCCTCATGGCAGGACGAGATGGCTGCTGCATACACCTTCATTGTGGAATGCGCAAGCCCTCTGTCCACCAATATCTGTAAGAAGGATAAAATAGAGCCTAACTCACAAGATAGGGGCTCTATTTTTCACTCCTCACACCATCGCTGGAATCCTAGCCACTTTGGCCTGTAACAGGCTGTGGTGGATCCAGCTCTAGCTGCCTGGATAGACTGAATAACACTGTCAGACAATCCACCCTGTCTCAGCCTGTCCCTCTCAGGAGCCAAGCCTGGAGAGGACGGCCGAGGGTGGGTAACGCCCCGATTGCACCTGCCTCTTGAGACATCGCCCCCCAGAACTGGGGAACCGCCCAGGGCTGGCCCACCTTCATCTGTGTCATTTCTGAGTACCACGGCGCCCCAACGCGGTCCGGAGCCACTAGGATGACTGACAGACGTTCTCGCCTCACTCTCCTCAGGAGAGGGAGAATGAGACGCAGCGGTGGAAAGGCGTATAGCAGCTTCCTTGGCCATGGCTCGTGTGCAAACGCGTCCACCCCCAAGGGTGGGTCGTCGCTCCGAGCCACGGAGAACCACAGGGCACAGTGGCTGTTTCGCCGGCTGGCGAACAGATCCACTTCCGCTCTCCCGAACTGGGCCCAGATCTGCTTCACCACCTTCAGGGGGCCGCCCCTCGACATGAGGTCGGCCCCTCTGTTCTCCAGTCCCGGGATATGGAGGGCTCTCAGAGATAACACCACCTCTGAAGCCCATAACCACAGTTCCTCCGCTGTGGTCAACAAGGCGGAAGATTGAACTCCGCCCTGCTTGTTGATATAAGCTACTGTGGTGCTGTTGTCGCTCCTGACCATTACATGTCTCCCCTGAATTAGGGGCCTGAAATGCTGGAGGACTAACACTACCGCCCGTAGCTCTAGGAGGTTGCTGTGTCGAGACTCTGTTAGAGCCCAGCGCCAACCTATAGCCCTCTTCAGGCAGGTCCCTCCCCATCCTGTTCTGGATGCATCCGTGAACACTGTGATGTAGGAGGTCACCCGTCCCAGTGGAAACCCCCTCCGGAGGTGATCCGGGGACCCCCAAAACCGGAGGTTGCCCTCCACTGAGGGGGGGATGGTCACCAGCCGCCGCCTGTGCCTCTTGGGATCCAAGCGCAGGCTGGAGAACCACCTCTGCAGGCGGCGCATATGTAGTAACCCTAACGGGACCACCATGTGAGCAGCCGCCATGAGACCCAGTGTCTGCATGACAGTAAAAGCTGTCACTGTTGCCCCCTGTCGCAGCCTGTGCACCCCCTGAAGAAGGGACGCACGTCTGCTCTCTGACAGGGTGGTGCGCGACGCGCCTGCATCGAGCACCACACCCAAATACAAAGCCCGTTGGTGAGGTATGGGGGTGCTCTTTTTCCAATTGATCGCAAAGCCCAATTTGGTCAGGTGTGTGATCAATTGTGCTGTGCAAAACATTGCCTGTTCCCGTGACCCAGTCATGACTATGAGGTCGTCTATGTAAAATAAAACTCTCATGCCGTGTGCGCGCAGCGGTTGAAGCGCTGTGGCCACACATTTGCTGAATGTGCGTGGGGATAGGGAATAGCCGAACGGCAGCCTGTTGTACTTGTAGGCTATTCGCTGGAAGGCAAAACGCAGATACTTTCTGTGCTCTGGAGCAATTTCTACATGAAAGTACGCGTCTTTCAGGTCGATGGTGGTGAACCAATCGCCTGGCTGCACAAGCCCCAGTAACTGTTTCACAGTTAACATAATAATAATAATAATAATAGATTTAATTTGTTAGCGCTTTTACAGGTGCTCAAAGACGCTTTACAGATATAGTGAAGGGAAAAGAAAAGGAAGGAACAACAAATAAATATATAGTTAAAGTTAAAGTTAAAGTCAAATAATACAAAAACAATCACACATTAAAAGCCAGATTGAAGAGGTGAGTTTTTGTGAGTTTTTTGAAGGTGGTGAGGTCAGTGCAGTCTCTGATGGGTTGGGGGAGTGAGTTCCAGAGGGAGGGGGCAGCGACGGAGAAGGCTCTGTCCCCCCAGGTCCGGTGATTGGTGCGGGTGGGGATGGATAGGAGGTTGGCTTCTGATGAGCGGAGGCAGCGGGAAGGGGCGTGGTGGTGCAGCAGGTCTGTGAGGTAGGGGGGGGCCTGATTGTTGAGGGCTTTGTGAGTAATGAGGAGGACTTTGAAGTTGATTCTTTGACGGACGGGGAGCCAGTGGAGGTTCTGGAGGACGGGAGTGATGTGGTCTCGGGAGCGGGTGTGGGTGAGGAGGCGGGCAGCAGAGTTCTGGATATGTTGGATGGTATGCCGTAGAGGATGCTATTGCAGTAGTCGAGTCGTGAAGTGATGAATGCATGAATCAGGGTTTCAGCAGCAGAGGAGGAGAGTGATGGGCGGAGACGGGCAATGTTTTTGAGGTGGAAAAAGGCGGTCCTGGTGATGTGATTTATGTGGTGGTTGAATTTGAGCTGACTGTCGAAGATGACTCCGAGGTTGCGGATGTGAGGGGGGGGAGATAGAGTGTGGCTGTCAATGGTGAAGTTGAAATTCTGGATGTCTTTGATACGGGATGGGGGGCCGATGATGATGATGTCTGATTTGGCACTGTTCAGTTGGAGATAGTTTGTTTGCATCCATGCTTTTATTTCTGAGAGACAGTTGGTGGGGGTGATGGTTTTTGTTGAGATATAAAGTTGGATGTCATCAGCGTAGCAGTGAAATTGAAGGTTGTGGCGACGAATTATTTTGCCAAGGGGGAGCATGTAGAGGATGAAGAGGAGGGGGCCAAGCACCGAACCCTGGGGGACGCCTTGGGACAGAGGAGCAGTGGAGGAGGTGCAGTTGTTGATGTTGATAAACTGATGTCTGTCGGTGAGGTAGGATTTCAGCCAGGAGAGTGCAGTGTCGGTGATGTTGAGTGATGATTCGAGGAGGGACAGCATGATGGCGTGGTTGATGGTGTCGAATGCTGCGGTGAGGTCGAGGAGGATGAGGATGTTAAGGTTGCCGGAGTCAGAGGAGAGGAGGAGGTCGTTTGTGATTTTGAGAAGAGCTGTTTCGGTGCTGTGTTTTGACCGGAAACCGGATTGAAATGGCTCAAAGAGATCATTGGAGCTGAGGTGGGCTTTAAGTTGTGAGGCAACGACACGTTCAAGTATTTTTGACAGAAAGGGGAGATTTGAGATGGGCCGGAAGTTGGACATGATGTCAGGTGTGAGTCCAGGTCTTTTGAGAATGGGTGTGACAGCAGCCAGTTTGAGAGAGGGGGGAACTGATCCAGATCTGAGGGAGGAGTTAATGATGGTGGCAATGAGTTGGGAGATGGCAGGGAGGCTCTCTTTAACAAATTTGGAGGGCATTGGGTCAAGTGTGCAGGTGGAGTTAATTCCAGTCATGAAGTCGGACAGTTGCATGGGGGTCACAGGGGAGAAGTGGGACAGGGGCTGTGAGGTGAAGGGGGGGGAGCCAGGAGGGGAGGTGGGGGGTGCTGATGAGGGTGTCAGATTGCTGTAAATGTTGCTGATTTTGGTTTGGAAAAACGAGAGGAAGGAGTTGCACTGTTCGGTGGTGAAGGATGAGGTGGCGTTGTCACAGGGTTTGAGAAGTTTGCTGATGGTGGAGAACAGACGCTTGGGGTTGCTGGAGCCAGACTGAATGAGTTGTGAGTAGTAATTAGACCGGGCTGCTTTGAGTGCGTTACTGTACTGCTGGAGATAGTCTTTGTAGATTTGAAGATGGACTGTTAGTGTGGTTTTCTTGTGTTGGCGTTCAAGTTGACGTTTCCTTGATTTCATTTGGCGGAGTTCGGGGGTATACCAGGGGGCGGAGTGTATGAAAGAGACATTTTTTGTTTTTGTGGGGGCCAGTTCATTGAGACAGAAGGAGAGGGTGCTGTTATAATAGTCCACAAGTTCAGATGGCTTTTCAGAAAGTGGGGGGGGGGAGACAGACATCTTGCAGGTAATGGAGGCAGTGATTGCTGAAGGTGAGATGGATTTGAGATTTCTGTAGGTTATTGTGCGTTTTTGCTTTTGGGCGGGGATGGGGATGTTGATGTCCATGATGATGGCCAGGTGATCAGAGATGTGGAGATTGAGGCTGGACAGATGATGGATGGTGAGACCAGTGGAGCAGACCAAGTCCAGGATGTGACCACGGCTGTGTGTTGGGAAGTTGATGTGCTGAGAGAAGTTGCAGCAGTGAAGGGTTTCCTTAAATTCAGAGGCATATTTGCAGGTCGGGTCGTCAACATGAATGTTAAAATCACCTAAGAGGAGAACAGATGGGGATATGGCAGAAAGCTGAGTGAGAATGTCAGAGAGGTCGGAGAGAAAGGAGGGGTTTGGCTTCGGGGGACGGTAGATGATGGCTGTGACCAGGGGAGTGGGACCAGAGAGTTTAAAGATCAGGTGTTCAAATGAAGAAACATCAGGGATGGGGATTATGGTAGCTTTTATTTCCTTTCTGATAATAGCAGCTATACCACCACCCCGCCCTTGTGGTCGAGGTTTGTCAATGTATGTGAATCCTGCTGGGGTGATTTGATTTAAAGAAAAATAGTCCAGGGGTTTTTGCCATGTTTCGGTCAGATACAGAAAGTCCAGGTTATTGTCTTTAATGAATTCATTTAGAATGTGGCTTTTATTGTGGATGGAGCGTGTGTTGAGCAGGGCTGCTCTGAGGTGACGTTGCATTGGGGGGGGTTGTGTGGACCGGGGGAGTGGAAGGAGATTGGTCAGATTCACGTGTTGTTTGTTGTGATGGCGTAGTGTGGGCGTGTGACAGGACCGAATGGACGGGATGGAGTGTGGAGACGTGGAATGAAATAAAAACTTACGGCCAGAGCCTCTGTGTGGAGGACGGCGTTTGCGGAGTATTTCATTATCTGCGAGGATGTCCATGCAGTCCGGACGCAGGCGGTTATTAAAGGAGTGGAGATCTGACAGGGAGTAGAGCGGCGGCATGATCCGGTGAAGTGGCGCTAGCACGGAGCTAGCTAATGCTGGGGACCCGGGCAGCAGAGACCAGGAGCCGGATAACCGTGGAAGAAGGAGCGGTGTGAGTCCAGATAAAATGAGAATTATAATCCACAGCATATCAGGAGAATAATTCCAGTGGTTTCCAGAGGAGAATCGTAGGAGGGGCTACAGCCTGGTGCAGAGTGGGAGCCGGGTGACCAGCCTACTAGCTGGTTAGCTAGCTTGATAGCCACCGGCTGTAGGCGGCAGGGAGAGACGATGTCAGCGGGAAAGCCGGCTGATCGCAGCGGGATGGGAAGACCCACACGAGCCGCGGAGTTAGGGTGGAGTTAGGGTGGAGTTGGGGTGGAGACAGAAATGTTAGCTCAGCAGACTTCAGGGAGCCGAGGAGCATCTAGGTAGCAGCCGGCTAGGTCCGATAATGCTAGCTAGCTAGCGGGCTAGGGACCGGTGAGCAGGAAAGAGCCAGCAGGTAGGAGATGACAACACAAATATCTGTGTCGATTCGATATAGTGATGCTGCTATTTTTGCTGATGACTGACGTTTCAAAAGTAGAGAGCCAGACAGGAGAGGTTCTGATCTGGACTAAAGAACAATATTTGGGGCGGAGGAGCGGCGAACAAACAACGCCAGCACCCTCGGCGACCCGGGAAACATGCAGAATTTCCTGCGGGAAATGTGGCGATTCAGGCCGCGGAGATCTAGAATAGGTCTGAATTCCCCTGTCTTCTTGAGAACCAGGAAGTACATGGAATAAAGACCCTCTTCCATGCGCTGAGGGTGCACAACAGACACAGCCTGTTTCTGCACCAGAGCCTGAATCTCTGCTGAGAGGAAACCCATCTCCTCCTGAGAGAATAGATTCACCTCTCGCATGCCCATAAACAGGGGTGGGATGCTGCAAAACTGGAGTGAATAGCCCCGTCTCAGCGTCCTGTCCATCCACTTTGATAGTACACAGCTGAGTTTCCATTCCCCATAACACTGTGTTAAAGGGCATTCCCTCAGCTGTGGGGCCGCAGCTATAAAGCTGTGGTACTCTCTGGCGACCCGTCCCACCGCAAAACTCCCCGTGAAGGGAAGATTCGCCCATGGAGGGTCGACACAGAAAGGGCCGATTATTTACTGAGGACCCTGAACGCACCGCCGCACGCTCATGTGTGAGCGTGCGCTCCCTTATAATGCCGTTCTCACCTTTACGGTGGACATCATTAATCGGAGTCCTTATAGGAGTAGTGCGTTCTACTAAGGCCACTGAACACACCGCCACGCGCTCTTCTGTGAGTGCGGGCGCTGCCATAATGCAACTCTTACCACTCTGGTAAATTGCATTAATTGGAGTCTTAGCCCCAGGCTTAGTGTGTTCCCTAACAGCAATACGCCGGCCATAATGCCTCTGTACAGGTATAGCACTACGATAGCTTTGCTTGCGTTTTATCACTCTCATCTGCGCACTCCCACTAGCCTCCTCTCTTACAGGAGCTACGGCTAGGGCGGCGAGTGGGGAATTTGTACAGACATCATGTGTAAGTGTAGCATTGTGAAAACAAAGGACACTTAGACTTGGATACAGATCAACCTTTTCTTTATTTTTAAAAGTTTTCATGGGAATCTGTGCATCAAATAGGGAGGAGGCGGGATTCACCCTTGCGTCAGGGGGGAAGAGTTTTTCTCCCCCCGCCGAGACGCTACCTCCCCCCGCCAGTCAGCTCCGGGCAGACGGCGCACCCCACCCGGCCGCTCTCTGCTGCTGAGGAGCATGCCGAGGTCGGGCAGCCCGTCCCCGTGGCTGCCGATATGTCGGTACCACGGGATGGGCCGTAGAGGTGGAGGGTGCCGCAGCCACGGGACCCCCGTGCCGGCGCCTCTCCCTCCGCTTCATTGTCGCGCTGCGCTCCCTCGCCTGCATGGAAATGAGTGGAGGAGCGCGTAGCGGGGCCGGAAGAGGGGCCAGCGGTAGCATCCGGCTAAGCTGGACCCTTTCCTCCTCCAGGCGGCTGAAGCGCTGGGTGACCGAGGAGATCGATCCAAAGAGCCCCTCCGTGGACACGGGGGCTCCGAGGAAATCTTCTCGGTCTTTCTTAGATAGGGCAGTGAGTCCCAACCACACGTGACGAAACGCCACTGTGGCCAAGGAAATCACCCGCCCTGCTGCAGCGGCCACGCCATGAATCAGATTGTTCATCTGACCTATAGCGCGGTCCGAATAATCGCTCCCGTCTTGAGACAGGAGGGCGGGGGCGACTGCCTGAGGGGTGATCAGGGAGATGCCCAACACGCCGAGATTATTCGCTGCAGCCGCCATCTGCGTACCGAGCTTGAACATCTTGTCCAGATATTCCAGTGTGTCTCGGTCCCGGGACAGCGGGGGCAGGGGTCGCTTACCCTCCGCCCAACCAGCCGCCCGCGGAAGCAGATGGGCCGCCAGGCTCTCATCAAGGGGGGGCACACCCGAACACGCTGTGTCCAAGCGGCCCTCCACCTTGATGATGCCTGCCATAGCGGCTACTGGGGCCTTCATTTTAAATGGCTGCTGCCATGTCGCCTCCACACACCGCCATATATCAGGCAGCTGGGGCGAAACGAAGGTTGGCTGCGCTGGATGCACCGGGCCATAAAACCCCTGTCTCAAGCGGCTTACAGGCCTCGGTGGCAGCGGTGGGGGGAGCGGTAGGCCTACACGCTCCGCCGCCAGGGTCATCACCGCTGGGAAATCCATCCGCGCAGACCTGAGAGTCGGACCTCCAGACACCGAGGCGTCCCCGTCCTCCTCCTCCGGAATCGGGGTTGTCTGGCCCCACGGAAGGGAGAACCGGAACGGCACTTCCTCCTCTCCTGAAACGCCCATCTCGACGACGTCGAGCTCCGAATCCTCCACCTCCTCCTGCGGGGCCTCTGCCGACAGGAAATGCTGCCCACGATGCTCACGTGTGAGCCGAGGAAGCATCTGGCAGGCTGAGCATGCCGGCGTCGGGCCCATACCGCTCACGGCGTGGTCAGGCCCCATACACAAAAAGCAGAAGGGGTGTGGATCCGCCCCCGCGATCAGGTTTGGACATTTCGGGCAGGTCCTGTGGTCAAGAACTGACACCATTACTCTCTCTTTTTCGTCTTTTTAAGCTCCGTGAAAACACTTCCGCTGCTGAAGAGAAAAGGATGATAGTCAGGAGGCGAGGCCTCCTTTTATACGGTGTGATGCGGGCGCATTCAGGTAGGCCCGCCCAAGGCCGGCTACGTCTATAGAAGTCTCAGTGGGAGAATGCTCGCAGGGTAAGGTAGTACCCATAGAGTCCAGTAGAGGGCGCAGCCTGTGAGAGATATAACAGGATGCCTAAGAACCACAGAAGACGAAGAAAGAGTGACATTTGGGAGACAACGTGAGGGACTAACATTAAGTGTAGTGCGGCTCATCAGTGCCCTCTTCTTTACTGGCGAGCCAGATCTTTTAGTAGGCGACAGTTGGCGACTGAGTGTCCCCGTTTACCACAGTAGAAGTACCTGCCCTCCCGCAGGCGGCGCTGTCGCTCCTCGGGAGTCAGCTTGGTCCTGCCGAGCTGCATGGGCTCCTCCGGAACAGCAAGGGTGCGACAGAGGCCCAGTAGACGGAAGCCAGGGCCTGGGATGATTCCATGAGGACGAAGAGCTGGGTGAAGACTGCCTCTTGTGGGAGAAATAGGGAATCGCAGTGTCTCTCTCTCGCTCCCTCTCTATCAGTCGCTTGTCAATCTTAATAATCAATGAAATTAGGGAGTCCAAATCAGCTGGAAGCTCAAGGGGAGCTAACTGATCCTTTAATGTGCCGGACAATCCATAAAGGAAAGCATCAAACAATGCTGATTGGTTCCAGTCACTGTCCGCTGCCAGGGTACGGAACTTTATAGCATAGTCAGAAACCCTCTGCTTACCCTGGCGCAATCCAACGAGTGCTCTGGCTGCCGCTCTGGTCAGGAGAGGTGAGGGGACAGGGTCGGAGTTGGAGACTGGACTGGAGTAGGATCCACTGGGAAAACAGGCAATGGGGGAGCTGGAGGACTTGGCTGGAGTAATAGTTTTTGGATATTTTCAACCAAATAACAGACTTGCCCACCAAAAGACGACAAAACGGACTCCTGTCTCTCTGCCATCAACTTTAATTCCTGACGAAGCCCGGTAAATTCCTGCTCTTGGTGGTAAATCCTGCTCCCTTGACTCTGAAGAGCAGTCCGCACAGAATCCTGGTCGGCTGAGTCCATGCTGGCCAGTTCGTACTATCAAGCACAAGTACGGACACGAGCAAAAAATAGGACTCAAGAGCACAACCAGGCAATAAGGTTGTTAGTCAAGCGTTTAATCCAAAAGGTAAAAATAAAACAGGCAATGATCAAAAAATGTACTGACTGGAAGTAACGAAAAACAACCAACTAAGTTGGCGGAAAACTACTAGAGAAGCAAAAAAACAACAACCAACTAGGTTGGTACAAATGCTAAGCAGCTAGAACAATAGCTTACGTCAGGAGAGAAACATGGAGCACTTTCTGCTATACAGACAAGACGAACTGGCACTGACATCTATCAATATGTGTGTACCTCCACCATTAAACTGTCATATTTTGCAAAAGTTGATTGTCAATTCCCAAAACAAATAATGCAATATATTAAACGTTAAGTACTTTGTCGGGCTTAATTTTTGTCTGTTGATACCCCCAATGCTTTTTTCTTATTTCAAAGAAGACCTTAAGTCTGTTTTGCACATCCTCCTATTAATATCTTTGGACGTCCTGCACTAAACTGTTTTATTGTAGAGATCACTTACAGTATCTTCTTGATATTTTCTATTCTATATTTCTATCATTGACCTTCTACTTTACTATACTCTTAATATTTTTATGTTTTCATCAAATATAACATTCAACTAAATAAATTCAATAACGTGCTTTAACCATTAGGTGGTGCGGGTTAAAAAACTGTCAAGTTTACAGTGTTAACACAATACAATATAATGCTGTTTCCAGTTTAGTTTATGATGGATGTATTTTGTTATCCACACATATTGTTTTGATATTTGTAACACCAAACCGACAGAAAAGATGGTCTTAACATGACCCAGTGGTCAAGTTAATAAAAAATATATTATCAAACATAATATTAAAATGAACTCTTATTTTGAAAATACAGCTTCCTGTGTTCGAATGAGCTGCTCCGACCCTCGGTCCTGAGTCTTTGGTCCTGACGGACTCCAAAAGTCCGACATTATACAATCGAACAAATGAATAAACACAAGGATAATTGTGTCTTATTGTTGAGTAAATAACAGTCTGTGGGTTAGAAAATAATACAAAATTAGAAGGAAAAAACGATGAAACAATACAGTCCTGAGAAAGAGGCTATGGAGCTATATATCACAGACTCAGTGGCTGCTGGGATTATTTGTCCTTCCTCCTCCCCCGTGGGTGGCGGGTTCTTCTTCGTTAACAAGAAGGATAAGTCACTGCGACCTTGCATTGACTTTCGTGGGTTAAACAACATCACTGTTAAGAACAAGTGCCTGTTACCTCTGCTTACCTCTGCTTTTGAACCCCTCCAAGGGGCAACCCTGTTCACCAAGCTTGACTTTAGGAACGCTTATCACCTGATCCGTATCCGCCAAGGGGACGAATGTAAGACGACTTTCAACACCCCCTTAGGTCACTTTGAGTACCTTGTCATGCCCTTTGGTCTCACTAACGCTCCAGCAGTTTTCCAGGCTCTGGTCAATGATGTCTTGCGTGATTTTCTTAACCGCTTTGTCTTTGTGTACTTAGACGACATTCTGATTTTCTCCAAGAACCAGGAGGAACACGAGAACCATGTCCGCCAGGTTCTTCAGAGACTGCTGGAGAACAAGCTCTATGTCAAGACTGAGAAGTGTGAGTTCCACCAGAACCGGATCAGCTTCCTGGGCTATATCATCAGGCAAGGCAGAGTGGAGGCAGATCCAGGGAAGGTTGAGGCTGTGGTGGAGTGGCCAGTCCCAACTACGAGGAGGGAGCTTCAGAGATTTCTGGGCTTCGTCAACTTTTACCGCTGCTTCATCGGGAATTTCAGTAAGGTTGCTGCACCTCTCACAAGACTCACTTCTGTCAATATTAAGTTCTTCTGGACCCCAGAAGCTAATGAGGCTTTTCTCAGACTCAAGGCCCTCTTCACCTCTGCTCCCATCCTCATCCAACCAGATCCTACTAAACAGTTTATTGTGGAAGTAGATGTGTCAGACACTGGGGTGGACACATCGAGGAACGATGCTGGGTCCCTCGTTCTCGAGTCCTGGACCCTGTTATGGTGAGGGCCTTTCACAGGGCACATCCCGACAAGCCTAGTGGTCGCCAGGAGGCTCCCGTTGAGGGGGGGGGGGGGGTACTGTGAGGATCCACAGTGCGGCCTTCCTCTTTTTCATCTGTTGCTGTCTGTCTTCCTGGCTGGGCGTGGCTGACCTACATTTGGATTTCCGTCTCCACACCGCTCCAGCTGTTGATCACCTCGCTGATTGCCACCACTCACCTGCACCTGCTTAAAACCCTGGTTCTCATCCTCAGTCTTCGCCAGTTCTTCGTTTATTCTTCAGTGGTAAACTAACATCCAGGCCTACTTAGCATTTTTTGCCTAGTAAACCTTTTGATGCTCCTAGTGAGAGGATTTACCTTCCTAACCCTGCTTCTTTCCTATTTCCAGATCCACACACCTCCCGCTCCGCCTGCCACGTCCAGCCACCTTCCTGGTCTGTCCTACTCCTCGTCTCCCCTCTCTGAGTTCCTCGTCCCGGTCTGAACCTCGGTTCCAGGATTCCCCTTCAGCGTCCTCTCCAACTCCTTGACTGTGCCTTGGTCTAAATAAAGCCCATTTTTGACACTTCACCACAGTCTCAGTGCTTGCATAGCGGGTTCTCATCTCCAGTCTTTCCACGTGAAGCCTAACAGTTGTAATCATGTAAATGTACCCGTTGTGGGACAAATAAAGGATTTCGAATTTCTGAACACGGATGTAACATGGATGTTATATTGATGTATCATGCGGGTAATATAGGTGGAACGCAGGTGTAATATTGGTCAATTAAATATAAGATGTATACTCTAAATTAGCAATGTATCTGGATACAGTGTAAGTTGTAAAAAAGGGTAATATTTTTGAAAAAATCATGAAATGATGTAACTTTAGCCTTGACACAAAAAACATTTTTTTTTATTATTTTCATGCTTGCCCATCTAAGGGTTAATGACATCTTAGGCAATGCTAATGTTGGCTAACTAGACTGTTTCCTTTTCAACCCCTTGTATAAGCTTGTGCATTTCTATTATTAATTATCATGTAGCAGCATGTGACAGAAGTGTTCATTAAATACATGTTTTGTGCATCAATGCTCCTGCAGATGTAATTACTCTAGCTGTAACTGCCCGTCCAAACAGCGGCGTTGGAAGCTTCTTCCAACGCTTCTGCCCATACACTTTGAATGGGGTGACGTCACTTTTCTCCGAACTGCATTGTGGGAAGCAGAGCGGAGCTTTCCTGGCGTTTCAGGCTGCAAAAGTTGAGCAATGTTCAACTTTTGAAGCTTCTGAAGCTTTCGGTGGAAGCGTCAGCCAATCAAATCATATGCCAGTACAAGCTCTAGCCAATCAAACCGCTGCTTGTGTGTCAGGGGCGGGAGATTCATGTGATTGGTTGTTGGTCGAGCTTCAGACACGCCGGCCGGCAAGCTTTTTCCAAAGCCGCTGTGTGGACGGGCCGTAAGTGTTTAAAATGTAATACCAATGGTCACACATGCTTCTGTTCTCTCTGGAGATGCACTTTTGAATTATTTATTTATATATCTGTAGTGCTGGGTCAACTGCATTTTGTCATTCATATTCGGGAGCATAAACAGCATGACATTACCAAAATGTTATGACCAGCGAGTTGGTTGCATAATCTATTTCTATAGACAAAACATCTCCCATGGATAAAATAAAATACAAAATGCTATCATGCAGTGTTTGTTGATTAGAACAAATGGCACATACCAAATCACACAACATGCTATTTAACAAAGTAGCTTTCCGTTTTTATCTTAATTCACCAGACTAGGGTGGGACATAAGGTTTGCTTTTAAAAAATTATCAGTGTAAGACATTTGAATATACCAGTATAGTCATTTTGCAGTTCACATAGATAAAGGACTATGTGAAATATGGATAAATAAAAAATCTGGAATATTTTTGACATTTTTATTTTGTCCCTGAATTCCCAGTACTCAAATTTTTGTCATCCAGCATATTGTTCACAGTGTCCCCACAGCCAATCAAATCCTCAGATCCGACTCTTCTGCAGAGCTGCTATTTATGTCATAGTTCTTTTTTTTTTCTACATGCTGCGACCAGCTTGACATTTGGAAGGAACCTTGCGGCCGAGACATTTGGTGTGTGTGTGTGTGTGTGTGTGTGTGTGTGTGTGTGTGTGTGTGTGTGTGTGTGTGTAAGAAAGAAACACATTCTCAGTTATGCCAGGATGCTTGATGGCTGTGCGAACACAATTCTTTGTTTTATTATTTCATTCATTTGTTGTTTATGCTTTTTCCACCTTGGTAGTTGCCTTATGCCAGTAAAACATTTTTTATCAGATTACAAAAAAAAAAATGTTTAAATATATTTTTCAACATCTAACAAAAAGGTAGAGAATGTACATTTATTATAATACTATTTTGTAAAATACATAATTTTGTATACACAATCACAATTTAAAATGAAGTTACTTTAGTATGCCTTTCTATTTTACCAAATACTCCAAGAAGATGAAAATAGTATAGAGTTGAAATGTTCTTTCATATGTGAAGTCATAAGTATGGAACAAGCTTACCTGGATATGGATCCCACATAAAAAACATATTTCTGTTCCAAATTTGTTTTGGAAAAAAATAAGATTTAATTATTTAAAAGAAAAAAGTTTATTTAAGGTTAAGTTGGGTTTATTAGCAGTTTGAGCTGTGTTTTTACACTGTGTAGTTTTAGTGTTATAATGTCACCCGCCCAAACAGCCTTCATTCTTCTCTTCTCTGGATGGTTTCCAATGAATTTCAGTACACTTTAATGTAATGCATGTTTATGTTCTCTAGCATTAAATACAGGCATATACCAAAAAACATACTCCACCCCAACCTCAACCTTCTGTCTCGCTACATTACAGCATGGGGAAGTAATGAGTCCTAAAACCTTAAATAATGACTTTGCATGTTACTTTGATTCCCTTGTCCCAAGTCAACAGCTGTTTGAGCGTTGTTGCGGTAAGAAGCCTGAAAAAAGGTCTGTGATTAACACAAGCAGAAGATATATGTTCCCGTTATGTTCCACTAGATAAAATATGTCAGCAAATACCCCACTAGTGAATGGCTTTTTACTTTTTATTTGTGACTAAATAAACTAAATGTCATCATCATGCCAAACATTAGCCACCTTAGTTTAGCGGTGTTGATGCGGAGCCAAATAACTGTGGTGTGTTTTTTTTTGTTGCCTAATGTTACCTTTTACTGCAGGCCGATTGTATTTAAAATCACAAAGTGGTGTTAATATGTGGAGATTATGCTGCTGATTATGATGAGACATGATAGCCTGTAAAACTATCATACAATTGTCAAAACATTTAGTAATTTTATATTTAAGGCTTTTTAAAACACATATTTACAAAGAACTGTGTTTGTAATTTGTTACTGTGTAGTCTTTTTGTCCCTGTGAGGATCCTGAAGGAAAACTAACCCCATTTTCTGGAGTGCTGATTGGTAGTTGGGTGGTCGGTTTGCACATGTTGACCCAGTCCAGTGTATTTAACATTAGACATACATCATTGGTCACCATAGTGATATACTCCAGTTAAAGTGAGGCAGCTTATGTGGGTGAAGCACAAGAGGAACATTGAAAACCATAGGGTAGGAACAGGATACCATGGGGCAGTTTGAAATGAAACTGAAGAGTCTGTGGAGAGGAAACTCATGACCACCACCTCTCTGTCATTCTCTGCTCCACCATGTGGGGGCAGTGTTGAGCTGAACGCTTCCACAGTGCAGTCCTCTCAATCACCTCTCCGCCTCCCGCTCACATCCAGCACCCCCCACACAGGCTGCTGGAGCCAACGTGTCCAGCCTTTAGTGTGCTTTATCAAAAATCTTCATCCCCCCATAACCCCATCCATCTTTGTGCTAGAAAACAAGCTGGTCTTATCCTCTTTGTGGTCCATAAAAAGCAGTCTTGTGTCTGGCTAAATGGCCCTTTTGTCCTCCATCCTCCTCACATTCTGCACCCCAACACTAAGAGCGATCGGCACTTCCGATCCAAGTGTGATGAAGGGAAGGGCTGGGAGTGACAAAATGTCTGAAGAAAGCAACATCTCAATGTTGTTATCACCTTAATCTACCATAGCCATTTTAATGCGATGTGATAATAGAGCGAGGAAGCACCACCTCCCTCACTAATTATTTTCTAATCGTCTTTGTTTTTAATAGTTTTTTCATTTAAATGTGTCCATTAGCAAAAGGAAAGAAACATAGTTAGAATCTGAAGTTTATTTCTTTAAAATTATGTTCAAAGAGAAAAGGTGGAGCAACTCTCAATGCAGTCATTGTGTGTGGTGTACTCAGTTGATTGGTTAAATGATGTGTGATGTAAAAACAGCAGAGGTGGGAGAAGTACTCAAATCTAATACTTGAGTAAAGGTAAAGTACCAGAGTGTAGGAATACTCTGTTACAAGTAAAAGTCATGCATAATAATATATATAATAATATATATGATATGTTTTATTATGATTGATCATTAAAGTGTTCTCAAAGCTGGTAAAGGTGCAGCTAGTTTGAATGACTTTGTATACTGCAGGGTAGAGTCCTGCATCGGGTCGGGTATCCGCAAAAAAAGTGATTCGCGGGTGGTTCTGGGTAAAACAAAGATGATGCGGGTCGGGTCGCGGGTGTTGCATAATAAATATATTTAAATAATAATAATTTAGTTTAATGTTTAAATCCTCAAACCTCTCCCCCGCGGGACCGTGCATAATCATAACCTCTGCAGCGCATCAATCTGCTGCTGAGTGTGCCACATTCGAAATGGCTGAGGTGAAGCTCTCTTGCGGAGAATACAGCATTTTCAATAAGACTTCCTCAAGAGCGAAATCCAACGTCTGGGAGGCTTTTGGTGTCATCCTAGATGGAGAAAATAACCAACATCCCACACTTTTTGAGCCAAATATGCAACTGCGTGTGTTAATACTTGCATGTTTTCATGCTCATAGGATAAGCGGGTTCGGGTCGGTTTGCGGAACTAATTGGCAATATGTGCGGGTGGCGGGGCGGGATCGGTATTGCACGTCGCGGGAGCGGGTCTTGAAAATCAGACACGTGCAGGCAGGGCCGTCCCTGGCCACACTAATTGCGGTGCATAAACACATAGGTGTGCCGCATTTGCGGCACAGTTGAGGCTCCCTCTGCAAAATGAGGACCCCTCCGCAAAATGAGGCCCCCTCCACGAGGTGAGGCCCCACGCAGTCTGCGTGATCTTCCTGTAGGGAGGGACGGCCCTGCGTGCAGGACTCTAGGTGGAACTAAAGTCTGATTTAAGAGTTGATTATATTTCACATCATTAATCCAAATTTGTAAAGTAACTAAAGGTATTAAATAAATGTAATGGAGTTAGATTACACCATTAACCTCTGAATTGTAGAGGAGTAAAAGTACAAAGTAGCATACAATGGAAATACTCAAGTAAAGTACAAGTGTCTCAAAATTGTACTTGAGTAAATGTATTCAGTTACTCCCCAACTCTGAAAAACAGCTAATTCATATAAATTATGAATGATGGGGAAATAAGTTATGAATAAGCTCTATTTAGGTTAACATCTTAGCAAGAGTGAATTGTGGGATTTTGGTGTTATTCAGTTAAGAAAAACTATGCATAGTTGTTCTTAACCTTGTTCCATCTAACCTGATTGGCCGGTTTGAACTGGGAAGGCGGGCTCTATGATATATTTTTGAAGAGCAGCACCAGCACTGCTGCGGGAAAACTGAAGAATGCTTTGTTCAGGCTATTTAACAGGAAAACGTACCTTTAGCGAGATGTTGACATTTTTATGAATGTATTCTCTTATTTTTAATCATCAATAATAACTAATAATCAATTTTTTGACTTGGCCTGTTGGATACAAAATAAATTCATAAATACGTCATATTATTGTATTTTGATCAATTTCCAGTGCAAAGTCAGTCAGAAACAGTCAAATACTAGACCTTGTCAAAAAATATCCTTCCACAGAAAAAATATTGCTGTGGATTATCTTTCCTAGAAAAATGGATAATCGAAAAAAAACAAAACATATACAAATGTTTTCATTTCTCTGACTCTAAATAATGTGTTCTCTATTGTGTCCTACATCCTGTTTTATCCCAAACCGTTTGGACTCCTTGCTGACTGGTCAGGAGACAGACAGCTTCCTGGTAGCCTCAGTGTCCAAACCGTCCTTGAATTGCACACCGGGACAGCTGAACAGGAAGTGAGGAGGCAGTGATGTCACAGTGCAGCCTTTTGGTTTTACAGGTGGGGCTTCAGTTTAAATCCATCACGACCAGCAGCTGGCGCCTCTAACAGCCACCAGTGGTCATGAAGCACTTCCTGTGGGAAGGGCTGGCATCGCATCACATCCTGTTTGTCAGATGGCAGAGGATGAGGAGACACTGGACAATTAAATGAACCCTCTGACCATTATAAAACATAAAAGGGGAAATTGACTCCGTAATCGTTCTTCACTTTCAGACTGTTGAAGGGAAACCTTGACCTTTCAGAGATCCATCCATCCGCCAAAGGCTCATCCTGTTCAGGGCTGTGGAGGAAAGGAAGCATCCCAGCATGCTTTGGGTGAGAGCTGAAAACAACATTTGACTTAAGTACATGTATCTTATTACATCCCACCGTGATCTAGATATGCACAGATTCGGTTTTTGTAGTTATATCTAGGATTCCTCTCTTTTGGAAGTCGAGCTGAAACCCTAAAAGAGAGGACAGATCGAAGAAGAATGGAACAAAAGATGGCAGGTAGTTTAGTTTTTCATGCAGTCAATTCTGGTTTATTTTCAGAGTAACTGAATACACTCGCATCCACATGTACAACATCCAGGAAACAGTACAAATAATAAGTCAAATAGTGAAGCTTCTGTACTGTTTTGTCTTTTTTTTAGAAAGAACTGGACTCAATGTAAAAATTACATTTATGAAAAGTGAAGTTGCATAAATAAACTATTAATTAAAATATAAAAAACACTTGGCAGTTAAACAGAATGTTTGCAAGTCAATTCAACATGCTTAAAGTCAACTATGAAATAAAGTGTAACTATAGGAACATGGAACAATACTGCTAGCTTTTGATTAATTGATTTACATTAATTAGTTTGGAGCAGTGGCGAGCCGTGACTTTTATACCTAGGCCCTCTGACCCCCCCTTCCCTCGAAAAAAAGAAGAAGAGTTATTACGTCACAGCGTTATACTTCAGCGGAATATCAAAACAGCGGCCCGGGGTGCAACACGCATCAATGACAAGCGACCCTCTACCACAACAGAACAACACCATTTATATAAACACCTATCATGACAGGCTTCCACAGCCAAGTAACAATTACAAAATGAATTAAGTCGGCACGGCGGCCCACATTGAAAATGACTTAGGCCTACCTTTGATGATCAAATCACTGAAACACAAAGTCCATCCTCCTGTCCTTTTGGATGAAGCACTTGATGGCGGGTCATGCAGCTGATCCTTTGCCACTCCAGTTTATCATTGTAACTCAATCTTGAAAATGACTCTGTTAATAATTTCACAACGATGTCATCACTATCACTGAAGTGAGCCATCATGAACGACTTATGCTAATCATAAATCTATCCATCAAAATCTAGGATTTATGATTCGAAAATAATAAAAGTAGGGTAGACATGTGGATATTATCCGGCTGAACAAAACGTGCATTTATCTAACAGGTTTCGTTTTCCACAGACCTTATTTCCAGCTAATTTCCAAAATCCCTATGGAGAAATCCTGTTGCTTTTGTGTCGAGGGAATCCGAGCAGCTTACTTCAGGGTTTAGGACTGTCACTGCACCACTTGCATAGACCTCACAGCGGGCGGAACTTGTCATAAAGTCCGCGAAAATAAAGCCCACCCATTTAGAGGGAAGATATGATTGGTCAATTGGTACTGTCATTTGACATTACTCTCTCGTTGAGTTATTATAACTGGCCCCTCTGTGAATCTACAGAGGGACCAACAAGCTCTCCCGTCTTCACAGTGACTCGCAGAGACGGCATTTAACCCTTCACATTCTAACAGAAACTGAACTGGCAGATTCTAAGGATTTATTTCTTTGGAAATGTTATTTTAAATACAATTAAATCAAGTTATGTTGGTAAAACTAATGAAAAATGTAACTAAAAAAAAATATTGAATTTTTTTTATTTTTTTATAATGTTTTCAAATATTATTATTTGGAATATTTTAGGCCCTCACAGAGGGCCTAGAGGGCCCTGACGGCTCGCCACTGGTTTGGAGTTTGGGCGCAACATTTAACACAATTAAAATAACCAACCAAAGGAATAAAAGACATCCTGCAGAGAACAACCTCTTCAACATTTATCATTTCACTAATCTGATCAATATCAACTGTATGAACCCAGCCATGTACCAGAGCCAGCTCAGTGTCCTCAAACATCCCATAATATAAAGCTAACCTTAACCATGACCACAATGTGTCTGATATTTTAACGTGATGCTCACTATGATGCTCCATCAATCAAATGTTATATATATAACCCAATATCACACAATTTGTCTTAGGGAGCTTTACACATTTTACAGCATACAACACCCTCTGTCCTTAGACCCTCACATCTGACAAGGAAAAACTCCCAAAGAAACCCCCAGAAAAATGAATGAAACCTCAGGGAGAGCAACAGAAGAATGATCCCTCTCCCAGGACAAAGACGTGCAATAGATGTTGTGTGTAAATTAAAAAGATAATACATTTATAACATAGGTAGTCTAACGCAGCGTCCACACGGCGGCGTGCATTGAAGCCGACGTGTCTGAAGCTCGACCAACAACCAATCACCTGAATCTCCCGCCCCGGACACACAAGCAGCGGTTTGATTGGCTAGAGCTTGTACTGGCATATGATTTGATTGGCTGACGTTGCCGTCGAAGCTTCAAAAGTTGAACATTGCTCACCTTTTGAAGCGAGCAATGCGAGCAAAGCGAAGCAGTGCCCCCACAATGCAGTTCGGCAAAGTGTGACGTCACCCCATTCAAAGTGAATGGGCATAAGCGTTGAAGCTTCAACGCAAGCTGCCGTGTGGACGGGCCGTTAATGTAAGAAAAGAGGTGTGCCTATAAAAAAAGAAGATGGAGCCAATGGATGTCAACACTCTTCCAGGTGCCACTAAACAGAAACAATAGTAAGGTGCAACAAGGGAAGCCACAACTCATGATCCAAATGTAACCCTTAATGCTGGCAACCTGCCAGGTGAGAGACACAAAATGTCCAGGGACGCTGAGTTACATGTATTTTGGACATTGGTGCAAAGAGATAGCAAGGACATGATTGCATACAGATAAACAGAAAGAGAAGAGAGATGAAAGTTAAAAGTCCCCCGACAGTCTCACCCTAGCAGCATAACTTGGGAATTTTTCAAGGCAAGCCTGAGCCAGTCCTAACTTTAAGCTTAATGAAAAATAATAGACTTAAGCCTGCTCTTAAATGTGGAGAGTGTGTGCACCAGGGTTTCCGCTAGGTTTTTTTCTCGCCGGTCAAATGTCCGGGCAGAATTTATTTTAACGGACAAATTTGAAACTTACCGGTCATATTTCACTAATAATAATAAGAGTTGTGTAGCAGAGTTTCCGTTAGCAGGTAATTACCGGACTATGAGCAGATATGCTGATGTTTAAAACTCAGTTCATGGGGCTCATTTTTATATTGCTTCAGTATATAATCGTAACAGATCGAAAAATTCATTTTTCAATAAATTATTCCACAAACAACATAATTATTACATTCAAACAAACTACTTGTAGTAGATAACGTACATTATTGAAAAGTTTACATCAACTTTGAATAATAACACGGGAGAAACGGAGCCTCTCTTTTCCTCTCTCCCTCCCTCTCTCTCTCTCTCTCTCCCTCCCTCCCTCTCTCTCCTGACAGCCCGTCAGTTTATCATGCAGCTCCTGCAGCTCGCTAAACAGAGGCGGGGCTTCAGGTGATTATGCAGAGCTGCGTGTCTCGGTCAGACTCAGCAGCTGATCTGATCTCTCTCTCGCGTCTGGTTACACCTCACTCGCGTTTATGTCCATATCGATCAGATCCAGCTCTCCTGATCGGCCTTTATAGAGAGCACCGATCAAACTATTAAGAGTGAATATCGGCCGATAATGACCGGCGGCCGATCTATCGGAGCATCCCTAATTATTACCAGACATTTTGACCGGCAGGTTTTGAATTTACCGGTTTTTAATAAATGTTACCAGCTAAAAACCGGTAATTACCGGCTAACGGAAACCCTGGTGTGCACCTGTAAACAGCAGAGAAGTGCAGCTCAAACTTTGTGCACAGTAGGCTATTTACACAGGAGGTAGTGCAGTCTCTCACACACACACACACACACACACACACACACACACACACACACACACACACACACACACACACACACACACACACCCACACACACACACACACACACACACACACACACACACACACACACACACCACACACACACACACAGAAAGACAGAGGTAGACCTGCAGTGGCCCAACTCCCCAGGTTCTTTTGTGACACATTTAGGTAATTTAATACATTTAACATTTTTTATGTGGTTATAAAGCAAACAAAAGTGTAAATACGTAGCAAGATTTTATATTTCATTTTTTGTATATAAAATGACCACATTATTTTATATTACTATTATTTGTTCATTGCTCTGTTTAAGCTAGAGAGCCAGCCAGTACAACAGAACAGAACGTGTGGTTTCTGGGTGAACTGAAGGTAAAAGACAGGGTATATAAAACATTTGTAGATCTGTAAAAGCAAAAGTGACGGTGTGTTTGAAGTTCACTCTGTTTGAGCAGGTATGTGCATCTGGCTCAGGAAACACCTGACAGTCTCTCTTTGTACTGTAGACATGCCTGTATGTGTGTTTGTGTGTTTTTGTGTGTGAGTGTGGCTTGTTTTCCCTCTTTATAGTGTTTCTGTCTGGACAAAATCACCCAGAGAAATGTGTCTGACATCAGGCTTTGCCATGCCTAATTTCTGCTAATCCACACACACACACACACACACACACACACACACACACACACACACACACACACACACACACACACACACACACACACACACACACACACACACACACACACACACACACACACACACACACACACACACACACACGTATCAAGGAGCAGCATGCATCGCAGTGAGACGGAGCAGAACAAGTTAATTTGTACAGTGCCAGGAAACACTAATTCCTTGTAGCGTTTGTTAATTTCCATCCTGGAAGCAGAGGCAGCTCCTCTCTGATGAACAGCTCGGAGCTGTGACAGGCCGTCAGCCGTGTCTGCATGTCCCTGTTTTTATTTGTGATTCTGTTGCTGCTGTGTGAATCGGCTTTGGAGTTTTAAAGATAATGAATAATGGATAAATACAATGAAAAATACACAACTGAACTGTATGATTTAAGACAGGGGTGGGGAACCTTTTTCCTCTCAAGGGCCATTTCAATTTTTACAATATCCTCAGAGGGCCGTAGAAATTATTGACCTCTGCTTAAAAAAAAAAAATCACAGTCCATTCATTTCATTCTGTGCAAAGAAAAAGCAACCTCTTAATCCAGATATCTCACCATGACTCGCGTATGCATGCACGTGCACGGTGTGGCGTGACCACCAAAACAGAAAGATATTGGACACAAGATGTGTGCAAATGTATTTAGTTTCCTATCCATGTGAACATGATTTAAGTGGGGGGGGGGGGGACCTAACCTCCTCTAGGGGGGTCCGGGGGCATGTTCCCCCGGGAAGATTTTTTTTTAAATGTTGAAGTTAAAAGTATCAATCTGGTGCACTTTGAGAGCAAAATTAGGAGATCTATGGATACCTCTCTCAACACCCATATGAAACAGAACTGGAAGCAGATTTATTTTTCTTTATGAATATTTGACAAATCACTCCCCTTTCAAACTGTATTCTTGTTTATTAATAACAACTTTTTTTTACTGTCATATAGTATTTTATACCTGTTAAACCTATACTTTATTCTCTTATTTTTTTATAACTATAATGATCATATAAAGATGTGCCTTTACCTCACTGGTTGTATAAAAAGCGTCTTATATTCGTTAGCATAGCTAGCTAACCAGATGCTAATAACAACAAAGTTATTGACTGTATGATCAGTATGACAGATGAACAGATCGCCACTGGGCTTTCAACTAAAGACGCAGACACGCAGAAACTGGGGCATGTGTAAGGCTCTTTTGAGATATAACATACAGACCATGATACAGACATGTATAGTGTATGACTCCATGTATTACTGTGTACCATATATTTTTTATGTAAGTAGCTGCGACTACTAAATTCAAACACTGAGTAAGTGCATTGAACAAATCAATGACTGGATGTGTCAGAACTTTCTCCAATTAAACAAAGATAAAACTGAGGTAATGGTTTTTGGAGCCAAGTCAGAACGTATAAAAGTTAGCGCTGAGCTTCAGTCTGCAATGTTCAAAACAACAGAGCCAGAAATCTAGGTGTAGTCATGGACTCTGACCTGAGTTTCAACAGTCACATTAAAACAGTTACTAAATCAGCCTACTATCACCTAAAGAATATATCTAGGATTAAAAGACTAATGTCACAGCAGGATTTGGAAAAACTTGTCCATGCTTTTATCTTTAGTAGACTCGACTACTGCAATGGTGTCTTCACAGGTCTCACTAAAACATCTATTAGAAAGCTGCAGCTGATTCAGAACGCCGCTGCTCGAGTCCTCACTAACACTAAGAAAGTGGATCACATCACTCCTGTTCTGAAGTCTTTACACTGGCTTCCTGTGTGTCAAAGAATAGATTTCAAAATACTGCTGCTGGTTTATAAATCACTGAATGGTTTAGGCCCAAATTACATTTCTGACCACCTGCTAAATTATGAACCATCCAGATCTCTCAGGTCTTCAGGGACTGGTCAGCTTTCTGTCCCCAGAGTCAGAACTAAACATGGAAAAGCAGTGTTCAGTTATTATGCTCCAAATATCTGGAACAAACTCCCAGAAACCTGCAGGTCCGCTGCAACTCTGACTACTTTTAAATCCAGGCTGAAGACTTTTCTTTTTGTCGCTGCTTTTAATTGAACTATTCATATCTTAGACTGCACTGTAACTTTTATCCATATATTTTTTCTTTTAATGTTTTAATTTTAAATGTAATTAAACTCCATGACATTTATGAGAGGGACTGCTCGAAAGTAGGATATTTGGGATATCCGTCGTAGCCAGGGTTTACGATCAGTTTTTGGGTGATTTGTACTGAGGAACAAATATCACATCACCGACGGGTGAAAAATAGTGTTTTGGTAACACGGGGTGTTCAGGTAACACTAACGGCCCGTCCACACAGCGGCGTGCGTTGAAGCTTCCAACGCTTCTGCCCATTCACATTGAATGGGGTGACGTTACTTTTAGCCGAAAAGTTGAGCAATGTTCAACTTTTGACGCCTCGACGGAGGCGTCATCCAATGAAATCCCGTTTATGCAAATCTGCCAGTACAAACGCTAGCCAATCAAACCGCGTGTATGCTGGGAGAGACTACGCAGGTCATTTCCTCATATTCCAAAAAATGGAGGGAACATTCATTATAGCGGTAGTGAATCACCCGGTGCTGTATGATCAGTCTCTGTTCATCTACCGGGATACAAACCGGAGGAGCGAGGCATGGAGGGAGGTGGCAGAGACAGTGGATGAAACTGGTAGGTTTTCGCCTGTTTGGGGATTTTATATCCAGTTTACTTCGTTTTAACATTGCTATTGCTTTGTATGTCGGGGGCGGGAGATTCATGTGATTGGTTGTTGGTCGCGTTGCTCGCAAAAAATCCCCAAGCTTCAGATACGCCCACCTCCAAGCGTCAACGCACGCTGCTGTGTGGACGCTCCGTTAAATACTTTGTTATGGAATGCAAAGCAGAGTAGGGGGCTAGTACACCCTCCTGAGGGTCCGATTGTAGATGTCATGTGAGCACAACATGGTGAAAACAGTCTGTCTAAATTAAATATCTGGACGGAAATGTTCGGATTTCCAAAGGGAGGGTCTTTGAGTAAATTAAAAATCAAGAACCTAAAGAATAAATTACAAGAACATGAAGACGGAATGAAGGGCAAAAATACAATTAAAGTAAAAGACTTAGAAAAGCGGGACACTCACAGAAAGTGTTTAAAATAGTGGGAGGATGAAGCAGAGTGCAGTGAAAGAAGGCAGTTGGCCTCGTGGATTTAAGAAAATATTAAGGTTGAAGATGAATGTGAAAGAAAGAAGGCTTTCAATGCTCGGTGAGATGTACAGTGTCTAAATTGTTTAAAGTTAAACGTAATTAAACTCCATGACATTTATGAGAGGGACTGCTCGAAAGTAGGATATTTGGGATATCCGTCGTAGCCAGGGTTTACGATCAGTCTTTGTGTGATTTGTACTGAGGAACAAATATCACATCACCGACGGGTGAAAAATAGTGTTTTGGTAACACGGGGTGTTCAGGTAACACTTAAAGACTTTGTTATGGAACGCAAAGCAGAGTAGGGGGCTAGTACACCCTCCTGAGGGTCCGATTGTGGATGTCATGCGAGCAAAACATGGTGAAAACAGTCTGTCAAAATTATAAATCTGGACGGAAATGTTCGGATTTCCAAAGAGAGGTTCTTTGAATAAATTAAAAATCAAGAACCTAAAGAATTGAACTATTCATATCTTAGACTGCACTGTAACTTTGATCTTTTAATGTTTATTTTATTAGCTTTTCTTTTTAATGACTGATTTTAAATGCCATTTTCTTAATGTCTTTCATTTTTTGTTTTTCTTTAATGTTTCTTTTATTATCTTTTACTGTTTTTAAATGCCTTTGTCTGAATGTCTTTCATTTTTGTAAAGCACCTTGAATTGCCTGGTGCTGAAAGGTGCTATATAAATAAACTTGCCTTGCCTTACTAACTGTGTTCATTGGTTAGGGCTGTACCACATGATTGTGATGTCACTACCTGGGGTATAAGACCATTGGAAGTCACGCCCCTTCTCTCTCTGTCCTCAAGCCTCTTGAGATGTGTGCCTATAATAAATAACGCCGTGATGAATGGCTAAACTTGAACTGCTGAGATTATTCACCTTTCTGCTGCAGGAGACAAAAGGTTTAAGTCTAAATCTGCTAACAGGCTCCTTATGGGTATTGCAATTTCTGAAGTGCTGGAGTGGCGTTCTGGTGCTCTCCGTCAGAACTGCACCCCTGTCAGTCGAGACATATACCACGTGATGACACGTTAGGCTCGTGTTGTGTTCAAGGACCCTGATCTTGGCCAGGAAAAACAGGCACTCGCTTATTTAATTTTTTTGCGGTCTAGATTTTTTTCTTTTTTGCGTGTGTTTATAAATTACCTCGAGGGCCGTACCAAAATGTCTCGTGGGCCATATACAGGCCGGAGGTTCCCCACCCTGATTTAAGAGATGCTTGTGGGTGTGCTTGTGTGTTTGTTTGTGGTGTTAGATCAAAACAACACTACTGTCACTTTTCAAGTCATGAATACAATTACCACGGAACAATTAAAATAAGGAACCCTGCAATGGCCGGCTTCCTGTTGGGTTTCCAGTTTCACCCCAATATACTTTTTTTATCATCTCCACCTGTTACTTTTACCCACTACATTTCATACAAGTAGGACATTCACTAATATGTTATACAGATGTAGCACCTCATTTCAGACTCCAGCTTACAGCTTCCTGCCTAGGACCTGCCTAAGACCAGTATCGAGGAATGTTAAGCCCTCCCACTATTTTCCAAGAGGGCGTTGCCAGATTTTCAATTTCAGGTTTTAACCAGGAGATGGCGCTTCATTCACAAATACAGAAAGACAAGTTTCATGGACTTTCAGTTGTGTTTTGAAGAGCATTTGAACACATCAATATTTTAGATCAACTAAAGTATATCTAATCTTGTAATTCAATAATATATAGTCTTTATATATTAAATAATCATAATAATAATGTAAATGTTTACATTACACTTCTTTATTTGTTATGCTCATACTTTTACCTTTACAATCGTTTGCTTTAATATGCAGTATATTTTTTGTATATTTTTGTGTTTGCTTCCTCCTGCTCCCTTTCGGACACATAGCCTACTGTATGATTTATTATTATTATTAATATGAAGATATTATTAAGATAAGATAAGATGTTACTTTATTGATTGAACATTTTAGTTTAGAATGTGCTGTCCCACGGTAATTCAGAAGGCTCACAGGTCACATTCCGACCATTATTTAAAAC